>OZ053302.1:4264419-5464419 GCA_964056655.1 Arabis hirsuta | reverse complement strand
TAAAGAGTTTATATATGTTTCTCATTTTTCTTACCCAAAATATCCCAACTCTAGTGTTTCTGTCCTTGTGATATAGTTTAAATTTTATGTAGACTGAGGAATGCTTGTTGAATGGTGGATCTCCTGATCTCTTTCTGAAGCAAATTCTTCAAGGGTTTGGTGGAATTCCTTCTTTTGGCCGTGTTTTTAAGACATTCAGACACAAAATCAAGTATCCTCCAATGACAACAGTTCAGCTGTTAGACAAGGTTAACTCTTTCTGTCACAATTATCGATTCATGGACATAGGATCTGGAATGTAATCGCTTTTCTCTCTGCAGCTTGTGGGCAAATATGTTAAAGATCAGTGTGTGCAGCCGACTTTCATCGTAAACCATCCGGCCATCATGAGTCCATGGGCAAAAGAGCATGGATCAAACCCTGGTTTGGCTGAAAGATTCGAGCTTATTATCAACAAGCATGAAGTAAGTTTAGGGTGATGATGATGAAATTTCTTTTGTTTAGAGTTTTGTTTTGACTTGACTAACAAAAAAGTTGTTATAACAGCTCTGCAATGGCTACTCTGTGTTGGTCGATTCTCTCCAAAGGTTACAGCGTGTACATGATCTGCGCAGGAGTGGACAACCGGAACCCGTGCAGACAGGGGCTATTCACAAGCTTTGTGCTTTATGGGATGCCTCCGGCATGGGCTTGGGGCTTCGAAATAGAAAGATTCAGTCTGCTCATTGCTGGACGCCAAGGCCAGTCTCTTACCTTGAGGTTTATTGTAATTGGATAATTTCCTTAATTTTCCTTTCTACTAATCTCTTGATTTGAAAAATTGTTGCAGCTGGCATCCCTGCCCGGTGAAGGGACCTAAGGAGAATAGAGCACAGTTTTTATCTCTGTTGCCAGATTAATATTCCTAACTTTGGTAGGCAAAGTCCTATTTTTCTCCTTGAAACTTTCATTTTTCGGATAGTCTCCTTGACATGTGAATTTTGGGGATATGGCGTTAGTATTTCTGTGTTCTCGACCTTTTTCAGAAATGTGCGACTTACTTTCAGTTTGATATGTTAAGTTCTGTCTGATATGTTTTGGAAAATTAAATATCTTGGCTTTGTGATGGATTATTAGTCGTAGTGAATAATGCTAGTTTTTTTTTTTGTGTGTGTGTTGATCTAAACTCTGGGCAGTGGAACAAGGTTTATAGCTTGAACTGAAATGGGCTTAGTTTTTTTAGGTATGTGTGTTTGCATTAGCTTTGCCTTTTCCCTTTGGAGTATGTTTTCTCTGTGTGTTTATTAAAGACTTGTAACATTACCAAGATACAAGCATATTTACTATTTCTTTGATCAGTATATGCCATTTTGATTCGAGGGAGAAAATGCCATGCCTTAATTCGAGTCACATTTTGTTAGGATTAAAATACAATGTGTGCATTTTGCTGCTTAGTCCCATATGTTTTGAAACTATTAACGTTGAATATTTGCAACGATATAATGTAAAGAATATTGCACGATAAGCTGAAAGAATATTATTGCTTTTAGGAAGTCTAGCTAGTTTATTAGCTCCCAAAAGTTAGAAGTTCAAAATAAATAAAAACTCTATCGATTCAATATCTCAATATATTATTAATACTTCATAGAGACGTTTTCTAAAATGATTGTATAGAGTTTCTCGAAAATACTAACCTATCAGAGCAACGAAATCTTCTGTGTTAAGTCCAAAAGCAGCAAAGCTGTTGAGTAAAACCGTGATGGAGTCAGCAAGAGACGGCAATTTTTTTCCAAATAAACCGACGACCAAGATGAAAATTAATCCATTTAAGATGCATTATGGGCTGGGAGGGTAGCTTGTATTCTCATCAGTGTCACCAATTTCGTCCGTATCAAGTTGAAGATCAATCATTTTTTTCATGACCTTCACATGTCTAACCTCGAACACATCCATCAATAAAGTAATTGGTTGATTTGGTTGGACCGACCATTTATAAATCTTGCCAATGGTGGGGACCCAAAATTAACTCGGTAGGAAAATAAACAGATTGTGATGTTTTCGACAGATTGTGATTGAAAGAAATAGTTTAGGAAAAATCCGAAAGTGTAACCAATAATATACGTTTCCACCTACAAAAATAAAACAGTACTGGAAATGATTGGTACTCTCCAAATGTAGCATTTGAGTTAATTCTCTCAAGGTTGGAATCGAGAGAGACCATTTACTTTACTTTGAGCAATGAGGTCAATTATTTTTGGTCGGTCATTCATAATTTCAGTCGTCTTAGGTCGGTCATTTATCTTTTTAAATAGTGAATTACTTTCTTAATAGGTCAAGTTTCGTTTTCTTTTTTCGCCCTCCCTAATCTAGTTTCAAATGCTGAAACTTCAGTGTACACCCCTTACCAAATTCATAATGCTAAGTTATGTTTTGGAACGTTGAATATAACAACACGTAGTATTTTCATTGTAACTTCATACTCGAAAAAAATGTCTCATAATAAAAGCTTGTTTCAACGGCGAACAAACCAAAAAAACATTAAAACATCCAAACAAATTTTATAGGACAGAAAACCCAAAAATAATTGAAGCAGTAACCAAATATAATATGCTAAATTTTTTTTGCTTAGGGACAAAAAAAAAAACCAGCATCATCACAAGCATCCTAAAGAGAAGAAATAAAAGATAAAACTAAAGTACATAAGAGACTTCTTGACACATCCAAAAGGTTCTAAAGAGACCCCCAAAAAAAAAAAAAAAACATAACAACAGATAGTTTCAGTTCCCAATCTCAACTAGGGAAATAGATTTTGTAACAAACTCACCAACCACCATGAAAGCCAGAAGAAGAAAGCTTAGAAGCATTTTCTGTGAACAATCGATGGACCCGACTCGTCGTACTCTCCCTTTGAGATCCACATCTGTATCTCACACACAAAACAAATTTCAGTATTTTCACTCAGGTTTCAAAATGGAGTCAAGAGAGTTTTGAAGAACGTTGAATTAGGTTTTACCTGTTGGAAAGTGCTGAGGGATGCGAGGATAGATCCTCCGATCCAGACACTGTATTTTCTCTCGGGCGGTGCAACAACCTTGATCTTCATGCTGCTAGGTGCGAGCGCGGTGATCTCTTTGCTCATACGGTCAGCGATTCCTGGGAACATGGTTGATCCACCACTGAGGACGATGTTTCCGTAGAGATCCTTCCTGATATCGACATCACACTTCATGATGGAGTTGTAAGTTGTTTCGTGGATTCCAGGAGCTTCCATTCCGATGAGCGATGGCTGGAACAGGACTTCAGGGCAACGGAATCTTTCAGCTCCAATGGTGATGACTTGTCCATCAGGTAGCTCGTAGTTCTTCTCCACTGAAGAACTGCTCTTAGCTGTCTCGAGCTCTTGCTCGTAGTCAAGAGCGACATAAGCAAGCTTCTCCTTTATGTCACGGACAATTTCTCGCTCTGCGGTTGTGGTGAACATGTAACCTCTCTCGGTAAGAATCTTCATGAGAGAATCTGTGAGATCCCGACCAGCAAGATCGAGACGGAGGATAGCATGAGGAAGAGCATACCCCTCGTAGATTGGCACAGTATGAGACACACCATCACCAGAGTCGAGCACAATACCTATTACAAAAAGAGAACACGATTTTAAGCAAATACAAGTAATAACAGAATGGTATTTAGAACTGCATGTTTAGAGTTGAGAACTAACCGGTAGTACGACCACTGGCGTAGAGAGAAAGAACGGCCTGAATGGCAACATACATGGCAGGGACATTGAATGTCTCGAACATGATCTGAGTCATCTTTTCCCTGTTGGCTTTAGGGTTAAGAGGAGCCTCTGTGAGAAGAACTGGGTGTTCCTCGGGTGCAACACGGAGCTCGTTGTAGAAAGTGTGATGCCAGATCTTTTCCATGTCATCCCAGTTGCTTACAATACCATGCTCGATCGGATACTTGAGAGTAAGAATACCTCTTTTGGACTGAGCTTCATCACCAACGTAAGCATCTTTCTGTCCCATCCCAACCATGACACCAGTGTGCCTGGGACGACCAACAATACTTGGGAACACCGCCCTCGGGGCATCGTCACCAGCAAAACCAGCCTGCACATATATAAAATCATGATCAGAGCCAATACATAAACCAAAATTTAGCTGTATAAACAAAACAATCTCTTGACTCACCTTCACCATTCCAGTTCCATTGTCACAGACAAGTGGTTGAATGTCCTCACCATCGGCCATCTTTCACTGAACAAAAGGAAAATGAAACCGAAATCAATAAGTAAATTGCTATGTTCTCGGAACTAATTCGTCTTTCATCAAACATAAACACAGAGAAAAACACACCCACGAATCAGATCACAACATAGTTTTTGGCTAATTCATAGTGATGATTGATCACATCAGGCATGGTGTTTAGTAAAATCCGATAAAGTTGCGATAAAATCACTTAAAGCTTCATAATCTGGGTTTTAAGAACTTGACAGATCTAAAAGAGAAAAAACACTTGATAAACTTCGCTTATAAACACCTACACATAACAGATCGAAGAACAAAAACTAGATCAATCAAACATACAAAGTAAAGCACGAAATCATTTCGAACTTCACCTCACTGAGAAAAAACGACGCAGATTCAATCAACCAAGCAAAGAAATCACCCAAACTCTATAGATCTAACACAGAAACCCTAAGAAATCAACGATTAGCACAGATCGATCCAACCAACACAGAAACTCAAACGTATGCTTCACAGATCTGGTAAATCGGCGTAGAAATCAAACGATGAGAGACACAGAAACAGATCTAGACTCACCTTGGAGAAGAGGAAGAAGAAGATGATTCGAGAAGATGAAGACGATTCGAGAAGCAGAGAAAACAACAATAGCGGCTAGTAAGGGAAGTGAAACGAGAGTATATGTGCGAATGAATATATATAGCTAGGATTTTCCCTTCATTTCACTCTTCTTTCTTTTTTATTTCTATTTATTTTTATTTTAAAACAAAATCTATGTGAGAGGAGGAAATGCTAGAGTGACCTAGCTTGACACTCTTTTTTACCTCACCGACGCGTATACGTAACCGTTAGATTGTTTAAAGATTTAATCTAAGCCGTTGTTTTACTATTATTTCAAACATATCAGCTAGCGAGCCGTGACTGATCGTTACGGCTTCGCTCGGCTTTTGTGGTTCGGACATCGTTCAAATTTTAGTCTCTCGATCATAACAAAAAACTATTAAATATTCATTAACAAAATAAAAAATTATTGCAGACAAACGGACTTTGTGGTTTCTCTCGTGACCGAATTTGAAAATCTTATGGAATTTTAAATTTAAATATTTATTTATTTCGTCTCTGAGAATTCAAAACTTCAAACGCTAAAATTAAATATTTGACTGTTGTCTAAGGTAGCAAAAGAAAACAGACCAAGACTTTGAATGAATAAGGGTTGGAAGATAGAGATTTAAAGAGTTTCCATAGTTCAAATTTTTTTACGTATGAACTTTAAATGTATCCTCTAGGAGCTCCATTGACTAGAAAGGGAAAAAAAAGAACTTTAAATGTATAGAAAGAAAAAAACGGATTTCTCAAAATATATATGAACTCACAGAATCGGTCCAATGTTCTTGTTTATGTTACATTAATATAAGAAATATGTTATTTTCTTGTATATTTAATAATATCGGAAAATTGTATATTTTTGGTTATTTATTTGTTGATAATATAATACGAGGTTCTTTCATTTGCATATGTTTAGGATTGCGGGCTCAGATAATATAACACATTATGTTAGGACATACCGTTATAAAATATAATTGAGTAGAATATTATTAAATGTCAAAATTACGAAAATATGTTTACATGATGAAATAAATTTTAAGTTTCAAAACTTATCTCTTGAAAATTTTATGTTAATATTATTGGTCCCATTGAGAACAAGGAATATTTGTTTAAGAACAAGAGTTCGCAGAAATGTGGTATGCTTTTTTCATTCTTTTTATGTTCTTAAATACAAAAAAAAACAAAACAAAGAAGTGAAAAATGGTTTTCCATTTACGATAGAAAAAAGCTTTTTCTATCGTACAATGTTATGTTTGTAAATTCATCACCACCATTTTGGATAACAAACTGGTGGTAACGGATTATAATGTTGCCGACAAAACAAAAAAAAACTTTGTTCTATTATTAACAAAACATGAAATAAACAGAAAAATTACTTAGTCAAAAGATTCAAATCATAATATAATCAAATTGGTTTTTTCACATGTGAGCTCTTGGTTCTTAATGTGTTTGATTACTGATCTGCTCCGCATGAATACTCTCTTCAGTGTTGTGAATTTGTCTTTGATATATATGGAAAACCTAGGAGAATTCCATCGAAATAACTGTTAACCATTTCCATTGAACCACTGCCTCTATTATCCAATCATTTTCGCTTTTACTTCAATTTGAATACAGCTGCGACTATGGTTAAAACTTAAAAACGTATAACACCCATGGCATTAGTGGAGGTAATGTGATGGTGGTTGAAGTGTATGATCGAAGTACTTTTTTAATAGTGAAACGTTAAATATTGGGTGAATTTGTGTATCCTATGACAGTTTCTGTTGGTAGGCAATTTGTCTAATGCGGTCATCAACTTTGGTTCGTAATAGCAATTGGATGATTTTAATTAGAATAAAAGAGTGAGTTTTCTATTTTGTAGAGTTAGAAAAAATAATAGAAAGCCGAAGAAACTAATATTGAGAAAATGGACATTTATAAAAATTCAAAAACCTTAACATATTAATTAGAAAATTTTATTCGTTTGTAAGATCTTTGTTAAATATATAACCTTTATGGATCATAGGTCTGATAACAATATGGTCAACTTTAATTTTTGGGAGGATAAAAAAGAATTTGTCCTTCCAAATACTTTATGCACTTTAGTGAAAGTAAGTGAACATGATCGGATGAAAAGCATGGTTTCGAAATTTTTTTTTACAAAATTTCAAATTCGTGGTATAGTAATTGAAAATATATTGGATAACTAGAATAATATATTTGTGAATAATATATAGAATTTAAAGATTAATTAAAGAGAGGTAACAAAATATATGTTGGTTTGTAATTTTACATGTAAAC
The DNA here is from genome assembly GCA_964056655.1 of Arabis hirsuta. Classification (NCBI taxonomy): domain Eukaryota; kingdom Viridiplantae; phylum Streptophyta; class Magnoliopsida; order Brassicales; family Brassicaceae; genus Arabis; species Arabis hirsuta. The sequence continues at coordinate 5,457,307 of OZ053302.1, read as the reverse complement.
CAAAATGACGATGGCCTAGTGGTAACACAAAGAGATTGATTTTCTTGTGCCCCGGGTTTAAATCTCTGTTGGGACGGAGAGTTATCTTTAAATCGGAATTTCCAAACATTATCTCCGGGTACCAAAAAGATTATGAGCCAAATGTTCAGAACTCCCACGGTTTTAAAAAAAAAAATATTGCATGTATGTGATCGGTATTTGAGGATAAGATTAAATATATCAGTGCTTCATAAATTAGAAGTTTCCTCTTTGAACGTACTATGAGAGAAGGAGACCCAATTTTGAGAAATTAAGGTGCTGAAAATGTATATTTTTATCAAGAATATTAATTTAACTGGTTTGGAATCTATATAGTCTCACAACATGCTCTGTCCATTGATTGATACTATTATTAAATATATTCATTTGGTATATGTCCAGAATAAATTAGCTCAGTATGCTTCAAATATTAATCACCTTTTGGAATGATATAAAATTTTTGGAAACCATCTTTTTGAAATAAAGTTTCAAATCCCATGTTGGAAGCATGTGCTAAGTTCCTACAACTTTGTCAATAAAAGTTGGAAAGTGGTCTCGCTTGGTTGGCAGCTTAAATAATCAAAATAGTTATGGGGACTTTTATAATTTATGATTCACATTTATTTTCTAAACATTTTTGTCAAATAACCTTACAGAAATAATAATTTCAAACAACAATAAAGAGGTAAAAAGGTAAATTCAAAGTGAAGCCAAATTTGTCATCATTTGTAATTGTATTACAAGGAAAGATAAGTGAGCGACCATTCTTTACATTTCCACTTTACATTGATTGCAAATTTTGAATTGCTTCTTATCGTATAGACATGGAAATGTCCTATTTATCAAACTTTATTTTCCATGGGAAATGAATAGATGATTTTATTTTCCTTGGTTTGCCAACATATAAACGGCCCGAAATTTATTGGGCTGAAATAATATCATAACAGAGTTAGTTATAAATATGTACCCATTTTGGCCCAGTTTGCAACTTAAAGACCAAATGATCCAATTATCATCATGGGTTATTATAGACTTGATTAATTTATCGTTTTGGTATAAGATTGAAATTTACAGACCCCTATCAATTTACCAAGAGTATGTGACTAGTGATTTAACCAGAGTAAAGAGCTTTTGAATCTTTTGTTACTTGGTGTGTGGTTTCAACCTTTAGAATATAAGCTACATAACCAAGAGCTTTTGAATCTTTTTGCTAGAATATCCTCCATCGAAAATAAGATAGGATTTGACATAATATATGCACATTAAGATATCAACTAATTTTCAAATCCATGTACATTAACACCAAACAAAAAAAAACAGATGGATATCCATGTATTCTTTAAAAAAACCAATACATTTACTCACGTTAGAGCTTCAAAATGTTTTTTGTCCAACGTATAGATTATCATTTAATTAAAAGCTATATGTGATTCGATCTAGAAGCTAAAGTTCCACTTTTTTTTTTTTGCCGGCAAAGTTCAACTTTAACTAGTTCAAATGCACAAGTTAACAAAACGAGAATATCATGTTAGTTTTACCCATTTTTGTGGTTTGATAATTGTTTAGCTTGTCAGTATAATGTGGATGACTCTCACGGTATGTCAAAACTCTATTGAGCTTCTTCTATCATATAAAGATCTGTGGACTCTTTGGAGAATATGTGTTGAATCTGAAACGAGTTTTGAAATATATATGTATCAATTATCATGTATGTGTTTGTGTGATTACGTTATCGTTGGTTTTCTTGTTTTTTTAAAGCTAATTGTAGTTGTTTGTGGAGGTTGTCATAGTTTATGGTGATTCGTCCTGATCATGTTAATAGAACGAAACCTTATATAATAAACGTGATAAGTGATGTTTATTTTATATGTTTGTGATTATGTTGTATTTTAAGTCATAGTAAACTCGTTATTTTTTTTTAGCCGGATAGGTTCTAGATCAAATAATAATTATACCAACTTCGAAGTGTAATCAAACATCAAAACATCTATACGCGTAATAGTAACTACATATGATATTTCTTACAATATATAGATATACAATTTTATATATATATATATATATATATATAAAATTCTACAATCCGTGTGAATCATATATACGATCTATGATAATGTTCAATCATTAACCAAAATATTGAGTTTTTGGTGCGAATATGTTTGTCGCATGCATATGGATAGATTATCTATAGATTTATAGGTTAGTATATGATAATAATTAGTAAACATATGTGATTCGAAATAATCGAGGCCCTATCAGGCGGGGTATACCGCACGTGTACGTGAACGTGGACACGAGTGCACACGTACGCATGAACACATCACATGCCGCATATCCATCCACGACCCTAATATGCACTCTAGCTTAGCATTTGTCACATCGTTTAAGCCAATTTTGCTTATTATTTTATTCAATCTCACACGCATGCATGATTAATACAGCAATTGCCGGTGGCCAAATTTCAGTAACGAAACTCATTGAAATAAGACGTCAAAAACAAAACTCGTCAAGATAGCAAAATTAAATAATAATTGTAATTAATGCAGCGGTGTATATAAAGGATGATTGGATTATCTTCAAATTTTCAGTAGATGTGGAAATGCTTTCCATTCGGTTCATGAGTGGTTGATTAATAAATCAAGATTTCAATTCGGTCCATGAGAGGTTGATTAATAAATCAAGATGTTTTAGTTGGCTATCAATTTAAACAGTTATAAAACAAAAAGTCCAAACTTTACAAAATGTAGATTATTGCAGTTACTTATTTTAGAGTAATTGATACATATTGTATGTATATACGCACACTAAAATTAGAATTTAAGTAAAACTTTTTTAAATAAAAGAAATTATAAATTATATGAGTAAAACAAGTGTAATTAAGAAAACTAAATGATAGTAGACTTCCTATATGGGGAGGAGTTGTCTTCTTGGCGTAGGACAAAAATCAATTCATTTCAAACATAAATTATCTAATTACTTTTTTAGCCATTTGAAATGGTGTTATGTTTTACATTTATTTGAGTGGATTACTCGACAGCTACTCTTATTTCAGAAAGATCAATGGTATAAAATTTGAATCATCCTTTGACTTTAAGAAGAAAAAACGAACAGAACAAATATACTAGAACGATCAATGGTGGCCTTTTTTTTACAAGAGATTGTTGATATTAATGACTTAAAAATGTAAAATAACTCTTAAATTTTAACTAGTTGTTACCAACTTTTAAAGTTGAAGATGATTTCCTGTTGAAAACCAAAGTCACTTTGGGGCATCATTGATGTTAAGGAATTACCGAAGAGAGGTTATTCTCCACACTCGAAGAGCATTTCTCTTCGGTTCAATGAGAAAGCTGGATGCAAAATTGCATAGTTGGCCTTGAGCTCTAGAAAACATGAGTAGTCTAAATTTCATGAATGTTATCTTTAAGAGCCAAGAGATTATAAGAATCAGGAACTTGTGGGATGTTATGTCGACATAAAAATTAATTTGTACGTTCTTTGTTTATTGTTAAAACATTTATATAAGAAAAAAGCTTTATTTACCCGTAAAGTACTGATTTTTTTTTTTGGGTCACAAAGTACTGATGTTTAAATGTAAATGTAGTATATGTATATACATTTTTTTTGTAAGAACAGGGCAGTACTGAGTCACTGACGTTATGCAAAAGATACAAGATCCATTTTGGGAAACTTTAAGTTTTTGTGATAAACGATTTCTTTTACCGTTTATGGAATCTCTTTATTTTACCTTTCTAACAAATCCATAGTTCACGCCTTACGCCTAATTAATTTTTAATGATATAAAGTAAAGTTGTAATCGTGACAAGAAGCTAAATATGAGTCAAGGGACCCTGTTGTTCGTGAAAAGTATATATCATCACATGGATATTCAATAAAGGTATTCAAAGTTTGAATGAGAATCAAGTGAATATAATTGAAATTTTTTAAAAGAAAATATGCAGAAAAAATTATAGCTCATTAACCCTAAAAAAACGTCCCGAGAAGGAAAAACGATTTATTTCCCCACCATAAGTATGATATCCTCGTATATACTGCCCAAACTATTACCTCTGTCTATATGTCTCAAATGAAAGTTTAATGTCTATATGCCAATCAATTGAAACTTTAATATCTGTATACCCATAAATCTTATTTAGATCGGTTTCTGTGTAAATCCGAGACCAAACCGACATAACTGAATTTTTGTACCAGCAAAAGAACCCGATCCGTTTAATCTCCAAACTCTGTGTCTTTATAACCCGACCCGACTCATGTAACGGTAATATATCAAAATCCCCAAATTGAGAAAACTTATAACCTCTAAATCCTAAATTTCCTGAGAGCGATTCACAATTTGGCCATCTGAAAGGATCGTACAAGATGAGAAAATATGAATCTTCGTCTTCAACATCAGGTGGCCATCTCAGAGGAAGAGTTGTGGGAGTACCTAAGAGATGTTGGTGTGAAAGCGCAATTGTTGCATTAATCTCAAAATCTGAGCAGAATCCGTATCGACGATACTATCGATGTGGTTATGCTGCAGCTCATAAGGTTTGTATGTCTTTCGTACACAAAAATTACATTGATTCCAATCTCAATTTCGACCAGTTTCGATGTGCATAGCATTGATTTGTATGTCTTTTGATTCGGATTTGTATTGTCGTGCTTCACTGATTTTGTATGTCTTTTGATTCAGTTTTGTATTATTGTGGTTTGGTAACTGATTTTATAGCTTATCAATGATGACCATGCATTCAAGTGGGTATATGTGGCTTTGTTAAACGAGATTGAATCTTTGCAAGTGAAAGTTGTGAGATTCAAGAAGGAGCTCAAAGAGATTTCAACAGAGAGAGAGGAGTTCGAGCAGATGGTGTTTGAGAAGGTGCTTGTGAAGCTTGAGAAAGAGATATTGGAGAAGGTGGAAGAAGTCTTTAATGAGTGATCAAGTAATACGAGGAAGATGATGATTCTTGTACTCATTGGGTGCATGATTATGATTGGGTTGAGTAAACTATTATGAAGAAGAAGAAGAAGAAGATTTATGTTGTTATGTTATTGTGTGTGTTATGTTGTCATGGTTAGTTTTGTTCACCTGTTTTGTTTTAGAACCAAACTAATCAGAACCTGTTTTGTACAAACTTATCATAAAGAAACAAAACAAAGACATTGTCAGACCGATCCATAACATAATAATATGAAATTGATCCACAAAAGAGAATTTCACTAATCATAAAGTAAGTTGATCCTAACACAAAATAAGCAAATTGATCTACACAAGTCTGACCAAAGTGAACCTAACAAGCTAAGGAACTTGAGTGACAGTTTCTTGAGAAGCTTGAGTGACTATTGTTGGGGTCGAATCTCTCCCTGGAAAAATAACGGTACTAAGATGGCTAAGTATGAAAACCGCATCGCGGAACCGATGTCGCGACGTCGCGGAACCAATGTCGCGACGTCGCGGTCCCGATCTCACGATGTCGCGGGACCGATGGTGCGACATCGCGGTACCGATGTCACAACGCATGCGTGCCGCGACCTAAGGCACCGAGGACGATCGCATACCGCGACCGAAGGTGCCGCGGACGATCGCGTACCGTGACACGAGGACGATCGCGCATCGTGACGCGAGGACGATCGCGTACCACAACACGAATGACGCCGAAGTCGATCACGTACCGCGACACGACTCCGATGAGGTCCGAAGTGGAGGTTTACCGCGATACGACACCGATGTGGTCCAAAGTGGAGGCTAACCAAGACGTGATTTGGTACAGATATCACGACGACGTGGTACCGTTGTCACGACGTCGTGGTACCGATGTCGAGTGGTCGTGGTACCGATATCGAGTGGTGGACCGATGTCGATCGGTATCATTCCGGAAACAAAGATCGTCGGGCTAGGTGGTGTTGGATCGAAATGGGATGAAACAAGGCCCAACAAGGGACCGACACAAGCAACCTAAGGAAGAATGGAAATTGCAAGAGAAAGGAAAGGATTTCCATTATGATCGAGGAATAGAATAAGCCGACTTAGATTACTATATATACTCATGTACAATCCTTAAGAAGGGGATCCAAAAATCGTTACACAAAGACTTATACAATAAAGCTTTCTTAACAGCAAAAGAACAAGTTCCGATTCTCTTTACGTTTGTGTTGGTTTAATCATAGAAATTCAGTTCCCTACAAAAATCTCTACAAGTTTTGATTGTGCGGGTTTCGACTCCCACAACTATGTCTTGAGAAGATTCACCAATGTCTTGAGAACCCTACAAGGTAAACAAAATCAGAAAATAAGACACATACAACAAGAAAAGAAGAAACATACCCACAAAGATACAAACCTGTGTGTTTTTCTTATGGAACCTCACGTTGTGTTCAGTTGAGTTACACATGCCACAATGCATGATCCTTTTCTTATGTTTTGGTTGCTTTTTGGTTGGAGATTCATGCGGACCTTTCTTCCTTTTCTTATCTTCTTTAGTTATCTTGTCTTTACCTGGTGGTGGAGGAGGAATATGAACATTAGGATTTCCTGTTTTTGGCCAGAATGGTTCACCTCTAGTTGGACCAAGTCCATCTTGTCTTTTCCCTGATAATTTCTTCTATCTTCATAGGCATATAGTACTCTGGTTCTTCCCTAATCTTATCCATAAACAACCTACCTATCACAGGCTCTCTTAGAATTCACACTGACCATAAACAACCCATCTATTAGGGATACAAGTATGCTTATCAATAAACTTACTAATTTTCCACATCGAATTTTTAGGAAGAAGTGATGCAAAGACCTTCCATTCACATCTTTTCCCTTCGGCATCATTCCCACCATGACATATAAACCCAATCTTCAACCTATCATGCCTATATTGAAAAAGGTTTCGACCTGTTCTTAGTGTGTAATCAACAACCGTCTCTTTGAACGCAACTCCGTTGATGAAAGGTTGTTTCATATACAAAATCCCATCACCACATCTGATGTTTGTACGAACTCTCTCTCTAACCTCGTCATCTTCATCGCTGTCACTTTCCGGCACATTGTCGTGTTGGATATGCAGTTCATCCTCAAATTCGAGTAACAATTGCTCGATCCGGAACTCGTCTCTTTCCACTGCTTCTTCATCAAAACCTCTGTCCTCGTCTTCCCCATCTTGAGGGACTAAAGCCATTGAAACCAATGTGTTTCTCAGTTTCGATTTCAGAGAGAGATATCGATTTGGAGATTTTTTTTTCTAGGGTTCTTAGTTTTAGGATTTCAATTTTGGGTTTGTTGTATAACAGAGAGAGAGAGGGTTTCGGTGGCCACTGGTTTAATTGGGGTTTTTCGGATCCTAATCGGGTCATAATTTGGTTTAGTTTAATCTCAAATGGTTAACAAATAATTCCGAACTAGTAAACCGTCACTAACCAATACTCGTGTGTTATGAGATTTTGAACTTTCATCTGGTGGGTATACAAATATTTAAGTTTCAATTGATGGGCATATAGACATTAAACTTTTATTTTAAAGACATATAGACAAAGGTAATAGTTTGGACAGTATATATCATACTTACAGTATATATCATATTTATGGTAGGGAAATAGATCGTTTTTCCTCTAGAGAACATATCTAATATTCTTAAGAGATATCACATCCCATATACATATATGCAACCGTTAGTCAATCGCATTCACAACGACTACTCAATGACACAAATTGATTAAAGATTAAACAAAAAGATACATCCAAAACCAATCAATTATGTATATAAGTCCAATCTTAATCACACGTTTTACTTATAACATATACTCTGATTTATCATAGTTGTAACGATTGACCATTCTTTTACACACGAACACACGTTATTTGTACTATTGCGTCAGATTAAAGTCTATTATGGGATTATTATTTTTTTTCGTCTAAATTAAGATTATGGGATTATTTTAATTCGAGATATCATTTTGTCCTCTCTATGCATGGTAGAACAATTCGACTTGTTAAAACGGCAACTCAAATGCTAGTACGTACTTCTAGTTTAATTATATTATAATCTTCTCTTGGTCTTTTATATTCTGTATCAGTAGAATAATCTTCCATTTGTTATTGTCATTAGAGGAAAGTTGAATATTAAATCAGCTATTCTACCAAACGGATCCGCGATTGTGCCTAAATTTATCGGGACGTATATCTCTAATAATTGTGACTAGTATTGATACCATTTCATCAGTCCTAATGGTATATAATATTATAACAAATCCACCGAACTTTCCTTATCGATCGGAAGATTAAAAGGAACAGCAATTCTTTAATTAATTACAAAAAAAAAGATCATTTTTCTCCTTTTTTACACTTCCGTACGTACAATATTTCAAAGGATCTAACGAGTTCCAGTAATAAAAATAAAAATGCTGATCTATAATCTACAGCATTGCCCAGAAATAAATCCATTTACATCAGTTTAAGCCAAACTCAAAAGGAGGGCAAAATTATAACCACAAAAACTTACAGAAAAAAAAAAAGAGAGGTTCATTAATTTAACCTTTGAGCTTCAAGGAGAAGATCGAGTACTACTAGTTAAACCGATGCTGTTATGTTTTCTTGAAGGACCAGAAGCTGGAACTGGAAATTGACGTGGCAAAAACCCAAGAAACTGTACGCTTTTGTGATCTTGTACTTGATGATTATGATGATGCTGAGGTGGTGAAACTACGTCGTTTTCTTTGCGTGGCGAACTCGTGTTGAACACGTTCGTTGTTCTTGCTCCATTGCAGCAACTCAAAAGGACAAGAAGCAGAACAAGAATAAGGGTTGTCTTCGGGAGTTGATAAGTTCTTGATTTGTGGTTTCGAGTAGACATTTGTTGAATTCAAGATTGAAGCTTATGAGAGAGAGAGAGAGAGGGAAAAGATTTTTGTTTGAAGGTTTTTTGGTGGTGGGATTATTTTAATAAAGGGATGAAAAAGAGGGAGGTTGTGAATTGTTGACAGCAAGAAACATGGGCACATCAAGAGAGAGAATGTGATTGAAAGATGTTAACTTAGACCATTTCCAATATGTTTTTCTATTTTTTAATATAAAATAGAGTAAAATATATCAATTTTTAATTTCTCTTCGATGTATTTTTCGATTATAGAAAAATGCTATTTTTTCTTTTATTTTAGAAAAAAATATGAATAAGACAAAAAAATCTCTATTTTTTTCTCTATATTTAGAGAAAAATAGCAATCTCTATTTTAAAGATGAAAATAGAGGTGTGTTAGAAGAAAAATAGAAAAATACTATATTTTGTTTTATTATAGAGGAAGAAATAGAAAGGGGTTGGAGATGCTTTTATGGTTCTATAATATATTTTTTATTTATTTACTTAGAGCCTGTTCAATCGTAGAACCTCTCGTGGGTTATAACCAATTTGTTTATTATATATTTTGTATTATTGTAATTTAAGAACTCCTTCAATATATTTTAATTTTTTCCTCCTTCAATGGTAGAATCCTATTAGGGATTCTTAATTAAAAAAAAATATATGAAAATTATTTTATCTTAAATAGAATTTATTTTCTCAAACTTTATAAACATAGTACATTGAATAAAATAAAAAATATATCGTATTTAATAAAATTTCAAACATACATGACATAAAAAATTTTATTTTAAGTAGAATTTATTTCTCAAACAAAATTTCTTGTAAAAAAAAATCGACGAATCACACGGTGACACGTGACAGTTAAGAACCAATCCTTAAAACTCTTAATTAAGAGTCGGTTCTTCATAATTAAACCAATTTTTATTTAATTTTAATATGTTTTATATTATGTCTTTTTTTAAGAAAACCATTTGAAATCTATTTTTTTTTTTTTTACCAAATGACCGAAATCCAAATTAATCATGGGTATCTCTTCGTTAACTAAGAAACCTTACTAATTTATTAGGTTTAGGATGATTTTTTTTTCAGTTCGAAGTCCGACTATTTTTTTTTTAGAGTGAATATATAGCTGTCAAACAGCATGTTCACTGCATTTTCTAACAAGTTTAAAGCTAACACTAGATCAAGTAGGAGTGAAAGTGTTCGTAGTGGTGATCGAACGAAAGGAAGGAGTTTACGTTTGCCCCCAAATCTTTTACTACTTGGGCACTTGGCTAATCGTGGGTTTCTCGTTAAGTAAGGTTTCTTAACGATGTTTTTTTTTTTTTTTGAAAATTATTCTTAACGATGTTGCGAGGGGTAATTCAAAAACCATATGTTTTATGAAAGTCGTGTACAAATAAGTATTATTAAAATTTGGTTCTGAATTTGTGAAGACTATTAAATGAAGATGAGGAAGGTTGGTATATGTATCTTCTCGGAACTATTTGTGAACAGGTTATCTCATGGAATGGGTAAAAAATGCTATTGTGCGAAACAGTCATGTCTCTTTACATGACCCACAAGCACAAAAATTGGAAGAATTAGACTTCTTTATAGCTGTCTTTGATTAGGTTCACGTGTAAGTATCGCGCGTGTGACTCATATTTCTATCTTTTTTCACTCTTTAATTTGTCAAGAACGTGTTTATGCAGAATTAAATTTAAATGATGGTACAACGTTATTAACACACAGATGATTATACTACATGTTATGTGCAAACTTCTTTTTTTTTATGAAAAAGATATACATTTTTCATTAGAATGAAAAGAAAGAGAGGACAAAGAGAGAAAAAAATGAACTAAATAAGAATTGGTGGTGGGTCAAGGTAGAGCCTTTTCATTTGATGTTATGTCAAAAATTTATATTCGTTTGCTTGACTAAATTCATATTATTTTTGTTCTAACCTGAAATTCATATTACTTGACGACAAAAAATAATAATTTCATATCACTTTGACGATATCTTAATGTCGTCTATCTTTTTCTTTGATAAATTATTATATTAATGTATGCATATGTAAAAATAGGTAGGATATATATAGAAAAAATATTGTGATTATCATACATTTACGGCGAGTGAATATAATCTCATGCATTATTTGAAAACACAGTGAAAATATTGTTCCACGAATTACATGACTTCACAATGTGAACCAAAAAAAAATTACATGACTTCACAACAAACATTTTTATCCATACCAAAAAGAGTAACGATATTGGACGCTTTTCTTTCCACCACGTTCACAATAAATTATTTTATTTTTGATATGCAAAACCACAAACGGTTCTACATACATGTGGGAGTCGAAACTCAAATTAGATTTGCTTTTGTAACTTTTCTAAGGTTTGAAAATTTATACAGAAAACCTCTATAAACAATAGATTTTAAGAGAGATTTTAATTAAACTGTTAAGAAAACTGTTGCAGAATACAAGTGTTTGTCTAATGAATCTTGGATCTCCTCTGCGGAAGATGTAAATATGTATATATACTAGTCTAAGTAGGCTAGGATTAAGCCTAAAACGTTAAAGAAAACTTCCTTTTCCTTCGAGATTTTCCTTTTTTTGCGGAAGGCCTCTTAGAGATTTTCCTTTATTCGCGGAAAGCTCTAAGTCGGCTATCCACTAAGTCGGGTAGCTCTTGGACCTGTTCCATATCGGCTAACTCTGATAAAGGCCCAGCGGACAGTCGGTTAAACATCGGCTCGCCGGTTTAATGTCAAATTGTTGTCTTGATAAACTATCCGTCTTTTAACTTTAACACTTAGTCATTTTCAAGATTGTTGATTCCGATGGGAGGAATTTGACCCTAACAATACACCACGTTTCACCACAAATATTCCTTTGTTATATAGATTTACCTTTTTACACAAAATAAGTTCGAGTCAAACCAACACAAAACAATTATACACCACATGACCTGATCAACCAATTCAAAATTTTTGGCACAAAAATATTATCAACTGTTTATATCTTGGACATTTTCCTCAATGCAAGGCCTGTGGCTTTTACTACGTAATGCACTCCTAATAAGTTGTCTCCTCTTTTGGGGCGCTAATCTTTAAATGGAATGACGATATTACCGACAAGATTTTAGAAGAGAACAGAAGGAAACTGAAAACAAAAGGCAACAACAGTACGTATGTCAGAACAATAGCAAATAAAATCTAAAGTTTGTTTAAGTTCCTTAACATTACTTTATCCAAACCCTCGAAGACTCCGAATAGAGATAGATGAGGAGGATCGGAATAGGTCCATGACGGACGGAATAATATCATTTTTTTAATTTATTTTTACTTTATCCTTTTTTTTATATTCATTTTTTTTTTTACACGATTTTTTTCGAAATTGAATTTTTTTTTAGTAGGAGATGGGAGGTAAATACCTCCAATGCTTTATTAATAATAATACAAGAAAAATTACACCAAAACTTGCAATGGTTGCGTAGACCCACTAACATCCTCCATCACAATCAAATGTAAACCCTCCGGTGTGGAAGTAAACAAATGAAAGCCTAATGGTAAAGAAAACGCATAGTTAGCTAATCCATCCGCTAGACGATTAGCCTCTCTATACACGTGCGAGACCCTGACTATCCAATCTTTTGATATGAAGTCATAGCACAAACATACTAGGAAGGACAAAATGTGAGTATCACTAATCCCATTTGTCAAGAATCCAACCACTATCTCCGAATCCACCTCAAACTCTAGTCGCGTCACCTTCCGCTCCCATGCTATGTATAGTCCGCAATAGACACCCCATAACTCCACAAACCGAAGTAACATTTTTCTCCTATTGATTCTCAATTAAAGTTTTTTTTTTTTTTGGAATTTTCAAAATAAATTTTTTTTATCAAACCTAAGGTTAAAACGCTTCTCTCTAAAGTTGACAATTTGTTTTGCAATACAATTAACCTTAACCAATAAAAACAAATGTGCATTTTCTACATTTGTTAACTAGTATTTATTTTCATATAACGGCGGTACTTATATATCTGAGAGGTATGGATTTGATGCAAAGACTGTCTTACTCAACTTTCTAGTTGCTGCAAATCATCTAAGTTGTCAATCTTCTCTAGTTCCGTCCAGTAGAGAAAGCATGTAACTCACAAATTATAATAGCAAAACCAAAATAAACCTTTGAACTGAAAGTATTATATAGAAGATCTTGGCATGTCTTGTGTGTATTTTTTGTTTTGTGTGGTAAAAGACATTGTATTAAAAGCATGTATGAGAAAGAAAAGTTACAAAGCCCGTGGGCTTATAGATTTGAAGTCCAAATAAACATTTAGGAACCAATTATGAATCAACCCAAGAGATCATATTGGAGAAAGCCCACAGCCCAAACTTTGTTTTCCTTTCGGTGATGCTAATCAGGTGGACAAGTCATGGAAGTAGTTGAGTGGGAGCCATGGAAGGGCGAAGAAGGCAGTAGAGGAAGCTCCATGAGTGATGAGGTCAAAAACCAGAACTGCATCATCTCAGATGCAAGTACCGGTTGCTTTTGCCGGAGACTAGATATCCGGTTCATAATCTGTAAGTTGATGTCTTTACATACGTAATTACATTTTTAGCTACTACATTAAAAAAAATAGATTGACTGGCCCAATTTTTTTTTTTTTGGTTTAAAGAGAGGCGATTACGTATTTAATTACGTTATTGCATGCACGGGCCAAAACCCTAGTAATATAAATGGGAAGCGGTCACTTCCATCTCTAGTAGGTTTAGGGTTTTGAGCCGTAAAACACATCTCATATTGTCTGCAAAAACCTCTTTGCCGTTAATATTCTCCTCCATCGACAAACATGGGGTACGTTTCTCCTCTCTTTTTGATTGCCTCGGTGAATTACGAGGGATCTAATCGAGCGTGCTTTTGTGTGTTTGGCTGTTGGAAATGGTTTCTTGATTCGAGTTTTTTTGTTATTGTGGTCTCTGATAATCATTGTTTGTTGCTGGAGATGTTTGTCTCTGATAAATGATAATCATTCGTTTTTTCCACGATAGATTCTAGTTAATTGGTGCTAAGTGCTTGTTTTCTTGATTTGATAAGTCTTAATGTAAAGGAATAATAGCTAAGCTGGATATTGTAAGTTTCTATGTGCTGCATTTATGAAAATCTGATTAAGGTTTTGTATTCTATCATTTCTAAACCTGATTTGATTATAGTTTATGATATCCCTTGCTCGTGATGAATTTGAGATCATGATTTATCTTCCTTATAATGGATTGCTTCTATTTTTATTTTTTTTTGATATACCCTATCGGCTGATCCGGTCGGTCCCGGGGGATCGCAAGGTGGACTGGCCCGACTGGGTAGTCGGGGATATACCACCCTGGCCTGATCCGGGTTTGAAATGCCTTCCGACTAATGCCCGGAGGTAGCCAGATCGCCTGTTACTGGACTACCGGGTAAACTGCTTGAGTCCGGATGGTGGTAGCCACCCGACCCCAAGCCCAGACTTCCCGAGAAATTGTGAAGTAGGATTGCTTCTACTTTGGTTGTCTTTGTTTTTGTTTTAATCTAATGTTTATGTTGTATCTGGTGATGATATATAACTTACAGTAAGACAAGGGGTATCGGAGCTGGGCGCAAGCTGAAACAGCTTAGGATCAGGCAGAGATGGGCAGACAAGCAGTACAAGAAGTCTCACCTTGGAAATGAATGGAAGAAGCCTTTTTCTAACAGTTCTCACGCTAAAGGAATCGTCCTTGAGAAAATGTAAATTTGCTTCTCTTACTGGTTTGGTTTCCTCAATGTAGTTCTAATTGGTGTTGATGAGTGAGTCTTATGTGTTTAATTTTTGCAGCGGTATTGAGGCTAAGCAGCCTAATTCTGCCATCCGTAAGTGTGCTAGAGTTCAGCTCATCAAGAACGGAAAGAAGATTGCTGCTTTTGTCCCCAATGATGGTTGTTTGAACTACATTGAGGAAAATGTAAGCCTTTTTAAACCAAATCATCACACATGGATCAGCTATGTTTCTGTCAAATATGTTTAATCATCTCTTGTTGCAGGACGAGGTCTTGATTGCTGGATTTGGTCGTAAGGGTCATGCTGTGGGAGATATTCCCGGAGTTAGGTTCAAGGTCGTCAAGGTTTCTGGTGTTTCACTATTAGCCCTCTTCAAGGAAAAGAAGGAGAAGCCGAGGTCTTAAACAAAAGCTTCAAGCTTTTGAAATGGATTTTTGACATTTTAAACACCTTTTGGTAGTTCAGTTAAACATTTCCTTTTGATGTCACTTTTCGGTTTTTCAGTTTAAAACAACTCTTGTGTCCTCTTCTTTTTTGATAAAAAGTAAATATCATTTGAAAATGAACGTTAGATATTACAAAAAGCAATATCTATAATCTATACCACCTTGCCAAAAAAAAAAGATGTAAAAAACAAGGAAGTACAATAAGTGGTTTTGGGAAACCTTTGTGGTTATCTTAGCTAAAGAGACATAAGATCATGGAAATTTCTCCTTTGTCTTCGAGCAGAGATCGAGTTTCTAATCTCACGGTCAATACCCATGAAGATAGAATCCTCTTCTACTTTTAAGATTCTATTACTCTTCTGTTTCTTCTACTTTATGAGTTTTTGATTTTAGTCCCCATTGACTTTATAATATGTGTTTTTCTTGAATCACTAAGACATCCTGCTTATTTTGTGTTTTGGATACCCACTCATTACAAACTAACTTGAGGTCCAAGGATGCTTTGGTAAAGAGTACAACTTTCCGTGTGCTCTACGTCTAACTGTATTTGGTTTAACCATGAATTGTTTGTTTATATCATATATGTCTCACTCTCATTCATGAGTAGAAAGTTATGTAGCTACGATGAGAGAACACCAAGGACAGATGAAGAAATTTGGGTCTCAATGGTTATCAGAAACCGTAACATAACAAAAAAATCCAGTCATGAAGCCATTTCCAAAAAACAAAAGCACGTTGATGAAATCAGTTTCAGAGACTCATCAACACCAATGCCAACTATATATATATATAAGTTAGAGAAGCAAACTTATATGTTTTCTATAGCCTTACGCAAAAGAATTTCATTTCTTTGGTGAGACATCTTTTACTTGCCTTTTTTTTTTGCTTTTTTTTTTTTTTTGTCACAAACACTTTGTTATCGATTATAACATTTTCAGTATCCAAAAACCAATAGGATATAGAAATGCCAATAAAAGAAAAGATCGTATCTCGCATGCGGCAGACCTTGCAAGTAAATCGCTCTCTTGTTAGTCTCCCGTTGCCGGTAGACAAGATCGAATTCGGAAAAAGAATAATGCCAATTCACGCAGTTCTGGTTGAAAACCGGGCCATCAAACGATGTAGCCACCATCTTCACTAACTCTGTAAAGTCTGATAAATGTAGAGCAAAACCGTTGTTTTCGGATCAGGCTCTAATCGGAGAGATGTTAGTCACAGACCAAATGAAATGAAATTCAATTATTGTGGTTGTATGGTATCGGGCCAAAAAAAAGTTTTGGTGTGGCTGTTTAAGCATTCCTTTTCTTTGGTTCAACTAAACAAAACCACTATGTTTATAATAGCCCATCGAGGACTCTGTTTTTAATCCTTTTAAAGAAATCTATCACTCTCCTGTTTAAGAAAAAAAGGGGAGAGATCTGTTTTTTTTCTATGATTTTGTGTTATATTCGTAAAAATTTCCAAGTTTGAACCTAAAGACAATTTTATGTTAACTTGATTAAGATAAATTTCTATAATTGGTGGAACACATTAATACCACTAGTTATCCTTCCCAGTTCCCACTCCTTTTTTTGTTTGCGGATATAAAGAGAAACGTATTTTCATTTGTTATTTGACAATTATTTCTTAATAAGACATTTGTTTATAGATTTGAATTTTGTATTTGATAAAAACATCTCTCACACAGTCGCACTATTCTATTTTTTTTCTTTAATCTCTAATTTAGAATAAAATCTTTTTCAATTTTACTATATTTTCACATAAAACATCGAAAGTGATATTTCTTACTCTATAATTTAGAATATTATTTTTTACCCTATAAAAGTTTTAACTCTAAAATAGAGAGATATATTGGAAAGATCTTATAATGAAAAATAAAGATGAATACAACTGAAAAATCAGATGCAAGTGCTAAATAAATGTACTAATAGCCTAATCGTCCAAGTCGATGGAGTTTAGAGAAAAGAAATGAGAACTAACTGAATTTACACGACGCTTTTAAAGCGAAAGACTTATCTGTTAATAGATTTGATAATTTATTATTTTCTTTCTTTAGAATTAATTCATGAGACTAATTCTTAGTTATCATCGAATGGATAAAACTCCAAAATAATCCAATGCTAACAACATCTTCTCCAAAATTGTTTCCATATTTATGTATGTTCTTTCCTCATGTTTCCTTTTTATTAGCTTATTATCAACCTTATTTCTCTTAAAAATAAGATCGATGTGCCAATATCCTTATCCTACTCGACTTTACTAACTTAATATATTTTATCCGTAAACCAAAATGTTATATAATGTATTTGGTTCAGTACTTTATTGGCACTTTAGTATCTTATTGGTTCACTGATACATATAATGTATTTATTTAACCGATAATGAAGTGTGTTAGTTAAAAAAAAAAAACCAAAATGTTATAACCGATTAATTTAAAAACAATCGTTCGAAGCTAATAAATACTATAAAAAATGTTATGAAACTATCATGAATTTTAAAATTTTTGAGAGATTTATGTTGGAACTACCAAAATCATTCATCGTAAAATTTAGTTATGTTTATAACCACGTATGGTTGATTTTGTATACCGCTGTTGTAGCGTTGTATCAACTCTTGAGTTCGATTTAATATCAATGAGTAAAGTAGATGTTAAAAAACATGTAAAAACAACTTAACAGAAAAACCTAAAAAACAAATTTTACCATTAAAACTGAGATTCCATGACGAATATTGGAAACAACGAGATCATTCAAAAAACTATATATTCGACAATAGTCGTTGTTACTGGCATCCGTTAAGAGCCTTAAATATGTTGTAACTCAAAGCGGCGTTGATTGGCAATTCTATATCAACATTCGCCATTCGGCATAATTTACGCCATTCGAACTAGTCAAAATTCGTAAAAACAATTAATGTAAATTTTAATTTCTAAAATATATTTGTAATAAAACAAAAACAAAAAAAAATCAAACACATTATTTGTAATCATGTGCGAATAAATATTAGGTTTTCAAAAATTAGATTGAACTTTTAGAAGATTATTATTTTTAAAATTTATTTCTATAATTGTATATATGAATCAGATTATTTTTAAAAAATTTACATAAATAAAAGTAGATTATTTGTGTACTAGTCATTATTATTATTTTATTTTATTCAACAGTTTTTTTTTATAGCAATAGAATAAATAACCAAGATTTAGTCAACAAAAGAAGTAAAAAATAAATCAAGAATTTAATCATCGCAAATTTTTATATATATCTCTTACAATGTTTTTATAACCTTTAAGACAAACAAAATCTACCATCATCCCCCATCCCCCCTACCAGTAATTTTGAAATTGTCAAAAGGTTAAATCCAAAGCAAGAAAAATCCCAAATTACACTCCAGACGATGCGCACATCAGTTTCCATGCGCATACACGGTGCACATTAGCATCAACCAATCAAAATTCATTTCTCTCCCTTCACCTTCTCCGGCGAGACTCTCCGTCGTGAGCCACCGTCATGGCCACGTGGAACGCTTCTTCCCCTACGGCGTCTCCTTGCCGTCTCGTCTCTTCCAGGCGACGAACGGAGGCTCCACCGAGACGACCTTCCTCCGAATCTCCACCACGGAGGAAGATGAAATCAATGGCTGAAATAATGGCGAAATCAAAGCCTGTTCTTGAAAAGGAACAAGACGATAGCTACAGTGACGTTACCTGCGAGAAATGCGGTTCAGGTGACGGAGACGATGAGCTTCTTCTCTGCGACAAATGCGACAGAGGATTCCATATGAAATGTCTTAGACCGATCATGGTTCGTGTACCCATTGGACCATGGCTCTGTGTCGATTGTTCCGACCAACGACCTGTAAGAAGTAGGGATTTTTTTTTTTCTTTCTCTTTCTGTTAAAAATTCCTAATTTTTCGTATGTTCTTCGTTTTTCAAATTTTTGGGGTATCAATTTCTTGTCTAGGGTTATCTCAGAAGAAGATTTTGCATTTCTTTCGGATTGAGAAGGAAATTGATCGAACAGAGAAAATGCTATTGAGTCAAGGTACGATTTTTAATTTTTGGTTTGTGATTGATCATCGTCATTTGTCTGAAAGTTTTTAGCTTTGATGAATCTGGAGAGATGTTTCACTTGATTAACAGTTTGATGAATATGAAAGAGCTAAACTTTAGTTAATCTAGATTATGTTTAGGGTTAGGTTTTAATAAGCATTGATGAGAGAGCTAACATATCTTAGACACAGATTGCTTAGCAAAATCAGGTTTTTAATGGCTTCCATTTCTTTGTTTTGAAGAAGAGACTAGAAAGCCTCGGAGACGATCTTGCTCTTTAACGGTGAAGAAGAGAAGGAGAAAACTATTACCTTTGGTTCCATCAGAAGATCCTGATCAGAGGCTTACACAAATGGGCACACTTGCAACTGCTTTAACTGCATTGGGTATCAAATACAGCGACGACTTAACTTATGTTCCTGGAATGGCTCCTCGGTCTGCAAATCAATCCAAGTTCGAGAAAGGTGGAATGCAGGTAAAAGAAGACAATCTTTCAACCCTTTTTCGGTAACTCTCTTTCTTAAGTTTCTTCCCTTAATTGTTTCTCTCGGTTTTTCATTTTTGCAGGTTCTATCGAAAGAAGATTTAGAGACATTGGAACAATGTCGAGCTATGTATAGACGCGGAGAATGCCCTCCTCTTGTTGTGGTATTCGATCCGCTTGAAGGGTATATCTCTCAATTCATTCAATCAATCTTCCTTTTACGACAAAGCGGATTTAAAAGCATGTTTTTTAATTGAATATACAGTTACACAGTTGAAGCAGACGGTCCAATTAAGGACTTTACATTCATAGCTGAATATACAGGAGATGTTGATTACTTAAAGAACCGAGAAAAGGACGATTGTGACAGCATTATGACTCTCCTTTTATCTGAAGATCCATCGAAAACTCTTGTTATCTGTCCCGACAAGTATGGAAACATAGCTCGCTTCATCAATGGCATTAACAACCACAATCGGTAAGCACAAATTCGAAACCTTTTCTTTCTTTTTTTGGGGTTTCCTGCACAAAAGTTTAATCACATCACTGATGGTTGCAGGTTTAGTAAGAAGAAGCAGAACTGTAAATGCGTGAGGTATAGCATAAATGGCGAATGTCGGGTTCTTCTAGTGGCTACGCGCGATATATCGAAAGGAGAAAGGCTCTATTATGACTACAATGGTTATGAGCATGAGTATCCTACTCATCACTTCCTATGATCTCTCACTTCTAACCGTTCTTCTACAGAGTCTCCGGATCAAAATTGGTCTTTTTTTAATTGCCATTTACAGGTCAATTAGAAATTGTAGAGCTGAGTTGTATGGCCTTTGAAGAAGAGGTTATGCAGTCTTAATTATGAAGTTAGAGATAGAAATAATTGGGTTTTTTTTATTGGCATTACAGAGATTAAGATGTGTCAAATGTCTATGGCAGAACTTTGTTGGATATCAAAGAAATTCTAACTTCTTTTTTATGTTCTTGGAGAAAAATTTCACCACCTTAACAGGTTGCTAAATTTGATTTGTTAAACTAATACTCCATCCATTTAAAGTTATCAAAATATTGGTTAGCAAAATGAACAACTACACTCTCAAGCTTTTATTTATTTATAACCTAGTATGTATTAATATCGATAAGGTATTTGTCTACTGATAATCTAATACATCTTCTGTTTCAAATTAGTTGTCATTCTGGGTTATTAAGAAAACAATTAAATTTTCTAATTAATACATTGTTTTATGTGATATGAGTAATTAATACGTTAAAAAATAGGATAAACATGGAAAATTAGTCATAAATATGCATTGAAAATACAAAACGACAAGTAATATCAAACAAAAAAAATTAAATCTAGAATGTCAATTAATATAAAACGGAGGGAATAGTTTATATTAATATCAAACCTAGTAGTTATAAACTCGTCTAATAAAGTACTTGTTTACCGATAATCTAATAGTTTGTATTAATATTGTACCTAGGAGTATAAACTCGTCTAATAAAGTATTTATTTACAGATAATTTGATAGTTTGTATAAATACCGTTAACCTAATAACCTAATTTAATAAAGTACTTGTTTACGGATAATCTAGTACTCCCTCTGTATCATTTTAAATTATTTTTAGGTTTCTACACACAAATTAATAAACTATTTAATTTTTTATTTGTCAACATAAAACCACCAATTCCAATACAATTCAACCAATAGAAAACTAATCTGCAGAATTTAAAGAGTCAAAAACAACAAAAACATAATTAATTTTACTTTAAAAACTTAAAACATCATCTAATTTGAGACAAAAAAAACTCTCTAAAAAATCATCTAATATGATATGGAGGGAGTAGTTTGTATTAATATCAATAAGCTAGTAGTTTTAACCTAGTCTAATAAAGTATTTGTTAACGGGTAACCAAATATATTGTATTAATACTGATAACCTAGTAGTTATAACATAATCTAATAAAATTCTTGTCAATGTAATTATTTTTTCTAAAATATTTTTTCGTTTCATTATAAGTATAGTTTTAAACTTTTTTGCGTTTCGTCTTTTTTAAGTAAATTCCAATTTTATTTTATTAATTAGAAGGATAAAGTTGTATAGTACATTAATAGTTTTCTTAATTACATGTGAAAATTCATAAAATGACATATATATAGTGGAAAAAATAGAGATTATAATTATATTAACACAAATTTTTATTATTTGTATATACCAAATTCCCCACAAAAGATATTACTCTTTGAAACCAAATTAGTCAAAAACCAAAGGTATGTGTACTAATGGGCCGAAAGCCCAGCCCATCAGTAAGTTAGTCTGCAAATTCATCATCTCCCCTCTCCTCCTTAGGGTTCTTCTCTCCGATCACTTCTCCGACGCCGAAATGACCAAGTTCAGGAAGCTCGGTCGGCATGCGGGTCACCGTATGAATATGCTCAGGTTTCAATCTTTCCTTTTTTGTTTCTTCTCACTTTCTCTTTCGATACACAGAAAGTTTTCTCCTTTGATTTTGAAGTGTTGGTTTCACTCTTGTTATTAGGACTATGGTTTCTCAGTTGGTGAAGCACGAGCGTATAGAGACCACCGTCACAAAGGTATTCATTTTCTGGCCTCTGGGTTTTATAGAATCTGCGATCTTCCTGTCTGTAACTCAATTTCATCAGATTTTCTTGTCTGTTTGGTGAAAAGGATACTCTTTTATATAGCAAATTCGATTCGCTGTGAAAGGTGTGCGGTACTGTTTAGTGATTGTTACTGTTCGATATATTACTTCATTAGTATAATGCACATATCAATTTTGGCTGAAAAGAAACAATGTGAGATTTGTGTGACTGTTTTTGTTGGCCACATGATTGATTTGTGTGTTAGAGGCTAAAGAAGCATTTGGTTTTGCAGGCTAAAGAGGTTCGTCGTCTTGCTGATAATATGGTTCAACTTGGTAAAGAGGTATTTTGTTTCCTTGATCTCTCTCTGTAACGTTGACCTCAGAGTTTCTATAACTCAGTTATTGGTTGATCCGTGATATAGATTTTGAGACAGACTAAGTTCATGCCACTTTCTATAAGTGCTTTTGGATGGTTTGGTTCGAGCTGTTAAGTGTTTTGCTGCAGCTCAAGTAAATGTCGTTGGCTATCCGAAAACTTCATCTTGCTGATAAATTTATATATCAGGGTTCACTCGCTGCGGCAAGGAAAGCAGCTGGTTTTGTTAGAGGAGATGATGTCATTCACAAGCTTTTCACAGAATTGGCATATAGATACAAGTGAGTCTTCAAAATCTCTTGCCCATCATTTAACTGTTGTCACCTAAGTGCTTTGAGTAATCATTGGGATATATTTTCTTTTGCTACAGAGATAGAGCTGGTGGATACACAAGAATGCTACGTACTCGCATACGAGTTGGTGATGCTGCTCCAATGGCATATATCGAGTAAAACTACTTTCTTTTCTTTATCATTGCTTCTGTTACATTAATGATCTACAAGATTGATGTTATTGGAATGTTTCTGGTGAACTATTTGGGCAGGTTTATCGACAGAGAGAACGAGCTTAGGCAGTCGAAACCAGCAACACCTCAACCACCACCACGAGTGCCTTTGGACCCATGGGCAAGATCGCGGCTCACCAAGCAGTTCGCTCCGCCTAAGGAGGAGAAAAGCTCTGATTCCGAGCTATAATGTGGCAGAATAATCTCTTTCTATCCACCAAATTTCTTATTTTTGCATCAAATATACTTTCTCTATGATTCATCATTAGCCATAAGATGATTTCAAGAGGTAAACTAAAAGAACATTTAAAATGTAATCTTGAAAGTATTAACAAATTCGGTAAGGCCTTTTTCTTTGCCCATCTAGTCTACCTATAAACTAAACTGTAAGTAAAAGTTGCTTTCTTTTTTCTTGTTTTGGAGAAGATTAGGTTTAGAGTTTGAGACCACTCATCTCCTAGTGTGTGGCCCCTATGATCTACCAAAAACACTAGAATTTATGTGCCTAATGCATGGACCCATGCCTAAACTGCATTTAGGTGAACCACTTAGAAAGAACCCTAAAACCCAATCTGGTTTTTTAAAAATTTGAAACCTACTCTTCTTTGAAATTAATGGTTTTTACCTGCCCTTTTACCAGTTTCTGCAACCTCCATCATCCTCCTGACTTTTTTTTACAGCCAATTCTAAAGCATTGAGATGATGCTAAATTCTAATGATGATGATGATGTCTACTTGGTTGAAAACTTTTGTGGATTTCGTTTTCATACAACAAACTCTGCTTTAACGTCAAGCAAAAAGTATCATACGCTTCCAAGTTCACAACTTGAGATCTTTTCCTCCATACTCATTCATGATTTTAGCCCAACACGCTACAAGAAATCATTCCTACATACACTGATTCCTTCCAAAGTTTTAAACTTCATTGTGTTACTTCAACTAGTCCTAAAGATCTTAACTTTCAATTGATATGACATGAATGCAAAGTTTGAATTTTTGTTTAGAAACGTTCTCAACTAAAAGTACAATGAAAAGGTTATCTAAACCCTTTTTTAATCTTTACTTGATTCAAGCAGACGTCGAAGCCCACTCATCAGCCTGAATAAAGTTAGCCACCGAGTACACATGAACATGCTCGTCCGGTATCTCACTGCTCCATGAAACCCTTTGCGCCCTATCCGATCCCGGACCCGTGTTCTTAGATTCACCGTAATAAAGCGTCTTCAATGCGAAATCCCCGCTCCACGGTAACCATCCATCAGGAGTAATCAACGACTCTAAATTGCAGCCTATAAACACAGTCCTTGAGTAATCCTTCCATGGCCTCCCCAAGAAGTTTTTGTGCACCTTAGGGTTAGCTTTGAACAGCTTCATGTACTCCTCTGTTCCGTTTATCAAACAGTTCAAGAATACAAATCCCGTGGACTGTGCCGGGTCGATTCTTCCTTGGGCAGTGACTGCGTTTTTCTCGCCTTTTTCGGGGTTAACTTGACGCGGCGCGACTAGGATTTCGCAATCTTGGAAGACAGAAGCTGAGTTACCAAAGATGAAGTCAACGTTTCCTTGGATACGACAGCTTTTGTAGAACTGACGAAGACCATGAGCATAGAGAGTGTCTTGGTTCCCAAGGAACTCGCAATTCTCGAGCAGAGAAAAATCGCTGTCGGATCGAAACGCAACCGCTTGGTGAGCGTCTGGTCCCGCCGTGTTCTGGAAGGTTAGATCACGAGCCATGAATCCATCTCCTACCACTCCTATCAAACCAAACATTCAACCAATATATATATTAGATATTAAAACTATAATCTAGTGGTAATACAAAAAAAATGCATAACGGCCTAATCAAATCATATAAAAGTACTTTGATTTAACTAAAAATCCACAAAATTAAAGTTTTTTTTTTTTTGGGGATTTAGTACAGAATCGGGAAAATTGTTAGCACATAAATTACGAATCTATATTAATGTAAAATCATGGATTCGTTGACTCCACTAATTAGGTCACCTATCTAAAAATATTCATCCAAAAAAAAAAAAAATTTCACGTGCCTTTCAACGCTTTAATTTAAATTAAAAATACAAATTATGTCGCTTTAACATGGTTTTATTTACTTCATCAGAATAATAAAAACTCACCGACAGTTGCAGTGTTGTACGTAGTGATCCCAGGCATCCCGGCGTTCAACGATCCCGTAATGACCGTTTTACCCTTACCGGCTCCGACAAACACAACGTTCTTCTTCTCAAACGGAACCCTAACGGTCTCTTCGTAAACTCCTTCGTTAATCTTTATAACAAACTTACGCATTCCGTTATCTTCCGGCGCAGAGTTAACGGCGTCTTGCACCGTCTTGTAACCGCATTTCCCGTCTTTACACACAGTCACGTCTTCTTTTAAACCGGAAGAAAAACCCAAATTAACCGGATCCAAACCCGAATCCAGACCCGGCCCAGTCTTCTCCCAAAACCCGTCTCGTTCGGTTTTCGGGGGGGTCCACGACGCTACGTTGTCTCCGTAGTTATCGAACGAAACCATCATGCTTAAGGCGTTACTGGTGACGTGGATGAGCCCGTCTAGAAACGACATCGTTTCGCCGACCTGGCTCGTGTCGTTCACGTATTTGAGGGCGGACCACGAGTCGTACTGGTACACCAGAGCAGCGCTCATCCAAGCACGAGCGTCTTTGATTTTGCCACGTGTCAAAGCTTGATCCGTCGATTGCGTACGGTGCTCGGAGTAAGTGAGTAGCTGGAGACACGTGTTCGCGGCGTTGGTTCGGTTTAGATTCCCTACGGAGGAGTCTACGATAGACTTGATTTTCGATTGGGCGGTTTTGAGGTTTTCTAAAGAGACGGAGATCGCTGAGTGAATGATCTGGGTCGGGTTTGGATTCGGAGGGACCCGACCCGGTTGGGATAGGGTAGAGAGGCATTGGTCTGGGTAACGAGTTGCGTTGCAGGCGAGTTGGATCTGAGCGGCGAGAGACGGAGACGGATTGATCGGAGGTTTGCCGGATGGTGATTGACGGTGGTTGTGGTGGTGACGGGAGGAGGAGGAAGGAGAGGAGAAAAGGAAGAGAGAGAAGAGGAGGATGAGAATTGAGGACATGGCGGCGATTAGGAGTCGGAAGCAACGGATCGGGAATTTTCTCCGGTGAGATTTAGCGGAGGAGGAAAGGGAATGGTGGAGTTGTTTCGAAGAAGCCATTAGAGATTGAGGTTTGTATATATATGTGTAGGAGTGTGTGTATAAGGAAATTAATTAAAATAAAAAAAAAATTGGAAAATTAAATGAGAGATGGATTACAGTCACAGACCATTACAGTCACGGGCGGTGCATAGTGGAACACACTATACGATCATGCGCGCAGAGACGAAGAAGAGAGAGAGAGATTGGAATTTTGTGCGTGTCGTTTTTTTAATTACGGTTCTATCTGGGGAGATAAGGAGATGATAATGTTCGGTTTGGAGTCCGGTTTATATCGGTTTAATGTTTTGATCTAAGGGCCAGTGTTAATTAAGCTCTATTGATCCGACTGTTAATTAAGCTCTATTGATCCGACTATCCATGAATAAATAAATAAAAATTAAAACTAAAATATTCAGCATAAATCTAGAATAATTGATTTTTTTTAGAGTAAATGTTGTTTTGGTTAGGTATTATCTAGATTGGTTGTAGAAACACTAATCACCCGTAATTTTATTTTTATTTTTGAATTACAGATCTGCGTATATTATATATTTGTAGATAGTTTTAAAAAATTCCAATGTGTCATGATTTCAACAAAAGTAACCTAAAATGAAAGTCACATACTTAGTTGAGATGTTCTAAGGTTAAAATAAATTTGTTTTTGGAGCATAGTTACTAAGAGAATAAAATCTTGACATATTACTAATACATACTAAGATAGGCCTTGATTAATTTAATACAAGTTAATGCAAAAATCTTTCTTACAATTATGTTTTATAGATTTTATAAAAATACAAATTTCTTTCACCACAATGGAGTTGGAAACCCCTAAAAATAAATCTGAATATAACTTTTTTGGCTAATAAAAATAATCAGAGTTTTGGGCAGCCCATATTTGAATCCTCTGGGCTCATATCAGCCCACGAAGTTGTAAACTACACCTTTGCCAATTTACAAAATATACATTATGGCTTTATATTAAGCAAAACAGGCCATATGGGCTTAGGATGTTCTCCGAATCTATCCCAAACAGATTCGGACCAACTCTAAACTCCCACGAATAAACAAAGTTACTTGCTAAAACGCAAATTGTAGAACGTGTAATTGTGTTTAGAATAAGTTTTTTTTTGTTTTTTTGATAAACTGTGAGATTTCTGAATTTTTGGTTCATAATCTCGGTATCCAGAATCAATTTTTAGATATTTTTATTTAATAAATAATTCTTCGTACCAAAGATGGTATGAACCCGGATCACAAAAAACACCAACGTTTTTGTGTTTAAAATAATTCATTACTCCATATGTTCTTCATCTTACAATAAGCATTTGATTACTTGTTTATTCAAATATTGGTTTGTTTGATATGATTTGAGAAAACAACATTATTGAAAAATAAAAGTTTTACAAATGTCGAATTTGATACATTATCACTTTCATCATTTTATATATTAATCTTGATGGTGATGATAAAATTAAATGGGTTGATGTAATTTTGGATCTTGACTCTACAATTTAAATTCGGAGTATTTTTTTTTTTTTTTTTGTATATATGTGCTACTTGGTGCGAGTCTTATATTTTGTTTCTTTGGATTTAAAATGTGTTCGATTTTATATCTATTTGTTACATTTACTTAGAGTTGTATAAGATTTACAATATTATTTTCCCAACAATATGCAATATGCAAATTTGAATTCAACTGTGTATCATATTAACATCATTATTACAACCTACCACTGATCTATACGTAATGCGTAATATTATATTTCCCGTGTAGATCACTAAAATACGTGCATATTCGGATATGCATGGATACTGACTTACAATACATTAATCCAAGAAGAGAAAACTCATTCAAGTGAATAAAATTTCGTATGTTATTTTTTCCAAAGAAAAAAAAAAAGAGAAAAGAAAAATAAAGTGAAAAATCTCATTAAAGAGCTTTCCATATCTCTACACTTTCGGACCAAACAAGAGACTTCACTTTCTCCACAGCATCTGCCCATGCCTTAATCACTTTTAAGACTTTTCGATCCCCCTCGCAAAAAGAAAAATATATTTTAAATTTTTTCTTGTTTGTAAAATATTTTTACAAACTTAATTTAATGGCTAGTTTGTAATATAATATCACTACAAATATTATTACGGATACTCTTTCACTTATAACAATCAATATGTTAATTACGCATAAGCAAAATTTTATTTATCTTAAACTGCAATAGAGCTATTAATAAATTAATTTTGGCTAAACAGTTTTGAAAACTTTCACGGTATAAAAGAGCTATGTATTATGTCTAAATAATTATTGGATGTTTTAAAAAGTAAAAGTAAGTTTCTGATATAACATTTTTTTGTTCTTAACTTGATAACCAATTTGATTATTAATTTTTGCTGATTAATCAGAGTATATTTCCTTTTCCTAGTTTAATGGTTTCATAATTATTAATCATGACTAAGATTTTTTTTTTTTAATCAAGTACTACACTTATTATTTTATTTTTTTGTTGAACCTTTAATTACTACACTTAATGTTAAGGACTTAAGTTTAATGGTTCAAACAAAGGGGCTATAATGCTTTTTTCTTTTTAAGTTAACGGGTGAAATTCGATACCTATGTTATGAAATCACTAATTACAAAGTGTTCAGATTTAGAAACATACAATATCGAGCTTTTATTTGTTCCTCTCCATGGTGCAAGCGGAAAGAGGAAAAAAACAAAAGGCAAAAGGAAAGTCGCTGTAAGAGACCGGACTCTGAGGAAATGAGAGTGACTTTGGGAATCAGAACCTACAATATTGTATCGCTTTTAATAAAAAGAAAAATGAAGTACAATTTAAAAGTAAGAAATTGAAAATATAATATTGAGAAATTTTAAAAAATGCCATATTTTTGAAATCTTTAAAAAAATGTCATTTTTTCAAAATTATTTTTTCATTATATCATTTATGTTTGGGTTAACTATGTTATATTAGAGTTTAGTTTTAAGTGTTTATGGGATTTTAGATGTTAAAACATTTTTTAAAGTTTATAATTTTAAGATATAAGTTTTATAAATCAATAATTAGTGGCATTTTTGTAAATGAACACAAAAAGTGATATTTTTGTAATTGCCCCAAATATATATATTTGTATAAATTGGTTATTCAATGCTTTTATAACCGGTAATTTGGATGAAAATAATGAAGGTCGTGTCAGATTTTATGATTCAATCTTCCTCGGAAAATGTTACATATTTATTTCCTTCACTCACGTGTTTATGTACTATATACATTTACATTAGATTCATCTAGTTAGGGCTTACATTTACTGTTTATATACAGAGGAAAAAGAAGCCGTTTGAGCTGTCGCATGTTTAAACCATATCATAAAGTTAGTTTAGTGGTGATTAGTCAATTGCCTTCAAATTTTTTTATTTAGGCGATCTGGTCATTTTCGCCTATATTCAAATTTATCTCAAGATTAAATTTTGATCCAATATTTGTAAAAAATGATTATGGTCAGATTTGTTTATGTAAAATACTTTTTGCTGAGTGAAAATGTGCTCAGTTTTGTTTTGTTTGCAATATTTTATTTTTCTGATGATGATACATCTTTTTTTAATATGCTATTTTACAGTACAGTAATATTTGTTTAACATCAAATGCAATACATTATTCATATTATTCGTTAAAAAAAAAAATTCACATAATATAATTGAATCCTGTTATAATATTAGATCCACAGCTTCTATGCTTATTATCTCAATAGCCCTTTTATTTGTCGTTTTCTTTATTAAACCCTAGCTATTACACGAACTTGAGAGAACTTTTTTTTTTGGGTCGAAAGAGAGGACATAATTACACCATTTCACTACAATGCAAGAAAATATATATTATATACTTATAATATCTACACAAATTACCAAAACTTTTGTGTGTATAATAAGTTGATGTACATGTATATGTAGTTGGCAGTTGGGTGGCTTTAATAAGAACAATATGCAAGGAACAATGGATGAATACCAAAGAGGGAAACCCTATCATGCATGATTGCAGCCTGCATGCGCAATTTGTATGATTATAATGCAGACCAAATCATAACTTATGTACAAACAATACAATTCTTTCTCATATATGTACCATACATGTAGAAATTAGAATTGTATATATACATTGCTTTTGAGACGAGACATATGACATAAGAAACTTGTCACATTACATCAGGACCGGATCTGAATATTTATTTATAATCCGATGACCGATCCAACATGTATTTATATATATATATATATATCTCCCTCTTTCGAAGTCTCATAAAACTTTCGTGTATTTTACGGATTTGTGTTTGTTATATATACACTTATGTACATGAACGTAGTTCGTAGATGTAAAACTTTGAAATAAAATGCAGATTTTCGTCATGGAAAATGATATATCCACCGTCTTATATAACGAGGCACGAAGATGTTACACGTCTTTTTTGTTAATGACAATCATGTATAACACCCAAATCTCGATGAAGGTGTCTCCATGCGAGTGATTTGATGTAAATCCTTTTAAAAAACTTTAATCACGTCGCAAATTATGTATATCTTTTGGAAAATAAAAAAAGCAACTTGATTTGTTTAAAATTGTAAATAACATTGCGAGTTTCACACACAATTTTTTTTTTTTTGATAAAATGTGAATTTTATTTACCAAATGCTGGAAACTGTTTTATACAATTTGTTCGGCGAAGCAATAAGTTTAAAAAAGCCAAAAAAAAAAGTGTAAAAAAGCCTAAGGGAACCTGGGTTAATGATTAAAGAATCAGACTAATTTAGCAATTACTCATATGTGAACCAAAGAGAGAGCAGATTTCGAAAAGATTTCCGGTGAATCCGAGCAAGGATAATGTCCCTGATGTTTCGGTCTACTTGCTTGAAGAGGATCACATGAGGAGTTGAGGTAGAGTTGTGGAGCCTATTGTTCCTCTCCTTCCATATGTGGAAGATAACCGACTGAGCAGCGAGTCTCTTAAGAGTGAGAGTAGAGGGGCCAACAGTGCTGGACATCCAAGTGACAAGATCAGTCCAGAGGGCAAAGGTTTGCTGAGGCATCCCAAGTCTGGAGAGCACCTTTCTCCATAGTTGAGAGCTGAAATCGCAGTGGAAAAGCAGATGATCTTTGGTTTCAGGTATCCTACCGCAAACAGTACATGTAGCTTGTAGATTCAGTCCCTAAGCAGCTAAACGAGCCATAACTGGTAGTCGGTCCAAATGCGAGACCCAAAATGTGAATGCATGCTTCGGAATACATTCTTTAAACCACACAGCCTTAGCCCATGCTTTGACAGAATCAGTAGGTCGAATTTGCTCCTACGTTGCTTTGGTAGTAAAAAATTTTGATGAGGATCCATCAATGTGCCAATAGAAGGAGTCCCGACCAAGCACATGACTTGGAAGGGGAGTCACCAGTAGCGCATTACGAAGGGTAGCTAACAGAGGGCTTCTTCTGCGAGTAGAAGAGAGTTTTCACCCATTTGAATCAGTACCATGAGCAATACAAGCATTTTCAGAGATGTCAGTGAGCTGAGGTCCCGAGCTACCAATATACTCAATAAGAGGGCCTAAACATTCGGTATTAGACTCTACCGAGAGGGAGAGAGCAAATCACGACCGTTGATTGGGATGCGAGTGAAGGATCAACAAAATGTGCTATATAGTAAAGAGACAATGGAACGACAGAAAGTTTATCAACATTTCCTATTTTAGTTAATGGGTTTTGTGAAGATAGAATAAGATAAAAGAGATTGAAAATTGAGAAGTCAGAATAAGAGCACACAAGTGGTGACATCTTTTGAGAATCAAAGAAAAACTCATGTTTATATAAAGTAATTCACATCCTTATTAGTTATTACTTTTGGTGAAAGCCACTTTCTGGATCTACCATATTTCTCAATGTGAGAGAGGGATTGAAACCCTAGCCAAACCTATATTAATTATCTCATTAGTTATATAGCTCTTCTTTATAAAAAAATGATTGTACAATATTGCAAACTATATATTTATTTATTTATTTACAAAATTGATTCGACGATCATAAACATTTTAAAGCATTGGAGGGGCTTTCTTATTCTACAATAACCAATTTTTCTTTTTTTTGGTAGCGACTAGTGACGTCCATTTATTGAAAGAAAACATATATTTAAATTTCTTAAATTATATTCGAACATTTTTTAATTTTTTTTTTTCGATCTGCACCAAAAATATCCTTATTGCATCACCAACCTAACCCCCTCATCATATGATGATCACCTTTTTTTTTCCTTTAAAATATATACACACATTCACACACACATGTACATATATAATGTATATATCGCTGCCTCAAAGGCATTAAAATTCTCACAAACCAAACAAACATAAAAGTATGAATAATAATAATATGAACCCATCTCTCTTCCAACATTACACTTGGAACAACCTCATCATCAACAACAACAACAACAAGAATGATGATCATCATCATGATCATAACGATCCAATAGGTATGGCCATGGACCAACACAACCACGGACTCAATATCTTTAACCCATTCTCTTCTTCCCTCACAACCACCACAACTCTATTTTCCGGAGATCACGAAGAAGAAGAAGACGAAGAAGAGCCTCTTGAGGAACTTAGTGCTATGAAAGAGATGATGTACAAGATCGCAGCCATGCAGCCCGTGGACATCGATCCAGCAACCGTCAAGAAACCCAAACGCCGTAACGTTAGGATCTCCGACGATCCTCAGAGCGTGGCGGCGAGACACCGCCGCGAGAGAATCAGCGAGAGGATCAGAATCTTACGAAGACTTGTGCCAGGTGGCACCAAGATGGATACAGCTTCAATGCTTGACGAAGCCATACGGTACGTTAAGTTCTTGAAACGGCAGATCCGGCTGCTCAATAATCCTCCTCCTCCGCCGCAAGATCAAGCTTCTCATGTGGTGACGACGTCATGGGTTCCGCCGCCACCACCACCGTCAGATTTTCTCCGTGGAGGAGGAGGAGGCGGAGAATTGATCTAAATCAGGTGACATTTCCATTAATAGTAAGTAAATGATGTTATAAAGTGTGAGTAATTGTGCAATTATGGAAAGTGTTTATATAAAATATATATATATTATATATATATATATATATATAAATAAATGGATACGAGTTGAAGTAAGGGTTTGTTAGGATATACTATAATATATTGTTGTTGACCAAGAAAAGGTTGTGGAATAATCATAACGGTTAGCTTGAGTTGTGTACCACCATATATATTTAATATTATGTTATCATCTCGTATATAAAAACAATGAGGTCTTGATTTTGTAGTTTGGTTGTATACAAGTTTTAGCCGAGCATTCTTCGGGAATAAAAACCATGACGCCATGAAAAAACCCTATTTAAATAGTGTTATGATTACTGAGGACTTTTGTCTTTGTATACACACAATGTATATATATATTTGTATTATTATATGAATGGACTCCATTGTTGCATCTCTCACTTATTCATCTTTTTTTTTTTCTTTCTTTTGAGAAGGGGTCACATATTCATCTTACGCATATATACTTCACATTTGGAATTCTAAACGTGAATAATTACCACCTACAATATTTGAAATCACTTTGTATATGAATGCAAGTGTGTGGATATGAGAACAAATGTAAGTATAAATTTTTAGAAATGTTGTTGCTATCACAAGCAATCCAAACAAAGAATTATTCAATACAAAAACCTTAATTGTTATGCGAAGATATTCTTATTATTTACTTATCATAATAGACTACGTATCCAATTGTACTCTTGTTTTCTGTAGAACCGCAGCTAAACGGCACAGGTTTAATTTTGTTAACAAACGTTTATCAGTATATTACGATTATCATCCCATAAAATGAAAGTTTGCTATATATATATATATATATATATAATAATATCACATGTCTAAAATCGAAATGGTGTCGATATACACATAACTAGATACAAGAAAAAGGAGCATATAAATATACATTTATATAGAGTATGGCGTAGAGAAAATGTACTTGCTCGTTTGTCTTCGAATTAATGACTCGAAGCTCAATTAAAACAGTTGCAAACTTGCAATCTCTTTTTACCCTCCCAATAATAAAAAAGTAAACTTTTGACAACAAACGAACATTAAAATAGCCAGAGCTTTGCTCCACACTTGTTGGTCAGAAAAAATAATTAGAGAGACCAAAACCGATGCTCTTTGTTTACTTCACTTCGATACTTCCGCTGACTTTTGTGTATCCTCACATTCATAGGTGTTAATAAAGACACAACGAAAAGTCAGTGATTTTCAAGGAGAAATATCCATTTTGCTACGAAATCATTTAACTATCTTTATTTTATCTTGGCCACATAGTTTATAGATTCATATAGCCCAGAGATATAAATACAAGAACTTAATTAATAACCATATTAGCTCAAACATTGCATCAATACTCAATAGTCAGTTAGTCACCGTGACGAGCATACAGCCATATACAAAGTAGATTATATTACTCCAGTTTTTCAAATTTAATTTGATTTAATGCAGACATATTTTAATTGAGACTTGAAAGAATTCTTACATATAAATTTTTGTATCTGAATAACTGTGATCATGAGAAAAAAACTATAGACACTAACCATAAAAGCATCATTATCCCTAAACCCCATGAAAGTGTTTTAACTCATTTTTTTTATATTAATTTCACTAAAATTCTTGTCTTAAAGTTCAATACATAACATTTTTTTTCATCAAAGTTCATAAAAAATTATTATATTTTAATTAAAAAAGTGTTAAGACACGATTAAAAATTGGTGGCTACGGTTCACATCGTTATTATATTTTCAGGCCCATTTAAGAGGTAAAGGCCCGAAAAGCAACTAATGGGCTTACTTTATTTTCAAGCTTTTTCTCTCTCTAGTTATTTTTTCTCGTATGAGAGAGAATACCCACCCGGGAATCTCCGACCCGACCGGAAAATGGGATCGTCTGCGAATGCAGAAACCAACGGCACCGCCTCGTCACCGTCGTCGAATCACAAACCTCCGGCTACGAACGGCGGTGATGCGCCTCTTTCTCATCATAATCCTCCTCCTCTAGCTCCTGATCAGGCGATCTCGGAGTCGGATCCGTCGAAAAAGAGGAAAATGGGGATGCTTCCTCTCGAAGTGGGTACTCGTGTAATGTGTCGATGGAGAGACGGAAAACACCATCCGGTGAAAGTAATCGAGCGCCGGAGGATACATAACGGAGGCCACAATGATTACGAGTATTACGTTCATTACACTGAGTGTATGTCAATTTAACTCTTTATCAAGTTTTGACTTTTGATCATGAAGTTGGAATCTTTAGTTTTGGTTGATTTTACTGTTGAACATCAAAAAGATTGGAAATTTAGTAAAGGGTTAACGATTTCGTTCGTATTTTGTTCGGTATAGTACTACAAGATCGAGGTTTAAAATGTAGGAAGAGACAAAAGTGCCTTGATCAATAGGATTCATTGGAATTTGCTCATAGTTGGGTGAGGTTTTTGAGAAGAGATGAAATCTTGCATTTCTCTTTTTAACTATTATTATCAAGCTGAGTAAAGTGATGATAAAGTTGGTGGTTTTTTGAAATCGTATGGATCATCAATGTGTATGTTTTTGAGTGTTTGCTTTTTCGTGATTTGTATTTGAAACTGCAGTTAATAGGAGGTTGGATGAATGGATTCAACTGGAGCAATTGGATCTTGATTCAGTAGAGGGCGTTGTCGATGAAAAAGTGGAAGACAAGGTAGTTTTGTTAGTTTTATGTTGTTAGGTGCTTAATGCTACATTGCATTGCATGACTTTTCTCTTCCATCTTTAGCACTGAGCGGAGAATTTTGTCTGTGGTTTTTTAGGTGACGAGCTTAAAGATGACGCGCCATCAGAAGCGAAAGATCGATGAGACACATGTAGAGGTAAGTAATGAATGGCGATAGAAGGCAGGTCGCGGAAGTAGTAGGCTTATATTGATTTTATATTCTGTGTTTCAAAATGTTTTTATAGGGTCATGAAGAGCTGGATGCAGCAAGTTTGCGTGAACATGAAGAGTTCACGAAAGTGAAGAACATAGCAACGATTGAGCTTGGAAAATATGAGATTGAGACTTGGTACTTCTCTCCTTTTCCGCCAGAATACAATGACTGTGTGAAGCTCTTTTTTTGTGAGTTTTGCCTGAACTTCATGAAACGCAAAGAGCAGCTTCAAAGGCATATGGTAAGCAATTTATGGTATATTGCTTTATGATATTTTTTTTAACCTTGTTGTCTTTGCAAACTTCAATATATTTGTTTCATATCCGTACTCTCTGTTCTTGCTGTTTTTCATGCCTCTAGGTATATTATTTTATTTTGTAAGATGTATAGTATGTAAATTTTAACCGGCTTGCATATCTACATTCATGGTTGATTCAAGTTGCATTATTATTTTTATTTATAAGGTTTGTATAATCCCCTTATTTTTCTCTGTAGAGGAAGTGTGACCTGAAGCATCCCCCTGGTGATGAAATTTATCGAAGTGGTACCTTGTCAATGTTTGAGGTAATATCCCTGAGTTCTAAATTTTATATCGTCGGCGAAGTCTTTCTTCCACTGTAAATGATGTTTATGTTGTCAGTTTTTAGTGAATTTTCACCAAGCAGGAGTTTTCTTCTAATATCTTCTCTCTAACCGTATCTGGATCTTACAGGTAGATGGCAAAAAGAACAAGGTCTATGCACAGAATCTCTGTTACCTGGCAAAGTTATTTCTTGACCACAAAACTCTTTATTACGACGTTGATTTGTTTCTATTCTACGTTCTCTGCGAATGTGATGATCGAGGATGCCACATGGTTGGATACTTTTCAAAGGTAAATACAGCAGAGCAATTTACAGATATGTTTGGTTCCAGTTGTCAGGTTTGTTAATAAAACGTAACTTCGATTGATACAGGAGAAACATTCAGAAGAAGCATACAACTTAGCTTGCATTCTAACCCTTCCTCCATATCAAAGAAAAGGCTACGGAAAATTCTTAATAGCTTTTTGTGAGTTCGTTGTCAATTAGTTTCATTTTCACTCTTTTGCTCTTCTCAATCCCATGTCGATAAAAATAATAACAGGATGTCCTTGTGAGTTGCAGCCTATGAACTTTCAAAGAAAGAGGGAAAAGTTGGGACACCGGAAAGACCCTTGTCGGATTTAGGCTTACTAAGCTACAGAGGTTATTGGACTCGTGTTCTATTAGACATATTGAAAAAACATAAAGGAAACATTTCTATCAAGGTTAGATTGTGTTTCAATATACCGAAAAAACCTTATGCTAGTCCTGGTTTCTGCGATCTAAGAATTCACCAATCGATCTTTGTTGTATGATGATGTAGGAGCTAAGCGACATGACAGCAATCAAGGCGGAAGATATATTAAGCACGCTTCAGAGCCTAGAACTGATACAGTACAGGAAAGGACAACACGTGATCTGTGCGGATCCAAAGGTTCTTGATCGACATCTGAAAGCTGCAGGCCGAGGTGGTCTTGATGTAGATGTTTGCAAACTGATTTGGACACCTTACAGGGACCAGAGTTAAAAAGAAAAGACTTAAGGTTCACTCTTCTTGCGCCATTACCGCATTTGATCTGAGTGTGTAAGTAACTATCGCCTCAATATAAAACAACATTTCTTCTACTTCGTATAAAATGCCTGTGTAGTTTTACTTGTAAATGTTGAATCGTACATGGAATTGGTGTTAATCAACAATCCTTAAAATGGAGGAATTTGAAAGCAACTTCGTTGGTTCATGTTTCTTTTGCTATTATATGTGTTAATATGTGTGACATCTTATGTTTATACTAGACAAGATACATTGTTGAAATGTATATCAAACATCATTTGCAACTAGTACACGCAAAAAACTATTTTAGAGTATTATCAATCGCAAAGTTTGGTATAATCTTTGGGAGAATTTTTGAAATTCTGAATTTAAAGCAACATATATATGGTTTTTGTTTGTTTGTGGGATCTAGACCTGAATTAGACTGTGTTTGATATTTCACGATAAAAGCCAACTCGACTATTTTTGTCTATATATTCTCCAGTCTACATCCATCATCACCAACGAATCTACACTTTTGATTTTGAGGTTTATTGGTGCCAACTAACGTGGTCCATTTCCCATAGTTAACATTTTCTAATTTTTGTATATATAGTCTCTTCTTCTTCTTCTTTTGTTAACGTATTGCCTATAAAATTTTGGTATACAATATGAGAAATGACGTGATTCAGAATTATTACGGAAAAAGACATGACACCTTAATTTCTTATTTTTTTTATATATAATTTCGGTTTTTATTACATACTACTAGTATTCTTTGTTTGTTCTGAAGTCCATCGTACTTGTATAATGTAAGTTGATGAAAGTAGATTTGTCGGCGACCAATCACACGATACATCAGTTTTATGCATTGAACCGCATAAAAAAGTAGCTTAGAATATCTGGCTGAGCTTTGAAAGCCACAAAGGCAAAACATTCAAACTAATACCCAAAATAGAAAAGATAAATTTCAAAAAATGCCACGTTTCAAATGTCATTTTACAAAAATATCACATTTTTGAAATCTTTACAAAAATGCTATTTTTTCGAAAATTATTTTTTCTTTATATTATTTATATTTGGGTTATTTATGTTCTATTAGAGTTTAGTTATGAGGGTTTAGAGAGGTTTAGGGGTCAAAACATTTTTTAGTGTTTAGAATTTTAAGATATAGGGTTTAAAAATCTATAATTAGTGGCATTTTTACAAATGAACAGCGCTAAATAACATTTTTGCAAATGTGCACATAAAAAATAGTATTTTTGTAATTTTTCCAATAGAAAAAGACCTTTACGTATATTTTGTTTTTTATTATTTCAAAATTAGATCAAATTATTGTAGTGAATACTCTATCACTTTGTCGTTTGTTTTATGTATATGAAATATTCTTCACTAAAGTTTTACATCTAGTGTTGATTCGTGGTAAGGGAAAAAAAGAATCTTTGAATAATTATACGTTAAAGAAAAACTTTAGTAAAGACAAAATAGGTTTTTATTATTGCAAATGATTTTTTCTTTTTGCTAACTTGTAAATATAAAATGAAATGAGTGAGTGGATCTTACAAAAATTTTGATCACTAAGATTACCATGTCAATTTATCCAAAGCAACACTAAGTTTCTGAAACCGTTCTTCTTCAAAGCAAATGAATTCTCTGCAAAGTCTATCTCCATTATAAACCATTTCGATACAAAACGAAGATCAAATAGTCCAAAACTAACTATTTGCATATAGCTGAGATTGAACTTTAGAACTTCATAATATATGAATAATATTTAACGATTCCGAGGTCAGAAAACAAATCATTATGATTTATGAGAAAGGGTACCTAAAAACCTAGTGCTTAATTCCAAAAGCTATTATTAGTCGATAGTTCGACCAAACTATTCATTTGGTTTTTTTCTTTTTTTTGATAGATATTAATTTGGTTTTGTTAAAAGAGAGCAAGTCAAATTAACTCACGAGCATGGGCAACGACGCAATGTTAGATTGACGGTGTGTCATGCAAATATACATAGAGAAATTTTTAGAAAGATCACTTTTGAAATGTTATTTTTTTTAAATGCAATTTTTTAAAAATCTTTGTAAAAATGCTATTTTTTCAAAATCATTGATTCAATATATCATTTTGTTTTGGTTAACTATTAATATATATATAATCATATAGAAAATTTACTTAAATGAAATATTTTTTTAAATAAAAATAAATAAATATCATATGTACAATTAATTTCCACTTTCATTTTACTATTTTTTTTTTTTGCATATTACGTAGTCACTTTTTACAGTATCTACAGCTTTAAATTTTACAAATATAGATAACTAATTAGATGATTACATGTAGATAATGAGAAAATCTAGATCATTAACTCATTAAGCACGTCGACAACTCAAATATTCATCCTTAATTTTGTTATAACATTTGCGATGTGCTAAACTGCTAATTCTCTAATGTAATACAACTGGCGAGCATATGATGAAAGTTGTAGATCGGTGATAATCTTTTGATTCATATGATCGATAAAAGTTTCAACTCGCTATATACATTCTTTCTGATTCATACAAAGCTTCTTATATTTCACAAAAAGTTTGAATTTTTTTTTTTTCTTGCTTAACGGTGGAGTACTTTTTTATTCAATTCAATAGTTAGTGTTAAAAGAGAAATTTCAAAAAACGCAACTTTTCGAGTATTACTTTACAAAAATGTCACATTTTTGAAATTTTTACAAAAATACTATTTTTTCAAAATTTTTTTTTTTATAATATTTATGTTTGAGTTAATTATGTTCTATTAGAGTTTAGTTTTGAGTGTTTAGGGGGTTTTAGGTGTCAAAACATTTTTTAGGGTTTATAATTTTAAGATATAGGACTTATAAATTTATAATTAGTGGTATTTTTGTAAATAGACATCTCTAAGTAGCATTTTTGCAAATGTGCACACAAAAAATGGCATTTTTGTAATTGCCCCAATAGTTAAAACCAAAAAAAAATACTGGCGAGAACAAAAAAAAAAACTTTATATCATACCTCACGACCATTTACAATCGTACATTTTTATCTGAATTTAAGAGAATGTAATGAAACTTGTCGAATCAAGTTTCTTTATCGAGTAGTGAATCTCCGTGATTTCACAAAATACCATTTACCTTCTCTAACAAAGAGCAGGAAAATATCATCATTATTCATAGTGATCTTATCATCACATTTCTCCTCGAATGCTGCATTTCTATATAAATACAACAATAATAGATATATACAGCTTTTCTTTATTAAAAAAATAATAATAGTAATCTCCAACCAACCAACATTAACACTTTTATTAGTATATAATAGTAGTGTCCATATACGAAATACACACAAACCAAAAAATAACACTCGAGCCAAACACACACTATGGATTCTTCTCAGCAAATGAGGCGAAACAAAGCACTCTCCTCTGTTTCCACTCTTCTCCTCTGTTTCTTTCTTTTCCTCTCCGAGCCATCGAACGCCAAATCTTCGCCGGTCTTCGCCTGTGACGTCGCCGGAAACCCTTCTCTGGCCGGGTTCGGATTCTGCAACAAGGGGTTGAAAGCCGAAGCACGAGTCACCGATCTTGTCGGACGATTGACGGTGGAAGAAAAAATCGGTTTTTTGGGAAGCAGAGCTAAAGGCGTAAGACGCCTTGGTATTCCGGATTATAATTGGTGGTCGGAGGCACTTCACGGCGTGTCTGACGTCGGAAATGGTTCTAATTTTTCCGGTCCAGTCCCTGGTGCAACTAGCTTCCCTCAAGTCATACTCACCGCTGCTTCCTTCAATGTATCTCTGTTCCAAGCCATTGGCAAGGTAAAAGAAACTAACCACTTTTTCATTTCCCTATTTTTGGATATCATGCAAATGAAAATGATTATTGTAATATTTTGTTTTGCCAACATCGTTTTCTTGATTCCTTTAATAACTTTTAGTCTATGATTTGGTTTTAAGGTTGTGTCGACGGAGGCGAGGGCAATGTACAATGTGGGATCAGCCGGATTAACGTTTTGGTCACCGAATGTGAACATATTTCGAGACCCGAGATGGGGAAGAGGACAAGAGACTCCAGGCGAGGATCCGATGCTCACGAGCAGATACGCGGTGGCTTATGTTAAAGGTCTTCAGGAAACTGATGGTGAAGATCCTAACCGGCTAAAAGTCGCCGCTTGCTGCAAACATTACACTGCCTATGATGTTGACAATTGGAAAAACGTCCATCGTTTCACTTTCAATGCCGTGGTAAGAAAAGAAAAGAAAAAAAGAGTTTGAATTATTTGAATCTTCTTAAGTGGGTTTTGTTATATTGATCACACCAAATACATTTTTGTAATATGTGATTGTGGTTTTGTGTGTTGTTATGTGTTTGGATTAGGTGAACCAACAAGATATGGATGATACGTTTCAACCACCGTTTAAGAGCTGCGTGACTGATGCGAATGTAGCTAGTGTCATGTGTTCTTACAACCAAGTTAACGGTAAACCGACATGCGCTGATCCTGATCTGCTTTCTGGTGTGATCCGCGGACAATGGAAGTTAAACGGGTAAGGTTGTTTCTCGACCATTTAATTTGATGAAGGGGTTTGTTTTCTGAATCATCGGTTTAGGCTTTTTCGGATTTTTGTTTTGTTAGGTACATTGTTTCAGATTGTGATTCTTTAGAAGTGATGTATACAAACCAACACTATACCAAGACTCCAGCGGAAGCTGTGGCCAAATCTCTATTGGCAGGTTTGGATTTGAACTGTGAGCATTTCACGGATCAACACGCAATGGAAGCGGTCAAGTCCGGTTTGGTAAACGAAGGGGCTGTTAACAAAGCGATTTCAAACAATTTCGCAACTCTGATGCGTTTAGGATTCTTTGACGGTGACCCCAAGAAGCAGCCCTACGGTAATCTTGGTCCTAAAGACGTTTGCACAGTCGAGCACCAAGAACTCGCAAGAGAAGCCGCAAGACAAGGCATTGTCTTGCTCAAGAACTCTCCTGGTTCGCTTCCGTTCTCACCTTCCGCGATCAAAACGTTAGCCGTGATTGGACCAAACGCCAATGTAACCTTAACGATGATCGGAAACTACAATGGTATTTGAAATTAACACAAATTGAAACACAAGTGAAATGTGTGAAACTGAGATTGTTTTTTAATCTTCAGGCATACCGTGCAAGTACACAACACCGCTTCAGGGACTGGCGGAATCGGTATCGCCGACGTACCAGCCCGGATGTTCTGACGTGTTGTGCAAGGAGGCGGATATAGGCTCAGCCGCGGCTCTGGCGGCTTCTGCGGATGCCGTTGTGCTCGTAGTGGGCGCAAATCAATTGATTGAGTGGGAGGAACTTGACCGAGTCGACCTGAATCTCCCAGGAAAACAGCAAGAGCTAGTGACTCAGGTGGCTAAAGCCGCGAAAGGACCGGTGGTGCTAGTCATAATGTCCGGCGGAGGATTCGACATTACATTCGCCAAAAACGACGACAAGATCACAAGCATTATGTGGGTCGGATATCCTGGTGAAGCCGGTGGTCTAGCCATTGCTGACGTCATTTTCGGTCGTTATAATCCGTGTAAGACTCTGTTCTCCGGTTTTAATCGTCCGGTTCGGTTTTCCAATTGTAATTTCGATAACCGGTTATTATTTTTTGTTTTTCCCGGTAGGCGGACACTTGCCGATGACGTGGTATCCTCAGTCGTATGTAGAGAAAGTTCCGATGTCGAATATGAACATGAGACCCGACGAATCAAACGGGTATCCAGGTCGGACTTACCGGTTTTACGCCGGAGAAACCGTATACGCCTTCGGAGACGGGATTAGCTACACTCAATTCAACCATCGGCTAATCAAAGCTCCGAAACCCGTCTCTCTTCCTCTCGACGAGAGCCACCGTTGCCGATCGTCGGAGTGCCAATCACTGGACGCGATCGGACCGCACTGCGAAAACGCCGTCGAGGGACGATCGGAATTCGAAATCCACCTGAAGGTAAGGAACGCCGGAGACAGAGATGGGAGTCACACGGTATTTCTGTTCACGACGCCGCCGGCTGTACACAGATCGCCGATTAAGCATCTTCTAGGGTTCGAGAAGATTCGTCTGGTGAAGAACGAAGAGATGGTGGTTAGGTTTAAGGTCAATGTGTGTAAAGATCTGAGTGTTGTTGATGAAATCGGGAAGAGGAAAATCGCTTTAGGCGAACATCTTCTCCATGTTGGAAACTTGAAACATTCCTTGAACATTAGGGTCTGATGATTTCTATTTGTAATTGGAAAATATTGAAATTGAAATAAAATGGAATTGCAAAAGAAAAAAATGGTGGTTCAACTGGGTACGAACCATCGGACCATAGTGGATCTGAGCAGCGTCGAACCGTGGTCCGTCCACTGCTATGAGCGGGAGGTAGTCGCTGCTGCTCTGTGAAACTAGCCTCACGCATTACCCTCCAACTTTAGGAGCCGCTTGAGCCAAGCCTTCGCGAAGCTCACACGGATCACTCACAGCTTGGACTGGGCAGTCCAGAATCATGCCAACATCAGATCCGATCAGAGGACCGAGCCAGTGTTCCACCATCTTATTGTCCCCA
This sequence comes from Arabis hirsuta, assembly GCA_964056655.1. Taxonomy (NCBI): domain Eukaryota; kingdom Viridiplantae; phylum Streptophyta; class Magnoliopsida; order Brassicales; family Brassicaceae; genus Arabis; species Arabis hirsuta. Next base: position 5,412,816 of record OZ053302.1, on the reverse strand, counting down.
CATGGGTCACAAGCTTTTGTTACTTAGCTCGACGTTTAGGAGATGATTTACTGCGATATATAAATAGAAAAATTGTGAGTAGAGAAACCGATGTGGGATACTTGAGATGTTTCATTTGTCCTAAGTTAAGCTATGAATATTAATATCACATTTTAGGTAAAACTATAAGTGAGAAGAAATGCTTTGACTCCACCAAAACCTCAACTACAAAAACAAAGAAAAACCATTGTAAGTAAAATGTAGTTAATGATAAAAACTAACAAAACATATTATAGAAATTTGTGATTTTATGAGAAAGAGTAGAGATTTCTCCATTTACTTACTCTATTTATGATTTAACAAAATATGCAAAAAAAAAAAAATCAAAACCAAACAATGGGAACGAGAAGAAACAGAGCACCCTCCTCTGTTCTGCTATGTTTCTTCCTCTACATCTCTTTCGTCTCCGAGCCTTCAGACGCCCAATCTTCACTGGCGTTTGCCTGCGACATTTCAGGAAACCCTTCTCTCGCCGGTTTTCGGTTCTGCAACACTACCTTAAAGATCGATGCCAGAGTCGCCGATCTCGTCCAGAGACTAACGTTTTTACGGAGCAGCGGAAATGGTACGAGCCGCTTGGGACATCGGACCAGCCACTAGTTTCACCAAGCTAGTCCCATGCGCCACAAGCATCCCTCAAGTTATTCTCACTGATGCTTCTTTCAATGTCTCTCTGTTCAAGGCCATTGGCAAGGTGCAAGACTAATATAAAAACACATTTCCACTACAACTTTTGCTTTCATTGAATTAACTTTTATTCGATGATTTGGTTTAAGGCTGTATCGACGGAGGCAAGAGCAATGTATAATGTGGGATTAGCCGGGTAATTTTTTAAATATTTCGGATAACCGAAATCGAATTGGAATTTCAAAATACCCGAATGGATATTATATTCCTAAAACCGAAAATTCGATAACTGAATTAACCGATCCGAAACCCGAATGGTTACTCGAATACTCAGACATATACCTTGAACATTAGTGTCTGATTTAATTTTTATTGGTTAAAATTTAAAAGTAAGCAAAATTTGAGGAGATATTATAAAAAGTTCTGCTTTTGTTCGTGTGTGAAACGTAAACGCTTATTTAAGAGTCTATCGAATCGTTAAGGTTGACGTAGACCGCGTTGGAAATTTGACGAAATTACCCTTTTAACAAATTTGAAATTTTCGTCTTCACCGCCGAGCGTTATCATCGCCGGCGACCACTACTCCATCACAGTCGCTCTCGCTATCTTCGTCGTCTATGATAAACGCGGAAAAAAACAAGAAACCGTAGCAAAATGATTCTCGTCTCTGACGTCAGATTAAAAAACAAGAATAATAAAAACGACGACTTTCGAGGAATTTTATAATGGGAGAAAAGGACAGATTCAACGAATACACACTTTTCTTAATCCAACTGTGTATTCTTTTCTCCATCGATTTAGAACTACTTGAAGGGGAACAAAAAGGTTCGATTTTTTTTCTTTCTCTTATTCAATTTGGGTACTTTGCGGTGTTAAGCAGTGAAGAATAGGAGATGTCACCTGACGGAGAATTGGTTCCGGTGGATTCATCGGCGGTTGTAACGGCGAAGAGGAAGACATCACAGTCGTCACGGAGTTGGATTTCAATAGACGCGACGGGGCAAAAAACGGTGCTTGACGTAGACAAATACGAGATTATGCACCGTGTTCAGATTCATGCTCGCGATCTCAGGATCCTTGACCCAAATCTTTTTTACCCTTCTGCTATTCTTGGTCGAGAGAGAGCCATTGTTCTTAACTTAGAGGTTTGGGACTTTTTTTTTGGATTTCTCCTATGCTTTTTTAGTGAATCATGTTTGTTTGATTGATTCTGTGTTTTGTTTGTTGTTGTTCTGATGCAGCATATCAAGGCGATTATCACTGCCGAAGAGGTCAGACTCAGTTTATTTTGGATATATATATATATATATATATATATAGAGAGAGAGAGAGAGGGAGAGAGTGTTCATTCTTACAAACTTGCTTAATTTGGTCAATTTTCAAATATTTGATGCTACTTTGTTGATGATTGCTTGGTTTGGTTATTTGAAAATGATACAGGTTCTGCTTCGAGATTCGTCGGATGAAAATGTTATTCCTGCCTTGGAGGAGCTTCAGAGACGTTTGCCTGTTGGAGACGAGGCACACAACGAAGGGGATGAAGAAGATGGTACCTACCTTCTCATCCTTTGCCATTTTAAAGTACACAAAGATGGAAAAGTCTTGATCTTGTGATGCCTGCATAAGTTAAGAACCATTTTCACTTATTGTATTTGATATGTGGTGCTTGATAGAATCACCGTTTGAATTTCGGGCGCTAGAGGTGGCTTTGGAAGCTATTTGTAGCTTCTTAGCTGCAAGGACAACGGAATTAGAGACGTCTGCTTATCCTGCTTTGAATGAACTTACCTCAAAGGTCGGTAATCTCAGCGATTATTGTTATCACTCAAACCATTTCCAACTACATTAGACGATGAGCACAATTTCGTTTTGTAGATAAGTGGCCTTAACTTGGAAAGGGTTCGTAAATTGAAGAGTACCATGACCCGATTGACAGCTCGGGTCATAAAGGTGAGCATGTGACACTAGTAAACAGAGTATCATGATTTTCGGTTTAAATGACTAGAGGAGATATAATCATATAAAGCTTATTCATCACTCTTTGTAGGTAAAGGATGAGCTCGAACAATTGTTGGATGATGACGATGATATGGCTGATCTATACCTCACAAGGAAGCTTGCTGGTGTATCTTCATCGATTAGCGTTTCTGATGAACCCCCTTGGTATCCTACGTCCCCAACGATAGGTTCTAAGATTTCCAGAGCAAGTAGAGTGAGTTTAGCCACTGTTCGTGGGGACGATCAAAATGATGTAGAAGAACTTGAAATGTTGCTCGAGGTTGGTTGCATGATTGGTGTAATATCTTGCATTACGTCCTGTTTTGAACTTGATTTTGTTTTTACAGGCATACTTCATGCAAATCGACAACACTTTGAACAAATTAACCGCGGTATTGTATCTCCTTGTTCCCTTGTGTTATTGCCTCTCATAGTTGTGAATCTTTGTGATATCTCTGACTCCGAAAGTACAATTGAACATAATGCAGATACGCGAGTATATCGATGACACAGAGGATTACATTAACATCCAGGTAACCAAAATGGAAACCTATTTTCTTGGAAATGTAATCTCTGATAGACTAGTGTAATAGACTAATAATCATCATCGACTTGTTTTTGCAGCTAGATAACCATAGAAATCAACTCATTCAGGTTTGTTTGATACATCTTTTTTTTGTTTTCATATTTTGGGCCTCTTTATGCGTCTCTAAGAAACACTTGGAAACTCTGCAGTTAGAGCTTATGTTAAGCTCTGGAACCGTATGTATATCAATGTACTCGATGATCGCGGGAATATTCGGCATGAACATTCCGTACACATGGAACGACGACCATGGATACATTTTCAAATGGGTACGTACGAGTCGCATTAGAGTTTCCAAACATCTTGATGATGGTCATTTCAACCTGATTTCATTTTGTTCTTCTTGTTGTTGAAGGTCGTCATTCTCACTGGAGCAGTTTGTGCAGTCTTCTTCGTGATTATACTGTCGTACGCTCGGTTTAGAGGGCTCATTGGATCTTGATAACCAAAGAGAGGAATTGGTATAGATTTACTGCAGAGATTGTGTGAGGAGCAAATTTTGTAACCAGAAATCTTGTTTACTAGCGATGAGATTGTAAATTTGTAAATATACATTTAATTTTCTCGACCAAATAAAGGAACTCGGATAACCGAACAAAACCAAGATAAGAAGATAACCGAACTTAATTTTCTCCAATCTGAGGTTAACCGAGTCAAAATTATTTTTTCCCAACCGGAAATAACCCGACTCGAGTTTGGTAAGTTGAGAGTCCAGCCTCCAGGGAAGAACATGACTCGTCCATTCTCATTTTCGCCAATAGATCTCTCTTTTCTCTTCTTCACTGTTCTTTGATTCTCTGTCTGGAGCTCGAGGGGGATTTCTTCTGTCTCGGATCCACCAGGTTTTCAGTTCTCTTATATATATATATATATATTTTTTTTTTTTTTTTCTGTTTCTGGGTTTGTATTGATTGCTTGATATGGATTCATGAATCGGAATTGCATAGCTGTTTTTATGCAATTAGATGTTCTGATTTTTAGAATTTTCCCACCACTGGTTCTTCAATTTTCCATGATCTTTTTAGGGTTATGCTAATTGCTTTCTCTGGATTACTAAAATTTGGGCAATAATCCCTAAATCGGCAACTTTAGAGTTTGTTTTGTTCTCCAACTTTCGTCTATCAAAGTCTCTTTGTTATGTGCAAGTTTAGATCTTCTTCTTCTTCTTCTTCTTCTTCTCTAGAGTGGCTTTAGTTTTTGTTTCTCTTACCTGATATACGATTTGTTCTTGAAAATTGGGTGCAGATTGTTTTGAAACTTATTGCTGGAAACTCAGTTTTAGCTTAAGATGGATACTAATGGAGATGATGATTTCACATTCTCAAGGGTGAGTTTTGCACTAATTTCTTCACGGTTTCACAATGGTAACATGAAAGTTTTAGACTATATGATTTGATTCATCGTTTTGTTTCATTTTACAAGGTTTCGCCACCAGATAGTGAACTTGTTCTAGAGGCAAAAGATCTTGCATCACATGTAAACGATATTTCCCTTGAAAAGGATGGTTTAGATCATCAAAGCAAGTCTCTGAAACAAGTTTCTCCAATGGAGAAGACAGTAGGTTCTTTGTCTTTCACGGTGATTGATTCGTCATCTTCGAAAAAACAGTCCAATGATTCGTCTGAGAGTCTCAAAACTTCAGCTAAAAAGCCTATAGCTCGTACCAAAGTTCCATACGAAAAGGGTTATAGCCCAATGGATTGGATGAAACTTACACGAACACACCCCGATCTTGCAGGTAAAAAAAGCTTTCTCTCATCAGCCTTCTTTTCCTAAATGCATCTCGATGTGTTACATGACAAGACAGTTTTGTTCCGCAGGCCTGAAGGGAGAGTCAAACAGGAGGCTTATTTCGATGGATGAAGTAAAGAAGCATCGATCGGGAGATTCGATGTGGACTGTTTTGAAAGGTCGTGTGTACAACATAGCGCCTTATATGAAATTTCATCCTGGAGGCGTCGATATGCTGATGAAAGCTGTTGGAAGAGACGGTACATTATTGTTCAACAAATACCATGCTTGGGTCAATTTCGAGATCTTAATCGAGAAATGCCTGGTTGGAGTTTTGGATGATACCAAATCGAAGAAGCAAGAAGCCTAATAACCTGCTACTAAACGGGTGAGATTATCATATACACGATTCATAAATTCGATAAGAATTTCTTAGTGCATTTATACACTTTGATTCTTCAAATCACAATATGTTCTGTGTATTAGACTCTTTGATGTCAATAATGGTTAAAAGGTAACCACAATCATTGATCACACAATACAATAGATGTACATTAGATAATAAATTTCGATTCGAGTTATCTGAGTTAGTTACAAGGAAAATAACAAAGCAAATACCGAACATACAAAGCAAAAGGGAAACTAATGAAGGAAAATCAAGCAGACATGCATCCAACACCATAGCGACTGGTCGGAAAAACAAGAAACAGAGCACTGCAAACAATGCCGACCATTAATGGAAAACTCTCCATAACTTGATCGATCTCTTTCTCTTTCCCTGGAAACAAACAACCCGTAACCCTCCGATCCGAAAACGCAATCGCCATAAACACCAAAACGCTCATCACCGCATGAACAAAGTCGTTAACTTTCAACTTATATCTCTCATCAGTCACCGGAATCTCCGCTTCCGCAATCACATCTCCGCCTCCGAATTCAGACGGTGGCGGTTTCATGAACACGGCGAGTCCACGCGGCGTAACGAAACCGTAATAGATTTTACCATCGGAGGCTTTGAAACTATCGGTGAAATGGAAGAAGAAGCAAGACATTGCGCAAAGAAGCAAGAGAAGATGAATCATGAGTGTGTTGATTCCGTTACAGTCTCCGTCACGGTAAATCGAAGGAAGAACCATTTCGAACATCAAGAGTGTTCCTGTCGGGAGGAAGTTGACGAGCATTGATGTCTTTGAAACCGTTTTTTGAACTCCTTGCGCTACAATGCGACGTTTTCGACCTCTTCCTCCTGCCGCTGCTCCTGCCGGAAGTGTAGGCAGTGAAGAGATCAAGACTGGTTTCGGAGAATGAGACAGTGGTGGTGGTGATGGTTTTTGCGGCGGAGTCGCCGTGTAAACTCTGATCCCGACACTTTCCTCTGTTTTCTCCATTTTCGTGTGTACTTTCTGATTAGAGACAGTTTTCGTCTTGTGTATATATAACCAACCACCAAACCCGTTAAGACTGTAACTGTTTTGTTTATCAGAAATAGGGTAAATTAGTCTTTCCACAATAAACGCTTTTGTCTCTCCAATCAGAGCTGAGGGTAGTTTAGGTATTTTAATTCGAAGGAGAAGAAAAAAACCTGACTCGTCTACGATATTGTTACAGTATATAATCAATTTTTGCCAATAATCTAATTTCTTGTTTCTTCGACACCTGTTTCTGAATTTTATTCTCTCTTGTTTTCTTTCTTCGATTCTATGTGGAGACCAAGTTTCAGATCCACCAGGTCTTGTCCATATATCTCTGATTCAATTTTGTAATGGGTTTTCTTTGATTTGCTTGATCGGAGTTCATTAATCAGAGAGAATTCATCAACTGTTTATTTTGTGAAACTTTATGTTTGCAGAGAATTGTAATGATATGGTTAGTCTTTGGTTTGTTTTTGTTTTGTTTATTTGCTTGTTCAGAATCTTTGGTGATACTAGTATGAGTTAAGCTATTCTGGTGTTTGTTTGTCCTGCTACCAATAATCAATCTTCCAAGTCAAACCTCTGCAAAACAAATATTTTTGTTCAGATTTTTTGGATCTTGTGTTTGAATCTTTAGTTTTGATTCTAATAAAGTGTTGTATTAGGAAAAAAGGAGTTGACTTTGGAGTTTTTTTGATGCATCCTTCATGTGATTTTCACTCTTTTTTCTTTCTGTTTTTTTTTTTTTTTCTTTTGGGCCACATTAAAGAGGACATGATATCATTAAATACCATTGTCAAAATCTCTTCTTTTGTTAACTGTATTTGATTAAAGATGTACAAAGTTACATCTCACCTATACTTAGTTGAGGCTGCAATTTGTAACCAAAAAGTCACTTGGTTGGTACTTGGTATCTGGCTTATGTATCTTTCAATCTTGTACTTTCAACTTAAAATGCCCTTGATTGTTTCACTGTCTGGCTCATAGCCTCTGTGCCACATTTGGATTTTTCACCTGTTATTGCATCTCGTTAACTCTCCAGTTTAATGCTTTCTGGATTTGGTTTCAGGTCTTGAGGAAAGTTCTACAACAAAAGATCATTGCTTTTCCAGCTGAACCTGATCATCTTTTGCCTTAAAAACCCAATGGTATTTTTCTATTGATAGTATCACACTAGCAGAATAGTTATTCTTTCGCCATTCTTGAAGATGGATATGGCAGATACATCCGGTTTTGTGAGTGGGGGAAGTTTATTATTTCTCAAGTTGCTTATAGCTACTACAACTGTGTTGTGCTAAGTGGTAGTTTTCTTTCGGAATTCTCTTTCATCTTCATTTGAATTTGAACAACGGTGTAGTTCATCTCTTTAATAACACACAACAAAATGGGTGACACCTCTCTTAGCCTGAAGTGCATTGGGGGATCTCAGAACCAATTTTGTTCTGATGTTTCTAATTGCACTGATGATGGCTGCCGGTTGGTTCTTGGATTGGGTCCAACATCGGCTTCATACTATTTTAGCAACAAAGATTCTTGTTCTGGATTCACTGATCAAGAAAACGTATCAGGAGGTAATTCGGTCCTGCAACTTGGTCCTCCTGCTGTAAGCATAGACAGTTTCAGCGGACTTGATTGTTCATTTTCGACGTGTACAGAGATCAATAACAGCAGACAACATGTGATTCCTGTTGTTGATGAGGGTTCTACTTCTGCAAAGAGATCAGGTGGTTACATGCCATCACTTCTGATAGATCCACGGGCGGAAAATGTCAGAAATCCTTCAAAGATGCAAGAACCTTATCATTTTGGAACCGGCTTTCATTATGATCGTTCACAAGTGAGCCTTGTGTCATCACCTTGCACAGCTTTCTCTGTACAGCAGAGGACTTACAACCAGAAGAAGTGCAAATTTATGGGATGTGTGAAGGGAGCTCGAGGAGCGTCAGGGCTCTGCATCAGCCATGGAGGAGGACAGAGATGCCAAAAACCAGGCTGCAACAGAGGTGCAGAGAGTAAAACCACTTTTTGCAAAACACACGGTGGAGGGAAGAGATGTGAACATTTGGGATGCACGAAGAGCGCTGAAGGAAAAACAGATTTCTGCATATCTCACGGTGGTGGAAGACGTTGTGAGTTCCCTGAAGGATGCGACAAAGCAGCCCGTGGCAATTCGGGACTCTGCATTAAACACGGTGGTGGCAAAAGATGTAATATTGAAAGCTGTACACGAAGTGCTGAAGGACAAGCTGGTCTTTGTATATCCCATGGTGGTGGAAAACGTTGTCAGTTTTCTTCAGGTTGTGATAAAGGAGCTCAAGGAAGTACTAATTACTGCAAAGCTCATGGAGGAGGAAAACGCTGCATATTTTCAGGGTGTAGCAAAGGAGCAGAAGGTAGTACTCCTCTGTGTAAAGCACACGGTGGTGGTAAACGCTGTCTATCCGATGGAGGCGGGATTTGCTCTAAGAGCGTACACGGTGGGACTAACTTTTGTGTTAAACATGGTGGTGGGAAAAGATGTGTTGTTGCAGGGTGTACTAAGAGTGCGCGTGGTCGCACTGACTGTTGTGTTAAGCACGGTGGTGGTAAACGTTGTGAGATCGTTGGGTGTGAGAAGAGTGCTCAAGGTAGTACTGATTTCTGCAAAGCTCATGGTGGTGGGAAAAGATGTTCTTGGGGAGATGGGAAATGCGAGAAATTTGCTAGAGGAAAGAGCGGTTTATGCGCTAAGCATAACAGTATAATGTCTCGAGAGACACAAGAAGATGGAAGCAATAATGGTTTGATTGGACCAGGACTCTTCAGTGGCCTTGTTGTTGTCTCTGCTTCTGATCATTCTCAGTCTGGAGTTAGCGCGGTTTCTGATTGCCGTACTGATGCTGTTGATTATATGCAGTCTGAGAAAAGACAGAAGAAGATGATGATGCCGATGCAAGTTCTTGTGCCTTCATCAATGAAATCTACTCATGAAGGAGAAACAAACATCTTTAACTTCAAGATTTCGGAGGAGAGAGTTCATGGAGGAGCGCTAATGTCTTTACTTGGTGGTAGCCTGAAACAAAACTCCATTGATGGAATCTGATAGTTTTTTGGTTTGAGTAATGTCACTTTCTCAGTAATGTAAAAAGCTGTGTGTAAAATGTGTTTATAGGAATCCTTTGTATATTCATGGTTCGTTTGGTTCTATTGCTCTTGCTGGATAAGTGATCAAACCATATCCCGGTTAATAAAATAAATTGTGGTTTACTATCAATTCCACTTAATAAAATTTTAATTTTTTAAAGGAAATTTTGATAGCCACAACGGTCAATAGACGAGAGCTACACGAAGATAAAGGGATAAGGAAGGCTTCCAAAGAAGTGATGAAACAACATTTTCTTTCCACACAAAATTATTATCATTAAAATCATACAAAAATTTTACGAAAAAAGACAAAATATGCATGTCATATTCTTTAAATCTAGTCCCCATATTCTAAGTCATCTCTCTTCTTTAAACATACAAATTATAAAAACCTTTTTAACAGGTTTCTAACGAGAGAGCAAACAAAGAGAAGAACACAAGAATGGAGTTTCGTGGAGATGCTAACCAGAGGATTGCTATGATATCAGCTCATCTTCAACCTTCTTTCACTCCTCAGGTTTTTTTCTTTGAATTTGCTTCTAAGTCAAGTTATCTTCTTTGATTCTTCAATGGTTTTGTTGTATTGATCCTCAAAACAGAACTGTTGTCTCGGTTTCAACAAGACTCAAACTTTTGTCGAATCACGAACTTAATATTAGTTTCTATTAGAGAGACCAATCTGTTCTCCTCCATTGAAGTTCTTATAGGACTAAAAGTGAAAGTTTTTTCTTCTTCTTTGTGATTGAATGATTCATTAGACGGAGGCGAAGAACTCGATGATTGGACGAGAAAATTGCAGAGCGAAAGGCGGGAATCCAGGATTCAAAGTAGCAATTCTTGGAGCAGCAGGTGGAATTGGACAATCTCTATCACTCTTAATGAAGATGAACCCTCTTGTCTCTTTACTTCATCTCTACGATGTTGTCAATGCACCTGGCGTCACAGCTGATGTCAGCCATATGGACACTGGAGCTGTTGTAAGAACTTTGAAACTTCTTCTTGTTGGTGAATCAGTATAAAGTAACGACCACTCTAATTGATATGAGATTATTTATTAGGTTCGCGGATTCTTGGGACCAAAGCAGCTTGAGGATGCCCTAACGGGTATGGATCTTGTCATCATACCCGCTGGTGTACCGAGGAAACCAGGGATGACTAGGGATGATCTGTTTAAAATCAATGCTGGGATTGTTAAAACACTATGTGAAGGCGTAGTGAAATGTTGTCCTAATGCTATTGTTAACTTGATTAGTAATCCTGTGAACTCTACTGTCGCCATTGCTGCTGAGGTTTTCAAGAAAGCGGGAACTTATGATCCTAAGAAGCTCCTTGGAGTTACTACACTTGATGTTGCTCGTGCCAACACATTTGTGGCAGAAGTTCTTGGCCTTGATCCAAGAGAAGTCGATGTACCAGTCGTTGGTGGACACGCCGGAGTCACAATTTTGCCACTATTGTCACAGGTTTTATTAAAATGGAAAGCCAAGTTTGTTTCCATTACATTAGCTTTTCTGATCATTGATGTTTCCTCAGGTTAAACCACCTAGTAGTTTCACACCTTCAGAAATTGAGTATCTCACAAACCGGATTCAAAATGGTGGAACTGAAGTTGTGGAAGCAAAAGCAGGAGCTGGATCTGCAACACTTTCAATGGTAACTAAACCAAATCACTTCAAGATATCATCATAACACTTGTTTGGAATAGTGTCCTGAATTCATGTGGAATGTGGTACTACAGGCATATGCTGCAGCCAAGTTTGCAGATGCTTGCCTTCGCGGGTTAAGAGGTGACGCGAATGTCGTGGAATGCTCTTTTGTTGCTTCACAGGTGAATCTTGAAAAGGCTTCTCAAAAGAAATATCTACTCTCTTTCTTTCATTCTTTTAATGCATTTGATTTTTAATGGCAATTCATTACAGGTTACAGAGTTAGATTTCTTTGCAACAAAAGTGCGTCTTGGCCGTACAGGAGTAGAGGAAGTGTATCAACTTGGACCATTGAATGAATACGAAAGGTATGAAACAATTCTCTCATCTCTTGTCTCAGATAGAAAGAAAAGAGAGATATTTAATCTTTGATGATTTCACAATATATAGGATTGGTTTGGCGAAAGCAAAAGAAGAATTAGCTGGAAGTATTCAGAAAGGTGTTGATTTTATCAAGAAATGAAACTGAGAATAATAGAGAGAGACAATAAATATCTTCCTGAATCACTTGATCATGTGGTTTCGAAAGCTTGTGTCCTTCTTGCTTCTTCAACTATGTAAATTCCTCATCAGCTTGTGTAACTCTGTGACCTTTTAAACGTACTTAATCTATGGGTTTCGATGATGAGAATTATCGACATGGCATTTTTTCCTACCCGCATTACGAAAACTTTCTCTCCATCAACCATAGCAAGAAATTCAAAGTGCATTTTCATAGTCTCATGATTTGGTCTCTTCCAAGACTCTACCAAAACCAATCTTATAGAAACGTTTAAGAGGATCTTAAAGGAACATTCTTTCTTGATCTTTGGACACAAATGTCAAAACAGAGGACTCATAGCTTCTCAAAGCCGACCAAGTTAGGATTTTGGTTACCCAAAATACATGAAGATTCAACTTATTCATTTATATGAAACGCCATGTCCCAAACTAAAACTTTGTTGTGTGTTCTTCTTGAGAAGAATAAAGGAGAGAACTTTAGCGAGTAAAAATGAAAGGTTACAACTTTCAATCATTCCACAGTAACGGCGGTCAAAGCAGCTTTCAATCAAACGAAATTTTCTCTTACTAAAACATAATTTTCTAAGGTTTATCATTTTAGAAGCAATCACATACCAATTAATAAACGAAAAAACATGCATGATTTACATTAATGAGAAGTCATAAGACTCATAATTTCATATTTGGAATCTACATTGTTTTTAATGGTTGGTTATGTATAGTTGATTTGAATGTTTGTGAGTTTTTCATTTCCACGCTAATAATTTAATTCACATTCTTTTAAAATTAGTAACATGTTGCGAAATTTGTACAATTTTTTTTGTTATCATGACTGATTCATCATTATGATTCAATTTGTTTATTCTTTTGTTTGTGTAGATATTTGCTCGGTCATTGCCTTAATTAGAATATTGTCGGCATTGCTCAAGTTTCATAATTACATTAGCGCTTGTTTATTATACTACAACGTACTCAAAATAAATTTGTAATGAAGAGAGTGAAAATGAATCTGTTTGATTGGATGGTGGACAGCTAGGTGGTATAGTATATGTCCCTAGCTTAAAACTCATTAAATTGTGGTAGATTTATTGATGAACGAGACAAAACAGATATAAAATACTGTACCACCAGTTCAGAGAGTGTCGTATCTCTCTCGGCACTCTTCCGAAGTTATTGTTGTTCTTCTTCCTCCTCCTCGTCTTCTTAGTGTAAACACGGCGTTGGAGACTCGTGGCCAATTTTGTCCGTACTTGGAAACACCATCTTTTGAGTAATTTGTCTTCAAGTGAACTCCAAGGAGCCGTCATTGTTTATTCAGATAAATAATTTGAGAGAAGGATGTGTAAGTGACGATCGACAATGGGTTTGTTATATAGACAATGTTTATTATAGAGAGTCTCTAACGGTTATAAAAAAATGTTACCATTTGATATTGGATTTTGGAGATGAATGTAAGTGATGAGAATATGATGTTGGATTTGTTATATAGAGAGTGAGTCTAACGGTTATAAAAAAAAATGTTACCGTTTTTTTTTTGTTTTTATTTTCCTTTTTTCTTTTGAAACATTTTCGTTGGCTGCAAGTTAATGTGCTAGGGTTTGAAACCAAAACCAATTTTTAGAAATGTTGAAATAGGGTAGTAAAGAAAAATTATTTCCTTCCCAATGCCAAAACCAATCTTTAGAAACATTGAAGTGGCGTTGTAAAAGAAAATTATTTATTGTTCCTGGGATCCAAAACATATGGTTTAATAGCTTCTCAAAACCGACCGATTTAAGATTTTGGTGATCCAATAATATGTGAAGGGAAGCTGTGCGTTGCCACTAAAAATAAATATGAGAAAAAAATGGCCTCGCCCGGGTTCGAACCGGAGACCTTCAGTGTGTTAGACTGACGTGATAACCAACTACACCACGAGACCTTAGTACTGTGTACATCCAAAATTTAATAATTATTTATACCAGTCTACAGAAGTTGGTAACACCTACTCTACAAAGTGCACGTGATCTTGGTCTTTTGTTTTGTCTTATCCGAGGGAAGAATAAAGCAGTAAAACACGAAAGGTCACCACTTTCAATCTTTCTTTCCACTATGATGGCGGCCACGAGAGTGATTACTGCAGCGGCGGCTGCAACCCAAACCACTTCGTGTTTCCTCGCCAAAAGAGCTTTCTTTTCACCGGCGAAGAAATCCTGCGGCGGCGGATTTAGAGGTCTCTGTTTCAATAGAAGAGATTTGGTGTTGAAATCAAAGAGACCCTTTTCGTGCAGTGCCATTTACAATCCTCAGGTTAAAGTTAAAGAAGAAGGTCAACCTGAATCCCTAGATTATCGGGTTTTCTTCCTCGATGGTTCCGGAAAGAAGGTGCCTTTACTTCTCCTTCGTTTTGTGCCTCTCTCTGTGTTAAAAAGTCAAAGCTTGGTTTCTCTGTTTTTGGTGGTTCTTTCACATTGTTAATTGGAATACTACTGTGGTTAGTTAGATTTGGTTACTTATAGACGCATTATAAATGAGAATGCAATCAATGTTACTAAAGATCTACATTGTGTTATTGCTGTGAAATGTTTTTGGTTCATCACTCTATTGTGTGTTCAAGCTTGTTTACTGTGACAGATTGTGGGAATGGAATTATATCACATTGTTCTTTGGACAACTCTGTGGTTATATTTGGCTAAACTTCTCTGAATTTTGTTTCTGAAGATCTACTTTATGAATTGTCTTTGAAATGTGTTTGGTTCATCACTCTGTTCTGTGCATTTGTTAAAGGCTGAATAAGGATTGTAATGCATTTTTTGTGTATAGGTTTCTCCATGGCATGATATACCATTGACTTTAGGAGATGGAGTTTTCAACTTTATAGTTGAAATACCTAAAGAATCAAAAGCAAAAATGGAGGTTGCTACTGATGAAGATTTCACTCCTATTAAGCAAGACACAAAGAAGGGAAAGCTCAGATATTATCCGTAAGTCGATGTCTTTCTTCGAAATATGTCATTTGTTTTGTCTTCGTATACATTCTTGAGGTTTCTGCATCTATTGATGACAAGTTGGCTCATTTTTCGGAGTTACGATTTTTGTTATAGACTGAAATCGATGACTTATATCCAACGCCACTGGATTAATCCAGGTACAACATAAACTGGAACTATGGGTTGCTTCCACAGACATGGGAAGATCCATCTCTGGCTAACTCCGAAGTTGAAGGAGCTTTCGGAGATAACGATCCAGGTGAATATCTGAGATACTCGTTTTATCTACTGGAATTTGATATCACTTTGGGACAAAAAGAATGTGGAATGTTATCAATTGTATTCTTGGTTTTGCTTTGTAGTTGATGTTGTTGAGATTGGTGAAGCCCAAAGGAAGATAGGTGAGGTACTAAAGATCAAGCCTTTAGCTGCTTTAGCTATGATTGATGAAGGAGAGCTAGACTGGAAGATTGTTGCTATTTCTTTGGATGACCCAAAAGCTCATCTTGTGAATGATGTTGACGATGTTGAGAAACATTTCCCGGTATGAGCTAATCTAATATTAGAAACCAATCCCCCATAAAATCTAAAAAACCAAATTCTCAGGCCTTATATGGATTTTGTTTTTGATTCAGGGTACACTAACAGCGATTAGAGACTGGTTTAGAGACTACAAGATTCCAGATGGAAAACCTGCGAACAGATTCGCTCTTGGAGACAAACCAGTAAACAAAGTAAGTTCCTTTTCAGTTTTCTCTTGTGATGATGCTTCATGTTTGGTACCTGAAACTGAGAGGAACTATACACTTTTGGTTTGTTTTTTTTCTTTATCAGGATTATGCTTTGAAGATCATCCATGAAACAAATGAATCATGGGCTAAACTTGTGAAGAGATCAGTTGATGCTGGAGACCTTTCACTTTTCTAAACAGTTAAAAACATATCTTGCATTGTCCAATTATTATGAGCTCGAATAAATGAACAGACTCAAGAGTCCTACATTCATTCATGTATTTCTTTGCAATGAGAGATCTGAACATTGAGATTTTTGTTTTTCACCATTGATGAATGAGAAATAATAAAAATGACATTGTTATTAAATATATGCTTTTGGAAATATTTATTGTGACTTGACATGAAACAGAGCTTTTCTGTTTAAAGTGCAACAACACAAAGTTAGGTTCCTGTTAGTGTTGAGGTATGAGAGAGTTGGATGAAGATTTACGGGCTAGGTTCATGTTAGTCTTGAGTTTATTACTCAAATCCGGTCCAGAAACATGCTCAAACGGGTAAAACAATCTACTTTACACTTTACACTTTACACTTGGAGATAATTTCTCTGTATTCACTTCTAAACAAACAAAAAAAAAATTCATTTTTCATCTGATATAATCTGTTGAACTTTCATTCCGATTCATCAATACAAAGATGATCTCTGCATGTTCACATGAAAAATTATTAGCATATCTATATGCGTAATTAAATATGTACACATACATTCATATACTGATATACAACATGGCCATGCATTCTTTTGCTTTGAAATGATGAAACCTAATGGGGAAAATAACAACATGTAAAGGTTAACATACCTGAAGCCAAAGCGTTATAATTGGACAAGGAAGCTGCCAATATTATTAACAGAAAAAAACTCATCCAAGGTCTGGTGAATGGTGGGCATTTCGGTTTATTTTCGGGTTCGATTCGGTTTCTTTGGCTTTAATAAATCATTAGCCGAACTCAAACCAAAGTAAATATGGTTTGGTTTGGTTTGGTTTGGTTTAGTTTGATTCGGTTTTCATTTAGTTCGGTTTTAGATTGATAATTATCTAAAGAAAAAAATCATTTCAATAATATGAAGCCAAATTTATAGGTAAGTTCATTTGTATTAAATTACATAATTAAAATATCAATAGTAAGAATTAACCTAATTAATTATATTGACAAAATAAGTAAAACTTATAAATAATCAAACGTGATCTAGTGAAACTTTTTAATAACACATCTATGATATTATTTAATATATAATTAATTAAATAAATACAAAACACATTAATTGGTTTATCGGTTTGGTTCGGTTTTGAACCGAATCGAATCGAACCGTTCGGATGGCGAAGAAACTCAACCAATGGATTGTGTATATACTTTAGTTTGGTTTCGATCGGTTCGAATTCGGTTGGTTCGGTTTAGCTCGGTTCGGTTCGGTTAATTTGCCCACCCCTGCTTGTGGTGGACATCGCCTTTTTCGTAGTATAAACTATACAAATCTATTGAACAAAAAATATATGTTTTGTAATTTTCTAGATCTTATAAGTAGAGATTGATAAGAAAAACATATAATTTTATATCTTATTTTCGCATACCTTATGTTTCTAATTTTTCTATATTTTACTGATTTGATAAAGTTCACGAAAATTTGTTATACTATATACAAATCTAAAATATTTGTTGCCTTTGTGAGGAGCTATACATTTCTGGTCGTAAAAAATCTAATATTTGTTTAACTTATATTATATTTTATAAAATTAACTATATATAGGTTTTAATATATAATATAATATTTTACTTATCTTTATTGTATATATATATATATATCTATATATATATGTTTGGCTTCTAATATATGGATGTGACTGAAATACCTTAGTAGAAGAAAAGAAAAGAGTGAAAAAAAAATTTCTTCCAAATCTATACCAATCAAGTAGAAAAATAATTATACTAGTTTATTATTAAAAAAAAAGAAACAAGAGAAAAGTAGAAAGTATAAGGGTTAGACTGGTAAATTATTAGTGGAATTGAGAGAAAAAAAAATATTTTAAAAGAAAGAAGAAAAATTACTGTTAGAAGAAAAGAAAATCTCTCTCAATTTTATAGAGGACTAAATTCTACTAGTTTTCTCTAATTTTTACCTTTTCAGAAGAAACCAGCATTAAAAATCTTTCTACTCGATTGGAGCACATGTGGAAGAAATTTTTTTATCCTCTTTTCTTTTCTTCTAATAAGGTTATTCAGTCACACCCTAAATATTTTTCCTCTAACGGTAAATTTTTATCTCTCATCTTAATTACTCTCTATTCCTCTCAATTCTTCTGTCAACTTTACCAGTCAGAGCCATAGTTGATCATTGGTTGGTAATCTCCTTTATATAAAAAGAAAAGATTTTGAAGATTCTCAAGGCCTCCACGTAGATATAAATATTGGGAGAAATAAGCAGCCAGTGAGATTAAAACCATATAAAAAATAAGCCACATCAGCATCAGCATCATGGATACACAGAGTTGATAAAACCTTCTACCGATGTTTGTTCGCCGCTGACGCTTTAACCGTTTTACCATAACGTTTCAGTATCTCAGTTTCTCTTTCTCCGATTTCTGATTTATCCAAATGCATAACGTCTCTTTCTCTTCTCCAAATGAATCTATTTATATTCTCATCTCCGATAACAACAATATCGTCAGTTTATCATCTTCCCTTATGCACTCGCTGAAAAAAGTTAGGTCTTTCTCTGAAACATTTTGTAGATATGGATTTATCTCCTAATTAGGGTTTACAAATTCATGTGAATTTATAGAGGAAAACAAAGCAAACAAAAATATAGGTGACGCCTTTAACCTGCAAAAGTAGAAAAGACGTTCTCAAATCCCAATGAATCTCATGACCCTTCATCAAGCCACCGTTTTACAGCTTAAAATCGTCTCTCTCCGACTTAATTTTAACAGATTTCATAAGATCTAAATAGATCCTTTCTTATTTAAGAAGATAGATCATTATTCTTTTATAACGGCGCAATTCTCTCCCCATTAGTTTCACTGTCTTTGATCAAGCTGATTTTTTAGTTAAATATATTTTTCTTGAGTCAATATGAATGTGTTACTTTGGCAGATGCAACAAGCTGTAAAAGACATGGCTTATTGCTTTGGTACGACTATTGTAGACAAGGTTCGTTACATATAACCACATACTACTATTTGATTTTGACTTTTCAAACCCATTATCATATATACATATAGTCTTATAGATAGACATCTGTTGATTGCTATGATTTCTTCCTCAAAATCTACCAGCTTTTATTATATCATCATGCCAACAAGTTTGGTTCTAATGAGTGATTGTCATTTTATTATAATCTTGCAGTTTAAGAGCGAGGGAGGATGATACATCTTAAATATACATGAGTTGTTTGTAGTATCTTCTTCATATTTACTATTTAGTAAGTTTTTTTCAATTTGCATTTTCATTTCCCTCTCCAACATTTTCATCTTTATCTGAACCGTGTTGTCTACCATTGTCCCACCCTAAGGGTTCTTAATTAACCAAGATTTTGCATTGGTGCGTGGAAAGTTTAATACATTCAACACATCTGCATGCTTTCCTCCGCTGCCACTCTTTGTAGATTGTCATGCACTTTTCGGTTATATATATGGACATGAGTTGCTGATTATGCAAATTCCTACATTCATTTTGAAATCAAATAGAAAACTAAATATTCTGTAACTTCAAACTTAACTGACATGCACTCATGTAAACAGCGCCTAATTTTCACTGTCCAATAGCCAATTTGATCCCAAGGTAAAGAATAACCTGTTACAATATTCTCCTCCCCCCCACGTTGTGAGATTTTTTGGACCAAAACTATTGCCATCAGACTTTTTTGGACCTGATCTTTTAACTTTGGCTAATTTAAACTCGAACCTCAAATTAATTCAAATTCGATACCCAAACATACGATTTTATTGTTGATTTAGACTTTGACCAAGTTACCGTTAGTCAACGTTAACGGAACAGTGACATGGACGACACGTAGATAAAAGGAACGGCATGTTAGGACCAGAACTATTGCCATTGGGCTTTTTGGACCTGATTTTTTAACATTGGCCAATCTAAACCCGAACCTCAAATTATTTTAAAAAATTAATAAATTCATCTCATAATTCTAAATAAAAATCTAGAATCATAATTAAAAATTAAATTTTAATTTGATAAATATAAAAATTATAAATCTGAAATTTAAACTGTAATTAAAATTAAAATGAAAAAAATTAATATTTTTAAACTATAATATTAATTATAATCATGATAAAATATTTATATACTAAATTTCATCAAGTTCTAATTTCCAATCTTAATTCTAAATTTCATACCTAAATATCTAATTTCCAATCTTAATTCTAAATTCCAAACGTAAATATCTAATTTTCAATCCTAATTTTATCAAGTTCTATTTTCCAATCCTAATTCTAAATTCCAAATAATTATTACTATTTTTCACAATTAAAATGTTTTTAAATATAAAATAATATTAAATTTTAAAACTCTAACATGTTAATTAATAAAATGGTATGTTATTTAGATAAATAACACCCCAGTGGAGTGTGTTTCTTGCAAATAAATATCTAAAAATCATATTAGTCATTTACTAAATTAGTTATCAATGTATCATAGTGTAAGTATCCACTTAACTAACCTAAAAAACCATAGAAAATAGCAAACCTTGGCAAAAGCGATAGTGAACCAGCCGATTATGAAGAGAGTGTTTGTGATCCACATTGTCTGGTTCAAATAGAATCACATAAAAAGATCATTATTTTCATAATTGAATGATTAAATTTGTAACGTGAAAACTAATGTTTCTCAAGTGAAAACTCACGTAGATACGACCAACCAAATCTGTTAATTTCCCACAAATTATTGCTCTAAAGATTAGTCCCATCGTTAATATCGATCTAAAAAGTGAATACTGAGAAGAGCAAGAAAACAAGAACAATTAAAATTGGGCTAATCCAAAATTAGGATTGGAAATTAAAATTTGATAAAATTAGGATTGAAAATTAGATATTTAGGTTTGGAATTTAGAATTACGATTGGAAATTAGATAAATAGGTATGAAATTTAGAATTAAGATTGGAAATTGGAACTTGATAAAATTTAGTATATAAATATTTTATCATGATTATAATTAATATTATGGTTTAAAAATATTAATTTCGTTCATTTTAAATGTAACTTTTTAGAAAATTTTAATTTCAGTTTAAATTTCTGATTTAATTTTTAGTTCTGATTCTAGATTTTTATTTAGAATTATGAGGTGAATTTATTAATTTTTTTTAAATAATTTGAATTAATTTGAGGTTCGGGTTTAAATTGGCCAATGTTAAAAAATCAGATCTAAAAAGGCCTGATGGCAATAGTTCCGGTCCAAAAAGGCCGTTCTTTTTGTCTACGTGTCGTCCATGTCACTGTTCCGTTGACGTTGACTAACAGTTACTTGGTCAAAGTCTAAATCAACAATAAAATCGTATGTTTTAGTATCGAAATTGAATTAATTTGAGGTTCGGGTTTAAATTGGCCAATGTTAAAAGATGATGTCTAAAAAGGCCCGATGGCAATAGTTTTGGTCCGGAAAGGTCGTTTTCCCGTTATGAAGACGTATGTTCTGTTTTAGCTGTGATATCTTTTATGAATAACCTTTTGCTCCATAAATTGTTGGAATCATAGACAGGATATACCATACCGTCTTAACAAAAATATGTTTTAAGAGTGATTTGCAACGGAAATGAAATTTGACAGGCATCATCGTATAGTACTTCAAAGCGAAACCAAATATGCGAGGGAGAAAAAATAAAGGCAAGTTAAAATCCATAGTCTTTGGGAGTATAAGGGTACTTGATAAGAAAAAAAAGAAGATTAAGGAGTTTCTTAGACAGCTCAGCCATGAGTAGGAGTTGAGGACTTACATTTTTTTTTCCACTATTAGTTAGATACAAGTGAAAAGAAATCAAGAGCCTTTCAATTAATTTAAATTTTAAATTTTCTAATTTCTTATGTTTACCGACTTATCATTTATCTATTTTAATATTTGATAAACACATAATCTTTTTTGGTTTGTATCCACAAGATTACAAACACTATCATAACACAATTTTATTCAAACTAAAATATCAAACAAATTTATATACAACATATCCCGGGGTAGCGGGAAATCCCCTAGTTTTCATTAAAGATATTATGCATAAATTTATAAGGATTTTGTAAGTTCGAATCTACAAAAATATATTTAATTTTCTACCTTAGATAAACACTTGGCGTTGAAAATAAAAAAAATGGCTCCATGTTTTAAGGAACCTATCTTAACAATTTTGATGCTCAGTGAATTTCACAACGTCTTTGAAATCTTCATGCCAATCATCATCTCTATGTATATTTCATCTCCACCGAATCATTATGATTTCTCCTGCTTCTTTCGATAATGGTTTTTGGTTCGCTTCAGTGACAATTCCCAAGGCGAAATCGAATTCTCAGTCACTTTTCCGGTACTGCACATCTTCCCATTTCTTCTATTTACGATCGATTGATTTCTGAATTAGTTGGGGGTTTTTTCAATCGATCAAAAGATCTGATTTTTCTGTTTTGCAATTTCAGTTCAAGATTGAAAAATCTTTGCTTTTTGTTGGTGAATCATTGCTTTTGTTCTGGGTTTAGTTCTGTGGATTTTTAGGGTTCTATGATCTACTTAATATTTGGGCAAATTTGATGAAAAACGAGAATTTTCTCGAGTAAAAAGATGTTCTGCAAATTAAAAAAGCAAACTTTAGATGGAAACAGAACCCTATTTGATCTGTTGTTCGTGTTCTCCTGTGTCTTGTTGTCTTAAAACAACCATGTTTAATGTTTGAGTTGATCAACTAATTGGCCTGTTGCAGATTAATCAGAAGAAAATGGATTTGATTTCTACAGTGAGAGATGCATTTGAGAGAGTTACAAAGAGACAAAAGCTGTATCACTCAGTCTCGGAAGTTGTTATTGATCGAGTTTGTGAAGTAATCTTAGAGACATTGTTTAAAATCCGATTAGCTCACGGAACGCTAGAACCCGAAGGTGTTTTTACCGAGTTTCGACTCAAGCTTGATTCTCTTTTACCAATGATCGAGCTTCAAGGGTCACAAACGGAAATGAACACGAGTCTTAGCAAGTATGAGAAAGTTCTTGAGAAATCTTACAATCCTGATATATCTCAAGCTTGTAGAAGCATCGAATTTGATGTCCGCTTAGTGAATAAGATACTTATCGAGCATTTTTACCGACAAGGCTTGTTCGAAATTGGAGATTGTCTACTTAAGGAAGCTGGAGAAGAAGAAGAGGAAGTAACCGAGTTTCGATCTCAGTCCTTAGAAATCTACCAGATAGTTGAGTCGATGAAACTCAGAGACATTGATCCTGCAATGCGATGGATCTCTATGAACCGCGGAAAACTTGAGCATAACGGTTCAAAGCTGGAGCTGAAACTCTTGAGTTTGAAGTACTGTGATATTTTAAGAGAAGGAGACCTTTCTGATGCTTTGAAGTATGCAAGAACACATTTTCCGCAATACGGTTCCCTCCACATTGCAGAGATAGGAAAGCTTTTTACTGCTCTGTTATGGATTGGAAAACTCGAGAAATCTCCGTATGTAGAGTTGGTTTCTCCTTCAAATTGGGACAATGTAACCAAAGAGCTAACCAAGCAATACTACAATCTCTTAGATCAGCCATCTAATTCTCCATTGCCAGTCGTGTTATCCGCGGGTTTTGAGAGCTTACCGACACTTTTGAAGCTTGTTCATGTAATGGGATTGAAGAAACAAGAATGGCAAGTAGTGAAAGAGCTTCCTGTTCCTTTGGAGTTAGGGAATGAGTTTCAGTTCCATTCGATTTTCGTTTGTCCCGTAAGTAGAGATCAGAGTAGTCAAGAAAACCCACCGATGATGTTGCCTTGTCGTCATGTTCTTTGCAAGCAATCTATCATGAAACTCGGCAAAAACTGCGGTACTCGCAGATTCAAATGTCCATTTTGTCCTGCACAAACCTCAGCTTCAGCATGCAGAGAATTATACTTTTGAGAAAGATTTGGGACTTTTGCTTAGATTCAAAGTAGTTTCCCTTGTTTTTTTTTTGTTTTGGTTAGTTTCAGTTTAACAAGTTATAGATGTGATCATGTGAACAATGTTCTTTCTCTATAGAAAAGAAACTCTTTTTACACTAATCTATGCTAGTTTTTTTTTTTATTCAATTTGTTTTGTCTCTTGAAACTGAGAAGAACTGAGAATATAACAAGAGAATGATTAGGCTTTGTTTGAAACTGAGAAGATAACAAGAGAATGATTAGGCTTTGCTCGGGAATGCGTAATTAGATTTTGAGGATCTTCTTAGATTTTAATTTTATTTAGAAAGAAATATTTGAAGCGAAGATCACGTGAACTCTCTCTAATCATTAACTATGAGTGATTAATTAATTAATAGTCATAGTCATAGTTAAAAAGAAACTCCAATGTGTAACCAAAACACGCAATTAAAACACTAAACTGGTCCCCACCAAACTGCCGCAAAAGTCTACCTCTATCGAACCCATGACATTTTTGCTACCCTCACAGCCCCGTCACTCATTCTCATAACCTCAAACCAATAATTAACTGCCACGTCATAGTTAACGTCAAACCAACCCAACACTATCCCGTCAAGTTAAAATGTTTCCGCCATGATAAAACAACTAATCCTAAGTCCTCTCCATTTCTCTGAAAAATGGAGAAATTCTCATACAATTCGTATCCAGATTCAGCTGAATCGTCACCTAGATCTCGCGAAATCGAGTTTGACAATCCACCGCCATGGGAGGACCAGCAGCAGCAACAAACACAGAGCAGCTACAAGGTGAAGTTCATGTGCAGCTATGGAGGCAAGATCCAGCCTCGTCCACACGATAACCAGCTCACTTACGTAAACGGAGATACCAAAATCATGTCCGTCGATCGCGGCATCAGATTTGCTACTTTAGTATCGAAGCTCTCCGTCGTCTGCGGCGGCGGAGATGGCGGCGGAGGTGGAGGAGGAGAGATCTCGTTTAAGTATCAGCTTCCAGGTGAAGATCTCGATGCGTTGATTTCCGTGACTAACGACGACGATCTCGAGCATATGATGCACGAGTACGATCGGCTTCTTCGTTTGTCTTCTAAACCAGCTCGGATGCGTTTGTTTCTTTTCTCGTCTTCTCCGATTACCGGTGGGTTTGGCTCCGAAGGTTCGATTAAATCGGAACGTGATACGTTGAATCCAATACCTAACCGACCTGAATCGGAGAAATCCGTAACCGCTCCTTCGAGTAACGCCGATTTCTTGTTTGGATCTGAGAAAGTAGCTCCTCCTCCTCCTCCTCCTCCTCCAGCTCCGGTGCCTCAACAGATTCACGATCCGGTGGCGTTTGAGCCGCCGATGTACGGAAATCAGCAGGTGATACAACCGGATCCGGTGGAGATTCAAAGACAAATCCATGAATTTCAGATGATTCAAATCAGAGATCAAGAGCAACTACAAATGCAACAACAACAACAACAGATGCAACATCAGCTTCAACAACAACAAGAGGCTATGTACAGAAGAAAGAGTGAAGACGGAGGATACTTTTCTCCGGCGCCAACGACAGTATCTCAGACGAATCCACAACCTCCGATTGGTTACTGGCAAGGAAACAACAACAACATTCCAGGGAACGTGTACACGACAATGTCACCGAATCTACCGGAGCAACAACAACAACAACAACAAGTATACATGTTTCCAGCTCAATCTCAAGCTCCAGGGACATTGTATCACAGTGTAATGAGACCACCGACACAAGGAAACCAAGGCTATTACCCACCTGTACAGAGACTTCATCATCCTGATGGGTACATGGAGCAGCAAAGCCAGCAAGGTTACACTGTGGTTCAACCACAACAGCCACAGTATTCAGGTGGTCCACAAGTTATGACTAGTGCTGGTCCAATGGGTTTACAGGAAACGGCACCGTATTCACAGATGGGGAATCAAGTGTACTATACTGTGGCTGGAGACGGCATGATGGTGCAACCGCAGCAGCCTCCGGCTCAGCCGCAGTACCAGGGGATGGGTCAACCGGTTAGTGGTGTGACCGATTCGAGAACCGGACCGGATGGGAAAGTGACGGTTAACATGGCACCAAAAGGAGTTTCACAGAATTCAGACTGTGTGTGAGTGATGAGATTGAGCTTAAATTTGTGGTAAATGTTTATGATCAGATTCAGAAACTTTTTAATAATATATGTAAAAGTATTTCAGATCTTTTAACTTTTGTTAAGTATCCTTTTTGGAACTTTTTAGTGGTGTTTTTGTAGATTAATTATCCAATATGATTTAACTTTTTTTAAGTATGCTTATGGATTGATTTGTATCATTATGTTCATTGCATTGTTTTAAAGTGGTCCAAAAATCTTATGTTAAAATAATAAGGACGTGTTGCGTGAAACTAAAATGTTAGGTGAGAGAGCATTGGATCATAAAAGAGAAAGCTCTTAACTAGTCTTACTCTTATCACAGTAACTAACTACTAATCCACATGACCCCATATTCTTGGCTTATCAATTCAATTTTAGTTTTTTGTCATCATTATGATCATCTCAAGTCTTGTGTCATTATTATTTTGTTGCCAAATTAATTACAATGTCTCAATCCAAAAACATGTGTCCTATAAAAAAGCTAATATCTTTTGTCTTTGTCATTGGAATTCAAATTGATTTTGTCCTTCTTCCCGTAGGCTCCCATATTTGTCTCATCAATTTTGTTGTTTTTGTCTTTACATCTATGGATGTCGATCAGATTGGTCTTATTCGGGTTATTTCTAGTAGACACCGTCCAAAATTTTGTTTTGACAAAAAAGGAAATCCACGAGCAAGCAAGAAAATAGTTTCGCCTAAAAAAAGAGGCATAGACATTAATTGAAAGCTCAATTAATCGTAAACAAGAAATAACAATACCGTGACATAAAATTAAAAACCAAAAATCCCAATAAGAAAAGGAAAAACAAAGAGTAACATAACTACGACAATGGAAAAACCAACCCTAAGAACAACAAAAGTACTTTCAATGCATAAAACCTAGCAGATTATATGGAAGCTCAAGAAGATAATCCTCAATTTTTTCTTCAATCACTTTCAATGTGTTCTTCCCATGCCCGATCTCCATACTCCCAAAGTGAGGCCTTAGCTTCTCCACAAACTCTCTCAACATTGCTTTCATTCCTCTCTCCTTCATCACTAACAACGCACATTGTGTCACAAAATTCCCATACCTATGACTCGCCATTCTTACCCATTCTCTATCATTCTTTCTAAACTCTATCAACACTATCTCTCTCCCTTGATCTGATTTTAGACACTTCTCCACCAAATAGCTTCCTTGTCTCTCCATTGCTAACCGGAAGAAACTTCCAAAAAGAGTCACCGCGATCGCGCGTGTTGCACGAGGATTCTTAAGTGTCACAAAGTTCTGCACCACGTGTGTTCCGTAAGGATCGAAAGCTAACCTGTCCGCGTTCAGCGCTACGAGGCCGAAGATTAGTTCTCTGAATTTGCCTTTGATTTCTTGAAACACATTGTTTAGGGCAATACATCCGGTTTCTTGTTCTGCAAGAAACAGAGCGTTGATGTACGTTAGCTCGTAGAGACTCTCCTTCTTGAATTTATCGACGGCTCGGATAACGTCGACGATCAAGTTATGGCTGTACTTACTGTTCATGAGCACACTGAAGTTTATGCAAACGGCCTCGTATATGAATCTGTCTATTAAGCTAGGGTTACGTTTGAGGAGGGTTTTTAAAGCCTGTGAGCCGTATTGGTGTGTGGCCAAATCAACGAAAGTGAAGTGGTTTGTGGTCAAGATTGATCCGATTGTGAACAACATTTTCTTCTTATGATCCGTTTCATAAGTATCGATTCTTTCGAGGTAGCTATGGAACTCAGAGTAACGTGTTGGACACGTCATTAGGCCCAAGAGATAACCTAGATATTCAAGATCAGGCTTCTCGATGTTTGGCCTCGCGAAACTCTGAGGAGAAGAGGCGAAGGGTTGACCGGAGTTTGTGGAGGAAAAAGCACCTGGTTGGGTGATCAACGACGGAGGAGCTCTTAAGTTAGCACCGGAGAGACGAGAACCTCCTAGGGAAATCTGACCAATGTTGTATTGAACGCTGAGATTGTGGTTGTTGTTGCTGGATTCTCCTCGTTCGTCGTTGTTGTTGGATCTTCCTTGTGCGAAGTTGTTGTTGTTGCAATGGAGACTAAGATTCGGGAAAGCGTTGAACATAAGGCCTTTGCCATAATCGTTAGGCATAGGGTTTTTGCCATTGTTGTTAGGCATAGGGTTTTTGCCATTATCCTTCGACATAGCTTGGGTTACAAGAGAACAGGGAATGCGATTCTGCTAATGAACTTAGAGAGCAAGAGCGTAAATAAGAGATTGTGTTTGGGAAAGTTCTTATAAGGATTTGAGTTATAATAGACAAGAAAGAGAGATTGTGTTTGGAATTGGAGTAGGAATCGGCGGAGTTGATAGAAATGAGTTCCTAAGTCGCATTTGATTTGGAGAAAGTTCGGAAAGCTCTTCCTTTTCCGGGTAGGAACTGGAAATATCAGATCGTTTGGGGTTTGTTCAGTTCAGTAAAAATATTAATTTGATTTGGTTAGAATACGATTTGATTTTGATTAGTTATTGGAGAAAAAAAAAAACAAAATCAAAATGTAGTTAATTAAGAAAATTATAACGAACTTTCAAATAAAATTTAATTTACCTTAACCAATTTCATGAAAAAACTTGTAACAGAAGAGCTTAAATGTAGCAGCAGAGAATATTTGTAAACATTTATCATCATAAATAAGGTCTGAGAACAAAGAAAAGCAAACAAACATAGCTTTAAAAAGCCTAAAATCCCAAAAACAAAAAAATTAGATTTTACCTTCTCAAAGACATGAGAGTTTTGACAATTGTTTCTTCTCTCTTTTATTAACCTTGTTCGTCTCAAAGAAACTATTACTGGAGATTTTGGCGACTTAAACCAAACATTCTTCATCGAAAGAAGCTTTCAGAAAAAGGTTTTTAATGGGTCAAGAGCGAGTGAATACTCTTGATCGTATGGTAAAGCGCGGCTAAAGCAGTAACCGAGGTGATGACCGGAAGTTGCTGCTGTACATGGAAAAGAACTTGGTAGAAACCCGGGTAAGTGAGGCAGATCATACCCATTTTCAGGTAGAGAAGATATCCAGTGAAAAAGACTCCGGTCAAGTAAACCCCTGAGATTCTGTTGAAAATCGACAACATGGAGTTCATCTGAGGCTGGTAAACCGGAAGGTGAGGAGATAAAGGGCGAAAGCTTTTCGTTTTTGGCTCCTCCTGTGCTGTCTTTATATCCCCTGAGATTGTAGAGAACATGTGTTTCGTTGTTCCCACACCAAGAGCTCGGAAAGATTGAGCAACGGCTTTTGAACGCTAGAAGAATCGAGACAAGGATCATCAGGCACAAGCATAAATTAAGCTGCTCTTTATGCATTACAAAGGAAAAAGAGACCAACCAAATGTGAACAAAGTTATCATACCTCTCTCTCCTCTCTAGTGGCATCACTTGTGTTGGTAGTACCCAAACCAGTACCGAGAATGTCATTCACAACAGGTTTCGACCTATAAAGAAAAGAACACATAATCAAAATATATCTACATAGTGAGTGAACAAAAGTCGGACAGAAACTGAAAGACGATAAGACCACAAGTTACCATTCTGCTTCATGAATTGAAGGGAAGCAATTCAAGGAAAAAGCTTATAGTCCATATGGCTCACTACTGTATTTTCATTACAAGAAAGAAAGGAAACCTACCCGAAAGCTCTAAACAAACTCGCATAGTTTTGACCAATGAAGGAACCACCCAATGAAGGTTGAGCATTACCAGCAAGCTGCAAGAATGATTCAACGCAGTTAAGAAAAAACACATTCTCTACGCATATGCAATAACCAAGCCAAAAGACGACGCTATTTTCTGATGGTAATTGTTAGGCACCCAAATCACAGCAATAATAAGAAGCTTAAACACACTCTACTTCTTCATCCCAATATTTGTGCAGCATGTTCAACTTGCAAGCTTTTCTCAATTAAACCAGAAACACGAGTTTGAGAAAATGATAACACTCTTAAGATTATCCCGAAAAAGCTTCATTTCTGTTCCACAAGGGGGTAAAACATAATCTCATCGCCTCAATTTCGGTATATAGAACGATCAAACGCATAACAGTGAACATAATCCGATTCATTCCCTGACTACCTTCCCCAGAAACGAAGCATAATAGAGATGATTGATAATCTTGAAGAAGAAGAAAAGACGAAACCAAACGAATCCCAATTTTTATCGATCTATCAACTACTTCACCAAAAATACGCAATCAACGAGTAAGAAAAGCCTACAGATTTGTAGACGGAAAGAGGCGCAGAGACGACGTCGCGTCGGCGAATCGATCGGAGAATAGCCGTGGCAGCCATATACTGAATCAGATCACTGTGTATCTCTAAGCTTCTTCTCTTCCTTGCGAGAATTCCCAACAAATGAAATGGGATCTCTCGATTAAATCAACCCTAAACTAGAAGTAAAATAAGCGGAGGGTAGTTTCGTAATTTACAAACTCCCCCTAATTTATCCGCACGTTTCACAACGAGCCTATAGATAATCGAAATCCTCTGGCTCGTTTAGCGGGTACTCTCTCGTTCTACCTTCTTGTGTAGACTTTTCTCAAAAGTGAATTCGATTTAAATTCTTTGAAACCATCACAATCACATAACAAAAGTTTTTATCAGTGAAACATTAAAGTTTCGTTCACTACAAAAGCTTATTCCAGAAACAGATCCATTGATCGTTGTTCTTTTAAGGCAAAAGTTCCTTGGAAAGAGAACCAAACCATGATCTAAACCTAACCTCATAATAACCCAAGTGACAAGAATTTACGTAAACTCTTCACTTCTTCACTTCCTCGTACTCTGCTTCTGGAGCTTGATCACTGCCTCCCTGAGATGATCCTCCTCCTGGTGCAGCACCGCCACCAGAACCACCACCAGACATGTGTTCTCCAATCTTTGAAACAGCTTTGTTTGCCGCGTCGATCTTGGCCTTGATCTCGTTGAGGTCATCTCCAGACGAAGCCGTCCTTAGATCCGCTATAGCATCTTCGATCTCCTTGGCGACTTCACTCGGGATCTTCTCTTTGTACTCGGCAAGACTCTTCTCTATGCTGTAGATGGTTGTGTCGGCTGTGTTCTTGGTGTCGATCAAGTCTTTTCTTTCTTTGTCTTTCTGTGCATGCAACTCTGCTTCTCTAACCATCTTCTGGATATCATCCTCTGAGAGCCCACCAGAGGATCGGATTGTGATCTGTTGTTCTTTACCAGTCGTCTTGTCCTTGGCGGAAACAGTGACAATGCCATTGGCATCGATGTCAAATGTTACTTCAATCTGCGGGATTCCTCTTGGAGATGGTGGAATGCCCACTAGATCGAATTCTCCCAAGAGCTTGTTGTCTGTTGCCATTTCACGCTCACCTTGAAGCACTCTGATCCCAACTTGTGTCTGATTGTCGGCTGCAGTTGAGAACACCTTCAAAGGAAAGAAACAAGAGAATCAACATGTAAAAACTTGACCAAACAATGGCAACTTTGGGTTATGATGGATCATCAATTAGAGCATATCACAGGACTGTGCTTTGACCTTTAACTTATAAGAATTGAACGTGTAAATCATTGCCATGAGGAGTAATTCGAACATATCTTGCTAAGATAATACAGATCAAACTCTCATAGGCGTCTCATACTACCTTAGTTTGCCCTACTCTTATCTGATAACCAGAATTCCTGTTTCCTAGTCACTATTTTCAATCAAAATATCAAAACTTTACATGCATACCTGACTCTTCTTTGTGGGGATGGTTGTGTTTCGGCTAATCAGTCTTGTAAAGACACCACCAAGTGTTTCAATACCGAGCGACAGAGGTGTGACATCTAGAAGCAGCAATTCTTTGACATCACCACGAAGGATACCACCTTGAAGTGCAGCTCCCATGGCAACAGCCTCATCAGGATTGACACCTTTGCTAGGAGTCTTTCCAAATATCTCCGAGACAACAGATTGTACCTTGGGGACACGAGTCATTCCTCCAACTAGAAGAACCTC
Organism: Arabis hirsuta; assembly: GCA_964056655.1. Classification (NCBI taxonomy): domain Eukaryota; kingdom Viridiplantae; phylum Streptophyta; class Magnoliopsida; order Brassicales; family Brassicaceae; genus Arabis; species Arabis hirsuta. The sequence continues at coordinate 5,381,100 of OZ053302.1, read as the reverse complement.
ATCAACTTCCTTAGCACTTATACCAGCATCTTTGAGACAGTTCTTGCATGGATCGCGTGTCCTCTCAATCAAGTGATTCACCAGGGTTTCAAACTTTGACCTTGTTAAGGTGATGTTGAAATGTTTTGCCCCTGATGCATCAGCTGTGATAAATGGCAGATTAATTTCAGTTTGAGAAGTCGATGATAGTTCAATCTTCGCTTTCTCAGCGGCTTCTCGAAGCCTCTGTAGAGCAAGTCTGTCTTTGGCGAGGTCGATTCCCTCAGTGGTCTTGAATTCATTTACCAAGAAGTCTAGGAGAGCATTATCGAAATCCTCTCCTCCCAAGAAGGTATCGCCATTGGTGGCTTTCACCTGGAAAAAAAATTTCAGGTATTAAAGAGATGCTCAAACAAAAGGCAACAAAAGACTTGAAAAGCACAAATCATTTGGGAGATAAATACCTCGAAAACCCCGTTAGAAATCTCCAAAACAGATATATCAAACGTCCCACCACCAAGATCAAACACAGCAATCAAACCCTCCTTGTTGGTCATTCCATAGGAAAGAGCAGCAGCAGTCGGTTCGTTTATAATTCTCTCTACGTCAAGACCAGCAATTCTACCAGCATCTTTTGTTGCTTGCCTCTGAGCATCGTTGAAGTAAGCAGGAACAGTGACAACAGCTTTCTTGACTGATTTTCCTAGGTAAGCTTCAGCTGTCTCTTTCATCTTTGTCAAGACAAATGCTCCAACCTGACTCGGAGAATACTGCTGACCATTGGCTTCAACCCACGCATCGCCATTAGGTGCACGGACAATCTTGTAAGGCACCATCTTCATTTCTTTTTGTGTTTGTGGATCATCGAATTTCCTCCCAATCATACGTTTTGTTCCGAATATTGTGTTTGTTGGGTTAGTGACCGCTTGTCTTTTGGCTGGTGTACCAACAAGAAGCTCTCCTTTCTGGTTGAATGCAACAACTGATGGTGTGGTTCGAGCACCTTCAGCGTTCTCAATGACTTTCGGATTCTACAAAATCAGATCAGAACACACAAAGTTAAGCTCAAAACATTGAGATCTCACATACCAAGAAACAATATGATCACACAATCTCACCTTTCCCTCCATGACTGCAACACAGGAATTGGTTGTACCCAGATCAATACCGATGACATCATTACCAGCAGGCTTCGAGCTGAATCAAGTAGAAGAAACCTTCAGAACACAGAAACATAGCAAGATCATGTTGGTACCAAAAACATATAGAAAGATCAACAATACCTAAATGCTCTGGAAAAGTTTCTCCAATTCTGACCGATATAAGAACCGTTCAACGATGTTTTCCCAGTGCTCGAAAACTACAACAAAATTGAACCCAGATCAATCCGATGAAAGTAAACCATAACAAATGAGTCAATCTGGATCACATAAGTACGTGTTTCACCACAAATTTCATTTCCGTTTACAGATCGAGTGAGGATAGAATAATACTCACGCATTTGTAAGCTGAGAAAGGAGCGGAAGCGATTTCACGGCGACGAATCGAGCGGAGGAGTGCGGCGGTAGCCATGGCTTCGCAAAATTCAAGAGGCGATATAGATCAGTAAGGAAGATGCAAAATGATGCGAGGAAATTGCGTCTTTGTGCAGAGTTAGGGTTTAGGGTTTTTGAAGGAACAAAAGATCTCTAGAGAAGGTGGGAAGGTTCTAGGCGGTGGTGGTAATTGACGACGATAATCCTCAGCTAAAAATACACGTAGCTCTAGAAACGATGTCGTTTCCTTAGCTCAAAGAGCGTAGATGCGAGACTAATCAAACGGACGAGCTATTGCCACGTGGAAGTCCGAAAATCGTTAAGTTTAAAAAGTGTTGTTTGGCTTCAATTCTGAAATATCGAGTACTAAAAAATCAATTTCAGGAAATACGAGGACCGATAAGGAAAGTTATATATATATAAAATAATGTTCTAAAAAGTGTTCTAGGCGTTCGCATAAACAGCGCTTAAGCGTTAAACCCCTATAGATCGTGACGATTACCACTTTTGCCGCCTAAAATATTATAGTATTATTATAATAAAATATTATAATTTTTTTAATATATAAATCATAAAATTTTATATATTTAGCTATTAAATGATGAATATAAATTCAATATAAATTTTTTTAGTTATAAATTATGGTTTTTTATATATTTTATTATATATATATCTAATATATTATGTATTTTTGTAAAACGTTTAAACCGCCTAGACTCCGATTAGGCATTCTAAGCACTAGGCATTGAATCACCGACCGCTTAGCGTGTAGGGCTTTCTTGAACATTTCTTGAACATTGATATAAAGTAGTTCGACTGAAAAGTATACATTTGCACTTCTTCACTTGATTTTTTATAGACGTTCGACATCACTGCCTTTAACCGTAGGAGTTGCCTAAACCAAACTAAACCGAAATCACATACGAGTAACTAAACCGAAATGCTACCCGGTTTAGGCTACCCCATTCCTTCTTTAGTTTGTGATTACCGAACTTGTCATTGGAAGTTGACTCTGGCTTCTAATTTTAGAGACAATGAGCTATGAGATTGGTCGCAGAGAAGTGTCTTCATGGTGGATTCTCTGAAATCCATTGATTATATTCATCCATTCTTATGATAAACGAGCTCGAACAAGAAGTTCCACCTCCTCCATAAGCCTTTTCCAAAATATAAAAACATTGAATATAAGTAAAACAGATCAATAAAACCAAAAGAAAATCACAGTCAGATTTCGAAACAAGCAAACCTTAGCAACTTCAGATGTATCGGTTATATCGTCGGTACTTCTCAAGCACATTTTGAGATTATTCCGTTGCATGAATGTAACAGCTCCTATTGGCCTGATTTCAAACAGATGTTACTAATTTACTATCCACAATTATTCATACCAGCAGAAGCATCAGAAGGGAAATTAAAATTTACCTCAAACCGGATGCAGCACTTTGTAGACTAAGTAGCTTGCCGAGTTCATCGCTTAGTTGATGGTTACCATCAGCGCGCATTCCCTATGAGTAAAACAAAAACTAGTTCGGCTAAATTCAGTGATTTTTTGAAACAAGAGGATTGTATTGCAACAAAAAAAGAAAACAATTACCAAGCACTCTCCATAAAACCCTCTTCCTAATCTGATCTTGAAAGCTTTATTAAGCTTCAGCAGTTTCTTTGCATCAACAAGCCGGGATTGAAAATGCGAATTCCCATAAGCAATGAGATCCGCTGAACTTATTCTTAACAACTACAACATAGAGACATGAAATAATTCAGTGAGGAATGATATAAGGGCATGCTCAGTTTCAAGAAGATTTAATGACACAAAGGAAAACAACAATGCGAACGGGCAAAGTATCCTCAGAAATCGAAATGAAGCATCGGACCTGTTCGTACATGTAAGGATTAGTGATGCAATTGATCCTCGAACGCCAATCCTTCAGTCCGAAGCTGAAAGCCTTAATATCTGGTAATCTCCATCTTTGAAGATCGATATCTTCAATGCAATCAAGAACTGATTCAACCCGGTTTTGGTCTTCAAAGCTTAGCAAGCTGAGAGGATCCTCCTAGCTCACAGATATAAACATGATTAAATACCAATCAAAGCAGAGACATTGTTCATTCTATTGGGCTTTACTAACCTCGGAAGATCGCTGATCTATGAGTTTACTGGAGAAATATCCATACACAGCCTTTGAGCTACTCTTTTCAATATCAACATTAATCTTAAACCTCTTCTTATCCTTCTTCATTAAGCTAATCTTTGAAACTGCTGACTTTCGGTGATCGAAACATATGATCCTAAACCCCCAAAGAACGAAATTAAACACCAAAAAAAGCTTAAAACTTTGAAACAAAATGTTTGCAAAACCTAACATCACTGAACATACTCGCAAGCTTTTTCACGGAAAATCGTCGAAGCAAAGTCTTTCGGAACAACAAAATCAAGCAGATAACACCTCTCGAACCCCTCCAAACACAGATCTTCAACCCTGCAAGAAATGTTTTTCAAATTCCCAGTTTTTTGAATCAGAAATTTTTACAAACCCCTTAGAGAAAAATTGAATGCAACATCAAAGGATTAAGCTCAAAGTCAATAAGAATCGGATCAAAAGACTGAAGAAAACCTCTCCCCTGCAACGATTCATACGAGAAGAGAAGATCAAATGTTTTTTTACCTAAAGGGTACGACGGAAGAAAAGGGTAAGATGAGACAAGGAAGAAGGAGGCGAGAGTGGTAGAGATGAGCGAAGAGAGCTGAGAAAGCTCCGGAGAAGGAAGGATAATTGTAGAGAACTAAGTTTGGAACTTTCTGTTCTAATGCATTAGCTATGGCTTCGAGCGCCGCATCTGATCGGAAACTCCGGGGAGCTTCGAATCGAATTTCGTATGAAGTGGAAAACGCCGGCAGAAATCTCCCGGGGAAACGCCGGTAAATCATCATCTACGGTGGGATTTGGAAGGGATTTTATTTCGTTGACTGATAGCGAATTTGAAGCGGACTAAATTGCATTGAACAACACAAACTTTACATATATTCTTAATTTGGCCCTTTTATTTGTTCTTTTACTTTTACAGCCCCTTAATTATGTTCTTCACTTTTTGACATTCAAGGGCCCAAAACAGAAAACATATAGAAATTAAGAGTGTTCATCTTCTGATTATAAAGAAACACAAGAGTAACTTAGGATGAAAATTTTCAATAACCGTTTAATAAATAATTGCGAAACCCCTAAAGAAACACATTTAGGTGGTGGTCAAAGTGGAATCGGAATTCTTCTTGTAACTCTTCTTGCACTTGCACCAAATGTCCATGTAGGACTGACATTTACTTATGTCTGTTTCAAACTCGTCGAGGCACTATACACACATAAACTCGTCGAGGCACTATACACACATAAAATAAAATATGATGATTTAGTTGAAGATTTTGCTTCAAAAAAACCTAGAAGAATAGCTTTGTTTAAATAAAAATTGTTAGTTGTAATTGTATATATAAAATAATTTTGAGTTTAATGAAATTTTATTTTTTTCTGTTAGAAATAATAATAAATTTTATTCTTTTATAGCTAGAAACTATTTTTTGCAATAAGTTATAGTTAAAATAATTTTTATTGTAATTAATGGGAAAAAAATGTATTTAGGGCCTAATTTTCATATTTGAACAGAGTTCTCAAACATTATATAACAAAAGCGTATATTAGAGAACATAATCATAACAAACGCATGCATGAATAAACTCTAACGTAACCCAAACCTCTTCAAAACAAAATTTTGACATCTGAAATTGAAAAGAACAAACAAAAAAGGGGAAAGAGGAATTACACCTTCGGATCTATGTCTAGGCATTATGAAAATTTTAGTCGACTAAAAATAAAAACGAAATGATTTTTTTTCTACGACCAAACGGAAACTAGCGAATACATTTACAAAGACTCCTTAACATTTAAATGTTAAATCAACTTCAACCCCAAGTAGATTTCTCTCCAAGATAGCATTTCCTTCCCCAACACGTACGTTTCTTGCATCTCAATCTCAAAATGATATAGATAGATATTTTTTTAGTTAAAGGAAAAAAGTAAAAGTACAGTCTCAAATATTAAATTTAATATTCTTATGTGGAAAAATACATATCCAAAATGTATAAATCATCTCAAACGATAAACATATTTTGAACAATACATAATCATTTATTTTTTTTTGAAAATAACAATACATAATCTTACAAAAATGTAAAGATAAATAAAATATAATACCTAATCTTACTTTGCAAATACTAGATTGAATTTAGTAAATTAGCCGATCATTTAATTACCCTCTTATTATGTTTGCTTTTCTTTCATAAGCCTGCAACTCTCTTTTTTTTTTTAACTTAACACACCAGTTTCACATTTAAAATAAAAACTGATGGACAAAAGCCATTTTAAGAGGCTGACAAAATTATGTGTTTTGAATCAGTATTTGCTAACCAAAATTTATAAAATTATTCATAATAAGATCTAGTAAAACTGTTGGACATTAACAATATGGATGACAAATTGGCTCTGTTCTTTCTCTTTAGAAAGACATAAACAAACAAACAATAAAGTAGATCCAAGCTTTATGCATAATACTTTTACCATAAAGAGTTTCATCATTAACATAAAAGATCCCAAATCCTAAAAACAAAAACAACAATCAGACAAACAAACAGAGTTGTTCTCATCACAAAATCCCTCAAACTTCCCATACAAGTTTTTTTTGTTAATTATCTGCGAATAACAGTTGTTGATGCTAAAACACACTTAAGCAGCCATCACTGAACCAGAACTCTTCTTGCACTGAGACAACATGTCCATGTAGTACTGGCACTTGCTGATGTCGCTTCCAAATTTGTTGACACACTACACAACACACAAAACATCCCGAGTCAACCAGATAGCCCAAAAATTCAACAACAAACTTGAGCACATTACATATTCTAATTATATTCATTCTCTCCAAGAGTAAGATGAAGGAAACCACTTTTTCAATGTATAATATGTAAAACGCAGATCTAGGTTCTGATTCACTTGCTAAGCTAAGCACTCAAGACAGGACACGAGGATTAACCTAAATGCTCAATGAGGGATAAAGCAAGGGTTTTAACTTACATCCTGGAAAGCCTTGGAGTGAATGTCACAAGAACCAGAAGAAACCTTGGTGTTTGCAACAGGGGAAGCAGCAGAGGCAGTCTCAGAAACAACGGTTTCAGTCCGAAAGGTTCTTGGTCCCATCACAAAATCAACAGCCCTGTGTGCAATCGAACTTCCAGTACCAAAACCAATACCTAGGTTCAACATAAACAATAAGATCAGGAGAAACCCAAATCCAACCAAACCACCAAATCTATGAAACAGGAAACAGATAAAAAAAGCTCATACCTTCAACTATGGTTGAGCCAATATTACCAAGCATAGAACCACCACCATTACTAGCCTGAGCTGTTGCTGGAGGAGGAGCACGATTCACTGGAAGAAACCCAGAAAGTAAAAAAACTAAGAAAATCTATAAAAGCTACAAAATTTCACCACTGTAGTACTCTACTCAAATCCGAGAACGAAAATCTACCAGTTTGAGGGGGTGGGCTACGACCTGGTGCGGGTACAGGACGAGGGCGAGGAGAAGATCTGAACCCTAAACCATGAAATCAAAACCACAAAATCAATTACACCAACATAAACCCTAAAATATTCTCCAACCGGAAGATTGATTAAACACAAAATGTAACATCATAGGAACAGATGGCATAAACCCTAGATTGGAATGCGCAAAATCCAGAAATGCACAGACTTGAAGGAAGAGAGATAATGAAATGGAAAAGAGAAAACTCACCTCCGGAGCTGCGGCTGCCTCGAGGCATCTTTGAAACGTAGAGGTTGAAGAAATGAAGAATTATCCGGCAAGCTTTTTCTACGACCAAAACCCCCTGTCGGAAACAAGTTTATAAAAGAGAAAAGGTGAATAATCAGATGTGCTCAAGACCGCGGGTAAGGTTTATACGTGTAAAGTTATCATTGGTTGTAACTTACGAATAGAACTCTCTAGATAAGAGAATATTCCCCCTTGCCCGTCACGTTTTCTTGCTCCCCAAACCAAGCAAGATTGGAACACAGCTAATTACACATGTTTTTAACTTTTTACATACATAAAAATAAATGTTTTCACAAAAAAAAATCACAACGACATTGACATATACGACGTCGTTTCTCGAAAGCTTATTGAGGGCTTTTATTACAAAAAGCTTCACTTGCAGACCCTATCTGGTTGATTTTTGGTGTATAAAACATTTAGATTTTTAGTTTGGTGATTGATTCACTTTGCATTGCATGTTGCTACAGAAAATGGGTTTTGTTCCTAAGTTTCTGGACACAGTAGTACCATTAGATTAGAGCTCAAAATCACATCTTAAGTTTCATTCAGGATTTAGTGAAAGTAACACACTGTACAAAAGAGTGAAAATAAAAAAAGATTGAATGAAAACAAGTACAAGGAAGCTCTCTTCTTTCTAAACTGCTGCTTTATGATGAAAAAAATCTAGAGTTTTAGCTTAGGCGCAGAGTCCTCCAATCAATGATGTTGATTCACCTATTTGGATAAAGGCCTGAACAAGTTTTTGAGCTATTTGGATTTCATGAGGAGTCCCAGATATGGCAATGATCCTGTCACTTGTTCCTAACTGAGGCTCATGGGCTATGACTGTCGCACACGATATCTGATCACAGAAACATCAAATGATAAGCTACAACTTTGATTCCAGACTAGAAACAGAGGATGACTGTGATTGAAAACTTCTGTAGAATTTTCTCAGAGTAAAGTTAATGAGAAGCGAGGATGCACTCCTATTGGCCAAGATAATGTCCACTGGATGATTGCACTAAGCAGTTTAGTTTACCACTTGGATCATTTTATTTAAGGTTCATATGTCTTCCTTTTCAATTTCTGTTGAGAGTTAACACTTTACTCTCTCGCTATCGATGTACCATGCTCATTTGTATCCAGCACCTAGATTATTGTCTAACCTAATCCTAACGAATCCATGAGGTAATCGAGGAAAGATTTTGTATGCGTTACCTGTCTAAGGTCCTCTAGATGCTGTCGACCACGCTCCTCTCCAAACACAAAGTGCACAGCACTCTCTGGAACTCTAATTTCCTTAGTCATGTTTTTGGTTCCAGAATTTTTCCTTGAATTGCAGAGAAAATTGCCTACTGGCGTGCTGGTAACATGGTACATCGCCAATTTCACAATTGTGATATCTCCTAAAATCTATTGGAAAGGGAAGTACGTGTATAAGACAGACAGCAAAACAAACAAGTGAGAGACTTTTAATTCTCTAAGTCTACATGAATGCTTCAGATACTTCATCTCAATGATTATCAGTGTGCAGCAAATTAGAAGCATGTAAGCCAATTTAGAGACTACCACAGAATACAGCTACGCAAATTAAAGCTCCAATATCTATAGGCTTCATAAACCATACGAGAGAATGTGTATACCAACTTGTGAGCTTCTATTTAGATGTGTACCGTATACCCTTAGATTGAAAAAAGAGGTTAAAGTACCTGAACAACTTGATCGTTCGCTGAGATACATTTTGGGTTATGCACAACCTGCAATACTAGTATACAAGCCCCAATTGTTCTCAGTGTTTCAGAAACTAGCAAACATCCCATCTGATTTGTGGGGACAACGAGCCGTGCAGTGATATAAGACCATAAGCCACTGACTTTAGTATGAATCTCACATAATCTAGAGAAAACACGGCCAATAGCTGCTTGGGCTGGGGGCATTCTGTCTTTAGGTATCTACATGATGAACAAGCGGCAAACATCAACCAATAGCACACAGATAAAAGAAAGTAAACGAAGAGAATTGAAAATGAGAAGAGTTAATCGAAGACCAACCTCTGATGATGTAAACGTAATCAAGCATTCATCACAGTCAGGAAGTGTATCTCCCACATCTATGGAGGCACCTCTCACACTTTCAAGATTCTTGATATCGGTAAGACTTTCAATAAACACCACCAACAATTTCGACCAGACAGAGTAACTTAAAGACCACTGTTTGATTATCATCTTCCATTGCTGAGAGAGGCTGCTTCATGGTGAAAAGGTGATTCCTTGAAGCAGAGGCAGTAATGCTGTGAGGATTAACCATAGTCCTGCCTAAAGCGTCATGATGAACCGCCTCAGTATACCTCTGCAAAGCACCCCGAGGAAAGCCTCAATCTGCTTATGCCTAGCATTGTGAGAGATCCCATCACTAGACCGAGGTAAATTTCCATGAGAATCAATGTCAACAGGCCTTAGAAGAGCCTCCTGGATATTATTATTAAAGTGCCTATCCTCAAAAGCTCTACCAAGGGATTTATTTCCGACCATCCAAGTCTTATAAATCTGACAAGCTTGCAAGCGACTGGATACAGATTCTAGAGCTCTCTTCACTGCCAAAACATTCCCTTCGATCTGCCACAGATTTAGCAACTCCACTCATCAGGATGAACTATAAAGATTCTGAGAACACAAGCATCTACAAAACGCTATCTTTACAAAGTATAAAGATTCAGCTCCCAAGTTCAGTATAAAAGTGAGAATCTTTATTCTACAAAAACTTGACCCATAACAAAGAACAATTACACGGAAAATAAACCTAAAGCATTCAAGATTCAGAGATTTTCAGAAATCACGAATTCGTACCTCAACCATTGCATCATCAGAATCTGCACAAATCAGCAATCGATTTGTCTGTATTTCAACCTCGCAACCAGTTTCCTTCCTTATCCTCTCCAACATTTCACCACTTTCACCTTTCACAGCATCCACATGGCAAGCTTCCATTAACAGCTTACACGAGACCGTACCAGTCGAATCTCCTTGATTCATAACCTCGAAAACCTAATCAATGCTTCTTGTGCTTTGGATACCTCAATCTCTTCTTCTTCTTGAAGCAATCGATTATCACCTAATTTTAACCTAGCCGTCGAACCCACCGGTGCGATAACCCTCACGACCCGGTAGTTGCAACCAGGAAAACCCGGGTCGACCCGGATCCTTGATTCCGTTGACTGCTGAATCCGATTAATCACGAGTCCACGAGCTCCGATCACGGTACCGACTTGATTTATGAGGCAGAGAATGCCGAAGGATACATGACCCGCCGCTAACGACAGTGGCGCTTCGGTCGTGGGTGTGCGTGATGCGTCTTGACTCTCTTTGAAGATCCGAATCGAGGAACCGGGTCGGGCATTTCTGTGCTCTTCTCAAGAGGAGAGAAAACGCTATTTCCCTCCATTTCTTTTTCTCTCTCTAACTATCTCTTTAACTCTGTAACGGCAACTTCTTGAGGAATGGAAGAAGAAAGAAGAAAGAAGAAAGAAGAAGAGTGGTTTTTCATTGGATGGGGGGCCAATACGACGTCGTATAAAGGATTGGATTTAACATGAACCGAATCAAACCAGTGAGCGGTTTATATTCTATATTCCCGAATTAACCCGAACCGAGATAGATCAAATTTCAAAATCTTGGTTTACATCAAACGATAATATTGGTTTTGCAGTCTATTAGTATTGTGATGTCGATTCAATAAATATAAATTTATACACATGCACTATGGCATAAAATATTCAAATTATTGATTTTATTTCAGAAATAATTTGAATATTCAAACAGGAAAAGTGCTGAATATGTTTTCATTTCTCCTATATGTTCCTTACATTGAAACTAAATTAAGATTTGTCAAATTTTAAGAATGTCAATCAAGGAAATATATTCTTTTCAAATAAAATATTTATAAACAACACAAATTAAAGCAAAACCAACCAATGTAATAAGTAAGATAAAAAAAAGAGGTAAACTTCTGTTCTTTGAGCTGTATTGTAAATATCCAATAGAAAAGAAAAAAAAGATTCACTTGCAATTTGAGAACTCTCAGAGAAATAAGAAAATTAAAATCATCAATTTTCTGCAGCAGCACTTGCAGCACTCAAGTCCACAGACAAATCAAGAGTCTGCAAAAGAGAAAGTAGAAAAACTCAGTGTTTGAAATGTTAAATTTCGTTTACTTGTGAAGCAAGAAACACAGTAATGAAGTTTATACCTTTCCAGTGATCTTGGTGTACATCTCAAGAACATCCACAACAGTACTCTCAAAATGTGTTGTTGCATCATAAGTCTGATAAGAAAAAAAAAAACAAAACAAGAAAATATCAGAGAAGAGTAAACAACATGTAAAGAGATTGTGTGATGTATTCTTCTGATATTCTCTTACTCCAGATATGAAACAGTTGTCTTCTTCTTGATTATTGGTTGGAACGTATGTATCATAAGAATGATAGAAGATTTCATCAACAGGTCCAAGCAATTCAATTCCAGGTTTAAGCTCTTCCTCTGGATTATCAGTTTCAGCTTCTGCAGAGACAAAAGCTATGTATTTGCCTTTTGGTGCCACATTGTGAGCGTATGAGCAACAGAACAAGTACCTACAGAATCCAGCAACTCAGAGATTCATATCTTTAAGTGAGAGATTCATGTTTCTATAATTGATTTGTGTTCTTGATTATGATCTCTTACATGTCTGATTTGCGGCCGAGTTGCTTCTGAGGAAGAATGATTTGGACCGAATGAGCATCGTTGGTGTCTGGAATAGGATGGCTCATTATACATACCGCCCGAGTCACTTTCCCAACTTTCTTAACCTAAAAGACAAAGAAACCGTTATAAAATGTAACTAGACAGTACAAGAACTAACCAGTTTATGCAAGTGAGATAGGTTTAGGGTTACCTTGTCAGACAAGTAAGAAGGATCACAGACAACTTTCTTGCATTTTGCAGTTTCTCCTGCAGAAGTAACACCAATAGCTTTTCCAGAGCCATCAAACTCAACCTGTTATGAATAATGTTAATGATTCATACACATCTCATTAAGATACTAGATTATATCTCTTGCATTTCCTGATATATATATATATGAGATTTCGTATAGACAAAATAAGTTATGGGTCATATGTAACCTTGCATTCAGGCTTGTTGAGCATGTACGTCCCACCGTACACTGCGCTCAAACGCGCAAAAGCCTGAGATAGAAACAAAGATTAGAAACAGAGGAAAAGGTTGTAAAGACGAAACTTGAGATCTTTCATGAGAATAAAGTGAACAAGAACCTGTGGCAACTCTCCTAGACCGTACAATGGATAGATGTATGGAGATCCTCCTTGGAATCGAGCCAAAGATTCCGCGTAGAGCTTTACCAATTAACAAACACAAAATATAACATTGAGATCAGAGCATTTGCTATAGTTGAAGAAGAACAGGAAAAAAAAACACTTTACCTTGATTCTCTTAACAAAATCAATGGCGGGTTGATCCAAGTAGTCATCGTCGTTGTGAAGGGCTAAGGCATGGCCAATGAAGTCGATTGTATCATCTTCAAGACCGTACTTCCTATCGAAGGAACAAAAAAAACAGAGAGATGAAAAGCATGTACACAAGAAACTATAATGTAGTAACTTGAGAAGGAAGAAAACTTCGTATGTACTTACGAGATGATCTCTCTAGCAGTGACTTTGTTGAGGTCAAGTCCTTCGTGAGACTTAGGATCCTTCTCATCGTAATCTTGCACATAGATGAAGAACTTCCTCGCACGTCGCTTCTCGAAAAGACCCATCAATGGCGATGTCAGAGCTTCCACATCAGTGGCTGGTACTTTATAGATCTGTCATTTGTATAGTACGGATGATCAAAAGGTCCGAGTTTTGATTAACTTTAAGAGACAAATAAAAAGGATCAGATAGAGTTTTGATTACTACCTTGCCTTTCTTGTAGACGAAGCTACCATCGACTGCTTTGAAGTTAAGATACTTGGTGACATCAGTGTGGATTAGGGTTTGAACAAGGAGCCCATTAGCCATTATGAACTACAGATCAAGAAACCGTGTCCAACATTAATCAATAATATATAATTACATCAATGCATTTACGTATAAATATGCATTTATATAATTATGTACCTTTGGGATCATATCAACATTGTATTCTCTGCTTGCTCCAAGATTTTCTTGGGGAGTGTCACTTCCCCTAAAACGCTTCCATAGCTGAGTGAGGTTAAGGGAGGTTGATTCTCCTCCATAGTAGTCGTTTCTATCCATATGAAGTACCTATTTACATCACAGCATAAAAAACAGAAAGAATTCACATATTTCATAAATGAATTTACCCATTTAGCATAGTACCATTCATGACCTATGAAACACAAAATATGTTTATTAATTCTTTTGCGGCAACGAAAACTCGTTCAAAATGTCAAAAAAAAAGAAGTTATCCTTAGATAGATCACACATACCATTCATAACTATAATGAAAAAAGCTAGACCTAAACGTAAAACAAGAATTTTATAATAGTGAAAGAAGATGGTAAAAGAAAAAAACCTTGAGGCCATCGACAGAGAGAAGACCACTAAGGATACACTCCTTGAGACCAGTCCCAAGAACAATCACATCATACTCTTCATCCATTATTGTAACCGATATCTGTCTCTATTATCGATCGTCTTCAAATTCTTTGTCCGATCTCTAATATATTTAGTTTTATTGAGAAACAAGTGTGTGTGAAGAAAAAGAAATAGAGGATGATTTGTGGCTATTAACAGTCTTACCACCTCCTCCGATCTTACCGTTTAACCCCATTTCAGAATTTTATTTCACGTTTTTTTTATTAAAATACCGTATTGTTAGGAACAAAATTTGAATCCTATGCATACAAATTGTTAAATGGGCAAACATTACTAAATATAGAGGAGCTTGTGACAAAAATTATTTCTGTTTCATCATTCTACAATTTTTTTATACATATTCAAAAAACTATTAAAAGTTCTATCTCTTTTTATTATTATACTAAATAGATTTATCTTTGTAATTAGTAAAACTATATTGTTTATAGTTTTTACATCGAAAATACAAAACTTTACTTTTTGAAAAATCAAAATTTTTGAGTATTGGTAAAACAAAAGTATTGATGAGAATCAATCTATAATAAAAAAAAAAAAAACCCTTTTCTCTCCCGAAGAAAATCTAGCTGTCTTCCTCCCGTCGCTTGATCTTGTTTGGCCGGCGCGGTGACTTTTACAGCGCCGTCGCCGTCCCGTCTTTGTTTCTTTTATGCTTTGCTTTAATTATCGGGTTGTTCTCGGCATCCTTTCCTGGGTTATAGCTCCTCGATCAAATCGGTTCGGGCTTAGGTGGAGATCTCAGATCTCGATCAGGATTTGGGTCTTTGTTGGTTGGAATGGCCGGTTCTGTTGTGGTCTATAGTTTTGGCGTCTCCGGACGCGACCGATGAAGACCTGAGCGAGTTAGATCCAGGTTCCTTTAACGGTTCGGCGATACCCGGTTCTGTCCTTATCGTTTCCCTCTCGGTTCTGATTCTGTGGTTTAATCGTGGCCTGTATTATCATCCTTTTCCTGTGTGATTTCTCTGCCAATAGATTTGTTTGATCTTTGTTAGTAATTTCCATTTTAAGGCTTTGTTTCCCTGTCTTTTGATTCTTGTTAAGGATGGAGCTTTGAGCTAGGGTTTCTGTCCCTCTTTGGTTTATATGGTTTGTACAATGCGTAGTTCTTAGATTAGATGAATCTGGATGGTTATTTGGTTTGCGATCAGCTTCTCACTTTGGTTCTTCGGGTTCATATTGGAGAGCAATTGTGTCTAAGCAAACCTTAAAAAGAATCGTATTTTCTTCTAGAGACTTGCAGTGTGTTATCTTCAAGAGTGTTTGAAGCCCGTCTTCGGAATGTTGTCCGGGAATGCCTTATTGTCGATGGTTCTAGACTCGGTGCAAGACCGCCAATGTGTCGTCAAAGAAATCCGCTTTTATTACTATGTCAATGCGTAATTGGCCATTAGTTTCTCTTATCTTTGTTTGTTGGGTTACTTTTTTGTTGTATTCCATTTCCAATTCAATAAACAATCAGTGAAAAAAAAAAAAAAGAGAATCAATCTATAACCGTCATATGGTAAAGTGTAGGCAGACCGGTTTAGGGAGACCTGTTAATGTACACCGGTTTAACCACTGTATAAGAATACCACAATAATTTCACACTGAACCGTTTCAAACGATGCAATGTCTTTTTGGGTCCCACACAGGCAAAAAGCTCTGTAGTCTGTATATTTTACCCAAAAGCAAACAAAATTTGGAGCAAAAGGAGAAACGGAGATATGGTCGGCGACGGCGACGACGGTGGAAGTAGAATTGCGGAGGCGGGTCAGTGGCTAATCACATCGGAGGAGCTGTTGGCTTCAAGTGACTTCGAGGGAGCAAAGAAATTTGCGATCCGTGCATGCGAAGCCGATCCGTCTCGAGCAGATGCAGCGGACTATATCCTCGCAATCTCCGACACTCTCCTCGCCGGAGAATCCACCGTCGGTGACTCGAAACTACCTGACTGGTACTCGATACTCCGACTCGTACGGCTAACACGAAACCCTGAACACGTGGCGATTCAGTACCGTAGACTCGCTCTTCTCCTCAATCCAACGGTTAATCGTCTCCCTTTCGCCGATCAAGCGCTTAAGCTAGTCTCTGATGCTTGGTGTGTCCTCTCTGATCCTCCTAGGAAATCAATGTACGACCAAGAGTTGCAGATGAGCCAAATCGGTGGTAGTACCCAATCGGAGCAATTTCAGTGGCGACATGATTCGCCATTGCAGAGCCAAGCTGAGACCTCGGAGAATCTTAGCTTTTGGACTGCTTGTCCGTACTGCTATGTGCTTTTTGAGTACCCTAAAGGTTACGAGGAATGTATATTGAGGTGTGAGCATTGTAAGAGAGCGTTTGAAGCGGTTAAGACGCAAACGCCACCTGTGGATAGTGATGGTAAAGATGTTTACTTTTGTTCATGGGGTATGTTCCCATTAGGGTATTCAGGTGAAGCTAAAAGCTCTGCTTGGTCTCCAATTTCACCTCTCTTTGTTTGCCCTGCACAAAGTTCTGATCAGCAAGTACATATGAATGCTCCTACAAGTAACTATTGCGACAATGATGGTGATGGATTGTATGTTGAAATTTCTGATGATGGTGATGACTTGTGTGTTGCAATTTCTGATGATGATGCAAAGAGAAGTAAGAAAGGAGGGTAATAAGGAAGGGATTTGGGTTTTTTGAGGAACTTGATGAGTTCTTGAAAAGTTTGTCAATACTATCTGATGTTGCAGATGATAAGGTCAAGGCTACTTAGTGAAAGGAAGGTTTTTGTGTGTGGTTGCCTTAGGGATTTAGGTATTATGTATTGCTAGTTGATGTTTGTACCATAGTAGAAAATGTTGTAGTTTTGATTCCTTTGTTGAGAATCAATGCAAGTGGAATCTGTTGATGTGTTTTGGCGTAAAATGCGCATTCGGTGTATAATGTTCTGTATCATAATCAATAATCGGTTTCATCTGCTTACTAGAACTTAAGAAACTATGCATGATTTGATTGAGAAGGGCATCTGCTCAGGCTTGTTTCGGCTGCACAAGAATGCTTGTTACCGACTGGAGTTTTACCCAAATCTGTAACTTTTTCTTGTTTTTGAAGATCAAATATCACGCAATAAATTAATATATGACTTTCATGACAAGGAACACTACAGTCATACACATAACGGAAAAAAAATACAAGTCGTTGTGTAGATTACCGGCCAAGACCTAAACATTGTTTGCTTTTTTTAATGGCGTTTTCATACTTGCAAATTAGTAAATTACACAATTTATTTGCACCACCAACAACAAAATTAACATTTTGAAACTAGTTTTGATTCATTTCAAAATCAATCTCCAAATAACTAGAGTTATTAATCTTGAATTCCCAATAATTTTGTGTTATAAACTTTTATATTTGTAATTGACGATTGTGTGACTTGTATATCTCATATTATTTTCAGAATTTGGTAACTGTTTGCAAAGTTTAAAGCCTTGTGCGTTTCATAGTAAGATTGCATACGTTATAACAAAAACATGAACACGTAAACACCTAAAATCCAACTAGATTGAAAATGACAGTATAGAGATAAACAGGTAGAGAAGTTAAACGAACATTTTGATTTTCAAAAACTCTCTACACATTTTCTCACCAAACTCCATCTTTCTTCTTCCTCAAAAACACATTTAAATAGCCACTGGAATCAAAGACCAAAATCTCATCACAATCCAGCAACAAGAACATCATCAAAAGCAAAAGAAGCATAATAGAAGAAGGCAAGAGTTCTCAAGCAAGAAGACATGGCACTAATGAAGCAGGGTCTCTCTGCTGCTCTTTTCTCATCACCGTTTCTGATCATCTGTCTTATTGCATTGCTCTCTGATCCGGTTTCAGTCGGAGCTCGCCGGTTCTTGGAGGAGATTCCTAAACCGGAGATACCGAAATTGCCGGAGCTACCTCACCCGGAGCTACCGAAATTTGAGGTCCCCAAGTTGCCGGAACTACCTCACCCGGAGCTACCGAAATTCGAAGTTCCCAAGTTGCCGGAACTACCACACCCGGAGCTACCTAAACTCGAAGTTCCCAAGTTGCCGGAACTACCTCACCCGGAGTTGCCTAAGATTCCAGAGATTCCGAAGCCCGAGGAAGCCAAAGTGCCGGAGATTCCGAAGCCTGAACTGCCCAAGTTTCCAGAGATTCCAAAGCCTGAGTTGCCTAAGTTGCCTAAGTTCCCGGAGATTCCGAAACCCGAATCGCCGAAGTTTCCAGAGATTCCGAAACATGAGGGGACTAAGTTAATGGAGACTCCGACGCTTGATGCTCCTAAGTTGCCCGAAATTCCAAAGCCTGAGGCTCCTAAGGTGCCGGAGCTGCCAAAGATGCCGGAGATTCAGAAGCCGGAGCTACCAAAGATACCGGAGGTTCCTAAGCCGGAGTTGCCAAAGATGCCGGAGATTCAGAAGCCAGAGCTACCAAAAATGCCGGAGGTTCCTAAACCCGAGTTGCCAAAGATACCGGAGATTCAGAAGCCGGAGCTGCCAAAGGTTCCGGAGGTTCCTAAGCCGGAGTTGCCAAAGATTCCAGAGGTTGCAAAGCCTGAGGCTCCTAAGTTCCCGGAGATTCCAAAGCCGGAGTTGCCTAAGATTCCGGAGGTTCCTAAGCCTGAGTTGCCCAAGATTCCAGAGGTTGCAAAACCTGAGGCTCCTAAGGTGCCGGAGATTCCAAAGCCGGAGTTGCCTAAAATGCCGGAGCTTCCAAAACCTGAGTTACCTAAGATTCCCGAGGTTGCGAAACCAGAGCTACCGAAGTTGCCTGAACTTCCCAAGATGCCGGAACTGCCAAAGGTTCCCGGAACTGCCTAAGCCCATTGAACCAGAAGAAGGCCCAGTTACTTTGAAGCCCATCTTATGATCTTAAATTACCATATTACCCTTATAGTAGTGTTTGTCTATTTGCAGAGATGCACTTCTGTATGTCTATCTCATCATCGTTTCCTTAGTGAACATCTTTATGGTTTGGTCTCATAGTTATAGTTTTTTGTTTGTGTACGTTTATACTTGTATTTTGTTTTATTTGTATGTTTCATACAAATTTCGTTGTATTTGATATACTTTTTAATGGATTATGTTATTTATTTAAGACATGTTCTTGCTCAATTACCTTGATTATGTGCTCAATATATATCTATGCAGATTGCAAAGAATAGAAAGACTTAAAAGTAATATCAAATGTTTAAACGTAAAAGAGCCATGAATATCTTTATTATAAAAAGGCTAGTACAACAAATCAACAATAGAGAGGACCAAGTGTTTGGTGGTTTAGTAGCATTCATCCTAAAAGGTTTGCTACCTACTTTTTCTATTTCGAATCTGGTTCAGAATGGTTTCAGTTTGGATAGGGAAATATATGGGTTTCGGTCAGAGTCGTGCCTAGGGTTGTATGGACCAGAGGCGATGTTTAAAAAATATTTCAGTTCATATAAAATAATACATCTTATATAAATAAATAAAAAGAGTAAAAAACTAGAGTCCATATATAAGATGTTTAAAAGTTTATTTTATTTATTTTAAAATATTTTACTAATTTAAATGCAAATTTTAATGTTATTTAATATTTTGACCTTGTGAATCTATAACTTTGTATATAACTGGTTAAAATATATTTCTAACGAATTATTATGTAATGTTTTGTATATAAGTTTATTTCTTAATTCCCATACATTTAACCAAAATATCTAATAAGACGGGATGGAAAGAGTAATAGTTATAATATATAATGTTTTTAATTTCATTTCTACAAAATCGCTAACCAAAATTTTAAAATACACATATTTAGTTAATATCCTACATATTTAGTTAATATCCTAGACAAGATAATCGAGTTGCTCAAACTTCCTTGTGATATGCCAGACCGAAAATAATTTGTTTATCAACTTTAATTTTGAATAATTATTTCATCATATGCAACTTAAATTAAATTTATCAACAATGTTTGATTAGTGATCAATCAACCATAAATGCACTATGTTTCTTAACTTTGATTTTAGTTCATATAACCTTATATAATTTTCATTTTTTTAAAGACAATAAAACCAAAAAATTAGACTTAATATTACTATTTACTACTACTAAACCTAACATTAAGGGCCTCTAATTTTAATTAAAAACAAAAAAAAAAGGCCACAGGCCATTGCCTCTTTTTTATAACATAGACCCGGGCCTGGTTTCGGTATAGAATAACTCGATTAACCAAAACTCAAAAAAAAAAAAATAATGGAAAACAATAATTAAAGAGAAAGATTTGGCTCCGGGTAAATATCTTCCGGCTTATGGTTGTAACTCATGTGTGTAACCCCAGTTTATAATATAATCGAAATAGATGACATTAAAAAAAAACAATAGAGAGGAAGATCTTTTTTTTTCTATCGTGATTAATTGCCAAAAGATATCAATGAATTTGCGATGTATAAATGGAGTGGCAAATTATGAATATGAGATTTTCGCGTGTTTGGCTAATAATCTTTCTCACTATTCAAAACCAGAATTTATATATCCGGATTTAAAAACTAAAAGTTTTACCATTAGGCCACCACCCATTTTATATGTTGTGATCTTCATTTTTTTGTTCTATACCATGTTTATAATTGTCGGCTTCTTTTCAATTGATGATCTTGACACCTTATCCTTATGTAATTTATCAATATTGTGTCCCATATTACAAAATTGGGTGAAGTTGTACAGAGTTTAAACTTTTAATAACGTGCTTTCATACGAGGACTCTAAAATATACGTATAAACCAAACACATGAACACGTAACACACTAAAAACCTAAACTTCAACTAGATTTGAAAGTGACAATATAAAACATATACAGATAGAGAAGCTAAACGAACTTTTTAGTCAAACTCTCTACATGTTTTTGCTCACCAAACTCCATCGCTCTTCAATCTTCATCCTCAAAAACACCTTTAAATAGCCATTTCAATGAAAGATCAAATCTCATCACACAAAAACAAGAACCCATTACCACAAGAGCAAAAGAACCAATACAAAAGCAGAAAGATACAAACTTTGAGATAATGGCATTGAAGAAGAGTCTCTCTGCTTCTCTTCTTTCACCACTTCTGATCATATGCTTTATTGCATTGATCTCTGATCCGGTTTCAGTCGGAGCTCGCCGGTTATTGGAGGAGATTCCTAAACCGGAGATACCAAAATTGCCGGAACTACCTAAACCCGAAATGCCGAAGTTACCCGAATTTCCCAAGCCTGAGTTGCCTAAGTTACCGGAGTTGCCCAAGTTACCGGAGTTGCCGAAGATGCCGGAGTTTCCGAAGCCCGAGGAAGCCAAATTTCCGGAGATTCCGAAACCTGAGGAATTGCCGAAGATTCCTGAGATTCCAAAGCCTGAGGAATCTAAGTTGATGGAGACTCCGAAGCTTGAGGCTCCTAAGTTGCCCGAGATTCAGAAGCCGGAGTTGCCCAAGTTACCGGAGATTCAAATGCCGGAGTTGCCGAAGATGCCGGAGATTCCGAAACCCGAGTTACCAAAGATGCCTGAACTTCCCAAGTTGCCGGAATTGCCAAAACCCGAAGAAACTAAAGTGCCGACGTTTACAATGCCAAAGTTTCCCGGAACTCCTTAAGCCCATTTTACCAGAAGAAGGCCCAACTACTTTCGAGCCCAATCTATTTTTCTGAAATTATTGTATCACCCCTGTATTGTTTGTCTATTTACAGATATGTGCTTCCTTTCTATGATCTGTCTAGCTCATCCTTGTACCTTATTGTTTCGTCTCATCCTCAAAAACACCTTTAAATATACACTTATATTTTTAGTCGATTCTGCTACTTGTTAAGTTTAGAAATTAAATTACTCGATTATCTCAATTATTCTGTTTTTTTTTAGTTATATTATTTTCCAATTTTATTTTCGTTGAAAAGATTGGATTCGAACATGAGATATTGTTGTTTGAAAAGCATATCGCTTTCCTTAAACCGAATGAACCAACAATCTCAAAATTATAAAAGTCATATGATATAAACTTTTATAAAAGTTCCAAACGCATGTTTCAAAAGTATGGATCGAGAGCCGGTATTGGTTGTGTAAAGCATTGTTTTAAATTGTAAAATGTTTTTTGATATGTGAAATTTAAAATTTCCTCTAAGCATATGTTACATATAAATTAGAAATAGTGAGGATTAGATTAGTGATATAGAGTTTAAGCTTAATTTTTTTGGCAAAGCAGCCAAACAGAAATAACAAATGGCTCGCTTTGTAGTCCATAGACAACAACAAAAATTGACTCTCATAAGTCATATGATATGAATAATAAGATGCAATAGATTTTAATCGTAACCTCTTTGTTTGTGATTTATCACATGATTTGTAATGGTAATTTTTATTACATATTAATTACATAATATAGTTTGATTAAAAAACACAAAACTCAAGTATTATCATAGTCGCGTTCCTTAAACTTGAAATGTAGGCAACAATTTGGTGAATAGACCAACTCCAATAAAACCAATATGGACAGTAGTACTAATGTAATGTATCGATACAGATGGGCATTTCGTTAGATACGGACTAGCTAGACTAACAAGTAAACAAGTAACAACAATGGACTGTCAATAGAAATGACATGCAAACAAATTTTATCTAGACTAATTTTTAGAAAAAACAAAAAACTCTACCACTTTTACCTTTTCTACATTAACTTCCTCGAATCACCTAACATATCTAATTTCAACGTTTCTTGAAATACTAATCAGATAAAGAAAATATTTTATATTCAGTGTACATAAAGTTTATATATCTTTTGGTTTCTAAAACTCATTGCTAATGGTAAGATTTCTTGTAATGTTCAGTGTTTATAAGATTAGAACATCTATAAAGTTCAAAAATAAACCTAAAGGTATTATGCAAGTAAAATGAAATATAGGTGAGTTTGTTGAAGACTAACATCGCATTCACAATCGTGCATAGAGTTCTTCTCACCAAATTTTTTGACTCTTATGAAAACTAAATTCTCAAAGCTCTCATCTCAATATTATTTAAGAAACACTTCTTCACACAATACCAAAACACAAACTCTCTCTACTTCAAGAAATATCATACCACAAAAGATGATTAATCTTCGCATTCCTATTCTCGTTTCTTCAGTCGTTTTCCTTGTCTTTCTTTCATCGTCCTTCATGTTTACTACGCCTAGTTTTGCTGCTAGAGTAGGTCAATCTTTAGTGCATAAAGATATCACAAATATTCCAGAATATAAAGAGCCCGAGGAGACCGAGATTCCAGAAGAACCAGAATTGCCAGATGAGCCCGAGATTCCTGAGGAGCCGGAAGTTCCAGAAGAACCGGAAATTCCTGAGGAGCCCGAGATTCCTGAACCAGAGGAGCCTGAGGAACCAGAAGAGCCACCAAAGGAGCTTGAGGAACCAGAAGACCCAAAGTTTGGGTTTCCGTCGTGGTTTCCTAGCTTTCCGTTTCCTAGTGTTAACGGTGGTTCTTCGAAGAGTGAAAAGACAAAGCCTACGACAACGGTTGATGAAGAAGTTACTGCGAGAAAGTCGAGTGTTTCTGAGGAAACCTCGAGTGGTCCTAACAAGAAGCCATAGGTTAATGGCTGAAAAACGTTTAAAAATAGCATCTATATATGCTCTTGCTTGATTTTATAATTATCTAAGTCTATATATATGTAATAACAGTTTGGTTTGTGTTTAATTAAAGACGAGCACGAGTGAGTACTTTATATATTAGAGTACATGCAAGAAGAAACAAATGATCGAAGTACTAAACAAGTATTATAATTAGTGGACCAAAGAAAATTTCATGAAATTGGGATTTGGTGTTTTATTGGGTTAGAATATATAAAAAATATTACGGGTTTTGTTACCTTGTCTTGTGGGATCTCCATGAACCAAAACCTCATGTGATGTTTTGGCTTTGCTCTTCTTATAAACTCATGGAACTATTTGATCGATCAAATAAGGCACCCTTTTGCTCGGTCCAATTTTTTTATATCAATTTTTGAACAACTGATTGTCATGAATCTTAAATGGCATGTAACACAACTAACAAGTTTATACATTCATTTTTCTAAGCATATCAGATCCATCATATATATCTTGTAGAACATGTACCCATTTTTCCTACTCATTTTTTTCGTATATTTAACTATCATCTTTATTAGTAGATTTTAGCATCTTACAAATACACACTATGATTTACCATCTCCAACAAATGATTAAACTATTCCCAAATTGACAACTCAAACAATCTATACCAAACAACTGCAACATACTAGAACTTTTTTCTTTTTTTTTTTGCTAAAGCAACATCTAGAATTTTGGAACATATTATTCACGTTGAGCAATGCTTTGTATATTGGTTATATATTGACCAATAGTGGTTTATTCGTCAATATTCAAATAAACTTAATTTCTCTAACGACAAGGTGTACATCAACAAAAAAAAAAAGAACACATTGTGCCAAAGCTAGAAACTGCGCGTAATGCAAGACTAGTACACATGCAAACACAACTCGTTGCATTATTTTCTTTTCTTCCCATATCTTTTGTCTTCTTCCATTTCCAACTTGTCCAATTTCATTTTCTCTTCTCCAAACATTTTCTTACAAAAGATCCATATTCTCTCAAACTCTTCTTTTATTTCTTCCATTTCCAACTTATCCAATTTCATTTTCTCTTCTCCAAACATTTTCTTACAACAGATCCATATTCTCTCCAACTCTTCTTTTATTTCTTCTCAGTATTCAAACACAATCTCCTTATAACAAAAATCCTAATCAGATCCTCTCCAGACATTTTCTTACAAAATATCCATTCTCTCAAATTGTTCTTTTATTTCTTCTCATTATTCAAAACAATCTCCTTATAACAAAAACCTAATCAGATCCTCTCCAGACATTTTCTTACCAAAATATCCATTCTCTCATATTTTGTTTCTTCTCATTATTCAAATGGGCTTCAAACCATTTCTTGAAGGTGGCATCGCCGCAATCATCGCCGGAGCTCTGACTCACCCATTAGACCTCATCAAAGTCCGTATGCAGCTACAAGGAGAACACTCTTTTTCTGATACCGACGACCAAAACCCTAATCTTAGTCTTAGTCTTAATCCTCCCGTTAAACCTTATCGACCCGTTTTCGGTCTTGACTCTCTCATCGGAAGCATTTCTCTACTGCCTTCATCAACTCACGCGCCGTCTTCTTCCACGCGCTCCGAGTCGACTCCTTTCGCCGTTGGGGCCTACATTGTGAAAACGGAAGGACCAGCCGCACTCTTCTCCGGCGTCTCTGCCACCGTCCTCCGTCAGATGCTTTACTCGGCCACGCGTATGGGTATTTACGATTTTCTTAAGCGGAGGTGGACGGATCGACTCACCGGTAATGATTAAAAATATTATATTTTTGTTTGTGATTTTACTACGATACACATTTATACGAAGAAAAAATACATCTTGAGTTTGGTCTATCTCCATTATCAATATCGAGATCTTGTATAGGGATATTAGGATCACTAGTTCGTTTACGGATTGGTTATTATTTGATTTTTTTTTTTACTATCGTGTTTCTAAAAGACTTGAAACCAAATAAAATTATTTGCAATCAATTTGCTTTGATGCAAAGTCTAGTCTGGTTCAGTTTGGTTTGGTTGGAATTAGAAAATTACTTTTAAGTCATAGAAATATAATTACTTAACTTATATATATATAGTTAAAAAATATAAAATTTTAATGAGTTTTAATTAATTCGATTCGATAAACTAAACTTGGTTTCGGTTTGGGGAATAATCAAAACCAAAAAATTGCAAACAAAGATTGGTTAGGTTCCAACATTTTGGTTTGGTTCGGTTCGATTTTGTACTTTCTGGCTCCTTTAAAAAAAAAAACACGAATGATACAATTAAACGTAACAAATTAATTAATCAGAGGTTTCCCAACAGGTAACTTCCCATTGGTCACCAAGATCGCAGCTGGACTCATCGCCGGAGCCATCGGATCCGCCGTCGGAAATCCTGCTGACGTGGCAATGGTTCGAATGCAAGCCGACGGACGTTTGCCGTTAAATCGCCGTAGAAACTACAAAAGCGTCATGGACGCTCTCGACCGGATCGTAAAACAAGAAGGCGTCTCAAGCTTATGGCGTGGCTCGTGGCTAACCGTGAACCGAGCTATGATCGTGACGGCTTCACAGCTCGCAACGTACGACCACGTCAAAGAAATCATGGTCGCCGGAGGCCGTGGAACGCCGGGAGGAATCGGAACTCACGTGGCGGCGAGTTTTGCGGCCGGGATTGTTGCGGCGGTGGCTTCGAATCCGATTGATGTAGTGAAGACGAGGATGATGAATGGAGATGCGGAGAGTTACGGTGGACCGTTGGATTGTGCGGTGAAGACGGTGACGGAGGAAGGACCGATGGCTTTGTATAAAGGATTTGTTCCGACCTTAACGAGACAAGGTCCGTTCACGATGATCTTGTTCGTTACGTTGGAACAAGTTAGGGGTATGTTAAAAGACGTTAAATTTTGATTAAATCGTTGTAAGAAAAAAAAAAAATAGTTAAAGTAGTTAATTATGTACGTAGCATGGTCAATAAATTTGTTCCCATATTCCATTAAATTGTTGGTATATATATATATATATATTGAAGTGCTTTTTTATATGAATAACCAAAAATATATATATATATTTAAAAAGTTAGTAAAAATGGGGTATGTGGCACAATCTTGGCTATTCGATTTAGGTTTTTTTGTTTAATTTGTAAATTATAATTTTTTTGTTGTATTAATGGCAAATTATCTCTATATTAAATATTTATTGATTCAATGTATATTTGTGTATTTTCACAAATTTTTTAGACCCATGATTCGTTGAGCAAATTACAAATTAGTTTTGAGTGTTTTTCTTTTTGTGTATATGTTATCTAGTATAATATGCTAGCTAGAAAATGCCGAAAACCTGATAGTGATAGAAGCAAAATAAATTTTCGGTCTGTCAAAGTCTGTGGGGGATATACTTTTGCAAGGTACCTTCATTTGGTATATACTTGGATACTTTTGGTGTTGGTATATGTTGTGTTTCTGTGGTTGACATAAAATAGGACCCCATAAAATATCGCTTCTAGTTTTAATTAAGAGATATGTGGAAAAAAAATATGTGAAAAGTTTAATTGTGTTAGAGTATTTGCACCCAATGACAATACTATTCAGCATAATTAAGAGAATAACAACAGTAGTTTCGTTGTTACTAGAGAGAGAATATTTAGCCATCTATGTGACCATATTGATTTTACGCGCGATGGTATTTCCTCCTTCTCTCCTGACACATGCATTAAATGGGTTTGACACACGAAGTGAATTGGGAATGTTTATATAATTGAAATGTTGATGTGATAAAAAAATATTGATGTTTGTTAAGTTCTCTTTCTATTCTCAAGCTTATTTCTGTTCATCTTTCTTCTTCGTTATCTCCTAAACGCCCAATTGTCCAAGTTTCAACCCTTGTTTTTGTTTACTTTTGGTACTAAATCTGTTAGAATCATGATTTAATCATCTTTTTATTTTCTGCATCTTTTGGATTTTCCAATCGATTTTTAAACCGCCATGTTTTCTTCGTATTCTTAGACAAACCGTTTGTTTGCACAGATTTACGGTTTCATTTACTAGGTTATCTGAATTATATTGTTGTTATTTGTAGTTTTAAATAGACTCGATATTGGTGACAGACTGATCCAACATCTGGAGATGAAGAAAGCCGTCCGACAAACTGTGGGAACTTGATGAGGATGATTCGGTATTTGATATTTTTTTGTACCACTTATACATGTATATAATTATAGATGCATAGCTTTTTTATGTGAATATCTAAATATTAGTGTTGACATATATATACCAAAATAATCATCTAAAAGTACACTTAGGAGTCTACTTTATAACATGTACATATAGGTGTTTTCGTATCTGTCAATGATATTTTATTTTTGTGGTCCAAATGGTTCAAATCCATGGTTATTTTTGGTTCTGTTTTATTATTTATTTATTTCATGTTCAGGTTGATGTTATCTCAATAATTCCAACCACTAGTGAAGAAGATCTTGAGAAGGGTTATAGTTTGGCTAATGAATGTAATGATGCTAGTGTAGCACACATGGAAAAATATTTGATTTATATATAAGGTTTTACTTCGCTAATTAATATGTTAAGGATCTATGTGTTACCTTAATGTTTTTTTCAATAGATAGGTTTTCGTACATATTTGTTCATCTTTATGTTCGATTATGGATAAAGTTTTTTTTTGTTTGTATATTGAGCATGGATATGTCCATCCTCTCTACACGCGTTTTTGCAAATCATAGAAGAAGCGGTTGACAGTCGTGTTAAGATCGTCGTTCATATCTCTCATATATGGTTATCACTGATTGTTTAAAATCATCGTTTTCTTTCCCAAGCCACTATTATTGTCCAAGGATTTTGCAACTTATAGTTCTCGAAGTTGTCTGTGTTTCATCCCTCGCTGTTGGGGATGGAACATATCCAGAGTTAGAAGATGAAAAAGTTGACATGTTATTGCGTTAAAAGTTTGGCAACTCGATAATCAGGAGACGGCAAATTTTCCGTGGGTATTCTTCAGATTTTGAGTTTTATGTAATTCATGTTGCGTGTCTGTTGAGGAACTTACATAACCATTATTTTATGTGCATCTCCACATGTTACTATTTTAATACCCTTTTTTACGTTTGCCATCTACGATTTTGCGTGAGGGTTTATGTTTGAGGATGCCTATATACTTTTATACTTGGTTATCCATTTTATTTTATTTCTATGTTGTATAATGTTTTGTCAAATAAATGTTTAAAACTTAATTTAGTTTTATTGAATTTAACGTTTCAAATACTCACTACATGTGTGATATAAAGAGTAATCTAAAATTGGAGTCGCATCCCAAGCAAACATAAAGTACCACTTGGCTTGACATTGCCCTCCACCTCTTGCTCGTGGGTTGCTAGTTCTGCACAAAAAATTATATAGTAATGAGATATTAACAAAAACACACACCTATCTACCTACACAAAGCAATACATGAAACTGTTGATTAGTATATTACCGGTATCTGCAAAGCTCCCCACTAGGATTCGTATCAGTAGATACACTCTAATGTCTCGAGCGTGGTGAGCATTCCGTAGCCATGTAAACGACGTTCTTTTGCTTCAGTTCTCCCTTCTCTTTGGGTTGTTGGGTCTGGATCATGTTTCTAGAAGTTGAGTGTGTCTTCTCAACATTTCCGGTAGTATCTTTTCTAATTTATTTCACCATCTCTGCATATGGAAACCCATGTCTGACTGGTACTTCAATAGTAAAGTACAAACTTCCACACACATCACCATCTTTGTTCCACATGAATAAGGTCGCTATGTATGGCGATAAGAGTCACCATTGAAATCAACTATGTTTCAAAGACATCTAATTAAGTAAACATGTAATTGCATATATAATAAAAAAATTCACGCTATATTTAAACATGGACTACACTGTAACTTAGACATGTTATTAAATGCTAATTAACTCCCCAACCACTTGTTCACGTCACATCATCATTTCATCACAACATTCTGAGTTTCAACCACGCGCAGTCAGAAAAAAACACGTTTTCTTCATTGTTGTATCCCAAATTTTTTGGTACCCTTTTGCTATTTACCTAACGTAAAAATTCTCTTTCTTAATTTCCTAATTTGATCACTCAGTCTTGCTAGTTACCAAATTCACTCAAAATTGTATCTGGAAAACTATCAAATAAATTGCTTTCAAATTTCATGTGATTTAGGTGTTTGGTATCTAGAGTTCTACCAATTTTAAGTCTTGTATTTGTAATGACGAAAAGAAAATGCAGATATTAGTATGGCCCATGATAAAGTCCAAGTTTAATAGTGGACATCATCACACCAAAGCCCGGTCTCCATAATGTGAATTTAATGTTTCAAAAATCTTCTTTTTAAC
This sequence comes from Arabis hirsuta, assembly GCA_964056655.1. Taxonomy (NCBI): domain Eukaryota; kingdom Viridiplantae; phylum Streptophyta; class Magnoliopsida; order Brassicales; family Brassicaceae; genus Arabis; species Arabis hirsuta. The sequence continues at coordinate 5,351,101 of OZ053302.1, read as the reverse complement.
ACTATCCAATTTAAAACATCATATTCAACCATGTTAATTTAAGATGATTTAGTAATCACATCTAAGTAGTTAGCATTTGGGTCCACTGGTCTCACACGGTAACTACTATTCTCATATCAATTTCAAAGGAAACAAAAAAAAGAGGCAACAAGAAATGAATCTTCAGAAGAAAATTCATAAAAGCCAAAAAGTAAAAGAAGTCGTCAAGGCAATTAAGCACTTAATTCCTCGTGCATTTCTTTAATCATTCACTTGCATCCCTTTTTCTTTTTCTTCTTTGCTCTTTCCTCCAAATTTGTCTCTTTATTTTCTTTTTCTCCTACGATCATGGGATTTGGTGGATGTTCATCTATTCTTCACCCTAATTTACTTATTAAAATATCATGTATAATTAAATATGCAAAACGAGTGGGCTAAATTTGTATGTAATGTGTTTGTTACCTAGCTAGTGAAGTAGTTTGCTCCACACAAAAAAGAAGAAGCAAGTGAAGTAGTTGAATAAATAGCAATTTTATAAGGGGATGTAGTTCGATTTTTCATCCGTCATCGCAAATGTTCCAAAACAACCCACACACCAAAAAAGAAAGTTTAATAATAATTAAAGAAACCACCAAAAAAAGTTAAAACTCACTTCCACTATTTTTGCTCATAATTAAAAAGAAGGAACGTTAAAGAAGACGAATCATACGGGATTTACTTTGAGTCTTTGACGAACAACTATACGTTTGTAATAGTACTACTTAACTATATATAAGTTATGACATAAAATTATGGATCGTGAGGGTTTGCCATTATATAGAACATAATTACATTTTTACACGTTCGGCCCCCTCGCCCCATTGCCTCTACCAAACCAATTATATTAATTTTTAATTTTTAATCTTCTTTCTATCATTCATTTCACGATTACATGCATTTGATGAGTTTTATGCAATTCCCTTCTTTTTTTTTTTTTTGAATTGAAGAGTTCTATATACTCAATTTCTCTAGGCTATTTATACAAATATTAACGTTTACGTTAAACCGATCATTGTAACATAAAACCTCTGCAAACAATATGTAGACAAGCCCAACCAACCCAATTAGTTTAGCTCCCTACAAAATACTACAAAGGTAATCGCCATTATAATATCTTATATCTTGCTTCGAAATGAAAAAAGGGGAAAAAAAACTAAACACGCTTATGATTACAAAACCACATCGTCTACAATTCACACATACTACCATATTTAGATACTAATACAAGTTTTATTTAACTACATGCATGTACCAAAATCTATTTTAAATTCTATGATAACCAAATGAAAAGAGTATATATTCAATATAATAATACTTTAAAAGATATATTTGATTGAAATATGAACTCGAAGTAAAAATGAGGTATAATAAAATCTGGTTTAGCTATCATTAGAGGGGAAAAACAAAAAAAAGAGAGAGAGAGAGTAAAATCAACAACTTGAATTAATACCTTTATCTGGAAGGCATTGTCGGGTGCATTATCTATGTATGGGAGCGCAACTTACCTCCCGAGGAATGACAGAAGCAATTCATTGTAAAAGATGCGGCCATATTGAAACAATTAATCATCAGCTTATTACTTCCAATTCGCAAAAGGGAAGTCAAACCTTCCACCGACAGGGTTAACAGTTAAGGATGCCAGAGCTTGGCAAGAGGCTCAAGCACAGCTCCAACATACTTCAATACCTCAGAGAATAAGGCACTTATACAATTTGTACCTATTGCTGAAAACTTCAACGTTTTTGAGGATGATGCACTGGGATTTGCAAACCCTACGTTTAACTTTTAAATGGAATAGAAATTGTTAACCAAAAAAAAAAAAAAGAATTAAAATGCGAATCAAACACTTGTTTTTTTGGTGGTGTGAACATTTCTTTTCCCCTATGATCAATGGTGGGTTTTAAGGGGTTGTTATGAATATAAAATTATTAAAATTTAAGTAAAAGGAAGAAAGAGAGTGTAAAATTTGAGTAAAAGGAAGAAAGAGAGTGTTTTTGGTAATATAAAATTGAGTAAAGAGAAGAGATAGTTTTTAATTTTTGGAGAGAGAGTTGCTAAAATTGATAATTTTAGAGAGGTTGTTATGAAATAATGGGGTGTATTAAAATATAAAATTAATAAAAATTGAGTAAAAGGATGAAAGAGAATGTATAAAGTTGAATAAAAGGATGAAAGAGTGTGTGTTTTAATAATTTTATATTCACTAACAACCCTTAAAATTCCCTATAACCCACCATTGATCTTGCTCTTAGATTTGTATCCATTATTGACCGTAAAAAAAAAAAAAAATGGAGGAAAAGGGTAAAATCGTCACAAAAAAAAAAGTAAGGAGCTCTATAAAGCAAAGTCACACTCGAGTCTTCACGCCCACTTATTTCCCTTGAGAAATATTTTCGTAAAATTTGGTTTTCTCTCCTCTCTTATCACTTCTGGGTTACGTGGATTCGTCTCTCAAATCTCTCTCTCTCTCTCTCTCTGGATCTTGACGATAACTCTTCGTTTGTTTCATCTCTGTAAGCTAATTCCATCGTTTGGTTTTCTTGCTCTCTGTTTATTCTTGGGAAAATTTTGGTGTGAAAGTTTATGGAACTACCGACAAATTTGTTGCTGAATGAGTTTCAATCGTTACTTAGTTGGTGAATTCGTCCGTTTTCTTAGTCAGATTCGGATCAAAGATTAGATTTTCTTGAAAATTCCAAGGTTGTGAATCTAGATTTAGTGAGAATTTGATAGAAAACAAAAAAAAAAATTAGTGAGAATTTGATAGAAACATGTACTTATTCAATGCTAATGTCTGTTTATGATTTATTTATCTTTTGGTTTGCCATTTCTGGAATTTGATGAGCTGATTTTACCCTTTTTGTAACAGAGTTGCTCTCTCTCTCTCTCTCTCTCTCTCTCTCTCTCTCTCTCTCAGTTGGATTACAAAGCAGTGAATGATCAAAATCTAAAAGTGCATACGAAGAAGAAAAGAAACAGCATGTGTTGGTTCACTACTTCTGTTGATGTGTACCGTAAAGTTGTGAGCTTGAATCTCTATTGCCGTGTTATTCTGTAAATTTCCTCTTCTACCTCCAAAACCCATCTCAAATCTTCTTCTTCTTCTTCTTCATTACACAACCTTTGTTTCATTTTATCCAAACAATGGGATCTCAACGTTTCTACGTTTTCCACTGTGAACAATACATGATCAGCTAAAACAATTCCTTCAAAACCCTCAAAGCTCTCTTGTCTTCTGGTAGTTTGCTCTGTTCTGTAGCTTTTTTCATTCTAGAGTTTGGAAAAGTTATGGTAAGCCAATCAGCTGGTCAGACAAGATTTCGAACATTGAAGTACGAGAACAACGGAGACTCTAATAAACCAACTATTGTAGTGAGAGTTATTGCTTGCTTTCAACCAATGGATAATTGTCAGGTTTGTTGCAGAAAAAAAGATTGAAAATTTTGCTTTCTTTTTGTCTCACTTAAGTCTTATTTATAATCTTAACACTATTTGTCTGTGCAGGCTGAATACTTTAGACATTTACTCAAACCAGTGACGTAGTTGGTTTGTGAGCTAGTGTGTTGTATTTTCGAGCTGGCATTTTTTCCTACTTTCTTTTACCATTGTTTCAAGAAGTAAATTGCCTTCAACATTATTTTGAGCAACAGCTTCCACAATCGGTATGTTAACTCAAATCTTTCCTCTTTTCTCTTTTACACAATGTTAGTTTCTGTTTGTGCACTTGTGGCTTTACTGAGTTTTTGATTTAACCATTTCTTTGCTTCTTCCTGCAGTATTGTTAAAGTTTCCCTTGGCTTAAACTGCAAGAGCATGCCTCTTGATACCAGGCAACAGAAATGGTTGCCATTGGGTTTAAATCCTCAAGCTTGTGTACAGGACACAGCTACTGAGTCTTCCCGTCCCGGAATTCCTTTTCCGGATCATCGGTTTCGCTACTTGCAGCCACCTTTCCAGGCCTTACTGTCCAGTTATGATCAACAGTCTTGTGGAAAACAAGTTTCATGTTTGAACGGGCGGCGATCTAGCTGCGATGCTGCTGCTTCTCCAGAGGGAGCACTTAAATCTTCTCGGAAAAGATTTATAGTATTCGATCAGTCAGGAAATCAGACTCGTTTGTTACAATGTGGATTTCCTCTGCAGTTTCCTTCTTCTATGGATGCAGAGCAAGGGAGAATTCTTGATTCCTTAAACCAAGAGAAAGAGTTTAGTAAAGATCGTGCCGTTCCAGAAAAGATATTGCTCCATGCAGATGAAGTTAATGGCGAAAAACAAGAGTCGGAAATGCACGAGGACACTGAGGAAATCAACGCGCTGTTGTATTCTGATGATGATGAAGACAATGATGATTGTGAGAGTGATGATGAAGTAATGAGCACTGGTCACTCTCCATTCCAAGTTGAACAACAAGCGTGCAACAAAACAACAAGAGAAGAACTGGATGAAACTGAAAGCAGTGATGATGGTCCACGTCGAAAAAGGCAGAAACTACTGGACCATTCATACAAAGACCCATCACCATCACCATCACTTGTGGGCACCATCACTAAACTCGAAGGTTTATCAGATGAAAAACTTCATGATTCCAACATCTCGTCAAGCAAACAACAAGAAACAGGTTCCGGTCTAAGCGAGGAGAAGTCAAGAAAAGACAAGATCCACACCGCTTTTAGAATCCTCGAGAGCGTAGTTCCGGGAGCAAAGGGAAAAGAAGCTCTTTTACTACTAGACGAAGCCATTGAATACCTCAAGCTGCTAAAACGAAACTTAAGCTCATCAAAAGGTTTAAACTACAACCATTGGTGATCAACTAAAAATCAAGAAGCATGTTTGGTTGGTTAAAGAGAAGACAAGGGAGAAAAGATAATCAATGAAGGTAAAGTAGTGAAAGATTCTCTGATATTTGCGTTCATTAACGTGGGTTTGAAACAATTAGAACACGCCTGATGACCTAGTGGGACCGTAACCACTGTTTCATCTTAGCTGGATCAATAGTGGTTTTACTTTGGCATGCTTCTTCTGCAAAAAAGGAAAACAAAAAAAGGTCACTTTCTTCTGTTCTTAGAGTGGAAGAAAAGTGACTGATACAAGGAAAAAAGCAAAGTCTTGGTGGTGCTCATTGATCCTTAATTATTATTATCCTCTTCTTCTTTTATTTTTCCTCCTGAGTAATAATAATATCTCTGTGAAGGTGGTGGTGGTGGTGGTGGGTGTAGAAAATCAAAAAGGTGAAAATTTGAAGAAAAAATTAGAGTGGTTGTGACTTTGTTGTGGAATTGAGATCTACCCATTTACATATTAGGTGAAATCAATCTATGTCCCCACTCTCTTTTTGTCTTATCATTACTCTTCTGTTACTATCTTTATCTTTTTCATTTTTCATTTTTAATTTCTGGCTCGTCAGATCTTCAATAGAACTTGTACTACTATATATATTGTTATTTGGCTTCTGTTGTTTCTTTCATGGGTCCAAGTCCAACACATGCTTGTATGCATCATCAGTCTTGTTCATGTAATAAACTTAGTATTTATAATTAATTGAACCTTTTTGGGCTCTTCTGCTCCTTACTTGCCTCTCTTCTCTCTTCTCTCTTCTCTCTTATGTTATGTTTTGCAGCCTTTTTTAATTACTTAAAAATCATAAGAAAAAAACTTGCAAGACTTGTATATTACTTAAGCTAAAATTCGGGAATGATGAAATTATTTGAACTTGTAAATATGAAAACACACATAATGAACATGGCCTAAGGTCCACGAGCAAATGACAAATAAACATTTATAAACTCATCAGGCTACAACATGGTTCGTTAGAGTAATCTTATGCAAAAATTTCTGTTGAGGAAAGCTATTAAGTCTCACCAACTCTGACGTAACGAACAAAAGATATCAGAGTGAAGAGAAATTGAACCTCTTTTATTCGTTCACCATTGATGATGATTGATGAGCTCGATCTGAATTTTGCCAAGAGCATAAGATTTTCATTTAACTTTTTTGCTCAGAGACCCGATATCTTATGATTCCTCGTTTTCCAAGCTGCATTTCTTCTGCACCAAGAGCAAGTGAAAGTCGTTGGCTTTTTCCTCTAACCCGACATCTCGAAAAGCATCCAAGATCCTGGAGCAAGCAGAAGCATCAAACTCTGTCGCTTTAGACTCTTTCCACTGATCGATAACTTCCCCAGCTTCTCTCAACTGACCAAGCATTAGATAAGATGAAATAACACAAATGTAGCTTCTGCTGCTCAATTTCTGGTTAGTGTTTCTCAGAGACTTCCAAATCTGATCTATCATATCCTTGTTCCCTAGTCCTGTGTGCAGAATCATAAGGAAGTCATATGTGACCCATTCTCTTTGCGAAATAGAGGAATTCTCAGCTTCTACGGGTGAAGTGGACTCTGCGTTAGTTAGTCTACTGCTCTTTACGTAGATGCTAGTAAGATCGGTATACCGAGCCCAACCCTTGTTGGAACTAGCATCATGCCTCATCTCTTCAAGAATTTTTCTGAGCTCATCGATGTCAAAAGTTGCAGCACATGAACTTAGCCACAGGTTGTAAGTAAAAATATCCGGAGAAACCTTTTTGCGCTTTAGCATTTTGATAACCTCGGGTACTTTCTCAACTTGCCCAACTGACATGTATAGAGTCATCATCTCGTTGTATGTGATGGCACCGAAACTAAGATTATCAGCCTCTATGATTCTATCGAACAAGGCCTCCGCTCGTTCGGTTTGTTTGGAGCCAGCATACGCATGAAGCAGAGAAGTATAGGTCTCAGGAGTCTTTGAAGCTAGATGCAGACCCTCAAAGTAACGTTCAGCTGCATCGATCCCGAAAACTTTTGATATCAAATCAATGCGAGACGCATAATCAGCATCTGAAATATTTGATTCTTCATGCTGAACCATCCACTCTGTAACCTGTGTAATTCAAGCTTGAATTAGCTCCCACATGGAATGCGATTCTGTGCATTAAACACACACCATAATCAAAATTCGAAGACTTTTTTTTTTTGGTAAAATAAAATTCGAAGATTTTGCCTGAAATTACAATTTTGTGAGCTTATTCTCCAAGTGTTTCTACAAGAAAACCCAATACAGAGCATATGAAGCTCAAGAAACTTGCATCATCCAAAAAATTTCCATTCAGTGGCAGACAAGAATCATTCTCTTTCACTATCCAATTCTCAATGCAGATTCACAGAAATTCAAAGACTGAAATGAAATTACAGATGGTTAGTACCTCAAGAGCGTGCTTGTACCTCCGAGTTCTCCTGAGCTCTCTGGAGATCTCTCGAAGTTCATTGACAGTAATCTGATTCCCTTCTCCAACCCATTTCTCCAGAACAGTAGTCGCGCTCCGTTTCGGGAGCCTCAATCTGAAAATCCGGCTCCTCAGATCGTCTTTCTCCTCCGATTCCTCGACAAGCGAGCCTCCGATTGCCGCATCAGCACTGTACAACTTGGAGAATCGCGACGATTCGAAATTGCTTCTGACAACACCATTCGTCAATCGACTAAATCAGAATCAAAAACTATCAGAACAGTGAATTAATTTTCTCGGAACCTAGAATACGAAAGCAGTGAGAAAACGACGAGTGAAGAGATTGAGACGAAGGAGATGAGATTACCATCTAAGACTGTGGAAGAGCGAGCGAGTCGCCATTGATTCTCTGTTCGAGTGACCAACAGATCTAAGAAAACGAACGATCACTTAATTTTGTGTCAATAAAATAGAAAGAAAATAAATATTCAAATGGGCCCATGAAATCGGCCCATTAGTTTCCAAGTGAAACAATGGCTAATAATACGGTGGCTTAAACAACCGCCAAGGAGGAGCCACCGCCTGTTCCGGCGATGTAACAATTTTACTTATTTTTTTTTTTTAAAACGTCGAGATTTATTATTATTCAATTATAAATTATGATAACTGTTACATCAACGATTCTACAACGGACAAGTCTTCCGTCTTGATCCACGTCAAACGATTATATCCGTCTCACGCTGAAAACCTCATGTAAGTTTGTTTCTATTAATCTGCATCAATATCAAATAAATCGCATTTTCTAGGGTTCGAACTCCAGATCTCCTGGTGTAGAAGCATTAATGAACCTTTAATCAAACCATTTCACATTACTTGTTTCATTTTATAATTAAAATGTTTAAATTTTCATCGAATAATTGTGAATTTTCTAGCTTAGTTTGAATTATATATTAATTAATTAATTAATATTGGTACATAATTAAATATTCAGAATCATCTATTTACAATTAAGGAGTTCTTTTTCCATGTAAAAGTGCTATGTCATAGAAAAAATGGTATATTAAAATTTATAATAAGATTTTCACTGAACTCGTTATAATATCTTGAGAATTTCTTCCCTATATTTAAAGTAAATTATAGTATAAATTTAGCACACTCGCATTTATTGTAGGGTTGAGTTACAATTTAAATTTAAATCTCACACGTATGGATATAAATCTAGTAATAATAATAATATAACAATTAAATTGACTAATCAGTAGTTAAACTTGAGTCGCGCCACTCAATAACGCAAATTATTAGTATTCTTCTTCACCAACTTACGGAACCCAACAAGACTCAAAAGTCCATAACCAACTGATTATATTCGAATTAAGATATACATTTTTATAAATCGTAATCGCTTTTATTTAAACTGTGGAAAAAAATTAACGCAAAAAGAACACGTATAAGGTTTTGAAATTTTAAATTGCGTATCAAATTTTAAAAATTAAATAGTTTATATCAGTTCTTTTTCAATGCGGAATGTAACTAATTGGCCACATACCACAACAATTACAATTCTTGGGGTCATTAGGAGGCGTGCACAAAGACTCCTGTTTTAAGCCTCTGTTTACATGAAGATTGACAATTTGCAAACTCACAAAGCCCATTTTTTGGTTTTTTAAATGGAATTGAATGACAACGCCTTTCTTTCTCGTGCTGAACATTCCCTCTTACTCCTATAATTATTACAATTAAAATATAAGATCTCAATTGTAATAATTAAAATGTATACAATAATAATTTTCCATCTCGTGAAAATATATGTTTTGAAAAGTTTTACTCTTATTAATTAAAAATTGAATTCGTTGATTTTTTAACATTAAGCATCAATCACATTTTAACCCCAAAAATTATATATGTAATTCAAAAATATAATATAAATTAATAGAAAAAACTCTAGAGCATCATAAACGAAATTTTAAAATTATATATAGTTTGACGCAACTATCTACCTGGCATAAAGCATTAAAAAAAATGGAAACATATTGAATCCAATTTATATCACAAAAAAATTTATAAGGGGCAATTGCAAAAATGCCACTTTTGATATGTACATATGCAAAAAGACCATATTTTTTTATAAACAAAAGACTTAACCATAATAGGTAAATAAAATTTAAAAACATCTTTCGGGATCAATTTCCTACGTCTAGCATAAAATATTTGTAACTCAATTTTGTAGAACTAGCTAGTATAGAGTTAATAAAAATTATATAAGTTAGTTAAACTCGTATTTTAGAGAAAAAAATACTATGTTATTCAAATATATTTTTTTTTCAAAAAAGCATATTAAAGCAATTCTACATTTATTAACTGATCTAACACAAAAATGATGAAGATAACTAGAACGGTAAACGAGAGTTGAAAGTGTTTCTTCATCTTAGATAATAGAAATAAATTGGTCGTGTTTTAGAATTAAAAAGAAATAGAAACGTGTACTTATACATAGAAAAAAAGTTAGATGCATCACATATCTAATTTAAGCTATCTACTTCCTTAATTTTCGATTACACAATTCAACGTTCTTCTCATCTGATATATTCAAACTTTAGACTCGTTCTTTTTCTGTAAATTATGTTTCACAATTTAAATAAAAGCGATAAGCAAAATTAATGTTTATCTAACTTCGAATATATATTTAGGAACTCTATATTTAGTTGGTTGTGAACTTGCGAGTCTTGTTGAGTTACATAACCATGTGAACGAATAATGTGCTGTTAATGGACTTGTGAGTCTTATTGTGATGCAACCCATGTATGTTTGTTGCTTTTATTGATATGAATCATGTATACATGTTGTAATCTTCAAGAATCTTTCTGAGCTCATCTATGTTAAAGGTTGCTTGCAAGTAAAAATATCCGGAGAAACCTTTTTACGCTTTTGCATTTCGATAACCTCGGGCATTTTCTCAACTTGCCCGACTGACATGTATAGAGTCATCATCTCGTTGTATGTGATGGCACCGAAACTAAGATTATCGGTCTCTATGATTCTATCGAACAAGGCCTCTGCTCGTTCGGTTTGTTTGGAGCCAGCATACGCATGAAGCAGAGAAGTATAGGTCTCAGGAGTCTTTGAAGCTAGACTCAGACCCTCAAAGTAACGTTCAGCTGCATCGATACGCGACGCATAATCAGCATCTGAACTATTCGATTCCTCGACAAGCGAGCCTCCGATTGCCGCATCAGCACTATAAAACTTCGAGAATCGGGACGATTCGGCGTTACGAATTGAATTGTTTCCGACAGCAACATTCGTCAATCGACTGGATCAAAAAGAAAAACTATAAGAATAGCGAATCAATTTTCTCGGAACCCGAAACACGAAAGCAGTGAGAAAACAAAGAGAGAAGAGATTGAGACGACGGAGATGAGGTTACCATCTAAGACTGTGGAAGAGGGAGCGAGTCGCCATGGATTCTCTGTTCGTGTGACCAAAACGATCACTTCATTTTGTGTTCAAATGGAAAGAATATAAATATTTTAGTGGGCCCATGAAATCGGCCCATTAGTTCCAAGTGAAACAATGGCTGATAAATACGGTGGCTTAAACAACCGCCACGGAGGAACCACCGCCAATGTAACAATTTCATTTGTTTTCTTTTATAATTGAAATGTTTAAATTTTCATCGAAGTAATTGTGAATTTTCTAACTTATATAATTATATATTATTTAATATGGGCACATAGTCGGGAACTCGGAATCATCGTATTTTGCAATTAGGGACTCTCTCCATGTAAAGTGTCATGTCATAACAAAAAAATGTTACATTAAAATTTAAAATAAAGCTTCATTTAATTCATATTTAGTTATAATTTGTATTAATTATAGTTATTAGAGGATTAAATCTAGATTAAAAACAAAAATAAGTAAATAAATAAATTAAAATAATAAATACAAGATTAAATTATTTTCTTTGTAGTAGTAATTTAGGATTGCGAAACAAAAGTAAATGCAAAAAGACAAATGGAAGATGACGAAAGAAGTGTTTGTAAAACAATTTTCAGAGAAAAATTGACTAAATCTAGAAACATTATATGCATAAAACTAACATACAATTTTTTAGATCTCATTCACTATTTAAAATGAATTAGTTTTAAAATCAATGATAAGAATTATTTGATCTGGTTATCATGTTTAAAGTCGAACTAATCTGTTTCGTCTTGTAACTGATACTGGAATATGGACATTCATGAGTCATGACTAGGTCAAAAATTACCCTATCACATGGTGCACTTGTTTCGATAGATAAAGCATCATCATTAAACTTATTGTACCATCTTGAGAACTTCATTCATACATTTGAAGTAAATGATAGTTCAAATCTGGTATATCCGCATTTATTGTGGCATTGGGTTACGCTTGCATTAATATTTAGTAATTTGTATAATTGGATTAATGTTCAACATGAAAACATCTTGAGAGATGTCTTTATGAAACTTGAATATGAAAATAACTTTTTCCAATATAACGGATGTAGGATGCTCATTGAAGATGTTTTCTCTCCTATGAAGTTTACAACTTACTTTGTTTCAAAGTGGCATTTATCTATTCATTTTTTTTCAAATAAAAATACAAATGAAATCTTCAACATTATCTATGTTGTATATCGCTTGATAAAATTCATGTTTATATGTATTTATATAAAATTATCTTTTAACTATAATAATTTTTTATATATATAATAGTTTATATTGTTAATAGTTTAATTTAAAATCCCGCACAATGTGTAGATATAAATCTAGTAATAATAATAGAACAATTATACTGACTAATCCTCTATATATTAATAGAGGAGACATAAGTGAAATTCTAGGTGTCATCCAAAGAGGATTTTAACTTTTAATGAAAGCTATTAAAAATTTTTAATGACATTATTGTGTAACTAATTAGACTAAATTTATATCACATATACAATATATAATTATTAAACAAATATAAACAAATAATATGTGGTAGTTAATATAGAAATTTTTATTTAAAGAATTTAAAATATATGTGAGAATATCTTATTTTGTTTTCAATGACTCTTAGATTTTTTGAAATGCGTTAAATAAAGGATTACAATATTCAAAAAAAAATTAAGTTTTTTTTTGATATACAGGAGAAATTAAAAATAACAAAGATATATCTCTAGTATAGATAAATATATTGATAAATATATTTTATCTTACAAAATTTAATGAACATGAAATTTAGATTAAATGTAGAATTTTTTTTTAGAAATGCCACTTTTGAGATGCCACTTTTTAAAAAAATGATCATTTTGAAATTTTCTTTAAAATGCCAATAATCCTCTATATATAAATTGAATAGACATTTGATGAAAAAATCATATATATTATTCAATGAGGGTTTTAAGGAAAATATCATTTAAATTAGGGACAATTACAAAAATACCACTTTTTGTGTGCACATTTGCAAGAATGACACTTAGGGGTGTCCATTTGTAAAAATGCCACTAATTATAGATTTATAAAACTTTTATCTTAAAATTCTAAACCCTAAAAAATGTTTTGACCCCTAAAACTCCCTAAACCCTCATAACTAAACCCTAATAGAACATTAATTAACCCAAACATAAATGATATAAAGAAAAAATAATTTTGAAAAAGTGGCATTTTTGTAAAGATTTCAAAAGTGTAGTATTTTTGTAAAGTGGCACTTGAAAAGTGGCATTTTTTGAAATTTCTCTTTAAATTAACCAATGAAAATTTTTAATTAAAACTATATGCCATGGTGAAAATCTTTATATGTTTTTATTAATTTTAGAAAAATTTCAAAAAATGCCACTTTCTAACAGAAATTGCCTCTTAATTTTATAACAGGAATTTACTATATCATATTTAAATTGATATATTAAAAAACTTTTTATTATTATATTTCTAACAATAATATTTATTTGTAGATGATAACTATATTTACAAATATTTTTATATTTTATTATTAGAAAACATTTGTTTTTTGTTGCGCCTGAGAAATTTCTAAATCTAAAATTTATTTGATTTATCGCACTCTACAATTTACACAAATGATAAAAATTAATTTTACACTTCAAATAAATTGAAATAAATAACATTTGCATTAGTTTTAATATTTTTATGCAAAATTGATCAAGGCATATGACATTAAAATATGTTTAGTAAAAAATTAATTTTATTATATTTATACACAATACATATCATTTTGTTTGTTTATAAGTATTAGAATATACGTCTAAATATTAAGATCGATTATAAAATATATTTAAATATTTAATCCTACGGTTGACGTGGGTCAAAATCTAGTCATTAGTTAAATTTGAGTCACCCCACTTGTTACTCAATAACGCAAATCATTATTCTTCACAACATTACGTAACCTAATTTGAATTAAGATATACTACATCTTTATAAATCTAAGTCGTCGTTATTTAAACTGTGAAAATATTTTACTCCAAAAGAACGAGTATAAAATTTTACACTCTCGAGTTGCGAATCGAAACTTAAGAAAATAAATAATTTATATTAGATATGTTTCAATGCGGAATGCATATAACTTTCTATATATATAAATACTCTTGTAGTATTTCTTTTCAACGTTAATTTCTCTGATTATTAAATATATTATGTGGTTTTAATGTAAATTAACACTAGTAATCAACTGGCCAAAAACCACAACACCTGCAGACCACACATAATATAGAGTAGCATCCCGTTATACGAAGTGAATCATTATAGACCACATCAAGATGTGATGATGAATCACATCGTCTCCACATAATATAACGGAGATTAACACTGGTCATTAGGCATCATGCACACAGCCCTTCCTTCTTTAAGCTTCTGTGTACATAGAGAAGGCAATTTGCAATCTCACGTAGCCCATTTTTTTATTTAAATTGAATTCGTTCACAGCTCCCTTTTTTCTATCCTCAACATTTCTCTTTATTCCTGTAATTATTATGGTTAAAATATAAGATCTCAATTGTAATAATTAAAATGTAAACAGTAATAAATTTCTATCTCATGAAAATAGATGTTTTCAAGAGTTTAACTCATATTAATTATAAAAAAAAAACAAATTCATTGATTACTTTTTACAAAAACAACACATTTTAACCAAAAAAATACATATATGTAATTTAAAAATATAATACAAATTAACAGAAAAAACTATAGAGCATCAAATATTAACGAAATTTAAAACTATATATAGTTTGATACAATTATCTACCTAGCATGAAGCAAAAAATAAAAATAAAAAATGGAAACATGTTGAATCCATTTATATCACAATAATTTTTCATATTATATCATGACCATATATTTTATAAACAAAAGACTTAACCATAATAGATCAAGAAAATTTAAAAATATTTTTGGGGATCAATTTCCTATGTCTAGCATAAAACATTTGTAACTCAATTTTCTGGATATAGTTAATACAGAATTAACGCTTATTATATAACTTAGTTAATTAAACTCGTATTTTAGAGAAAAAATTACTATGCTATTCAAATTATTTTTTCAAAAGTAACAAATTAAAGCAATTCTAAATGCATATACTAACCTTGCACAAGAATGATGAAGATAACTAAAACGATGAACGAGAATTGAAAGTGTTTCATCATCTTAGATAAGATAATAGAAATAAATTGATGGTGTTTAAAATTAAAAAAAAATAAGAACATGTACTTATATATAGAAAAAGTTAGATGCATTCCGAAACATATCTAATTTAAACTATCTATCTCCTTAATTTCTTATTATACAATTTAAAAGGTATCGGTTCTTCAACGAGACGATCAGCGACAATGTCGTGGCGTCCATTGAAAAGAAATTGAGTTAAATTTTCTACTCCAGAACTTGATATCTATGATCCAATTATGAGAAAAGCAAGATTTATTCTGTTCAATAATGGTTGATTTATTTGAAGAATCTGATTTTTTACAAATCACACACATCTGTCTTATTTTATGTCGAATTTCTTTCTTTTTCTAGGATAAAATTTCCCTTGTTTATAACGATTTTTACTCATTTTAAAATTTAGGTTTGTTATGGAAATTTAATTTCCATTTTTTATTAAGTAATCGGATTTTATAATTTGGTGTTTTAATCGGTCGTGGGCTTTGTTTTACATTAAGGCGTTAGACTGTTTGGGTCGTTAATTGAGAGTTAAAAGACTAACTCTTGTTTCTTTCCTTCTAATCCTATACTAGGATAATTGATTAGTTGCAACATCTAAACCGTCCATACACTAACTATTCAAATGTTTTTTTTTTTTTTTTGATATTCAAATGTTGCTTCCAACTATTCAAAGTATCTATTGTTTTTGAGGAAACCCATAATTTTGATGAGCGCTTGGTTTCCGTAGGGACCATAAATAGTACCATACATACTTCAATAGTATCGAGTTGCGTATATACATCGGTATGTAATTTAAATTATACGTATACAAATTATGTGTATGTACAGAAAAATATACAAAGAAGTGTTTGAGCAAAAATCAGTAGGTAGGTTGGGTGAGTCGTACGAACCACTCCCTTTCCGTACGTTCAATTACTGCCTTACATCTGATTTGAGTGGTCCACTCTTCTTATGTTTCTGTAGGCTTTTCCTTCTCTATTTTGAAAACTCCTTTTCTCTTTAATTATTGCCTTTTCTTTAGTGCACGTAACTTAAAAAAACTTTCTTTAGTGCTTCACTCGCTTTTTTCTCTTCTTCTTTTTTTTTTTTTTTTCGACGCTTTTTTCTATAATATAAATTAATAGAAAAAACTCTAGAGCATCATAAACGAAATTTTAAAATTATACTCCATCTGTTTCAAAATATAAGTTGTTTTACCAAAAAACACGGATATTAAGAAATTACTTTTCAACTAAAAAATATTATTTAATATATCTAATAAAAATAATTTGACCAATCACACAAAAGACTGCAAAATACTAATGGTCACACAATATTCAATAAAGTTAAAAGTACCTAGTATTGTCAAAACAATTTACATTTTGAAACAAAAATAAAACTCTAAAACAACTTATATATTGAAACGGAGAGAGTATATAGTTTGACGCAATTATCTATCTAGCATAAAGCATTAAAAAAATGGGCAATTACAAAAATGTCAATTTTTGTGTGCACATTTGCAAAAATGCCATTTAGAAGTGTATATTTACAAAAATACCACTAATTATAGATCTATAAAGTCTATATCTTAAAATTATAAATCCTAAAAAATGTTTTTGACACCTAAAACACTCTAAACACTCAAAACTAAACACTAATAGAACATAATTAACCAAACATAAATAATATAAAAAAAAAAATTTTGCAAAAGTGGTATTTTTGTAAAGATTTCAAAAGTGTGGCATTTTTGTAAAGTGGCACTTGAAAAACTTGAAAAATGGCATTTTTTGAAATTTCTCTAAAAAAAATGGAAACATATTGAACCCAATTTATATCACGAAATTTTTTATAAAGGGCAATTGCAAAAATGCAAATTTTGATATGTACATTTGCAAAAAGACCATATTTTTTTATAAACAAAAAACTTAACTATAATAGATAAATAAAATTTAAAAATATCTTTCGGGATCAATTTCCTACGTCTAGCATAAAATATTTGTAACTCAATTTTGTAGAACTAGCTAGTATAGAAAATTATATAAGTTAGTTAAACTCATATTTTAGAGAAAAAAAATACTATGCTATTCAAATATATTTTTTTTTCAAAAAAGCATATTAAAGCAATTCTAAAATATAATTGTAATTGGGTTTCAAAACGAAAATAATTGAATTGTCAACATAGACCAAAAAAGGTTCTACAAACGTTTGTGTAATTGAAGTCTATCAGTTGGGATGGTAAAGGACTTGATTTTCCTCTGTAGATATTTTTATTTTATAGAGTTAATCGATAGAAAAAACAAACAAATTTGGGCATATAAGCTGAGAGGTCTAGCAATTCCTTTTTTTTTTAAACGCCAGATAATATTTGTTTAACCATTACACAACTATGATAATATATGTTTTAAACCGTTATACAGTTTATATGTTTAGTAACAAAAGAAAAGAGGAAGAATTATTGTTTAGTTAGAGCTAGTAATGTTCACGCTTAATAACTTGTGCATATATCACAGCATATTATATTATTCTTCATAACAAAGATACATTACAGTATTCATGCAGTATTTATCAATCGAAACTATAGAGAGTTAGATTGTTTATAAAAAAAAAAAAAACGATAGAGAGTTAGAGACTAGTATTTGAAATATTTTTAAAATAATTAAACTCGGATAGTAAGCAGAGCCGTTGGATTTTCTTACGGCAAGTATTAAACCGTAATCTATATACTCTAATAATAGATTACGATTTAATAGCAAGGCACTACGAGGAAGATGAGTATGATGCCACATGTAAGTACGTTTATGAAAGACTCGTAAATATATTTGACAGACCTTGTTATAACTCGGAACTGCTATCTTTTTTGCTATCTTACGTGTACCGAATAAGATTGGTAATAAACTTACTTACATCTATCGCTCGTGTGCCTTTGTATTTTAACTTCTTGTTTTTTCATAATTTGCAAGAAAACCAAAATCTACTCTAAATCATTGTCACAGTATTTTGTTTTTTATACAACTATATATATATAATTGCACTTACAACTTTATTTGTTTTGACTTTTGTTTTTAGTTGCTTGACAATTATTTTGTTTGTTTTCCAATTTTAATTTTAATTTTAATTAATTAATTTTATATTTTAAAACATGTCATCATTTGATTAATATTGGACGCATGTCAAGATCTAGACATGTCAAACTCTTGTCGATAATATTTTTTCTATCTATTTTTTTTTATGGTTAACACTCTCTCTATTTTATTTCATAATTTATTTTTATAATTAGTTTAAACTATTAGATTTGTTTTACCTAACTAATGTGGACTATTAGAATTTTTTTTTCTCATAATTATTATGAACAATAAAAAAAATTTCTTTATATCTACCTGGTTAGTTATTTGACAATTTTTTATAATTAATTTAAACTATTAAATTTTTTATAACCTAGCTAGTGTGAACTCTTAGAAATTGTTTTTCTTATAATTAGTTTAAACAATAAGCAATTTTGCTTATTTACTATTTAGTTAGTTACTTGATAATTATTTTGTTCGTTTTCTATTTTTATTTTTATATATTTTTACTTAGTTTTAAGTGTTAACACATGTCATCATCTGCTTAATATTAGCCACATGTCACGATCTATAATAGGATCTGCATTAATACGCGTGTAAATACTATAAACATTAATGAAATAAATATTTGAATTTTAATTAGTAACCCGTTAAATTTAAAAATACTATTTAACGTGGATCCTAAAACCAGTAGAAATGAATTTATATCATAATTCTCATGTTCTAATTAATACATATAATGCAAATCCAAAAATATATATTATCAGAACTTAAATTATATTCTTAATAACATTAAAAATATATATTTTAATCCATTATGAATATTTATGATTATTTGATAGAAAATAAAAACAACTAAAATACTATATAGTTAAATCAGAAAAGAGTAAATCTTATGTTAGTTTCATCATAAAAACTATAAATAATATTGTGAACCATCATATAATTACATGATTGATAATTGTATTTTATTAATGTCATCGTTTTATTGCTCATAGAGATTTATACTCGTCAAACTTTATTTAATATTAACTTCATAATAAATATAATATTATTAATTTTTAACTTATATAAGTTTCAATATATGCAATTGAAGAGTATCAATGGCGTCATAGGTCGAAAATTTTTATTTTATTTTTATTTTATTTTTGCATAGTTGTGTATAATTTTAAACTTTTAATTGAGGTTTCTATAACCTTTATAACTTTTATTTTTCCAATTTATATACCTTCTTTTTTTATCATTTGTCTTTTTATTTATTTTAATTCAGATTTTTATTCTATATATATTATTTGTTTATTTTATAGCTTATGTCATGTCTATATTTTATCTTAAACTTTGTTTCTTAATTATTATTGATAATATTAGAAATTTTACTTTTTATTATTTGATTAGTAACTTGACAATTTCTTTCTATTTTTTTTTTTTTAATTTAATTTTAAGTTTTAACATATTCTTCATCTGATCAATATTAGATACATGTCGCGATCTCGTTAGTTATTATTTTGCTTACGTGTCATGTTGATATAAAACGCAATGTGGTAAATATTTTTTATTTTAAAATTTATAACGTCTATAATTTAACAAATGTAATTAGATTCTAAATTACGACTCATAAATATTTAATATTTATTTTATTATTATATTTTATTAAATAGTCAATTTATTATATTTATCACATTTTAAAATTATTTCATATAAGTTATTATATTGGGGAAATTTCAAAAATACCATTTTTTATATGCACGTTTGCAAAAATGCCATTTAGGGATGTTCATTTGCAAAAATGCCACTAATTATAGATTTTTAAACCATATATCTTAAAATTCTAAATACTAAAAAATCTTTTGACCCCTAAACCCCATAAACCATCATAACTAAACTTTAATAGAACATATTTAACCCAAATATAAATAAAATAAAGAAAAAATAATTTTGAAAAAGTTGTATTTTTGTAAAAATTTCAAAAGTGTGGCATATTTTTGAAATTTTTCTATTATATTAGCAAAATGACACTTACAAATATGACATTTTCTTTTGTCTTTAACTATTTAGAAAATTTATAATGGAAAAAATGTATTTTGTAATATAAAAATTTAGAAATATTACATATTTTAGTGTAAAAGTTTTTTTTTTTCTTAATTAGTTTATAATCCTTGTTTAGAATAAATTTTTATTTTTTATTTTTAATTTTTTTTGTTAGTATTGGAAATATTACATATTTTAGTAGAATGATTTTTTTTTTCTTAATTAGTTCATAATTTTTGTTTAGAATATATTTCTTATAACATGTGTTAAAAAATTAAAATAAATAAAAAAGATAAAATTAAAAATGAAAAACTAACAAAATAATTGTCAAATAACTAATCAAATAGTAAAAAACAAAAATTCTAATAATTCCAAATAGGTAGGAGAAAAACAAATCAAATAGTTTAAACAAATTATAAAAGTAAAATTTGGGAAAAAAATAGAGAGACTATAAACAATTAAAAAAATAGAGAGAAAATATAAATTTTAATTAAACAAAAAATGAATGATAATACAAAAGAAATTTTAATAATTAAAAAAACAAAAAATTAGAAGAATATGGAAATCTTTATGTTAAAGTTTATATGCACAAACATACCAAAAAAATTATAAACATAATTATTTTGTAAAAATAGTTATAGAATATTAAACAAAAATCTTCTATCTATATTGTTGAATGTTAAAAAAGAAATTATATAAAATAAAAATTTATACATGCTATAAAATAATAATAATATATTTAGTGTTAAGATCCAAAAGTGTAATATTTGACGCGTATAGTTCTCTATGAAAATAAATCGATGACATCACATTATGAATCACAAATTTATATATAACGGTTGAAAAAAATTATAAAATATTTTATAGGTTTTTATGAGATTATTCGTATAAATTTATTGTTTTATGATTTAACTCTATAATATTTAAATTGTTATAAGATTTTATCATATAGTTAATATAAATTCATAATGCATAAAAAATTTTTTGTGTGTTATTAAGAATATGATTTGAATTTTATTTATGTATATATATTTTTAGGTCAGCATAATATAAGTTATGATATGAAAATTAAGATATAAGATAAATTTTAATGGTAGAAGACCATATTTAAATATTTTAAAATATTATAATTTAACAAATTATTAAATAAATTTTAAATTTTAAAATTAATAATTTTTAATGTGTTTATGTATTAATGCGGTTCAATTTCGGATAAGGAGGTTTCAAAAAAAAAAACAGAAAAACAAAAAATTCGAGTAAGGATGATCATGCCGACATTGACAAAAAGAAGAAGAAAAATATCATACCGACATAAAGCTCGTAAAGAGCAAAAAGTATGACATCAATCACGTGTCAGAAGTTGGTTCGCCCATAACTCATCATTTTCTCTCTCATTCTCTCTATAAAATTCTGATTTTTCCTACAGAAGAAGAAAAGAATACACAGAAACAGAGAGTGTTTCTCCTTTTTTTAATTGATTTTCTTGGATAAGAAAAAAAGCACAGCTTTGGAAAATGGATATGACACGTCCTTCTGGTCATGATCAACCAGAGGATCCAATCAAAATTCAACACCCAGGTAATATATATATAAAAAATTTTAAAATATCACTTTTCAAATGTCATTTTATAAAAATACCACAGTTTTAAAATTTTTACAAAAATACTATTTTTTCAAAATTATTTTTTTTATATTATTTATATTTGGGTTAATTATGTTCTTTTAAAGTTTAGTTTTGAGCATTTAAGGGGTTTTAGGTGTCAAAATATTTTTTAGGGTTTAGAATTTTAAGATATAGACTTTATAAATTTATAATTAGTGGTATTTATAATTGTTCCATATATATATTACATGCGAGTAGATTGTTTTTTTTTTTGTTAATGTGTTGTTGTGTCATTACTCCCCTTAATTTGGGTAATTTTATTGTGATTCGTGACACACAGGAAGAAGAGCATTATGAGAGTCCAGCATCTAAAAATGTTCGGGAGAGTGAAGGGAAGAGCTAAGAAGATCAAGAACAGTCTTACTACTAAACAAGGCAACGAGCACGATCAAGATGTGGACGAAGAAGACGATGACATTGCCGACCAACTCCCAGAAGTATACGACCCACCAGGTTAATTTCTTTGTAATTTTCCATTATCTACAGGTTAAATTTACTTTTTTCGTGACCCATGATTAAGCAAATTTTAACTAGTAACTCGTTAAATTAACACATATAAAAATTAAATTCATCGTATCACATTCTCACCAGATCGTGACATGTGTCATGTTTAAACTATATTAGATTAGGATCCGCAGATGAACACATTAAAAAATTATTAATATCATAATTTAAGTTTTAATTAGTAACTCGTTAAATTAGAAAAATATTTTAAATTATTTAAATATGGATCTTAAACCATTAAAATTTAATTTATATTTTAATTCTCATGTGTTAATTCATACTATTATGCAGACCCAAAAAATATATACATAAATAGAATTAAAATCATATCCATAATAACAAAAAAATATTCTTACAACAATTAACTATATAGAGTTAAATCATAAAATAATAAATTTATATGAATAATCGCATAAAACCTATAAAATATTTTATAATAGTTTTATCAAGTTTTATATATAAATATATAATTGATAAATGTCATTGATGTTATCGATTTATTTTTTTATAGAGAATTATAATTGTTAAATCTTACACTTTTGATCTTAACTGTAAATATATTACTATTAGTTTATAACACGTATAAATTTTTATTTTATATAGTATCTTTTTTTAACTTTGAAAAGTATAGGTTGAAGATTTCTATTTACTTTGTAATATTATAAAACTATGTTTACAAAGTAAATACGTTTATAGATTTCTTTTTTTTGTCTGTTTGTGCATATAAAATTTAAAATTAATATTTTTTTGTTTTATCATTCATATTTTTTCTTAATTAAAATTTTAATTTCTTTACTATTTTTTGTATTATTGTTTATAGTCACTTTATTTTCCTTTCTAATTTTTATGGGAGGTTTGGTTTGATAATCCAAAAAAATTATGTAATTTAAAAACTAATCCATCTTTTCAAGTTTTTGAAAACTAACTTTTTAAAAGTAAAAGACAATAATATCTCCATAAAACTTAATAATTTATAATAACAAAACTTTTATTTTAAAACAAAATTAGATAAATTGTGGACAATTGCTACTCTAAATGTAGCCAAACTACACAAACTATATCGCCATTGTTTGTTGTTGCTTTAATTAACTATAAAAGATTAAAATATAATATAATTGGAAAATCGAATTTCAATCAAATCTGTAAAATATAATTTTATACCAAATTATAACAATATTATATCTCAAATTGAAGTAATAATGTACAATTTGAGATAGTAATGTATAACACACTTATTCACTTCATTAATCAGTTTCCACAAATTTTTATTGTTTGGTAAAACAACGTGTGTTCATCAACTTTCCATTAATTCCCCAACCAACACTTTAATACTCAAACTTTAGCTCAATGTTTGATCAACATGTGAATTTTCAGAAAAAAAAAAAAAAAATTACAAGTCATAACAATTAGGGGCGAAGGCAGACACAAATTTCATTGGGGGCAAGCACTATAAAATAGATGTATAATACTATATTAAACAAGAAAAATAAATTAAATCTTAACAAACTATAAAAAAATTTCAAAATTTATTGGGGGCAAGTGCCCCCCTCTTATCTCAAGTGGCTCCGCCATTAATAACAATTAAGGAAATTGGGTTCACTAACTATGAAAAAAAATTATAACCTACTAAATAACCAAATCCCCTAAATCTAATGATCACAAAATTGCCATATATGCCATTTTTACTAGATTTTGAGTTATAATTTTTTGTTTGGTTATTCACCAAATTGACCATAACAATTAATATTTGTTTTTTTGTGTGTGAGCATGCCAGTGCATAGGTATATGTAGGGGTTGATTGGTTTATCCGCGACTACCAGCAAACGTATTTGCAGAATGTAGTGGTTGTTGGCGTTTGACAACAATTATGGAAAACGCTTTATACCATTCCGTGTCGTCCCAAACCCCTCAAATCAAATCTAAAAGCTGTTTTCTTCGAGGGTTTGCGATTGCGGACGGTTGTGATTGGGTAAATATTTTTTTTATCAAAAAAGAAAAAGTTTACTTAAAAATCAAAATTAATATAAAAGATTAAAAATTAATATTTTACTAACTATAATTATGAAATATATCAATAATTTGAAATTTTCTAATTAATATTCAATAACCTGTCATAATTTTATATTTATAAAATCTTCAATCATAATTTTTTCGATAAATTATTTTTCATCACTGATTAATAAATCTAACAAACTAAAATGTTTAAAATCACATTAACCTTTTCAAAATAAAAAACTTCTCCATTAAAATCACAATTTTCATCTTTTTTTTGTCACAATCATCGCTTTCGTCTAAACTAAAAGAAATTAGAAATGAACATAAAAAATATACTAATTATATTGAATTAATGATTTTTATATTTTATTTTAATAGTATGGTTTTTATTTTTTTATAACTATATAATGTGTTTATATTATTAATTTAATTTTTAACCGCTATTATATTTGCTGTCAACCAGATAAAAATATCCCGCAAATACACCAATTTTTTATCGCTGCGTCAATCGTATAAATTTCTCAATTATGTTTAAATACACTATCGTCTGCTTTAGCAAACTTCCGCAACTGCAATCGCTGCGTCTGAACTAGTGACACTTGTAATTGCAAAACTGAGTCTGAGAGCTACAAAATAATTTGAAGGTGCGGAAAATATGAAATAACATAAACGCCATGCAATGCTTCGTTGGCATGATGTGACGTTTTGTGTTTTAATGTAATGCAAAAGCGACAAACCATACGATATTTTATTGTCTTGCGAAAACGATAAATTATACGGGAAACGATCATTTATATATATGAATCGGCAACTACGTATGTCCTAACGTACTAATCCATTTATTGTAGTTGCTATCCAACTGGACCAAAAACAAAAATCAATAAGAAAATGATTTAATTTTTAAAAAAATAGAAATAACATAATTTCAATGGATTCCAAGCTCAAATCTCACCTTCTTCTATACTTTCCTATATAACGAAACATCTTCGTTCATGCAATTTTCGCTCATTTCTCTCTAACATATAAACTCATTTCTTCTCTCTTCTCTCCCTTCTACCGATTTTATCTCCGTTCTCTCTACTATCTTAACTTTCTCGACAATGACAATGAGAGATGTTGGGCACGGGTTTCAACAGTACTCACTCTAGAAGCCCATTTCTAAAGAGGCCCAGCAGGCAGAAGCCCGACGAACTCGGCCCAGAAGGTAGAAGCCCAACGAGCTCGTTTTAGTAATTAACGATTCGGGCCCGAATGGGGCCCAGTCATCTTCTGAAGCGGATGACATCGGCGCCGGTCCCGAGGAAACCCTAATACCTTACTCATTCTACTTTTAGTATAAATAGAGGACCCCATCCCATGAGTTAAACATGTTTTTTCTATTCTAAGACAAGCATAAAAGAATTTGAGAGCTAAAAACAATCATTTTCTGACACCAAAAAAGAAAGAATCTTCTGATTGAGTTCGATCGATCAAGAAATACAAGAGCTGTTCACTGGTAAACATACAGAGTTTCTACTCGTTACTCTGAGAGACCGACCTCAGATACTCATTCACCGACCTCAATTCCCACGACATAGAATAAAGCGACCTCGTAACTTCCAAGCTCGATACACAGTTATTCTTCTGTCACTTATAATATCATTTGCTGTAACTTATTCCGAGTTAACATCATTAAACAGGAATTTCTGATCTTTTACCGAATACAAATACATTGTCGAATAACTGAATCAACAAGAGATAAGATTAGATTTTGTTTTTCTGTTTGTTTTACAAATAATATTTTTTTAATGAGAACACAAACGAAAATCAATAAAGTTGAAACAAATTATAATTTCTAAAGAAACATTAAATCACATTAAATATTTTAGACTTTTATAAAATACCGCACATTGATAAAAATATTTCATAAGTAATTGATTAATTTTTTTCATTAACTTTGAATATTATATGTAATTTATGAAATGTTTTGATTGTACTGGTATGATCAATTGTAGTGGGGGAACAACTAGTACAATCTCTTGGAAAACTCAATGAAAAAGTCATAAAATTGCATGAACGACTAACCAAAGCGAACCTTAAGAACAAGACGTTGACAGTTGAAACCTTGAAATGGAGAATTGCTTATTCTCTTGGACATTAGTGAATGAAAATTTGGTGGTTAAAGTCTACAACCAGCGAGGAGGTTTAGCATTATCCAATCACTATATGTTAATTAAATATGTCTTATCTCTATATATTAATATAAATTTTTCTCCTATTTATGTTTATTTATAGGTGATTGTTGGATGTTTAATTTATCAACCGGGTATAGTAACTTGACTAAGATTCTTAGCTTGGAAAAGAATGACTTAACCCCCAAGATGCTTTTGAAGGGTGTTTGTAAGAGACACCAAAGTCATGACGGCGGCTTGGACTTGATTGAGAATGCACGGGAAATTTATGGTGAATGGTGGTTATGTCTCTGACATGATTGTCTATAAGAGGAATTTATGTAGCCTTGAGACAGTCGCGTAGAACCTTGTAGCCTTTGGTCATGTGGTTGTGGTAGTTCATAATTTCCCAAGCTTTATTGTTCACCAAGGAAATGAAAGTATTAGTTTCCCAAGCACATCATTAAAAAAAATACTTACATTTCCTTGGTGAACAATAAAGCTTTGGAGAACGGAGATAAAATCGTTAGAAGGGAGGGAAGGGAGAAGAGAGGAGTTTGTACGTTAGAGAGAAATGAGCAAAGATTGCATGAACGAAGATGTTTAGTTATATAGGAAAGTGTAGAATAAGGTGAGATCTGGGTTTGGGGTCCATTGGAATTATGTTATTTTTATTTTTTTAAATTAAGTCATTTTCTTATTGATTTTTATTTTTGGTCTAGTCGGATATCTTATTATATAAAGTTTGATACGTCAAACGTAATAATTAACAAGATCGTGACATGTGTTAACTAATCGATTAGATTTTGACACATGTTAAAAAAAAATCCAATTAGATTTTGCTACATGTCAAACAAATTTTTAAAATAAAAAAAAACTTATTTATTTGTATTTATCAATTCGATAATTTAATTTAAAATATAAATAGATAAAACAATAAATCAAATATCTTATTCTATTGGGATATTATAATATACATGTAATTTTTTTTAGTTTGAATAGATTTCAGTTTAAATATCTAAATTTTTACAATTATTTACATACTTTTATGCTCTCTCCTATCTACGCAATTTAAAATTTCAATAATATTTTTCATAAAACTTACTCCCTCCGTTTTCAAATAGTTGATGTTTTTGAAAAAAATTGTTTCTAAAAGATTGATGTTTTACAATTTCTATGCAGTTTTTATTAAGTAATGATGGTGAATTGTGAATTTCAAGGCATATTAATTGATTTTGTTGAATAACTATTGGTTAAAAGTTATTGAAAATTGTTTAGCACAAAAAATAAAGTATTTGTTGTTAAGAATTAATAAGTTTTCTTAATATGTGTGAAAACTCTAGATTATTTAGAAACAGAGGGAGTATTTGTTTTGACTTTTCATTAGAAAAGATATATTATTATACTTTTCGATATATGAAATAGAATACGACAATATATATTAGTTTTCTGAGCTTAATATGATTCATTCCAACTCGATTTTTTGTTTGTTGTTGACAACATTGATATGAGGTGTCGTAATTTATTTTTTCGATTTTTCTTGGTTTTTTTTTACGTTTAATAATTACTTAAATGGTAAAATTAAAATTGGGATTTTTATACAAATAAATTAATCTTATCGAGGCATGTTTGAGTCAATCGATTAAATTTATACAAGATAAAGTAATTAGTTAGATTTAGCCACATTTGAAAATATTTATCTATTTAAAAATAATAATATCTTGATTTGGTAATAGTAAAATGTAATCCTACTTTATATAAGATTATAAATATTTAACTATTTGAAAATATGTGATATAATTTAGTTCAAAATCAAAAATATAAAAATCTATTATATAAAGCTTGATGCGTCAAACATTGTAATTTACACGATCGTGACACGTGTCACGTCGATTAACTAGATTTTAACACGTGTACACAAATGTCAAAGAATTATTTTCAATTAGATTTAATCATATGTCAAAAGATTTATCTATTTATCTTTATTTGTAAAATAGTTAAAAGTAAACCTAATTTAAATAGGATTGCGAAAAACTAAACCTAATTTAAATGGGATTACGAAAAACTAAACCTAATTTAAATAGCATTAGGAAAATCTAATTATTTGGAAATATGTGATATAATTTCATTAAAAATAATATAATATAAAAATTGAAATATGACAATAAAATAGATAAATATTTGATAGAATTCTCTATAAGTAGTTTTGTATTGGCATTCTCAATTTTATTTTATTCATCGGGGTGACCTAATTTTGTCTTTCATTTTTTTGTGTTTGATTTGTTTACGTGAGTTATAAATGATTTAAAGAGTAAAAATGGTTCTAATAAAAATATGGGAATAAATTTATCATGATCGTGACACGTGTGAAGTCCGTTGACCAGATTTTGACACGTGTATACAAATGTATAAGAATTCCTTTCAATTATATTGATATATGAGTAGATACATAAAAAATAAACCTAATTCAATTAGCAATAGAGAAAACACTAATTATTTGGAAATATACGACAACTTTATTTGGAAAAAAAAAAAAAAAGAGTCAAAACAACTTAATAACGGTGAAACTTCTCTATCAGTGGTTTATTTGTGTTTTGTTCTTTTCACATGTAATAAAATATTTATAAAATTGAAAATTTTGAATAAAAACATGACAAATTAATTCAACAAGATGTTTAAAAAAATAGTGTAGCTAAAGTGTAAAAACTAAATTACTTCAAAAATAAATAGAAAAAAATAATTATTTTGAAAAGACGTGATCAACTTTATTTATAAATCAAATAAGAAAAAAATCAAGATAAAAAGGTAACTATTAAATATATTTAGTATCAACGCTTTTAATTTTATTTGTTTATTTTCATGGGTGATTTAAATTTGTTTTTAACTTTTTCGAATTTGATTTTTTCACGGACTATAAGATATCTCGTCATAAATTCGTATATATGCGGATGCCATGCTTTACCTATTTATACGTATGATTCTGTCCATCGATCCAATTATACCTTGGCCCATCACGTCTTCGGCTTATATTGGCTTCTTTTTATTACAAAATTAATTTATGCCAAGTGTTTGGGCTAGGATCAAATCATAGTAAAATATCATCATTTTTACATTGTAGGCAACCAAACTACAAAGATTTGATTCTGGTATCATTTAGCATGGTCGGCCCGTAGAGTCCGAGTATTTCAATCTTCACGGTCAATGCCCGTCCTCCAGAGTGGTTACCTCCATCCCCTTCGTGGGTTTTTGCCATCACCTTGTATATTTCATCGTCGGCAAGGCATTTTAGCAATATTCCCTTAATAATTATTATCCTCTTGTTGATACAAAACCTCATTGATCCTTACTAATTATTATCCTCTCTTTTCTTCCTCCTGAGTAATAATAATATCTCTGGTCAAGGTGGGGGTGGGTGTAGATAGTCAAAAAGAAGAAAAAATGAAGAAAAAAAATTAGAGTGGTTGTGACTTGTTGTGGAATTAAAATCTACTCCATTTTCATTAAGTAAAAATCAATCTATTTCACTCTCTTTTTGTCTTATCATTACTTCTGTTACTATCTTATCTTTTTCATTTTTGATTTATGGCTTATAAGATCTTCAATAGAACCTGTACTACTATATATATATAATGTAATATATTGCTTCTGTTGTTTCTTTCATGGGTCATCAGTCTTGTTCATGTAATAAACTTAGTACTTCTAATAATTGAACCTTTTTGGGCTCTTCTGCTTGTTACTTGCGCGCCTTTTTTTTTTTTTTTTTTGGCTCAACAACGATTTTATTCATTCCATACTTCGTGTTTTACACAACTTGTTCCATTTCCACATTACTTTTCACCCAATTTGGCACTATAGAATACATCCTAGTGACAAAATTCAAAAAAGAATTTGTCTTCTTTGCAATTCTATCGGCCACGCTATTTTCCTCACGATGATTGAATTCCACCTTAGCATCCTCGAATAGTTGAAGGAGTTTGATGATGTCTTGGACCATGGGATTGAGAGTTGGCCGATGTTCATGTCCTTTTATAGCTTTGATCAGAACAAGAGAGTTTGATTCGAAAATGACCTTACTATACCCCAATGATCGCACCATGAGCACTGCTCATCTAAAAGCTTCAGCTTTAGTATGTAGACTTGATCTTAGCTTCGGCATTGCTCTAGCTCCAAGCCACGAAATCGTACCTTTATAATCTCTTAAGATCCATCCCATTCCACTTGTTGCACCATCCTTTATCCATGATCCATCTACATTGCACTTGGTGTAGCCTTGTGGTGGTGGTTTCCACCTATGGCTCTTTGCTCGTGGTAAGCTTCCAATGGTCACCTCTTCTTCTGCTCTCTGACATTTTACCCATTCTTCCTCATCTTCCCTTGCTCTCTAATATAATGTTTGCAGCCCTTTTAATCATAAGGAAAACTTGCAGGACTTGTATATTCTTAAAGCTAAAATTCGGGAATGCTGAAATTTCTTTGAACTATCAAATTACATATGAAAAACACATAATGGACATGGCCTAAGGTCCACGAGCAAATGACAAATAAACATTTATAAACTCACGTTACTCATCAGACTACAACTTTCGTTAGAGTAATCTTATGCAAAATTTTCTGGCATAGGTAATTAATGATTATATATATAAATTATAGATGTTTATATAACATTATTTTTAAAAAATATAATAATTATATATATATATATATATCTAATGATTTGTATTGTTAACCGTTTAAATTAAAATCTCGCATAACATGTAGATATAAATCTAGTAATAAAATAATAGAACAATGAAATTAACTAATAAGTAATTCTCTGGCATAAATTATAGGTGTTTATATAAAATTATATTTAAAAATATAATAATTATATACATATATATATATATTTAATGATTTTTATTACCGTTTAAATTAAAATCTTGCACAACATGTAGATATAAATCTAGTAATAAAAAAATAATAGAACAATGAAATTGACTAATAAGTAATTCTCTGGTATAAATTATAGATGTTTATATAAAATTACATTTAAAAATATAATAATTATATATATATATTTAATGATTAGTATTGTTAACCGTTTAAATTAAAATCTCGCACAACATGTCGATATAAATCTAGTAATAAAATACTAAAACAATGAAATTGACTAATCAGTAGTTAAACTTGAGACGCACCACTCGTTACTCAGTAACGCAAATCATTATTCATCACAATATTACATAACCCAACAAGACTCACAAGTCCATAACCAACTGAACATATATCCGAATTAAGATATAACTTTTTAAAAAAAATCTTAATAATTTTTATTTAAACTATCAAAAATAATTTATGCAAAACGAACGAGTATAAGGTTTTAAAATCTCGAATTGCAAATCAAAACTTTAAAAAATAAATAGCTCATATGAAATATGTTTTAATGCGGAATGTAACCTATCGGCCAATTCCCACAACAATTGCAGTCCTTGGGTTCCTTGCCAGGCACCATGCATACAGCCTTTGATTCTTTATTCCTCTGTGTACATAAAGATTGACAACTTGTCATGTCACAAAGCCCATTTTTTGTTTTAAGTGGAAATTTAAAACAACGCCATGGTTTTTTCTGCGGAACATTCCCCTTTACCCCTGTAGTTATTATGATTAAAATATCAGATCTCAATTGGCATGAAGCGAAAACATAAGAAAATGGAAACATGTTGAATCAATTTATGTTACAATAATTTTTCATAATATGTATATCACGACCATATATCTCTTAATAAACAAAAAAAAAACTTAACCATTATAGTTAGGTAAAATTTAAAAACATTTTTGGGAATCAATTTCCGACGTCTAGCATAAACCATTTGTAACTCAATTTTCGAGAACTAGCTAGTATAGAGTTAATACTAATTATACTATAAGTTAGTTAAACTCGTATTTGAAAGAGAGAAAATACTATGACATTCAAATATGTCTTTTTCAAAAATAGCATGTTAAAGCAATTCTAAATTCATTTACTAACCTAACACATAGATGATGAAAATAACTAGAACGGTAGAACGGTGAACGAGAGTTGAAAGTGTTTCTTCATTTAAGATAATATAAATAAATTGATGGTGTTTTCAAATTTTAAGAGAAATAAGAACATGTATTTATACATAGAAAAAGTTAGATGCATTCTTAAACATATCTAATTTAAGCTATATATCTATCTCCTTACTTTTCGATTACGCAATTCAAGGATTTCCTCATCTGATATATTCAAACTTTAGACTCACGCTTTTCTGTAAATTATGTTTTACAATTTAAATAAAAACGATAAACAAAATTAATGTATAGCTAACTTAGAATATACATTTAGTTGGTCGTGAACTTGTGAGTTTTGTTGAGTTACGTATCCATGTGAACGAATAATGGGATGTAATGGACTTGTGAGTCTTATTGTGATGCAACCCTTGTTTGTTGCTTTTATTGATATGAATCATGCATTATATGTTGTGATTACTTCTGCTTGACAATGATTTTTTTTTTTTTTTGTAAATGATTTTAACCCAGTTATGCTGATCTGTTACGTTTAAGCGTATAAAAATCACGAAATCCTGGATTACGAATACTAGAGATATCTCGATCTTATATACGCAAGATACGGCAACGGAATAAATCAAGGAAAAAAGGTTCATGACGTGCATTGGCAAGTATTGGGATGATACAAGACATTTGTGAGTAGGTCAGTTAGTGTGGTTGTCGTAAAGAGCTCAAGTGAGACTAAATAAAAGGATTACAAATAGAACTCGTTGATGTCCCTTGGAAATTCTTTAGTATGTATACAATCGTTGTACAACTGCAGATACTTTCGATTTCAATAAGCCTGCTCAAAGCACTGAACACCCAACCCACTTACCATATTTATTACTAATTAATGGGATAATTTAATCCAACATACCCAAAAAGCTTAGATTGGTAGGAAACTGGATAATAAAAACAAAATGATTATTCCCATCCCACAAATAAATACCCCATGATTTACTAACCATACGTCAATACCTATTAGCTTTATAAAAAGTGATATGTTCTCTTTTATCCCCCCCCCCCAAGCCCCAACATCATCAAGTCCTTACTCCTTTATTCTCCATCTTCCTTTAAACTATTTTTGATACATTCTCTTCTCCTTCTTTTTTGTTTAGCATAATAATTTTCTTAATCCATTTCCCGCTTATCCAAAAAGTTTGATTCCTTTACTTAAAACAAGATTTTACGATTTTCGGGAAAACTACAATTTCGTTTTTTATTATCAGCATAAAAATAAATATTATGAATCTAATCTTCACATATTTCCACGACCGAATTTACACGTCATGCAAAACGACAAAAGCAACACATTCCTTTTCTTTAACCCCGAACCAGACGCGCGATAGATATATCTACAGCTTTCTTCGTTACTTGCCACGTGTCACGCTCCTGACCGTCTAAACTCAAACCAAAGTCTTACACTTCGACATCTGCGGGTCCCACATCGCCGGTAAAAGATATTTCCTTCCGGCGAGACCCAAAGCGTTATAACTCGCCCCACTACTCTTGTCCACGAGAACCCGACCCGCATAACCCGGGTAAGCACCCGACCCGAATACACCGGTACAAGCCGAGACAACTTCTTGCGACGGATTCGTGACGGTGTTAACCAGAAGAGTCGCGAGGTTTATAATCATTCCGTCAACTCCAGCGTCGCCGTTAGGCGCAACTAACGGCGGCGACTGAGGTCCGTAAATCGGCTGATGAAACGGCCACGCGCAGTAACCAGGACAAAACGTTTCAGAGTTTCCGACCCAAACGTAAGCTCCACCGTTAACGGAACGTGACTTAGCTCCGTGAGTCCCGCACCGATTCATACAGAACCCTTCAACGGCGACGTCTTTCGCCGTTAAAACGACCGTTATCGAACGAGCACCGTCGCCGTTAAGTTTGTTCGACAGAGCACGAAGGTAAGGACTTTTCAAGGATTTCCCGATAGGGTAATTCTCGAGGAGGAGTTGTTTACCGACGACGATGGTCGACGCGCCGGTTTTGTACTTCTCCGTCGTCTTCCACCACGACGCGACGGATGGACTTTTAACGGCGGTGACGGAATTAACGGAGCGGAGGAAATCGACGATGATGGATCGTTGGATTGGGGTGAATTTTCCGTACCATATGAGGTTGAGAGTGATGTTTCCTTTCAAGGTCACCGGAGATTTCTGCTCGGCCAACGCGGCGGAGAAGAAGCCGACGGTGGCGGAGAGGAGAACGAGAAGAATGGCGAAACGGTAAATATAAGCCATTTTAGGAGGTTTTTGTTTTTAAATTTTTAATTTGAGGTTTTGTGAAAACCAGTGAAGGCTTATTTATACTTGGATTTTTTGAACGGGAAACAGCTGTAGTATGAGAATAGTATCCGTGTCAACGTATGCCACGTGGATTTATTTAATTGGTTTGGCTAGGTTTTTGGACAGCCTGTAGTAAATGTTCTTCTAGTGTGACGTGGTATAATAAACGTGTATTAAATTATTTTCAGTATTTGAAATAAAAATAAAATAAAATGTGAAGATTATGCGAACAAGGAGAAACACTTCCGTGCATGTCCAGATAAAAGTTTATACTATTTACATTGAACAGTACACGTCTGAAGTTATTGACAGATGCAATTCAATAAATGTAAATATCCTACCAAAATATAGACTTTTAAAAATAATTTTAGTCTATGAATGTTGAAGGACAGTGTATTCTATACGTTTTCTAACGCACCAAATTACACTTACTACATTTTTTTCTTATCATCATTTGCAAAAACCATGGGACTTTTGATGACCAATTCAACGAATGCACAAAACCAAGACAAAACCCAACGAATACACATAAAAATTTGTTGAAACTTTCAAGTGGATTTATTATACGGTTGCATAAAACCGCCTCGAAGTAGGATTGATCAAACAAAAACTATTTTTGTACAAAATATTATTTGTATTTTAGTTCTAAAGGAATGATAGTATACCATTTAAATATTTCTAGTGCTTTAATCATTGCCAAAAGAGTTATCAAGAATATCATTGCCAAAAGAGTTAAACAGATATCTTCATTTAAAATTTAAACTTTCAACCAATTGATATATAGTATATATTAGTATCATTTTTGTTTCGAGAACATGTATTATTTGGATTTGAATCTTGAATAGTAAAACAAATTATATAAATTACATATCTTTACTGATATATCTATAACCATATAAATTGATCATTCAATAGTTGATTAGTTGCAACGTCTAAACCGACCATACACTAACTACACCAATTAATACCTATAATGACCATACGGTACCTATTAAAATGCTGCATCCAACTATTCAAAGTATCTATTGTTTTTGAGGAAACCCATAAAGGTGATGAGCACTTGGTTTCTGTAGGGACCATAATCCATACAACTTCAATAGTATGGAATTGCGTTTGTACAGTATGAAAGTTTTTTTTTGTTTTGGGGTAAACATGTTAAGATTACAGTATGAAAGTTATATACGTATACAGGGTGTATGTATAGGAATATACAAGAAGTGTTTGAGAAGAAGTCAGTACGTAGCTTGGGTAAGGCGTACGAACCACGCCCTTTTCCTGCGTTCAATTATTGCCTTGCATCTTCTGATTTGAGTGGTCCACTCTTCTTCTGTTTCTGTAGCCTTTCTCTTTTCTATTTTGAAAACTCTTTTTCTCTTTAATTATTCGCCTATTTTTTTTTAATATAGCCTTTCTTTAGTGCTTTACTTACTTTTTTGAGTTTTTCTCTTCTCTAAATTCTAGAATGTTGCGAGTTTCAATAAATATAAGTTTGTGCATTGATTGATGTGGGTCAATTTTAAAATAATTGTAACTGGGTTCTAATAGAAAATAGACCAGAAACTAATGTTTACAAATGTTTGGGTGGTGGATTCTTTCAGTTTAGATGGTTAAGTCCGATTCAGAGTTCGATTTTACTTCAATAAATTTAATTTCGGTCATATTTCATCTTTTTAAAAATACTAAATTTTCTTTCATTCTCTTACTCTAAATTTCTTTAAAAATATTGTCTTACATCAAAGAGCATCTCTTATGATCGAATGTCATCCGTACTCTCTCTTTCATTTTCCAAAATTTTACCGTCTTCTTACTCTTCAATTTTATGGTTTTTTACTATCTATTTTCTTACTAATTTAAATGTTAAAAAACCATTTAAAAACATTTCGTTATTATATTTTTTTTGCTTTTAATATATTTTTAATTTACGCAAGAAAAAAGAAATACCTTAATGTTTAAATCTACAGACAAAATATCTCCTAAACCCTTACTATTCTTCATACCATATACTTAGTTACATTACAATATAAACTCGGGTGTTCTCTTAAATATATTTTCAAGTTTACGGTAAAAATGAGTTTAACGGGTCCCACATGTAAGTACTTTTATTAAACTTGAAAATATAATTTAACGTCACGTTGTCAGAACTCAGAACTGCTGTCTTGTGTCGTACGTAATAAGATTGGTAAATAATCTTTTTTTTTAATTAGCGTTAGAATCTCAACCACTTTCTAGATCGAGATACTAATCCCACATAACCCCCACGTCCCACAGTCAATTGTTTTTGTGGTGATCAGGAATCGAACCCATATGACGGAACTCACAGTCGTGAGTCTATTACCACCAGACCATGACGACCTGGTTAAATATCTTACTTGCATAGATCCTTTGTAATAAGATCGGTAACTAATAAGTAATAACAGGTGAAATTCCATCATTTGTAGGAAAACCAAATTCTACTCTAAATATCTGTCACGTTTTTATTAGTTTTTTACAGAAATATAATTTCACTTATAGTTTTATTAAAGACAGCTACAGCATTTTGTCAGTATTTATTAAAGAAATCTGAATTCTAATTTAATATTGGAATTCGACAAATAAAATTTATATTACTAAAGCATTACTTTCTCTGTTTCTAAATAATTCATTTTCTAAAAATTTTACACATATTAAAAAAATATATTAAATTTTAACTATAAATGTATTATTTTTTGTGCCAAACAATTTTCTATAACTTTTAACCAATAGTAATTCGATAAAATCAATTAATTTGTCTTGAAATTCACAATTCATCTTCATTACTTAATAAAAACTACATAGAAAATATAAAATATCAATCTTTTAAAAACAAAAGAAATTTCCACAACATCAAATATTTAGAAACGGAGGGAGTAGATTATAAATGTTACTTATGATATAAAAAATGATGTGAGGTGATATGACAATCATACAATTTTTGTTTAATTAGCGTGTTTATATATTTTCATATGATTGATAATCAAATTTTCAGTTAGACTAATCCAGTTTCCACAAATTTTATATAGTATAACAGCGTGTGTACATTAATTTCCATTTATTGTAGTGAATACTACAAATCCCCCAACCAATAGATTGATATATATTGCTATGAACAAATACTCCAACTTTGATACAACTTTGATTTGAGCTAAATGTTTGATCAAGAAGTGTCAAGTCATAACAATTAATGTGTTTTTGGTGTGAGCGTGCGTGTGGATAGGTATATGTAACTCCCAAAGTGATTCGTAGGGCTACAAAATAATTCGAAGGTGGCGTGCCAAATATGAAATAACATCGACGCCATGCAATGCTTCGTTGGCATGAAATGTGACACGTTTTATCATTTATGTTTTGATGTCTTGTGAAGCAGTGAAAGCAACAAATTATACGTGAAACGATCAATTATACATAATAATGCACGAGCTCATATATATGTGTGTACATATGACCTAACTTTTTTTTTTGAAAAAATGTATATATTTGAATCGGCAGCTACGTATGACCTAACGTACTAACCCATTTATTGTAGTTGCTATCCAATTGGAAACTTACAAGAAAGAAACAAAAATCAATAAGAGAAGGACTTAATTTTAAAAATAGAAACACATAAATAACATCATTCTAAGCAGTGAACTACCGAACCGGCTAAACAAAAAAAACCAAACGATCCTAGTCTTCTTGTATATTGTACTAGTTTGATTTGAACCCGGAACTTTTTTTTTTGCTCATCTTCAACTTTTCATTAACCAATTGATCATACAAACTGTTTCTCTGCCTCTATTACATTATTCAGCCACGAAGGCGAGATAGAGTACAATTTATGAGCAAAATTCTGTGAAGAAAGAGCTTCCTTTGCTAGTCTATCCGCAGCTTCATTCCCTCCTCGACATGTAAACAAAAACTTGTAGCCCTTGATCTTTTGGGTCAAAGCCATAATATCTCGTCTCCAACCCTTGAGCATTGGCCAATCCTCTCTTCCTGTGACAGCATCTATTAAGCACTTAGAGTCAGATTCGAAAATGATATTACTGTATCCAAGCTGGACTGCCATTTGAATCGCCCATCTGAGGCTTTCTGCTTCCGTTTCAATCACAGTCCGAAGCTTTGCCATGGCTTTGATCCCGAGCCACTTAGCCTCTCCTTTGTCATCTCTAATCAACCAACCAATACCACTGATCTGGCCATTCTTGGGCCAAGCACCATCTAGTGCACTTAAACCATCTATCGGGTGGTGGTTTCCACTTGGTCTTCTTGGATACTTGCTTTTGCCTAACAACAACTATTTATTTATAATAATTAAGATGCGCCTTTAAATTCGAGTGTAGTTGCACAGTAGCACATCGGTTTTGGGGTCCAGCCAGTAAACTCGTTGGTTCGATCCAATGTATTCAAACAAACTCGAACCGGCAAGTAAAGGAATTTCGGAATGGAACAATGCAAATTGTAAGGTCAACGGAATGTGCATGACAATATATCTGAGATGAATTTTCCTTTCTAGTTAATGAAATATCTGAGATGAATTTTCCTTTCTAATGAAATATCTGTCATATTTTAAGTTGAAAATTGAATATTCGTTTGAAGTTTATATAAATACAGACACCATGTTCATGTGATAAAACAGGAACGACATTTTTTCAATTTGTTTTTTTTTTTTTTTGAAAATTAGCAACGAGAATTTTTAAAACTAATTTAAAACATGTTTCAAATTCAATTATTTACAAGAACATCTGATAATTGAGATAAATACAATGAACATCTATCTCTTCTATATACAACAATTAAGATTTGATTGTATATACACCCACTTAATGAAAAAGATATGAGATTTTAAAAGGTGACCTTGGGGGAGAAAGAAAGGGGACCATAAAATATATAATTTTCTCTAACAAAATATAACATGATATGTGCATATGTATTTATGTCGGTCAATTAAAGTTAGCAAAGTCGAATATGTTAACGTTAAAACACCCATTACCCTCCATATCTAACGACTTTTGACTTAGAGAGTAAACGTAATCGTCTTATGGGCAAATGTTGCATGCATGCCCACTTGGATCT
The DNA here is from genome assembly GCA_964056655.1 of Arabis hirsuta. Lineage (NCBI taxonomy): Eukaryota > Viridiplantae > Streptophyta > Magnoliopsida > Brassicales > Brassicaceae > Arabis > Arabis hirsuta. The sequence continues at coordinate 5,311,354 of OZ053302.1, read as the reverse complement.
TTGGCTTTTATCCTATTTTCCCTATAAATTTTTGGTTTTGGTCAAAGAATGTAAAAGTTGGAATATATATACGAAACAAAAATAAAAACATGCAACATGTTGATCGAATTCAACCGTTTCAAATTGCGTTGAAAAAAACAGAACATAAAGAACGGTTCACAATATAACATTTTCAAGTATATATGGGTAAAATATATTTGGAAAGAATGGAAATACAAATGTCCAACGCAATTAAATAAAAAAAAAACACAAACATGCAAACGTTAAAAACAAACACAAACTTTTTAACAAGAATACAAACAGAAAAATAGAAGCCATAAAATACCACCACCACACATTTATACAATGATACACACCGTTTCAACAGCTACAATAATTTGATAACGACATTGTGTCAACAGCTACAATAATTTGAAATTTCTACTCACTAGAACTGATAGTGAAAAAGACTAGCGAAAGTAATGCAAGTCCAATCATATTATTAAGAAATTATATTCAATTATACAGATAAGGGTCAGTCTTAAATCCAAACTTCTTGTCCTGTGATTATTGATTTATAACGTCACAGCTACAAGTACGTATGCCGGCAATTTTATCAGTCCACAAGAGCTTCAATAATTATTAGTCCGCACAAGCAGCCAATAGTATCACATAAAATAAAATCTATTTACTTTTTAGTTTTACGCGCGGGTTTTGTCGTTAATATTTTTTGTTTTCTTTTTTAAAGTTTTTTACCTAAAACATTTGTCACATATTTTAAATATTTTATGTGATCTTATTTGGTTTTGTAGTAGTTAAGTTTTGAAAAAATAAGGACATACTGTTTATCTACAGTGGATTAACTTTTCTATGACGATAACTATATAATTACCAATGTTTATGTATCCCATTATAACATGATTTTTAACATGGCTTTGTTCCCAAAATAATATGTTTTAAGAAAACAATAGAGTTATATTTTGCTTGTTTAAAAAGGATCTTCAAAATAGAGGAATCTTATTAGTTTTAGGCAATTATTTAGTTTGGGGTTACATCGTTTTCTTTCAATCCTAGTTTTGGCTTTCGGAGGAAGGTACGACTAATCCATTTAGCAAAAGAGCTTCGGAGGAAGGTACGACTCGACGAATCGACGCAGGGAATAAGAGCGGAGAAGAATGGAGAGTCAAGAGTCGAGAGATGGTTTTTTGGTTTTCTTTTAGCAAGAGAGCTTCAGAGGAAGGTGGGTTCGACGCCGGGATAAGAGAGGAGGAGAATCCGGAGTCAAGAGTCGCCATATGTTTTCTGATTTTCTTTATAAAAAAAAAAGTGACCAGCCACGTGTCTTCTTAAAGAGAGTGCTAACCTCTTATTATATTATAGATGACATAATTATATCACTATTCGGTAGCTCAACCGACTTATCATCGAGCTTTCCAAAAAGAAAATCGGAAAAATTAAGTTAGAGCACCATTGTGGAATAAATACTAACTTACTACCGTACAACCTTCATAAATTAATACTCTATAAATTAATAATCATCATAAATTAATAAATTTTTCCGGTCTGAATCGGACCAATATAAAAATTAACAAAATTCGATAAGATGATAAGAATATATTTTTTTTTGAAATTCATATGTAAAATATGGTTCTAATAAAAATATAAATTAATAATCATGTATAATTATGCATATATGCATAATTTTTTTGGCTTTAGTAATTTGTTATTCTACTTATTACATCAAAAGAAAAAATTCTGACTGTTTTCTCGGTTTCCAAAAATTATGAAAAATTATAGACACGATAATTGATTTTATACACAAATTTTTTTTCAAATGTATTATAATATTTATCTGTTGCTGATTTTATCATCCACATTAAAAATGATAACTATGTTTTCTTCTAAATTTTGTACTTAATAATGTGTATTATTTTTCTTGGTAGGACAATAACGTGTATTATTTTTTTATGGATAGTATATTATGATGTTAATATTTATTCTATTGCAATAATCAAAAGTATAAATCCGAATTTCAAGTTAATACATATCATTTTTACAAATGACTTTAATAAATTTTTTTAACATAATATCATGAATTTTTTTAAAGAAAATTCTTATCTAAAATAGTTATATCTCTATAAATTACGATTAATTAATATCTTTCTAAATTAATAAATTTTCTAAGTCCTAATATTATTAATTTATAGAGGTTTTACTGTATGTTAATTTATGTTAATTTAATCACTGGCTTAAAGATATCATGGGTTAAGAAACAAAATTGTGAAATATTAACCAAGAAAAACATAAGTGAATTAAACAGTAGAATGGTTTTACCTTACCTATATTGTTTAAACAAAGAATCCTAATGATTCAATTAGTATAAAATTTAGGATAATGTTGGGTTTATGAATCACATAATATTGTGAGGTATAGGTTGGTCTTATATTGCCGCGGACCGACCGACCAGCTTTTCATGTTGACTAACCAATCTCTATACACAAATCGGCCCCAGTTCTCTTGTCCATATTATTGGAATCTTTCTCAATATAATTGGAGCTTCGCATACATATACAACAAAATTAGACGATAGTACTCGATAGGAGAGTTAGCTAAAATTGGACCATGGTAGAAAAATTGGTTGGATATTGATTAACAATATTATATCTTGGAGCTTACTGAAATATTACTAAAGACTAAGAGTGTACAACTGTGCAGTTAAACCGAACGTTTTCATATAATCTGAGCCACAAAATATAAGTTAGAAATTATTATTATTATTATTATTTTTAAAAGTTATTTCATATATATTCGTATAATTGTTATTTGTATATTTATTTTTAAGCAAACCAAAGTTTTTTCGTCAGTATCCTAAATTCTCCTCACCTTTGGTTTCTCAAAGCCCATCAAGTCAACGATAGAGCCCATTTAGAAGAATATGGGCCTCGAACTAGTCTCTGACTCTCTGAAGTATAGTTTAATTTGCATTCACAAATGGTATTCGAATAAACAAAGACATATATCAAACTCTCCAATGTTACAAGTGCAGTAACGGAAAACAGTGTAAAAACAACAATTGGTTTTAAAATTAGTTTAATAAATTCACAAAGAGTCAATGAGAAAAGATTTCAAGTGCTTGAGAAACTCTTTCGACTTCTCCAAATTCACAGCATGTCCTGCTTTCTTTATCACCACTATCTCTGCATTTTCTCCTATATGACTGTTTCATTCATTCACCAATTTAAATATTACACAATTTCTTCTTCTTTTTATATACAAAAACAAATGTTAAAAATTGTTACCTTTTTAATCTGTAACCTAGTTCCAATGGAAATATTTGATCTTCTTCTCCCCATATGATCAACGATTTCTAATATTTAACCAAAAAAAAAAACTCAAAAATTTAGAAGAAAAAAGTTGAAAAATAAATAAATATGTTTTAGTTTTTCACCTGTTTGATCTTAGGAAGATCAGAAAGTCTTCGGTTCTTGAGTATTGATTTAATCAAATCTCTCTTCTCTTCTACAAATTCCGTACACATCACCTTCACAATTTTTTTTTCCAAAAAATCAATTAAACAAAGAAACCAAAATTTTCTCAGTAACGAAATTACACAAACAAAACAAACTCACATCGATGAAATCCCAGAGAAAAAACGAAGGAACACCTTTAATCGGTTTAACGAAAGAGAATCTAATAAGCTCCTTAAGTTTTTCCGGCGACTGAGGAATCAAAATTCCGGTAGCTTCTTCAAGATTCGGTACCTTAAACAAACCATCCTCCATATCTTTCTCTTCCAAACAAACCCCAGCGCAACATAGCACAATCTTCTCTACTTTCTCTGGAAATTGCGCCGCTAAACTATACCCAACGAATCCACCGTAACTAATCCCAACGATATTCATCCTCTGTACTCCGTGCGCTTCCATTAACCTCATCAAACACCGAGCCTGAAACGATTCGGATCTATCCGGTTCCGATGTGGAAGATAATCCGAAAAAGAGGAGATCTGGAACGTAGACGTTGAATCGACCTGTGAAAGCTCGGAGATGTTCGCCGTATTGCCACATGGCGTTTGCTCCGAATCCGTGGACGAGGAGGAGATTAGGTTTAGATCGATTTGGGGATTTAGGGATCCAACAATGCATAGCTGTTGATGAGATTGAATTTCCGTGAGTTAGATCGGTGGTGACGGAACGTAGACCGGCGTTTGCGAATGATTGACGGAATAACCAATCACGCGACGCTGTGAAGCTGAAGCAACGCAACAATTTCATATGATCAAACATTTTTTGAGAAGAAATCAAAAACAATTGTTTTTGAAAATTGAAAACAGAGAGAAGAAGAAAAGGCGTGACGATGAAGATGATGATGATTTTCAGTTATTTGTCGAAGAATCCATAATAAACGTGCCTTATGGTCCGTTTGTATAAATTACGAAATTACAATAAAGGACTTGTGGGAAGTTGTAATTTTATAAACTACCTTGAAGAATTTAAAGAAGCTAAAAAGACCCATAGTTTGAATCAAAGTTAATTAAGGTAGAAGAAGTTTCAATTTCCAATCTGTACAGAGAGGTAACAAGAAATTTTGAAAACAACTCACCCACAAAATCATTAATCTGTCACGAAACTGACTAATTTAAAACCGTTTCTTTTAGGGTTTTAGAAAATAAATGATAGCTTGGTGAACAAGAAAAGGATCGATAAAGAAATCCTTTTAGGGTTTTCTTTAACTCATGAGTTTCCGGAGTCGCTTCTCAGCACCCTTTGCGGTCTTGTTCTGGGGTTCAAGGACCAATGCGTGCCTGAAATCTGCAGAGATGATAAACCATATGTTACGCTACAAAACCGTACCAGAAAAGAGTGATTTCGAATAGGACTTCCACAATAAATTCATCTGGAAAGCTAGATGGATTCAATCTGATAACATTCAGAATTTGGAAAGCAGGAATTTTAATTGGTTATGGATCAAGAGCAAGTCTGAGATAGTTTTTAGTTACCTGCAGCAGCTTCCTTGTACCGTATAAGTGATTCTCTAGCAGTCCCTCGTCTCAAATATGCTTTTACATTCTGTAGAAACAATAACTATAAGAATCAAACTTCCAAGTTCTTCCAAGTCTATGAATCATACGTGGCTGTGTCTTAAAAGAGTGACTGAAAATGAATCCAACAGCTACCAAAATTTAACCAGAAACGAGGATAGATAGTACAAATGCAAGTATTTATGAGAATAATTCGTTCTACAATTGCTCTAGAGTTCACAATCATTATGTCCCCAAATTCAAAAAAAAAAAAAAAAAAAAAACCGAAGAGTGATCCAGCTAAAGTGTGCTTGTAATCAGAGCCATGTTAAAAACTCAATGTAACAAGAGTAAACTATGCAATGAAATGGAGTATGGAGAAATAAGGAAAGGATAGGTAATCAAGTTCGCACCTTCTTGTCGATCAATACAGCCTCGGTACAATCTTCTTCAGCTTGTTGAAAGCTATAAACAAACTTTCAGATCAGAAGAGAAATAATTAACTGTCTTCAGATCAGAATGAAACATATGAAGCGAGCAATTACCGGTCAAGTTCCAAGTAAGCAGCAGCTCTATTGCAAAAATACGTAGCATTTGCTCCATTCAGTTTGATAGCTTCAGTATAGAAATTTACTGCCTTATTCCATTGTCGTCCCTTGTATGCAGCATTACCCTGGAATTACATTTATCCAACATAACTTTCTTTAAAAATAGATCATTCAAACTCAAACAGCACATGGATCAGATATTTCTTTCTTGCTTAGAAGAAAGCCCCAAAGAGATAATTTTACCTTTTCCTTCATAACTTCAGAAGCCTCCATACCACCATTGGAGTCAGTCGCTGGAGCTAAGCTGGATGCAATATCGGCTTGGTCCTGAAGGGATGCATATACATCGAGAATTGTATCGAGAAGGAACTTATCACCTCCATAGTAAGCAAGAAACGACACGGAAATTGGACGATCACCGTGTTGCCCTAAAGGAATTGTAACCTGTAGAATATGTATATAGATTTGTGTTATATTACACTCAAGTCTCAAGAGACAGTCCTCCTCCAACCATTGATGAGAAAGCGGAAAAGAAAATATACCTGACAACACCCAGACATGCTAGCTATGCTTGAGAGTGCATAATTTCGATCAAGAATCTCATTCAAAACGTTCTTGTTCTTTGTGTTAAGCTTCGGCGGGGGATCAGCAACTGTGGGGATCACGAGAATTCCATCTTCCTAATAATAAGATACAGTATATATGGTTCATCATAATACTATAAAACTACAAAAGGAAGAGTAGAATCCCCCAAAAGATGAACTTAAACAATGCAACCTCTCCAATTTTCAGTATTTCAGTGGCTAACTGTCCTCAAGACACTGATGTTATCGTCATGGCATTGAGAAGGTTACCTTTAGAAGGCTTTGAATGGCGGCTCGCATCTCAGTTTTCACTCTGTAGAGGGATTTAATGCTCTCGTTTCTGCTCTTCAGAGCTGCAACAACATCATTGGAGAATCCTGGCCCTAAAAACGATTTGCAAGTTTTCGACCATTCTTCATGATTTGTTTTAAACTCATGCCTGATTTACAGAAGCAACCTTAATTTAATTAATGTATATAACACAATATAAGAAGAAAACTAATTACCTCCAGCAAAAAGAGAATAATATCAATCTTTTATTGTACCAGTTGAAAATGAACGAGAGAGGGAAACTAGTGAATTTACAAAAAGAGCAAGCTTCTTAAAATACCTTTGTATTAATAACATCACAGATGAAAGAGCCTTCAAAGTTGATGCTGATTTTTGCGATTTCCCAGATTGCTCACAGAATTCCGCAAGACTTGGTACATTTGAAGCGATATGTTGACCAACGTTTATATGTTTTGGAGTCTGGTCTGCACGAGCCAGTGGCCAAGAGACGTAAGATTTGAATCTTGAGCAGGACTAAGAGAAGGAAGTAATACTAATGCAAACTTACAGCCAGATAGATTTTCGATTGCCTTTCTAACAACATGCACCGACTTTTGCTTAGGAATGTCAGAGAGCTCGAATAAATCATCAGCGAAGATTAAAGATCTTTGCCTTTTATGTGTAACTGCACTCAGATTAAGTAAGGCATGCCCAACGTGACACAAAACAGATGGGTCACGGGCAAACCATCCTGCAAGAAAGCAAACACATAGAGATCTTTAATCTGAATGCAAAAAAGGAAAGGGATTTGACAAGCACAAGGATTCTTTGTATGATTCAATACAAATATAGTAAAAACTTCCAATTGTTGAATGTAATAGTTTGCTAAACATTGTTCAAAATAGGGGGAAAAAAGAATGTAACTTACCAACAGTCTCTAGGCTCTGAGAATTGGGCAAAACTCCAACTGAGGAAACAGTCCCCTGAGATGGTCGGAAGCCAAGGATACCACAAAATGAAGCTGGGATTCTAACACCGCCAGTGGTATCAATCCCTGCAAATCAAGCATGTTGTGATTGCACAAATAAATGTGATCGATAGCCATAAGAAGAAACATGAAAGCACAGATTGCCAAGATCAAACAAAGACATTAGCAATACCAAGTGCAAAGTCAACGAGTTCAGCCCCAACAGAAACTGCTGAGCCACTGGAACAGCCTCCAGGAACATTAGATGGCATCAATGGATTAATAGGAGTGCCATAGTGCTTGTTTTCTCCAGTTATCCTGTAAAAAATCACATTCAAACCCCATTTTTTGTCTCAAATCAATTACCAAAAACTCATCTCATGGACAAACAAAATGGGAAATTTGATAACGGAGACATACCCAAAGCCCATCTCTTCCATGATTGTTTTGCCAACACAAGTAGCTCCATTTTTCAAGAGTGTTGTCACAACAACAGCAGTTTTCTCTGCAGCCTCATGAGTCTTCTTCCATTGTAGACTACCAAACCCTGTGATATAATCCTTAACATCGAACCTGTCAAAAACCCCAAAATAGATTCCTTTCATTTTATTGCAAATGACTTCTTCGTCTAACCAAGTCAAAACTTCAATCAAACCACAAAAGTTCAAAACTTTAAAGCGGATCATTCGATTCGATCATTGGAACAGGAAAAGGTGAATTTTTTAAAAAAAAATAAATATAGCAAAAAGAGAAGAAATTGAGAGAGGGGACATACGCGTCGGAGATGGAGAAGGTAAGACCGGAGAGAGATTGTTTAGCGGCAGGAGGAGGCGGTGGAGGAAAAGGAAGAAGTTCGAAACGATCTAAGAAAGCACCGAAGACTTCTTCTCTGAGGGCTTTAATCCGTCGCTTACGAGTCTCCGCTAAAATCACGATCCCGGCGACCGTCACGCCGATCACAACCCATACCTTCGGATTCGACGCATGGCTTTGAATCAAAGCCAGTGTATTCGACATAACGCGATCTCAGAGAAGGAGAGAACTAGAGAGAGAGAGAAGAAGGGTTTTAGAAGGGTTTAAGAGACACAAAGGGGGAAGAAAAATAAGAGAGAGAGAGAGAGAGAGGCGATTTTGAAGAACAACAATTGATGCTATCGTGCGCTGGATGTTTAACTTTTTGTTTAGGCCTTAATTACGAGTGGTGGTGTCCAAGGCGAATCTTCTTTTGGAGTCTTACTTGGGGACTTGGGTAAATAATACTAGTAATAGCCTACGAAATTGATTTAAATTAAAAAGGCAAGAAAAGAATTGTGTTATTTTTTTTTTATTATAAAAAGTGAACAAATTGATACAATTTTGTGATTTTAAATCCTTTAATTTGTACATTTCTCTTGATGATTTTTCCTCTCGTGGAAAAATAATTTTTTAACCAAGTCAAGCAACCAAAAACCCCTACAGAAAATTGATTGACAAAAAAAAAACAGAAATATTTCACATATTGCTAGTATTTTATTTGTTAAGTTTCCATAATCTATAGCCTTGCCCATCAATCCAAATTTTTCTTCAGTTTAAATGAAACCCAAAGTTAGTTTCTGTTTTAATTTGGCATACCAATCCAAATTTGGTAGATAACATGGCATGTCGATTCGGATTTGTACTCTCATAATTTACCTCAATTCCATACTAGCATTGAGATAACTTTTGTTTAAAAAAAAACAAAGACTAATACACATAATATACCAGAAGAGAGTTGATTATATATAACCTTGAAAAAAACTAAATAGTTGTATAAATGAACATGTTAAAACAGTGAATATTATATATCCTGAATCTAAAATCCAAAGTAATTGAGTTAAAAAAATAAAATAAATCCAAAGTAATAAATCAAATGGTAATATCAACTATTGGTGGTATTTACATAGAGAAGAGAGAACGAATAAAGTTAGAAAGTAAAAGAACGAATAAAGTTAGAAAGTAAAAGAACGAACCAGAGGTGAGAAGAGAAGAAGATGATTCAAGGAGACATGGACATTATTGTGTCATCGTTCAAAAGCGAGTCAATATCAAATAAGTCGTCTTCTTCATAGTTGACTAGTTCCTCTCTGTTGTTTAAACTTGATGAAGCCTGCACAACAATTTTTAACAAGAATGTTCAACAAAATATGATACTTTTGATGAGATTGCATAAACACTGATGTTAATGGTCGCGGGTACCTCGTTTTCACGGAAGCCCTCAACAACGGTTAGGAGTCTTCGGTATTGATCTCGTGCTTCTGGGTATTGAACCATCGATTTGACCCGAGTGAGAGCTTTTTGAAGCCTTTCCTCTGTCTGTTTTCTTCCTTTTTCTAGAAAATCATACTCATCTTCCTGTGGAATGGTAGGGGATAGTACTGATACAGGCGGTTCGGGTTCCACGGTTTTGGCGATTGCACTGCGTTTAAACCCTCTTAAACCACTACCTTTGCGTCTCCAACGCAAAATGATTTTCTCGAGTAATCCCACAGACCAAACGATTGGTCGGTATTGTTTCCGGACCTGATGTCCTCTCACATGAGCCTAAAAGGTAAGAGCATAAAGATTTCAAGCAATGAGAAATTAGACAAAGGTTTAAGGAAAGAAAAAAAAAACGGCGGAATGAAAGGCAAACCTGAATCTTAACGACTCTTTGTCGGATCAAAAGAAACTCTTTTCTCTTCTTCCAACCCCGATATTTCTTCTGGATATGCACTGCAGCGGAATGAACAGAGACTTCACTGTGTCCTTGATTCTTAGTGTTTGCAGCAGCTGCAAAGGATATAGCTATCTCGTCGGAGATATCAATCCCTTCATCATCGCCAAATCCAGACAGCTGTTTCCGCTGGAATGATTGCATCCTGAATACTTGATGAAGACGATCAGCTGCTTGTGTAGCATTACGGACAGCGGTAAGTGAATCCTTCAAGGAAAGTGTTTCTGGTACATCGCCATAGCTCATAGGAGCAGCGGTTCGCTCAGAGACTGTTTGAACAGCTTTTGGTCCAGCAGAGTTTGCAGAGCTGTTTTCCTTCAAGTCCACTGTTAGCTTTTCAAGATAACTAGTTAAGGAAGACTCTGCAAGAAAACCCGAAATTCCCCTGTGTCCATTTACGTAGGCCAAATCAGCAGCAGTTTTACCCAAAGGAAGCTCTAGAGATGGATCTGTCAACGCTCCAGCATCAGCACCTAGAGAGACAAGCACAGCGACAGTTTCCTCCCTGAAATGAACAGGCAACATAGTTAGTTTGATTATGAAAATGTGGACCAACTAATAGAGTTCAAGATACATCAATTTGACCATCTTATGAGAAATGCAAAATCTCAAATCATAAATACAAAAAAATGAAGGAAGGTAAGATAGAGAGATCTTTTACCTGCCACTAAACGCAGCCCAATGAAGGGCGGACCATCCTTTTGCATCACGGAAGTTAATGTTAACTCCTGCTGCTAAAATCGGTTTAATAGCCCAATCATATCCAAGCGCTGCAACAACATGTAAAACACCCTGTCCATCTTCATCCAGTATGTTTGGCCCCTTACCCTCTTCAGTCACTTTATGGATGAGCCATACATATAGTTGCTCTTCAAACTGTTCCCTAAAAAGCCGTACTTTTGGTTGTTGTTTGGTTGAATCTCTCTCAACCGTCCCTGGAAGAAGATACTCTTTTTCCTCCTTTAGCAACATGATATTACTGATTTTCCTTCGTTTCTCCCCAACATCGTTAAATATATGGTGTTCGTGAACAAAAGCTCCATGAGCAAGCAGCTTCTCTAACCGCAGCTGAAGTGATGCTTCGTTTGTATAGGTACCATAAATATCAACAGCATTGATTTTTTTGGTAGAACCAGAAAGGAAATCAAATTCTCGTAATTCACTGCAAGCAAATCTGTTGGAACACGTCACATAAAAGGGCACTAAACCAGCTGTATGCGGTGGAGCATGGCAGCAAAGGACACCGTCTACAAGAATCTCAGCAGGAACCTCCACTTCACCAAACATGCATGACCAGTTATACTTGGTAACTTCTTGTGGGCTAAGCAGAAATGTCCCAATAACCATAACCTGCAGATAAAGTGATACATGTAAAAAAAATTATTCCCTATAAACAGAATGAACAAAAGGATCTGAAAACAGAGAGCTAAAAGGGATTAACAAAAGGAAAAAGCATTACTAATAAAAAGACGGAAACCAAACATTTTTCCAAATACAAACAGTGAAGTTACCTCAACTTCTGCATCGGTATGTGCGCATTTTGGCCAAAAATCAACTATGGTGAAACGCTGATCCTCGGAGAGAGAAGGGCTCAGGGAGGGTCCACCTCCTGCAGTTTCACAATCAACAGTGGTCCATGCAATATCTCCACGCGAAGACTGCATCTGTAAATCCTCCATCTCGCCAAGTTCTTTACTAGCCCACCGAGAAAAACTGTCGACCTTCTTCAAACTATCTTCGTGTCTTAACAATGATTTTTTTACAGGTATATATTCAGATTCCATACTTGTTGGAGCTTGAAAATTATTCCCAACAAGTTGCTGATTTTCACTGCCAAGGAGACTGGAAAATGTCTGAAAATTATCTTGTGCACTTTGCTCAAATGATGCCAGACCAGTGTCATCAGTCATTCCAGAATGTGAAACCAGATCCAGGGGACATTTTGGCAATGATAGGTCATCCTGAGCTAGAATCTACAGAGACGAAGATCTCGAAATCAGAATACTTCATGACAGTATCCATGCGAGCTTAAATAAATACTTTTATAATCTATTAGCGAGAGGGAGCCATATAACAAACACAGGTATCAGATGTCTTTCATCATCCTATCTAAAGTCAGGTAAATATTGATTCAGGCATAGAATGCATTTTTTCAGAATAGGTAACGACATATAACTTTATCTTCAACGACTTACCTTTACAATGTGTCAATGACAGAAGTATTAACCCTGAGAAAATTGCTAATAAAAACATGTAAAACATACATACAGTTGTTATAGCTCCTAAGTTTGATGTGCTATTACATCATATATATTCCTCACAGTACATCTCCTTTTATACATTTTTAACATCTATGGACACTTTTTGTATACTCTCACTAATATAATATACATGTATAGCTAACGAATGAATAATTATAACAAGCATGGGTGCACTACCTGCCAATTTAATTGGGGTTGAAGGGGGTTTCTGAGATGCTCAGTCGCTAACAGCCCACCTCTGTCTGTATTTTCTTCCACCAGCATTGATTCAGTATTAGAAGGCTGCACCTGAGTCAACAAATTACTGTAAGGTTGATCATGGTATCTTGTCACTGAATTCCCAACAGTATCCCAAGCTCGAACATCAACTAATCTCTGGGAATCACTTTCTCTAATTCTGTTCCCAAGAGCCTGCGAATCATTACGCATGCCAGGAGCTGGTGTCCAACCATCGCGATTTCCTACACAGGAAAACAAAGACACTCTTAACAAAAAAGCAGACTGTAAACCAGACAGAGAGGCAAGTATCCAAAACAGAGCTTAAATTGAAAGACTTTAACATGCTAGCATCCTGCTATTCCCTTAACTGAGGATTACCAGTTTGAAATATAGGAGATGCTCGCAAGACAGAACTTGCTTGATGACTATCCCCTGCGCCAAAACTGATATAAGGTGGTGTTGAAAATTACACGCACAACCAAGAGCGTGTGATGTTTACAGATGTAAGTCATCACTACTCGCAAATTAAATATGAATATCGAGGATTCTTCCATGGAAAGAACTATAAGAACTATACCTTTGACCCAAAGATGCCAAACATACAAAATATAGAAAAAAAAATACCAGAATCAGCATCTTCACATAATGATGACAATGTGCTGGTTGGGCTGGCTGATGAATCAATATTCACTGAAGCTGTGCCATTTACGGAACTTGAATTGTTTTCTTTCATTCCTATACTTGTCCGGTTACCCTATATAATTTACAATATAAGATGAACTTAAGAAGACTGATCAGTAGAGAACTACATTACAAAAGTAAAATATAATGTTAAATGATGGAGATTTGTTAACAGCAGAGACAGCAAGAGCTATACATACCTTAACCTCCAAGTAGTGTACAAAAACAATATGCATCAAATCTCTGTAACAATACAGCATAAAACAGAGTATATAAGCACAAAACTGAAGATACACTAGGAGAATATAATATCAAGAAGCAAAGTCAACTTTCATGAGTGAATTTTAAAGATTGCATGAAGACAGTGACCCAGTTGGTATTTTGATGTTCCACTCTTAACCCATGAAGGTCTCTCAGAGATCCAAAGGAAAACAAAGACAAAGTAGCGCCTCTACCATGAGATACACTGCCCTATCCTCATCTAAAACCCAGTGAGTGAGGTTTCTCTATAACAGCACCTTGAAAATTATTATCCTAAACATTCCCTTTTCTCTACAAAAGGTTCGTTATACCCAACTGAATAAGGAAAATATATGGACAAACTCAGACTCACTGTTCAAGCATCCAGTAGCATCGTCTCTGGAAATTCTCGTTGCCTTCTCCATGAGCATAGTAACAATGTAGCACATCAATGCTTCCTACCTATATACACTCGAACAATGTTACACTCAACAATTTAGATACATTGCACTATCAACTAATTTATTCTAAAACCGGGAGTAGAACCAAGTATCAGGTTCCATGATGATGCAACACTGAACTATTAATGAGAAATCAAAATTCTAACCTTCAGCTTCTCATGAGCTTCTCTTATTGTTTTCCCATCCTTCTTCTTCCTCCAGTTGTGTCCATCTTTCCTAAAATATCTCAGCACCTTCCTATCAAAAAGAAAGAGTGAACCACCTATAAGGGTGGGGAGAAGATGTCAGTTTACATTGAAAAAATATTTGAAAGTTGTAGATTGTTGTCACTTCTATGCATGAAATTCATCCTAATCCTAGTATTTATCAATAATGGTAGACAAAGTGACTATTTTGTTATCCCGACCATCGACTATTCGTGAACCCAAGATATACTGCAACCAAAAACGCAGGCCACAAACGTACTGGCGGGTCGGTTGGGAGACTCTGATGCAATATGAAACTTCTGATAGTTCTGAAGAATTTCACAAATCTCAGCAGGCCTAAGCCACCTATGTTGAGCTTCTGACAGCAACTGCTCCATATCTGCGAATTCGTAGAGGTAAAAAAACATATCTGAGTATTTATCCCAAATTACGACAACCACTAACACTATTAAGCTACCACTAACAAAATATGAACATTCCCAAACGCAACAGAGCAATCCAGTAATAACGCAGAAATTTCAATTTTCAATTTAAAACTGAGCAAACTACTTCACTTCCTCGAAATTTCAGATCAAGCACACAAAAAAAAGAAAAAAAAAATCGACACCAGTAAGAAAGTGGGGTGAGCCAAGCTATTCTCTAATGAAAGGGACACGGGCTAGATTCCTTCGCCTACCAAATGTGGAACCCAGAAACACAAAAGATGGTAACATAAACCTAATCGACGCAACAAAAGGAACCAAATACTGGAGAAGGAGATAGAAAAACATAAAGAGACCTAATTGAGGACAAATAAATCCAAAAAATCCACGATCCGCCATAGAAACAATAAACCCCAAAACTCAACCAAGAGATCTCTTTTAGCTTTCTCCGAAATCCTAAAGAAGGGAATCAAACGAACCCTAAACTAACCGATCTGAGTATGCATGAACTGAGAAAGCTTGTTTCCTTCGTTTCCAGGTGTGAAAGCGAAAGAGTTTTTTTTCTTCTTCCTCCGATTTTTTTTTCTTCTTATTATCTTATTGGAGCGAGACCCAAGATTATAAAATATACAAAGTATAAACAGTGACTTATATCACTTATCCAATAGGAATATGACACGTATGCAAATTAGATTTGTCCTCTCCATCAGTCAGTCCTTGTTTGTTATTATTACTAAATCTTTTTTTTTTTTTTTTTCAAAGTTACAATTAAATATCTTTTTCCCTCTTCTTCTGACTTGCGGCGGCTGATCCGACGGTGCAGATCCAAAGTCAAGATCTAAGTCCTGGTGCGACCGTAGACGATGACGCCATATAAAATCATCATCATTGTAACATATATACATCATCGTATATATATTTCTAATTTTCCATGAAAATGCAGTCGAAGAAGACTTGTATTTCTAATTTTCCATGACACAAAATACCGATATGAGATTCCTATACTAGATGGCTCTATAAATTTGAGTAGTCAAATACTTAGATTCTTCACAACAGTGCAAAAACATCGATGCAGCTTACAAATTTTAAATTTTATGGACAAAAGAAGCAGCAGCAGCTATGTTTAAGGGAAGAAAAGAAGAAGCTTAGACCATGTATGTCATACCGACCTGCATCAAATGCGACTGAGGCACACTTAAGTTCGCGATTCCTCTTCTGCAGTTTTTCCTCAAGAATGCGTAAAAGTAATTTATGACTAGCTTCTTGATGAACCATGAATCTTTTCTTGCTCTTATATCGCCGTGCCCAAGTAGATACACGACACCTGATTCTTTCGCTTTGTGTATGAACGATAACTCTCTCTCCAGGCTTTGCTCGGCTTCAGATACAGAGGAGTCAGACGATGCGTCAAAGGGATTGTGGTTTGTGTGATCAGACGAGATGTTCATTTCCAAGATCAGTTTGTTCAAGTCTCTGTACTCGGAGAGAAGAGGAACGCCCATCGAGTACATGCTTCCATTGGGGCCAATAACAACTCTAGAACCTGGGAAATCTTCCTCTGAGTCTGAATCATCGTTCCCGTCGCTCTCCAAGGAACGTTCTTGAGCTTCTCTTCGGATGAACTTCTCGAGGCTCTCGATCAGTAGCTGCTCAAATGCTTGGTGGTTCTCTTTCCTTGCATCCTTATAACCATACCTTCACCACACAAAAAGCAAACAGTGTTTATATTTGGCTCTTCAGCACAACAAAATGGAACGGAATAAAAGAGGAAAATAATATGTTCCTGTGGGCCAAATTGGAATCAACAGAGCTCTTAAGACCTTGTGCTATATGTTATTCTATAAGAGTGAAGAAAAATATCTACAGACTTGAGTATGAATCTCTACGCACGAAAATTTGAGCAGTGAAAGGGAAAGAAAAAGACCGACCTGGCAATGCAACGGAATAAGTGATAGCTTTTGGTGCAGACGCGTCTGAAGAGGAACCTCTCATTCTGGGGTACAAGTGGAACCGGAACATATTTTATACAAACAAAAATGACCATGGAATGGATTGCAGGAAGTGTTGTCAGAAAATGGCCAAATATTGCTGGTACTCCCTTCACTAATTCATTGTACAGCAAACCGATACCAGGAGCTCTTATTGTTCCCAGGTTGCACCCAAGTTCTCTCATCAAATCCATTGACAACTTTTGTTCAACTTCTGTTTCATACCGGAGCTTACTTCCATAGTTCCAAACATACATTATACCAAACATGATTACGGCAAAAACCAATATTATCCAGCTGCCATCCCCGACACTCGCTATAACTGACGAGAAAAAGACTAATTCCACTCCGAGGAAAACTATCAGAAAGGCAATGACGATTACGATATTGATCTGCCATATAAGAAGCATGATTAAGGTCACCAGAATTGTCGTTGTCATCATCACTCCAAGCTCAGCCATCCCTGTGAAAAAAAATAAAACCAAATTAAAAAAAAAAGGGAAGCAAATCAGACCACCAAAGCTATTAAAGGGAAACAGAAAAAAACAAATAGTACCATATGCATTTCCAATCTCATTGATACTTGAGATTGAGCAGACGACGACCAGGCAAACGGCAAGCAGGAACCAGTTTAGGACAGGTATATAGATCTGACCCATAAATTTCCGAGACGTGTGGATAATTTTGAGACGAGGGAAACAGCCCAGAGCTGTTGACTGTTTAATACATGAAAATGTTGCAGTAGTCATTGTGCGACTAGCTATTAGAGCTGCAATGTTGGCTATGACAAGGACCG
The DNA here is from genome assembly GCA_964056655.1 of Arabis hirsuta. NCBI lineage: Eukaryota > Viridiplantae > Streptophyta > Magnoliopsida > Brassicales > Brassicaceae > Arabis > Arabis hirsuta. The sequence goes on along the minus strand of OZ053302.1, from coordinate 5,293,981 downwards.
GCCAGAATATAGCACCTACAGAACAGTGATGAATAAGTCAGTAACCCGCAGCACGAAATAAGCCCTTGCCAGTGGTCTTTTTTTTGGCCAAAGAGGCATGGATATTACTGATTGAAGGAAGTAACTGAACTTTACCTGGAACAGATGAAAAGAAAGCTTGACTTGCATCCGTATGATTCTCCATCAGGTATGCAGCTTGTCCCATATAACCCAACATGAGGCACGGCAGTACGAGACACACAAATGTAAGCTGCAGAAAACAACAACGAATAGATAAATCAACATTACAGAAAATTAGAACCCAGATAGCATACAAAAAAAAAAATGTAAACATCAGCCACCAACAGCCACTCTATTCTTTGGTTACCTGGACTGATCGAACAGAAAAATAGCAAAGGTCTGCAAATAATGCCTCTGAGCCTGAAAGTTAAAATTATATAACATGAACAATCAACAATCAACAATGGAAGCATCATAATATCAGACAGAGTATTCACTATTCAGAATAAAAAGGCTGATTCAGTTATGTTAGCCTTTGCTACCGGAGTAATCTAGTTCATTTTCTGATAAAATTGAACCCATCGTACGAAATTGAGAAGTTTACCTGTAGCACAGAGGATGCAACCTCCAAGTGCATACCACGCATTTATAGAGTTCCTCTTGAAGAAGTAATAGATGTGGATAGGGTTGAATGCTCTGTAAACACTGCTATCGTATTTGACCAGGTTGTAAATTCCAATACCAGCAAGACAACAGAACCATATAAGTAAGGCGGGACCTACTACTAGCCCCATCTTACTCGTCCCATACTTTTGTAGACTAAAAAGGATCACCAGAAATGCAACTGAAATCATCACCACTTGATCTGTAAAGAAGAAACAAGTGGTATGTGAACAATAGCAAAAGATAAAATGACAATATAAAAAAAAACCCAGCATTGAAAGCTTCAAAGTTAATTACACTATCATCTCCATTACCTTGCTCAACTGCATCAACTCCAACCTTAAGTCCAGCAACAGCTGACATTACTGCCGTATGCAAAATAAGTAAATAAGATAAGTCCAAATGGTAGTAGCAACCCCCCTGTTCAATAAAACAGAATGATGCCTATCGACATACTCAGAAGAGGTTATATAAGAACCTGACATTGCAGGAGTAACAACCCCATCGGCAATCACCATGGCAGTTCCAGCAAGAACTAACCCGAGGAGAAGTTTCTTCAGAATTAATGAATTCTCGAGTTTTTCTTTTAGTTTCAATGATCTCTCAAGCTCAGGGCAAGGCACCTTCAGTCTAAAACTTGAAATCCGAGCGTCTGAGCGAAGTTGGTTTGGGATAAGACTAATTTTGGCATGACGAGAGATTAGTGAGTACAACGCAAAGGTTCCACCTGAAATATCATACGTAATCAAAGCAGTTGGCACTGTATGTACAGACAATATCCAAAGCAAGACTATAATTAGGAGATCAGAATAGCTAAAGCATACCTTCACCATCATCATTTGCCCATAGAACAACAAGCACATATTTAATAAGAGGGACCAAAAGTAAGGTGTATATTACTAGTGACAATGCTCCAATGACATCTTCTTTATCTTGGACAGGTGATTTACTGAACATTACACTGAACGTATACAACGGACTGGTTCCTACATCTCCAAAGACAACCCCTAGTGTCTGGAATGCAAGTAACACTCTCCTCCCGACAGTCAAGTCCTAGCGAAGTAAAAACACAAACAAAAGTTAGGTTACCTATGCAGAGTAAAGTTCTGGCTCGCAAAAACCAGTCACAGATCATTCATCATTCACTGTTCTCCACCCTCTACAGAACTTGCAAAAAAGAAGTAAAGCGTCAAGCAGAAAACTCCACAAAACAAACAGTCACTGCCCTCCGACAGTGCATCCCTTGCAAGTTTCCATCCCCCAACATGATAGATTCAAGAGCATATCTCCATTTCTAGACAATAATCTCCACATATTCCTATAAGAACTTCCACTTAATCACTTACGAGACTAGTACCACCCCTCGAGGCCTCAAATTCAGAGAAATAGTTTCCTTAATTCAGTGGTGTTTTCTAGTTCATATCCAAACTCTAGCCAAAGCAGCTAAGAAGAGGCAATTTGTTTAAGTCACTATTAAGAGTACACTCACCATGCCTGTTCATGGCTATACGTTGATATGTTTTCTACTTATTATATAATGAAATTCACAGATAAGAAACCACAAATCACCTCGTAATCATTCCTTGGAGCACCAGGAACTTCAAGAGCTTCCACGTCGAAAGAGTCAACACGAGGACCAGTACGGATCAAACGATGCTCCGCTATTTCTTCCTCTTCAGATTCCAGTCCGGTACCGTCGAATCCGTCATCATCATCCTCCTCAAGTCCGATCTCGGAATCCTCATCGTCTTGAGTAACCCATCGAGACTCGATAGAGTCCATGGATGCCAAATCTCCAAAACCACCACCACCAACTGAGCTACCGATCTCTTCCTTTTCCGAACCATCCAAGCTACTATCCTCCGTCATTTCTCAGAACTCTTCGATTGCAATCCACAATCAACGGATCAGGCGACGAAATTTGAGACGCGGATTCGAACAAAAATATGCATGAACAGTTACAGAAACAAAAACCTCTGCAAAGATTCTGAGGGTCAAATACGAAGAATCGTAGTAGTAGAGTTTCGCATCGGATCAAAATTTGTTTAGAATCAAAAGAGGAAGAGATGGTCTTGTTTCTTCTTTACTGGTGAATGTCGATGTTCTCAATCTCTCTGCTTTACTGGTGAACCGGTACGATCACAAAGGTGATTCATTCGAACGAATTTGAAGAATCGTACCGGATTAAACCAGTATGAACCGGTTAACAAAATTGGGTCAATGCCTTATTGGGCCCTAGTCGATTTATTCGTCAGTTGACCTGAAATATCCTGCTCATGTGTCTCATTATATATAGAGAGATTTTGCTTTGACATAGCTCTCACATATAGCATAAGCTTTCTTGTGTTCAAGTTTGATACTTAATCATATGATCTTAATTATCTTATTACAATCTCATACAAAATGCCCACAAAACTCACTCAAGGTACAAGCTTGAATATTCACACAAATACTTTACATACATATTTCTTACACCGAAGACCACCAGCATACGAAGGATTTTAGAGTTTCTAAGATAGGATGAAGGATTTTTTAGGGATTTTGAAGTGTCTCAACTCCCCTGTAGACCAAAATAGTGTCTAGCATCTTCTCCTGTAGACCTTGTGGCATTGTTGCAATCATGTCTCTCAAAGAATTCTCTGTTGGATTTTCAGGACTCAGCGCATAGATCATTGGAACAATCGTCGAGATTTGCCTTTAAGTTCTGGATAAGAAATCCGGAAGGAAGTTGTCTTTTCTTTTGATATGCTTGACATCAAAATTCCATTGTGAAAACCAGCTTGCCTTTCACAGTAGTTGTGCTTGCGACAAGACTTTTTGCTTGAACTGTATCATCTTTGGAAACGAGCACATGTCCATCTCTACGAGAAAATGTTGACCAACCAGATGAAACTCAAACTTTTCTATTCCTCGTTTAACCGCAAGAATCTAGTTGTCGAGATATTTCCCTTTCCATATACGAATTATGGGATCTGAATTTGGTTACGACCAACTTAAACAAATAAAAAATCGTGTTTGTCTACTAAATTCTCGACCATAAATCCTAAACACTAAACCTTAAAACTAAACTCTAAAACTAAAATAGGTAACCTAAACCCAAAAATTATAAATTTACAAAATTTATAAAATTCAATATGTACTATACTATGTATAACTAAATAGAATAGAATACATTATCATAAGGGCAAAATGGTCAATAATACATATTATACAGCATAAACAATAATTTTGGCTACTGAGTTAATTATAATTTTTTTTAATGTTATATTTGCCAATATCCCTTAAGTTTTTGCTGCTTTAATAATACATAAAATATATTTATTTAATCGATAAATAAAGTGTATTCATAATTAAAAATTAAACTCCAATTCAATTTAACATTGTTCTTAAGAATCATCAATCTCAATATTATAATTTTGTTTATCTATATAGGTTGACAAAAAGAAAATGTGAAAAGAAGAAGAAAAGAAAAAACAACTGAAAATGTAGACAAAAACTAATGTTCAAAATCATTAATCTATCACTCGACTCGAAAGAATAAAACTTTCGTTGGGTCCAATAAAGAAAAAGAAAAATCAAAATGATTTAAATACCGAGTTTTTGGTATAAAAATGTCGGTATTTCCAAAAACATCATTAAAGCTTTTGCACAATTTCAGTACGAGATAGATGGTTGTCATATTTACAAAAGGATTTGAGAAAATCAATTATGGTTGATCCAAAATTTGTTCCTTCGAGTTAGTGACCTCACTGTTACGAAAACAATTGTATGGGATACTCTCCTAAGAGAACACTCCCAATCTCTTAGTAAAACAATAGATTACACTTGTAGATTGGATTTTGATTTGTTACTTCCCTCAAATTAGATAGAATGACTAAGAACAACAACAAAAACACGTATTAAAAACACTATGGAAAGTTTACATTAAAGGTCCTTGTGACTGTCTCGCTCCGGGTTGCATTGTCTCTCTTTAATCAAACGCTTAAGCCGATGGTTGATATATTGGTCGACTTCTTGTTTTGTGACCTCCTTTCGGTTTCCATGTATCACTTTAAGCGCCACCCGATCAGGAAGGATTCTTTGAGCCTTAGTCTTTAGGTTTAGATCCTTATTAAAGTATTCATAGTTCGCTTTACTCAAGCGATTAGGCTCTGCGCAATGACGGTTACCAACTCCACCATCGCCATCGTGAAAGGCTTACACACTAACCACCTTATCCCCCCTCTGTGACCGTGCCAATCTACTCTCTCGCATCGGGTGCAGTGGATCAGGTTTCTTCTTAACCATGATGAGGACATTAATCCTCCCAACAAATGTTGGAGGAGGAGAACATAGCGTAATTCAGACTCCCAATTTATAAGCTCGAGAAATTTTTTCTTTTAGGAGAGAAAAACATTGAAGGCGCTCTCAAGGCTTTGAAGAAATTAGTTATGGGCATTCGATTTTGTTGAGTTTGGATTATTCGGTTTTAAGAAAACAAATCTCATTTGAAATTAATTTTAGTTTGGTTCGGTTTGGTTTAGTTCGGTCCAGATTTTGAAAATAATTACCGAACTAATTTTCATTCAATTTTTTTACAAAATAATAGTTGTTTTCTGTTTAGAAAATCACAACTTCATAATAGATCCCTTTAAAATTACGAACTTTATTTAAAAAAAAAAAATCAAAAGAAACTAAGAAAACAGAGTCCTCTGCAACAACAGTCATACAAACAGAGCAACAACAGGCATACAAACAGAGCAACTATTCAAACTTAAAGCCATAAAGAAGTAATGGGAACGTTTATGATCTTAATTTTCAAGGCGGTGTTATAGAGAAACCTAATCACATCGGGATTCAGATGAGGATATTGCTGTCAAATGGGTTGACCGCGTCCAAATGGTGATGTCCAAGTGGACATTTTTTTTTTGGACAAATCACGACCAGTAACGACCATGACCAATAACGACCGTGACCAATAACAACCATGTCCAAATGGTTTGTCTATGGGAGTCCACTTGTATAGGGTTTAGATCATTTGAATATGTTTAATTCACTTGTATATGTTCCTTGACAATTAATCATCAAAAGACAGAAAAAAATTACGCAATTTCGTAATTTTCCTGCCAAAAATAAAATTTCGTAAAATTTTCTGCCAAAAATGTAAACCCATAATTTTTCCGCCAAAAATAAAATTTCGTAAAATTTTTCTACCAAAAATGTGACTCCGTAAAATAATTTTCCTCCAAAAACGTAATCCGTAATTTTTCCGCAAAAAATGTGACTCCGTAAAAAAATTTCCCTCCAAAAATTTCCGTAAAAAATTCTCACCAAAAACGCGATTCCGCAATTCTCCCTACAAAAAGACGATTCATGAGTTTCCCGCCTAAAATGTGATTTCATTAAATTTTTTCCGTCAAAAAACGAGATTATGCAATTCTCCCGCAAAAAAACACAATTTCGTAATTTTTCCGCAAAAAATATGATTTCGAAAAAGAATTTCTTTGAAAAACGTAACTCCGTAAAAATTTCCCGTCAAAAATACTATTCCATAATTTTCCCGCCAAAAACCGCGATACACGCATTTTCCGCCAAAAGCGTGATTTCATAAAAAAAATCAGCCAAAAACACAATCTCGTAATTTTTCCCCCAAACGCAATTATGTAATTTGATTCTATAGTTATTTTTTGTATCAAGAAACCAAAGTCAAAGATTCTTCAAAAACATTTAAAAAAAAAACACATCTCATTGGTCGTCCATTGACCATATAGACTAAAATCTTTATGGTCATGATCATAACTGACCACTTTTATAATGGGTTGGGTTGGACAATGGTCAACCATCCCATGCAGTGAACCTTCGTGACACCGTCGCTACTTTGTCTTTGTTTTCCTTTGGATCTCTGAGCCCCTCGTTCCCGGCCTCTTTTATTGCCCTTGGTTGTGGGATCTATGTAATTCGTGGAATGATTGGAGCCGTGCAAACATCGCTTGTCTCGTTCCTGAATTGTGAGGAGGATCTCTCGAACTAGGGAAAGTAACACTACAAGTCACACAAACTTTCTTACCATTCTACTGCAAAGAATGTAAGAAATAGCGAAAAAGACAAAAATGTAAATACATTGAATTATGTATAGAAAGAAGGATGGGGTTTTGAGGATGAGGAAGATGATGAAGAAGGAAACGATGACAAAAGCTACTGGATATAGCTATCTAGTGGAAGTAGGAGTTTACTGTGGAAGATAAATCATATCAGGTTCTTGATGGGATCTCACGGACAATAAGACCAGAGAAGAGTTACTTTTGACTCTTTACTTCATCAGCATGAACAATTTTAGTAGAGAGGTTTGTTTAGGTTGAATCTTTGTGATTGTCACTTTTCAACTTTAGCATAGGCTTTCTTGTGCTCAAGTCTGATACTTAATCATATATATGATCTTAATTATCTTATTCGAATCTCATACAAAATCCCCACAAAACCAAGTATCTTATTTGTGTTTCGAAGAAGATTTAGACATTGTTTTACACTACATGTGGTTTCAAATATTAATTGTTCTTGTAAACACACATCATTTTGCCCATCTGTTCGTTGCTCGAATGCCCCGGACTAAAACCTCATAAGCCCCAAATGGGCAAAAAAAATTCTTAAAGCCCTTTGCTAATCTAAAAGCCCCTCAATCTTTCCCTTCACAACTTTACCCTTCTTTTTTATTATTATTATATATAAACATCCAATTAAATAATCCACCAAACAAATTAAATTTTTTACCAACCAAATTAATTTTCAACCAATCAAAAACAACCACATACTCTTTCTCTCTCTTCCTCTTTCCCGTCGATTTCTTTCTCCTCTGTCTCTCCTGTCGCTGAAAAAAAAACAGAGCTCTGCTTCTTCTTCTTCGGATCTGCTTCACTTCTCTTCCTCGTCCTTCTTCTGTGTTCTTCATCTCATCATCTCTTTGCCATCACCCTTCTTCTTCTCCATCTCGTTGAAGCCTCTTTGCCCTAGTCCATCTTCTTCTTCATGTAAGAGTTACGAAAAACAGAGGCAAGGATTAAGAGTTGTTTCATTCTTGCACATGTGAGTCTTCTAAATTAAGGTATGATATTTCATTGTTTAGCAAGTTTCATGTTTAGGGTTACATTAGGTTTTGTTCTAGTTTTGGAAATTTGTTTGTAAATTAAATTTGGATATTGGATATCTGTGTTTCTGGGTATTGGACTTGTTTTATAAGTTTATTAGGGTAATGTGCTAGGTTTTGTGGCAGCTGAATCATTATAAAGCAAACAAAATCGGACCTAATTTTTATACGTATAACTGGTACTACTGAGAATAACTGGTAGAACAAGTAGTATCGAGAATAACTGGTACATATGTTTTGGTACTGCAGGGGACATGACAATGAATTGCACAATCATATGTTTTGATTATGGAGGATGTTACTCAATGGAAGGTGATTGCGCAAGATGGAGTTCAAAAGGAGATAAAATTAAGAGTTTAGCGATACGGAGTGCACCGGAGGAGGTGACTTATTCGGCCTTGGTTGACGGAATTAGGAGAAAGATCATGATAGATGAAGCTACGACGCAGTTGAAACTTAGTTACTTTCCGATGATTTCGAATCTTTGGACACCATTAGAAATTTCGAATGATGATGAGGTTTTTGAATACCTAATGCAAGTGAATGGAGATGGTTGTAGAAAGCTTTTGAATGTGGAGCTCATCAATGTGGATGGTCCCATCAATGTTGTGGATGAAACTCAGAGATGTGTGGAAGCGAGAAGAGGTGTTGGAGAAAGTGATGTTGTTGTAGGGGATAATGATATGATAACTTTACACACAGACGAACCATTGGAACACCATGCGTTGGTAGATGAAGGTAAACGTGTGACTCATTTTGTGTGTTATGTCTGTCTGGTAAAACTGGGAAAACGGAGGTACAAGTGTTTGATTAGTTTTGTGTGTTCTTTCTGTCTTGTATAACTAGGAATAACTAGGTATAACTGTTTGATTAGCTTTGTGTGTTCTGTCTGTCTAGTATAACTAGGTATAACTATGTATAACTGTTTGATTAGTTTTGTGTGTTCTTTCTGTCTAGTATAACTAGGTATAACTATGTATAACTGTTTGATTAGTTTTGTGTGTTCTTTCTGTCTTGTATAACTAGGAATAACTAGGTATAACTATGTATTACTTTCTGTATAACTAGGTATAACTGATATAACTGTTTGTTTTTATAATCACAGATCACGAAGAGCTGGCACATTTTGATTGTCCTGAAGATAATGAGCAAGAACATTTTTATATGCCTGAAGATAATGACCAAAATAATGAGGAAGAAATTTTTGTGGATGGATCTAGCCTTGTATCCACTCCATGGGAAGATGGTATAGATATGAAATTGGGTCAAGAATTCGGAAGTAAAAATGAAGTGCAACTCTTAGTTCAACGAGCTTCACATAAAAATTGTTTTGAGTACATTATAAGCAAGTCGTGTACAAAACGATATGTGCTATGCTGTGTGGCAGCAGATAAAGGTTGCGAGTGGTATGTGCGGGTTATTGCGAATCGTGATTCAGATAGTTGGAAACTTGTAACTTACAGGAATATGCATACATGCTCTCGAGCTGATGCAAGTACAAGGTTAAAAAGAAGGAAAGGGACAGCAAAAATAGTTTCCGCTATTGTGGAGGAAGAGTTTCCAGGTAGTTTGGAGACTCCGAGGCCAAAACTTCTGATGAAGCTTGTTAAAACAAAAGCTAGTGTTGACCTATCATACACTACGTGCTGGAGGGGAAAACATCAAGCTGCTAATACTGTGAGGGGAAGTCCTGAGGAGAGTTATCGGATGTTGGAGGCGTATTTGTATATGCTACGGAAGATGAATGAGGGTACACAAACTTGTGTAGAATGGGATGAACATAATAGGTTTAAGTATATGTTCTTTGCGCTGGGAGCTTGTATTGAAGGGTTCAAATCCATGAGGAAAGTCATCATTGTGGATGCCACCCACCTTAAGCATTGTTATGGTGGAGTTCTAATTGTTGCGATGGCTCAAGATCCCAATCATCACCACTATCCAGTTGCTTTCGGTGTAGCTGATGGTGAGAAAGAAGAAAATTGGATGTGGTTTATGAATAAATTAAAACTAGTGATAGTGGAAGAGGATAAGGATGATCCTGAAAAAGCCAAGCGATCCGAGCGTGAACTGGTGTTTATATCTGATAGGAATGTATCCCTCATCAAGTCAATAAGTGTGGTGTTCCCGTTGGCTCACCATGGGTATTGTGTATACCATTTGGCTCAGAATGTGAAAGGTAGCGTTTCTAATACCCTGAAACAAACAGTTGTGGGGCATTTCATGTCATGTGCGGAAGCTTATACAGAGGATGTGTTCATAAGACGTTGTACTTCGTTCGAGAGAAGGTATCCTGCTGCAGCCGCGTATCTCGGAAGAAGTGTTGAGGTGGAAAAATGGGCAAGATGTTATTTTCCAGGAGAAAGATACAACATAACAACCACCAATAGTGTAGAATCAATCAATGGTGTTTTCGTTGAAGCAAGGAAGTACACGTTATTGCCTATGATTGATATGATCATAGAAAAAATAGCTGAATGGTTCAACAGGTATCGGAAGGCATCCACTGAAGTACCCGACTCACAGAAGCTGGTGCCTTATGTGAACAACATTTTAGAGAGTAATTTACCGATTGCGAAGAAGCTATTGTCGCAAGAGTTAAACAGTTGGACGTATGAGTACAATGTGATTGGAGAAGATGGAAAGAATTATGTGGTTAATTTGACGGAAAAAAGTTGCAGTTGCAAGTATTTTGATATCGATAGGTACCCATGCGTGCATGCGATACAAGGTATCATCCGATTAGGGGGAGGGACTGAGGTCCGTTGTTATGAGTTTACCTCTAAGTTTTATACGGTTGAGCAGTGGGTAATGGCATATTTTAGGACGATATATCCTGTCCCACATATGTCAACATGGGTGATTCCTATGACAGATTCTAGCTCGTTCCGAGAAGGCATGCCTCCGCCCCACCAAACTAAGAGAGGACCTCCTCAACAAACACGGTTCTTATCACCTGGAGACCATGGAGGAAAAGGAAGAGGAAAAGGAAGAGGAAAGGGACGTGTACAAAATCCCAATTTGCAGGAATCCAATGTCGAAGAACCTAACTAGGTACAAATGGTGTCACTGGCACGTATAACTATGTATAACTGCGTATGACTGTGTTTTGTTATTTTGGTAATTCTTTCTGGCAGATATAACTATGTATAACTGCGTATGACTGTGTTTTGTTATTTTGGTAATTCTCTCTGCCCGGTATAACTACGTATAACTGCGTATGACTGTGTTTTGTTATAAGACTTTGTATGACTGAATATAACTGTGTTCAAGTATTTTCTCTCTTTTCGAAATTTTGTTTTGTTTCCTTACTATGTCCATTTATGTACGTAGGACTGTGTCTACTTGATACTTAGGTACCACTAGAAACATACAAAAAATTTCAAAGAGTTTATAGCAAAACATATATTTTCCCTAAAACTAGACCTTATACATATGGTATATGTATGGTATATGTATGAGTTAGTAGCCACTTTTTATGTGAAACATCCGATTATGGTGAAACCGGAAATTTTAGTATACGAAATGATAGGAAATATATTTAAAGTGATCAATTCGATCAATACTACTAGAAAATTTATAATCTTTTGTACTTACTACTGGTTATACGTGAAAACAGTCAAAATATAACTATGTGCAAGCCAGTACTACTAGAAAACTAAGTATAACTATGAGTAAAGTAAATATTATTTTTTATTCGTTTTGCGGCGCATTTGTTACACGTTTTTAATATTTTTAGTGTGATAAAAACGTGGTTGCTAATCTCAGTAGTACCTAGTGGTATTGGATTAATACACAGTAGTACCCAGTAGTACTAGTAGTACGAAACCGAGAACATAACAAAATATGAGTATTTGTTTCCCTTAAATCCCTAAAACTAAGTATAACTATGAGTAAAGTAAATATTATTTTTTATTCGTTTTGTGGCGCATGTGTTACACGTTTTTAATATTTTTAGTGTGATAAAAACGTGGTTGCTAATCTCAGTAGTACCCAGTAGTATTGGATTAATACACAGTAGTACCCAGTAGTACTAGTAGTACGAAACCGAGAACATAACAAAATATGAGTATTTGTTTCCCTTAAATCCCTCCAACACTTAAGTACCTAAAAAAGGGAACACAACCAACACAAAATAACATCATCCTAATAACATCATCCTAATAACATCAACCTATAAACATAGACTCCTAATTCTTCTTCTTTGTCTTCTTGCGTGGGCTCGTGCGTACGACATCTCCGGTCTCCTTCCTTTTCTTAGACTCTTTCACAGTTGCGTTCTTAGATCCACCCGCTCCATCATCATCTTTCTTCACAGTTGCTTTCCTCGTGTTTCTCCCTTTCTTCTCTACTGTGTATGGTGTTCTTGTGTGCATAGATGGCTTAATCTCCCTAGCATCCACATCCCGCTTCGTGGCTTCCACCTTCTGCTTCTTCTTCTTTGGTTCACCTGCGATAAGAGTCGTCAGAGCCGTCGCGGCTTCTTCTTCTGCTGTCTTCTTTCCTCCTTTCTCTTCTGTCTTCTCTCCTACTTTCTGTCCTCTTTCTCCTCCGCTCAAAATACCACCATAGACAGCAGCACCATAAGCAACAGCTTCGTCAGGGTTCAAGGACTTGTTCGGCTCTTTCCCGTCAAAGAAGTCTTTCAACAGCTGTTGAACCTTTGGAATCCTAGTGCTTCCACCAACAAGGACAATCTCATCGATCTGGCTCTTTTGTAGACCAGCATCATCCATGGCCTTCTTCACGTGTCCCATGGTCTTCTTAAACAAGTCATTGTTCAACTCCTCAAAACGAGCTCTTGTGAGTGGCTCAGAGAAATCAACACCGTCAAATAAGAACTCAATCCCCACACGAGCTTCCTGCTGGCTACTAAGAGCTCTCTTGGCCCTCTCACATTCCCTTCGGAGCTTACCGAGAGCCTTGTTGTCATTGCTGATGTCCTTGTTGTGCTTCTTCTTGATCACATTGATGAAGTACTCCATAATTCTGTGGTCAAAGTTCTCACCTGCGCAACAAAGGTTTAACATCAACTTAATTTTGTGGTTTTCACTGATTAACAGATGGATTCGAGTGATCAAAATGGTAAGTTACCTCCCAAGTGAGTGTCACCATCTGTGGATAGAACCTTAAACACTCTATTGTCAATGGTCAAGACACTAACATCAAAAGTACCACCACCAAGATCAAAGACAAGGATGTTCTTCTCACCACCTTTCTTATCAAGACCATAGGCAATAGCAGCAGCAGTGGGTTCATTGATGATTCTGGCAACATTGAGACCAGCAATAACACCAGCATCCTTGGTCGCTTGCCTTTGAGCATTATTGAAGTAAGCTGTGAAAACAGTCAAAACCAGATAAAGAATCAATCAACTGTTGTTTAGAATTTGGAGATAAAAATGATGATGCAGAATTGACAAGAAGGAGCTAACCTGGCACAGTGACAACAGCGTCCTTGATTTTCTTCCCAAGGTAAGCTTCAGCTGTCTCCTTCATCTTAGTCAGGATCATGGCACTGATCTGCTCAGGACAGAAAACCTTAGTCTCACCATCGTTGGTCTTGACTTCAATGTATGGCTTTCCATCTTTGTTGACAATCTGGTAAGGTACAAGCTTCCTGTCCACTTCGTCCTCGAACCTGACACAAGAGCAACATTCAACATGAATGATGAAACAAAACAAACACAGGAAAAAAAGAGAATGAACTTACTTTCTTCCGATCAATCTCTTGATGTCGAAGATGGTTCTCTCAGGATTAACACCCGCCTGGTTCTTAGCAGCTTCACCAACGAGCCTCTCGGAGTCAGTGAAACCAACCCATGAAGGTGTAATACGGTTTCCTTGGTCATTGGCAATGATTTCAACATGGCCATTCTTGTAAACACCAACACAAGAGTAGTTGGTACCAAGATCAATCCCTATAACTGTTCCCAACTTGGTAGCCTCTACTTTCTGTCCTACTTCTTCTGTTTTCTCTTCTTCTTCTGCTTTCTCGTCTTCTTCTGCTTTCTCTTCTGCTTTCTCTTCTTCTTCAGCTTTCTTTTCTTCTTCTGCTTTCTCTTCTTCTTCTTCTGCTTTCTCTTCTTCTCCTTCTGCTTTCTCTTCTTCTTCTGCTTTCTTTTCTTCTTCTGTTTTCTCTTCTTCTGTTTTCTCTTCTTCTGCTATCTTCTCTCCTTCTTTCTCTTCTTCTTCTGTCGCCTCTCCTTTCTCTTCTTCTCCTGTCTTCTCTCCTTTCTCTTCTTCTTCTATCTCCTCTTCTTCTGTCTCCTCTTCTTCTCCTTTCTCTTCTTCTCCTCCCTTCTCTCCTTCTTTCTGTACTTTCTCTCCTCCTTCTTCTTCTCCCTTCTCTCCTTCTTTCTGTCCTTTCTCTCCTCCTTCTTCTCCTACTTTCTCTTTTCCTTTGTTTCCCGTACCCTCAGCTCTCTCATCCCTCTCATATCCGAAATTGAAATCAAAGCCACTATCTCTTCCACCACCTCTCCAAAATTCATCTTTGAGATCCTTTACATCATTCTCTAAACCGAGAAACTTATCCTCTAAACCCGAAAACTCAGCCTTCACCTTATCAAACCCTGTGTCCATTTTCGCGGTCAGCCTCTTTTCCATTTCTTTCAACAGTTTAACAATCCCATGAGCATTCTCGGGTTCAACAGTTTCTTCTTCCTCTTGCTCCGTCTCCTTAGGCTTTCGGGAATCCACATCTTCCTCATACATCTTTTCCCAACAAATCTTCTTATTCTCTTGGAGATGTTTGCTCCAACTGTCTGGCAACATATCCAAAGCATCATAACCTAAATCATCATCAAAGATGAGCTCACTAAGAGCTCTTTCTTCTCCTTCCGGTTTTAAGATACTATGAATATCCTGTCAATGTTACAAAACAGCTATTAACATCCTATTAACATTAACCAAAACGAATTATAATTAAGATACTACTGTGTATCACACCAGTTATACACAGTAGTACCAGTTATACACAGTAGTACCTTAGTAGAACCAAGCTTCTCATATATCTCTTCCACTGGCCAACCTTTCATAGTAGAGGTTTCAAACTTCCGCTTGCACATCCTTGGACAGTCTTTCTCTGCCCCTTCAATATCTACTCTGTATGATCTCCTTAGATTTGGTATAACTTCGAAAGGCAGAACCTACATATAGAGAAATAACACGTCAAAGGTTAAATGTTAAAGCATTAATAGATTAAAAACATTTATAGATTCAAGGAAATAATATCTTTACCTCCAATGGAATTACAAATCCAGGCAATGTCAATTGTTCTTCCCGCGAACCACAAGTCATCTTTTCTATCTTTGTCATCAAGTAGTAAACATTCCCGACAGAGTCATCAAAGGTGTATCGCCCCCACGGAAATGATATACACAAATCCGGATCCTCAGCCATTCTAAACAAGAATGGCTCTATAGCTGAATCAGCCCCGGCCTTTTTTGCAAGTACCGCGCTTAAGAAATACAATATCATCATCCTCAGCCGATCTTGAGACCTCTTCTTCATCGAAAGAAGCTTGTCTTTGACATCTTTGACTCTTACGGATGTCCTCGTAAACAGCTTCTTCTTAAACTGAGACGTGTAATCACGCAACCTCATCTTCGGATGAAGTGTTTCGGAGTATTCATGGCAAAATAACCCACTGATCAGACCATGCTCTCTCAGAGAGTACCGGATTGGAATACCATTCACCACAAACCAAAGATTTTTCTTCGCATCAAGCTTTACCGTTCGAATCAGCAGCATAAACAAACCCTGGAGCTTACGGTTTGCTTCTCTCTCCATGTGGAAAATGTGTTTAAACTGCGGGTGAGATTTAAACCACGCCAACTCTGGTGCAAAATCCGGATTCTCTATCATCTCTAAGAAGGTGGCCAAATCACACCTGGTTTGGATCTTGCATACCGCATTATATTTGCTAGGTGGGTGGAACATCGTCAAAGGCTGCATCGGAAGAGTAGGAGTATCATATATATCCTGCAATCAAAACATTATTACAATCCTAATGGTACCAGTTATACACAGTAGTACCAGTTATACACAGTAGTATCAGTTATACACAGTAGTACCACTTATTGCTAACAGTTATATACAGTAGTACCAGTTCAACTAACAGTTATACGTTCACCTAAATACTAACTTTTATACGGTTTATACTGAATACTCATAACCAATTCCTCTAAATAACTAGCTTATATACTAACTTATATACTATCTAGTACCAATTCTCCTAAGTACTAATCCACACTTATACTATATAATATGACATTAGGAACTTGAATCACATACCTCCGAAACAGTAATGCATTCTTCAACTTCTTCTGAAGGGATCGGACCTTTTGAAGTCCCTTCCTTGGAACTCTCCTTTTCCTTTGCAATCTTTTTAGAACCTCCCTTCCTCATCCTAGGACCCATTTCTGCAAAATCCACAACACCATAATCAAAACGTCTTTTCTCAATTCATATGAAAACCCAAAACGGACCATTAGAAGCAAAACAAGACAAATCAACAATTCACACTAAGACAAATCAAGACAGACAAATCAAGACAAATCAAAAAATCTACATTGTCCAATTTCTTCATATCAAAATCTGAAAAACCTCAAAACCACATACAAATCAAAACCCCCAAGTTGATTTTTTTTCAAACCCTAATTTCAAACCGATACATATATCAAAATCAAAACCCGATTACATATCAAAATCCCCTTCTTGCAACCAAAAACCAATTCGAAATGGAAACCCATTCGAAATCGGAATCAAAATCTCAACCCAGAAATCTGAAATGGAAATCCCCTTCTTGCAACCAAAATCGCAACTCACCTTCAAGAAAAATCACCGTCGCAGTCCACGGTGATGGAGTCGACGCCGGCGAACAAGAAAAATTCGGGAGATAGACGAAATTGTTAAGGTTTGGTTTTCGATTTTTCGCAAATAAGAAACTGAAATCTTGAAGAAGAAGAACACGAGAGATTTAGTCCGAGAGGGAGAGGGAGAGAAGAGCGGTTTTTTTTTTCTTTCCGTTTAATTTGATTTTTCTTAGAAAAATCTTCAACAGTTTTTTTTTTTTTTTTTTCGGTTTTCTTGGTAAATTTGCAGATTCATTAAGGGTAATTTCGTATTTAACCGTTTTTTGAATTAAAAAAAAATCAAAAGAAAAATGGATTTTAAGGTTGGGGCATATCTGAATAAAAATGTGAAGGTGGGGGCTTTTGGAGTTACTCCCCGAATGCCCCCGAGTTTGGACATGATACTTCCTGCTATTGTTCTTTACCCGTCTGTTGCTGCTTGGTACCACAGCTGTTGAAGCACCATCCAAGTAGAGTATGGTCGATATTTAGGGGACCATCCAATGGTTCGAAGCTGACTTCACTCTTGACCCCTCATCCATCGCTGTACGGCTTTTCTCTCTGCTTATATCAATGTTCTTTCTTCACAGCTGTTGATAATGCGCATACAGAGATGTGATCTAAATCTAGAAAGCTGTTAATTCTCTCTTGGGTCACATGTTAAGGACTTTCTTGAGATGAAGCGAGAAACTGTTGGTAGTTTTTCTGGGTAATATGAGAAGATCACGTAATTTTGTTTTTAGCTTATGACCAGATTACTTGCATCTCTATAATTTTCTCAATTATGCATACTAAATCAAGAACAAAACTTAATCCACATTAATTCGTAACATCATTTTATATTATGTGCTAATTCTTTTAAACAAAAGAAACATGTCTAACTTGGGAAATCTGTTAACACCTTATGTTCAAAGTACAGACTAAATAAGTTAAACTTCCTCCACCGAGGCAACTTCAGAAACCACCTCTTCGTATTCCTTCGTCTCTTCGTTGTACTTGTACCTACAATCATTATATATAGTTTTAGTTAAACGGATAATAGCAAAATCGAAAAGTGAGAAAAGAGGATTTTTATTGACAACGGTGATTAGAAAACAAAACACATTGAGAAAAATACCATTTGCCGGTTGTTGCAGAGCAGTATAATCCAGTATTTGCGTCGTAATAGTAACCAAGACTGCTGCTGTAATAGTACCTGAAATACAAAATAAATTAGTTTTTGTATTGTAAGTGTTATATTAGCTTTAAAAACTACAAAATGCATTAGTTTTTGTACTTGACTATACGTGTTATATTAGCTTTAGAATGCATTCAGATAAATACAAAATGAGCTTCATATCATAATACTGAATAACACAACACTTCAGCCAAAAAGCTAGCTGATCCAGCGATCCAGTAAGAGAGAGAGACAAGGGTGTACACGTACCCGGAAGATTCATCAAAGACATAATCAGATCCATCATTTGTGTGCCCATGTTGCGAGGCTCCATCTGTAGATAAAACCGGTTAAGGGAAAGTTTGAGAAATAATTTCAACTATAAATATTCTTATAAGTGGTGGATCATTTTTAAAGCTCTTACTTTCGGCAGCTGTTGTATCAAGATTAAGCTGAGTGCCCGAGATGGAGCCAGAAGGTAAATTAGAGGAAGGGATTGGAGCATCTTCATCATCGCCAAACATATCACAAGATTCTGTATCAGCATTCCCATTTCCTCTCGCTTGAGCTAGTCTCTCATAACCCTCTAAAAAGACCAGCATAGAGAAAAACAAGTCAAGCAAATCCCATTGTTCACTAATGTTATGAAAAAAATGAAATATCATGATGCAAAAGACACTGAGCTGCAGCAACAACGAAAATTATAAAAAGCATTAGTAGCTCTAACCTGCTTCGCGTTCAAAAACTTCTTGATCCTCATGATAAACATCTTGAATACATAAAAAGAGAACTTAGGTTAACAAATGGAGGATAACATATTTGTTGTAGCAAAGCTTGTCATAGCATAAGTAATACGAGACTTAACTGTAGTCGCCATTCTGGATGAGCTTGTCCGCATCATCAGTAAGCTGATCAAAGATAAGCTTGGTCTCATACGTCATCTTCTCCTTGCGATTATTCCCTTTCAACCTCCTTAAAGCTCGCAGGACCTGTAACAATGAACCTCAGTTAGTTTTCCTTGTTTGCAGTATGTATAATCAACAATGCTATCTGAAGCTAATATTTTTAGTCAGTCCAATCCGTGTTTCATGTTCTGAAACAATTACTTGTCAAAACACAGAATGAGTCTCACCGTTTCCCCTGGTTCAAGGACATTAGCAATACGCCTCTTTCTGACTCCAATATCTTCTTGAGAAAGTTCATCCACTGGTTTTTCGTTCCCACTATCATCATCCTTCTCAGTATCATTTGCAGCAGATCGTCCCATATACATCGGATTATTTTCAATACTGTCAAGCCATGCATCCTGAAAGAAATAAACATATAAAACAATCCACAAAACACATTGAAACTAAACTTCAAATTGAAAAAAAAAAGTGTGATTGGCACCTTGACTTCCTTTTCTCTAACATATTCTACAAAGTTCCCATCAGCATCAAAGTATCCTTCTTCTTTCTCCCTGTCCAGACTAAAAGCTTCGATCTGAATCCCATCTTCTGTGCGGTTCCCATCATTCTACATTGAGATAATCGCATCACAAACATTAAAACCGTCTCCAATTATCATTTGCTTCCAGAAACAGACACCAAAATTAGAAAGGATAGCAGAAATCCTACCTCATAAGTCTCCCCAGCCTCATCGATATTATCATCGTCGATAAAGAGCTCAGCGGTAATCTGATTGCGAGCCTGTGCACGCGCCACAGCAGCAGCACGGGCTTCGCGGTGAGCTACAGTCTCTTCCTCTAAGACTTGTTCAGGTTTAGATTTCTTCCCTTTTGGAAACCGTACTCGTTTTTCTCTGCCAGAGAGAATCCTCCATTAAAGAGATACACCAAACTAGTAGTCCATAATCCACATTCTACCGTATGCACACAAACTAATCTTAAGCTCCGCACTCAAAGTTGCATATACAAAAACGAAGGCACTGTAACTGACAGAGAAATTATCAAAACCTGATTAATACTCAAAGTCAATGATAAATTCCTTCGAACAAAAACAACGAATCCTTCAATTCACGCACTCAATTTCAGGTTTCTAGCTCTCGCATCATCCTAACGCTAACAAAATTTCAGGAATTGAAAGAATCAGACGCAGATTAAACATTGACGAACTCAGTTTTCTCTTATCCCTAGCACTGAATCACTCAACGGGAAACGAAAAAGAATGGGGGATTAGGGTTTCAGGAAAAGGTTTGTAAGAAATCTACGGTGGTTGCTTATTGGAATCATCATCTTCTAAGAAAGATCGTTTGAGGTTCTTCCTTGACGAATTCTCTGCCATGGTTAGTAGCCTTCGCAGACGACGGACGACGATTAGTTCGTAGCTTCCCAGGCGGTGAAAAGCGTCGTCGAGGAGAAAAAGATCCGGAAAAGCATAAACTCACTCGCCGACGCATATAAAATGGGCCTGATTAATGGGCCTGACCCATTTGTTTTGCGTGACCCTCTTAGCAAATTGCTAAAGCTACCTTTTGTTAGCTATAAATGACATTTGTTATTGTTTTTCTTTTTTTTCCAAAACCAATTTTTTATAAGGGAGATGGGGTTTGATCGAACATTAGCATGTTATTCTTTAGTGATCTTGATGATCTTCAGCTATAATCTAGTCTCAATCAACGGTCAGAGTTTAACAGAAGGATTCTACTCCTTGTCGTGTCCTCTTGCAGAATCGATTGTCCGTGCAACCATGAAGGCTTCTTTCGTTATACAACCCAACCAGGGATGCTAAAATTGCACTTTAGTGATTGTTCTGTTGAAGGTTGTGATGGCGCGGTGCTAATCTTTGGACCTAACACAGAGAGAACCGCAGATGCAAACCTTAATCTTCGTGTGCTAGAAGTCATTGAAGACATCAAGAGACAGCTCGAAGATTTATGCCCTGAAGTTGCTTATGTGCTGATATATTAGCTTTAGCCGCTTGTGACGCCGTTGTCCTCGTAGATTTACTAAAATAGTCTTAATAAATGGTTTTTTATGACAATTTTGATGCTAATCTTTCATAATTACTCAAATAATTTTGAAAGATTTTTAAAACTTGTTTTGTCCTTATTTCCTTTGATAACAAAAAACGTATTTACGAAACTGTCATTAATGAGTTTCCCGCAAAAAAATAATAAGTCTACCGGTCACATGATGGTAGATTTATTTAGTGGTTGGTAGATTTATTTTTGAATGGTAAACTTATTGTTGAGTGGTAGATTTATCTCGGTAGACTTATTTTTAGGCAGTGGTAGAGATGTTTTGGAGTGGTAGAGTTAATGCTGATAAATTTATTTTTGAATGGTAGACTTATCTCGGTAGACTTATTGTTGAGTGGTAGATTTATTTCTATGTGATGGTAGATTAATCACTAGTGGTAGATTTAAATGCCTTCATGGTAGATTTAAATTCGGGTTCGGTAGACTTAATTTTGTGATCGGTAAACTTATTGATTGTCGTGATGGTAGATTTATTTACAGTGGCGGTAGATTTATATTATGTAGTAGACTTATTACTTTCCTTGGTAGAATTATATTTGTTGATCGGTAGACTTATTGATTGTTATCGATGGTAGACTTATTTATAGTGGCGGTATATTTATATTATGTAGTAGACTTATTACTTTCCTTGGTAGATTTATATTTGTTGATCGATAGACTTATTGATTGTTAGCGATGGTAGATTTATTTATAGTAGTGGTAGATTTATAATATGTGGTAGACTTATTTATAGTCGTGGTAGTGGTAGATTTACAATATGTGGTAGACTTATTTGTAGTAGTGGTAGATTTATAATATGTGGTAAACTTATTTATAGTAGTGGTAGACTTATTCAAAAAGAGTAAAATCGTAATTTACGGTTTATCTTCTCCAACACAATCAAGTTTCTGTCAAACCCTAACAATGGCGGTCAACCACTTTTTAACTCGTTTTTACTGTATTTTAACTTATTTTCAACTGGGTTTAGCCTAGAACTAGTAGATCTAACATCATATATCACTTTCTAATAAAAAATCAAAAGATTTTGAGTTTTTTTTTCACCTTATGATTTTTAATTCGATTTTATCTAAATTCCGGTGCTCCCTCAGCCTCCACACCTCCGCCGAGCGCGTCTCCGGTGCTTCCGCAGTCTCCGCGGCCGCGGTTTCAAACAAATTTTTCAATTTTTTTTCTAATTAGAATGACATTTTCGTAATAAAAACTTTTTGTTAAGGTTTATATGTCTTTTATGACCTTAGTTAGGTTTTGATATTTTGTGAAGATTATTCTAGTAATTACCCTATTTATTAAGACTATTCTAGTAATTATCCTTTTATTTAATTATAACTTTTATTAATTAATCAAATTTACAAAACAATATAGAAGGGTTTAAGATGATCTATGTTTTTTTTTGTTGACATCCCACAAGTTAGATCATCTAAAACTATCTCTCTCTCTTTTTTTGTTTCTCAATTCTTTATTCTTTTTTAGGCGAAATATTACTTTGACTAAAAGAAATATACTCATTTGGAAATGGATTATGTCTTTTAAAAACATGAAATTTAGAAAATGATATTTTAACCAAAAACTTTTATGTTTATAAAATAATTTATATTTGTAAAATAAAAATAACTATGGGTGCGTAACCGCGTAGACGAAGGGACCAAGTTGGGACGTAAAATCCGGACCAAGTAAGGATGGACGAGTTTCTTTAGCAGCCAACGTAAAAAAATTGCCGTCTCTTGCTGACTCCATCACGGTTTTACTCAACAGTTTTGCTACTTTTGGACTTAACACAGAAGATTTCGTTGCTCTCATTGGTTAGTATTTTCGAGAAACTCAATATCATTGTAGAAAATATGTCTATGAATAATATATATTGAGGTATTGAATAGATAGAGTTTTTATTTATTTTGAACTTCTAATTTTTGGGAAATAAACTAGCTAGACTTCCTAAAAACAATATTCTTTAAGTCGATCGTGGAATATTCTACGCAACATATCGTTGCAAATATTCAACGTTAATAGTTTCAAACATATGTATATCTTTTAAGATTCGAATTTAATTAACGTTAATGTTGTATATTGTTAATAGGAGGGCATTCGATTGGAACCGCGGCATGTAAGTTTATCACGGACAGGATATTCTACACCAACGGAAGCACCATTGATTGTGGTGGTCGAATCTCACAATTAGAATCTAAGTGATTCTTTAGGGTTTGTAAAGTTCTGTCGAAAGCAAACAAACACAAAGATCTCAAGAGAGTTTTTATCAGCTGTGAAGAAAGCTGTTACAAGAGTTTTTTTGCTAATGAATTCCGATCTCTTTTTTGGGTGATAATGATGGACTATATATAGTACTTCTAAGTAAATAGGCCAGCTAATAAAATAGACCTGGCCCATTAAGCAATATATCTAATTTAGGCCCATTATTCAATTAAACCCATTTTGCTTATGGATTTAATATCATTTTGGGCCTAGATTCAGACTGGGCCGGGCCTTGGTAGACTTGCTTTGATTTCGTCAAGACGTTGTGGAGTTGATCTCATCGCCATATCGATCTCATAGGGGTGAAATCCCACCCCCACAGTTAGCCCCCCAGCTTGGCAGTATCGAGTTAAGATGATGCCGAGGTAAAAGTTGTTGAAATCTGAGATCGATATGTTGGACTGCGAAGTCGCAGGCGTGAACGTCTTATCATCAAACTCGGGAAGTTTCCGCTATTCCGTATTGAGTTGATGTCACCGTGTTTTTCTGGACTTCTCGTTGTTGCCAATTCTTTTACTTAGAAGCCTAACAAAGTTGATAGTCTTGTTTCGCTAGTGGGTCTTGAGTTAGCCCCCCAGCTTGGCTGTATCGAGTTAAGATGATGCCGAGGTAAAAGTTGTTGAAATCTGAAATTGATATGTTGGATGGTGAAGTTGCCAGGCGTGGACGTCTAGTCATCGAACTCCGGAAGTTTCTGTTATTCCGCGTTGAGCCGATGTCAGCGTGTTTTCCTGGGCTTGTAATTTTTTTTTTTTTTCTTGGAGGACTGATAGAGTTGATGATCTTGATGCGTTAGTGGGCCTTGAGGCCTGCTGCAGAATTTCAGGAATTTTTCCCAAAAACAAAGTGATTTTAGGAAATCCTCCAAATATAAATAAGTCTGCTTTTTCAGAGTTATTTTCTACCAATTCGCTCTTTTCCTCAGCAATAGGTAAAAAATATCTCTTCCTTCTATCTCTTTATTTTATTGTTATTTTTTTTTTGGCCGCCGTTCTTCGAACACCTTTGCCCATGGACGACGAGATCTGCTTCCTCTTCGTCTTCATCTTCATTGATTCTTCATGCTATTGATTCAGCGAGTTCTACAAGGAGGACGAGATCTACTCCATCATCATCGTCGTCGTCAATTCGGAAGAGAGAGTTGCCGCCATCGGATCGTGGTTCGTGGCTCGTGTCTTGTCCAACGAGGAGAGGTTTGCGTCGACGGCGAGTTGATCTTCTGGACCAGCAGCAGCAGCAGAGGTTTGCGTTGACGGCGGAGGCGAAGATCGTGGCTCCGGCGGCGACGGTGACCTCCGGCGGACGTCCGGAAGAGAGAGAGGATGAGATCGGCAAGGAGAGAGAGAGAAAGAAATCGTGCTGGTCGTGCCGTTAGGCTTCTCGGAAAGTCGGCGGCGAGGTGAGATCGAGGATACGGCAAAACGACGGCGAGATCCGTCGTTTGAGACATTTGGCGTATTGACTCAGTGAGTTGACTCGTCCGAGTTGACTCACTGAGTTGATTCGATCGATTTTTTTTTTTTGACTCGGCGACTCAGTGACTCGACTGCTCGATGACAAGGCTAGGTTTGTGGAGAAAAACTGACTTCGATCGTTGCTTATTGGTGCAGCGGAGAGGAGAACTGAGTTGCTTGTTCGTTGCTTTGGAGTTACTTCGTTGAATTCATCACTAGAGATGTCAGACAATGCGAAGAAAAAATCTGTTCGTGAGAGGAGAGCTGTCGAGGCCATGACAGATTTGAACACGAGAGTGTCTCAACAAGCTAGACCGTTGACGTCAGTTCCCAGAGCTGTCACTACTGGAACCCTTGCACCTAGGCCGCGTCGTCCTGAGTTAGAGCGGAATGTTGTTGTCATCACCGATCATCGATCTGAATCATCTCATAGGCGTCACGATGACATGAGGTGAAGGGATGATCATGCAGGAGCAAGTCATATGCGTTCGCGAGAAGAGAAGGAGAAAGGCGGTGTTGGCAAAGAGGACTTGAACAGATCGAGGCACGCTTCAACTCCTCGATGTGATTGTGTGGTGACGACTTCCACTATTCCTTTTGGTACGAAGGAGTCCTTTGGTGATGCTGCGCGAGCGGCGTCGCATTTGTCCCAGATTGTCTTCACAGACACTGAGTTTCCCCCTCCAGGAGAGATGTCGAAGAAGAGATTTTACTCAAGCATGGCCTTCGATTGTATGACGGTACGACTTCGTGGCAACTCTCGTGGGATAGCGATTTAATTTTTCCTTCTTTTTGATCTTCTATCTTGTTTTGCGTGATTTGTTTCTTGGTTTGGCAGTTCCTTTCTTCGCTTAACAAGCTCGCGATTGACTATGAGGTGACTGTGCGTTTGCTGACTCGTCAGCTTGCAAATTTTCAGAAGGCTTGTGACGATCATAAGAAGCAGAAAAGGGATGCAGAGGATCGCGTTGTTATTCTCCAAGCTGCTATGAAGGAAACCGAAGATAGACATCGCGCGATGGATGGAACGTTTACGAGTCTGAATCCGAGAGGAAGCGCCTTCAGAAGGAAGTCTGTGACCTTACCACCCGATTAGATGTTACTGCCAAGCTTCAAGATACGGCTGTGCAGCGGGCTGTAGAAGAAGCAAGGCGTGAGCTGGTGGCAAGGTACGAGGCGAAGATTGATCGTGCCAAAGAGAATATCAAAATGATCAATGACCAGCCGAGGATTGATATAATTGATCTTGTTGAAGTCCGGAGTAACATTGAGTTCATAAAGCTGCTTCAGAGTGACAAGGCACCTGATCTCGGTGAAGAGCTCGTTGACCTTGTGAAGCAGGAGGCAGTCCTATTGCTCGCGGATGGGGTATTTGCTAAGCATGTGTGTGAACTTGGAGGGATCCTTAAGGATTCGCCTGCTGGCACGACTGATGATCGAGTTGTGGACTCGAACGCTGATGCCGTTGAAGAGGTGGCTGACTTAGATTCGAGTTCTTCGAGTTCGTCAAGCGATGATAACTCGTCGAACTCTGCGGCGGCGATTCCTTCTGAGCAAGCCGTTGAGATTGTCAATGACGTTGAGGAGATTGAGCCTTAGCTGATTTTTATCTTAGCACTTTGTCGTACTCTTGATTTCGAACTTAGCATTTGATTCGACTTAGATGGTGTTTATCCTTTTGTTCGTAGTTATCGTCATTTTTGCCTTACGTTATTTGAGATAACGATTTGAGTTAGGATGATGTTTATCCTTATTGTGAGGCCGGCTGTCGTTGATTGGTTTATTTCGAAAGATCAACTATATCGTTGTTGGGACCAGTGATAAGTTAACTGGCTTTTTTAATGATCATTTCGGTTTACAGACGAGTCTGCATCGACACGCCCGCTCCGAAAACGACCACGTTATTGCGTAATGACCAACGACGTTATTGGGTTTTTGAGATGAATATTCTGGTTTACGGATATGTTCCCGTGAACAAATCCGCTCCAGCAATGAACATAAGATTTAGACCAGCGATTTGTTGTATGCTGGGTTTCTGAGTTGAACATTCTGGTTTACGGATATGTTCCCGTGAACAAGTCCGCTCCAGCAATGAATACTGAAATTAGACCAGCGATTTGTTGTGTGCTGGGTTTCTGAGTGAACATTCTGGTTTACTGATATGTTCCCGTGAACAAGTCCGCTCTAGCAATGAACACTGGATTTATATAGCGCGCTTTATCCACTGGGGATGTAAAGAGTTCGTCACTGTGGCCAACAGCGGCGAGATAATAAAGAGAAGAAGTCTGTTTTAGAGAAGACTTTGAATGAGTATGCAAGTAAACACTTGGCTTTTGATAGTAATTTTTTTTATAATTTTGCAAGTGAACACTTGGCTTTCGATAGTAATTTTTTTTTATAATTTTGCAAGTGAACACTTGGCTTTCGATTGATTAAGAATGGTAAGCCGTGTACGGTGAAGGGAGTATACGGGTATACATACTCATTCCCCCCTTTTTAAGGAAGGGACAGTTGTACCCATCTGAAAATAGGTTGTCTACGTACTCTTTACAGGGATCAAGCCACTTCGTAGTTCAAGCGAAGTTACTTAGTAGTAGTACTTCTTGAGATGCCTAACGTTCCATGATCGTGGGACTGGAACGTCTGCCATGTTGGCCAATTCGTAGACACATGGTTTGACCACCTTGGTGACTTTGTAAGGTCCTTCCCAGTGAGCTCCAAGTTTGTCGGCTTCGAGTTCTACCGTGTTTCGGGAGACTTTCCGTAAGACTAACTCTCCTTCATGAAAACGTGTCGTTCTAACTTCGAATTTGTAGTTCTTAGTCGTATCGTGTCGGTAGTTGGTTATTCTGTTCAACGTTGTCTCGCCTTTATGAGCTTTGATTGCAGTGACGTTAAGGCACGTTGTAAGTTCCGTAATGCGCTCATTAGTGCTCGTAATCTCTCTGTGCATCTGGGACTGCGCGACCCTAAAGTCGGAGGCGGCACGCTCCAGCTGTGCTTGCATCTTGGCCATCTCGTCGTTCTGAGTTTGGAGCAGGGCCTTGCGTTCCTGTTCGAGCTCCAACTTCTTGGTCGAGTAGAGATCTCTTTCTTTGTCAGTGAGATCTTGGTTGCGCTCGATGTCCGCGCTGTTTCGACGAGCCTGGGATCGGTCTCTCTCTGCGGGTATGCTGCGTTTCCTTGAGGTGCGTGTCCTGCGGGGATTATCGTCCGTGCCGACCGTCTGCGCGATCCCTCCTGAAGCAGCTTGGCATTGCTGCGCGATCCTTCGTGAAGCAGCTTGGCGTTCATGTGCGATCCTTCCTGAAGGAGCTTTGCGTTCCTGTGCGATCCTTGCCGAAGAAGCTTGGCGTTTCTGCACAATCCTTCTTGAAGCAGCTAGTCCTGTGATCGTTGTTCCGTTGTTTCATTTTGGAGTTGGATCCACCGCTTGCAGCGACAGTGGCGATGGTATGTCACTTCTGGTTTTTCGTACAGTGCGTGGCGTCGAGAAGCTGAGGCCGTGCAGCTTGAACCGCCCAAGTGATCGTCGTGCTCCACATTTTTTGTGCACCTTACTTGTTGTCGTAAGAGCCTTCTGTATGTCCTCCTGCTCCACTGACTTCTTGAGAAGCGTCTTCAACATGTCTTTCAGTTCGTCTAAGGTTGTCTGATTCGTCGCGGTGACGTCGACAGCGTCGTCGCCTGCCTGGCTGCTCTTGGTGGCCGTGTTGTCTGGCTGCGACGCCGAGGAGTCCTTGCTGCTGCTGCCGCTGCTGGTCATGTTGTCTGGCGATGACGCCGAAGAGTCCTCGCTGCTGCCGCCGCCGTTGCTGCTGTTGTCGACGCGGTTGTCACTGGTGTTGTCGCTCCTGGCGATGTCTTTCATGAGGTTTGCTGCTGTGTCTTTGTCGATGGTCATATCTTCCGATCTCAGCGTGGTGGTGCTTGTTGAGTAAGAAGCTTTACTGTCCCCTTAGATGGCTCCAAATTGTGGCGGTCAAATCTCACAATTAGAATCTAAGTGATTCTTTAGGGTTTGTAAAGTTCTGTGGAAAGCAAGCAAACACAAAGATCTCAAGAGAGTTTTTATCAGCTGTGAAGAAAGCTGTTACAAGAGTGTTTTGCTAATGAATTCTGATCCCCTTTTTGGGTGATAATGAGGGACTATATATAGTTATTCTAAGTAAATGGGCCAGCTAATAAAATAGACCTAGCCCATTAAGCAATATATCTAATTTAGGCCCATTATTCAATTAAACCCATTTTGCTTATGGATTTAATATCATTTTGGGCCTAGATTCAAACTGGGCCTTGGTAGACTTGCTTTGATTTCGTCAAGACGTTGTGGAGTTGATCTCATCGCCATATCGATCTCATAGGGTGAAATCCAACCCCCACATTGATCTGACCATCAACCCGCTATTCTTGGCTCAGCTACCGACTTTATGTCCGTTAAACGGAGACGGTTCAAGCCGCGTGGCTCTAGATAAAGGAAGCGTCTTTGTCACTTCCATTTTCAATGACATCCTCAACGGTCGTGCAGTTCTCAAGATGGATCAGATCCTTTTGACCAATCCAAGCACTTACCGTATGTTGTCGGAGTTTAATTGTAACTTTTAAGAGGTTCAACACAATATTTACGAGGGCTATGGTTCGAATGAGTTAAATCGGGGGTGAAAAGAGGGTCAAATGGAGAAATTCGAAGAAAGTGTTCGGCGGTTAATTAAAACGTTTTGTTTAATCATTCGTTGATTATGTTTTTGTGATGATATATAAGATTAATAACGTGGGTCAAATGATAGATCCGAATGTAACCCCTTTCCAAATTATTTCTCAATGAATAGACTATGCGTTACAAAAACTAAACCATATAATGACTAATGAGTTTGATTTGCTTTTCACTTTTTATATGACTTTTTTTTTTTGGTGTGATAGTATGTGAAAAAATGGTTTATCTTTTTTTTTTTTTTTTGAATAGAATGTTAAATTGATTCCAACCAAAAAAACGTTTTTACAAAGTTATTCACCTTGCTTAGTTTGACATAAACACTAATATATTACAAATCACCCACTTCTAGTTCCAAACCATTTGATTAATCCATCGTCATAATCCTTGTTTCCCGTTGAACGGATTGATGCAATCCGGTTACGAACGTTTTTGTCGATGAGTTTGATTTGTATTGTCGTCGGGATCGGCTGTGAGCCATGTCTCCTGCAATTCCTCTCCTTCCAAATGTGGTAAACCGTAGAGTGCAGAACATATCTTAGCAAAAACATCATTGTTTTTGGAAGTATTGCATTGGAGATGTAACCGTTGATTTGGTTCCATCTCTTTGAAAAACCTGTACCCATGATCGGCCCAGCCAAGTTGGTCCAAATAGCCGATGAGTACCTACATTCAAAGAATAAATGATCTCGTGTTTCGTCCACGCTGTCGCAGAAGTTGCATCCTGTTTGTTGCCCAACTCCCCATTTTCTTAGCCTGTCGCCCGTCGTTAGTCGGTTTTGTGTCGCCAACCACATGAGAAAAGTATACTTTGGCGTAGCAAACTTGAACCATATAGTTCCGAACCAGTTTACTTGTGGGTGTGGTTGACGAATCTCATCCCAAGTTTCTTTTGTTGAGAATCTCGTTTTGAATTTGTTGTGCTTTCCCCGCCATAAAGAGATATCCTCACCAACTGTTGAACTTCGGTGGTGTAGTTGGCATATTTCCTCTTCAATCTCATTGAGGATGTCCACCCTATGCCTCCTTGCTCTATGGGAACCCTGCAAAACAGAGCCAACCGTAGCCGTTTTATTGATCCCAAGATCCGTTGTTCCTCTTCGTCCCAATAGCTCGTTTAGTCTGCCATTTGCGCACCAATGATCGTACCAAAAAGATGTATTGTCACCATTGCGTATTTCCATTTTGTGGAAATCTTTCGCCCTCTCTCTGTATTTGATCAACTTCCTCCACATCCATGATCCCCCTTTAAAGTCTCCCTTGCAAGACCAGAAAGAATCGTTCTTTATAATCATATTTTTAACCCATTTCACCCACAACGATGAGCTTGAAGACACAATTCTCCAAATAAGCTTCATACAACAAACTTGGTTTGCTTCTTTGAGTGGTCGTAGTCCCAACCCCCCCTCCTTCTTCGGTTTGCAAATGTTTACCCACGACACCTTTGCTTTTCTCGTGTTTAATTCTGGCCCTGACCACAGGAAAGCCGAGCACAACCGGTCTATCTCTTTAATGCACCCATTTGGTAATCTAAACGCCGAAATCCAAAAGTTGATTATGCTTGCAATGACTGATTTTAGAAGTTCCAAACGTCCTGCATACGATAGGAATCGTGTTGTCCAAGAGGCAATACGGTGTCTAATAGATTCAAGAAGCGGAGTGCAATCATTCATAGTCATTTTTTTCGTCATTAAAGGAAGCCCCAAATACCTCACCGGGAACTTGCCCAAATCAAAGGGAACCGAGTAACGATATCGTTTTTGATTTGGTTTGAGATGCCCGCAAGATGTATTGTTGATTTCTCCACACTTATACGAAGCCCTGATTTTCCTGTGAAACTTTCAAAGATATTCACCACCCTCTCAACTGATCTCGGACGACCATCCATGAAAATCATAATATCATCTGCAAAACACAAGTGTGTTAGTTGAACACTCTTGCATTTTGGGTGATAACCGAAGTTTCCACTTGCCGCCTCTTTATCTATCATCTTAGACAAGACATTCATGCAGATTACAAAGAGATATGGAGATAGAGAACATCCTTGGCGTAATCCCCTTTGACTACCAAAATATCCAGCGAGCTCACCGTTTACTTGAACCGAGAAAGAGGCCGTTGTGATGCATAGCCTAATCCAATGCACAAATAGATCTGGGAAATTCAAAGCCTTCAAAATATTAAGCAAGAAAGACCATTGGACTGTATCAAAAGCCTTTGAGATGTCAATCTTCCGCATCTCGGAGTAACTGTTTCTTTATGATAATCTTTTACAAGCTCCGTAGCTAACAATACATTTTCCATCAACAAACGTTCCTTGACAAAAGCCGATTGATTTTGAGCGATGAATCGAGGAAGAATCTCCTTTAACCGGTTTGCTAATAATTTTGATATTACCTTGTAAAGGACGTTGCAGCACGAGATCGGTCGAAAATCTTTCATTTCCATAGCCCCCGCCTTCTTTGGTATGAGTGAGAGTATGGTGGAGTTCAAACCTTTAGGAAGAAACCCTTTAATGAAAAATGATTTGATAGCATTTACCAATTCACTTCCATTGATCTCCCACGTCGATTTGAAAAATTCACATGTAAAGCCATCCGGACCGGGTGACTTGTTGTTCGGCATACCAAAGACAACTGTTTTGATCTCCTCATATGTTACTTCTTTTTCAAGCAATTCCCGATCCGCTTGTGAACATCGAAAGTCTAGAATTTGTGCCAAATCTTCAACCGCCATACCAATGAAGTCACTCGGTATAGTAGTTAATAAGTCTTTGAAAAATCTCTCCGCTTCCGATTTTATGTCGTTCCCTTTTGTTAAGATTGTACCATTTTGATTTCGTACTTCTCTTATTGTGTTCCTCATTTTCCTTTGCTCCACTGATTTTTGAAAGAAAGAGTTGTTTTGATCTCCCACATTTAGCCAATGTAGTTTTGAAGTTTGCTTCAAGAACTCCTCTTCCAAGAACGCCAACCCCTGCCACTTTTCATAAGCTTCTCCTTCTTCCTTGATTGTTTGTTGACTCGGGTTGAGTAGAACATTTGCTTGTTTGGCACAATGAGTTGTGTATGCTTCTTTAGTACGGCGAGGTAGATCCCCCAATTTCTCCTTCCCCAAATCTCTTAACAAAGGCTTTAAACCCTTGAGTTTTTTCGAGTATCTATAAAGTGTTGAGGTCGAGATATATAAAGGCTCTGTATTCTCCCAATACTCTTTGACAATTGATGTAAATTGAGGCAACTTTGCAAGGACGTTTGCAAACTTGAAAGGTTTCCTACCTCGCCTCTGTTCTGAATCAAAATGTAACCTCCCTCTAGCGTGATCAGAGCAACCGCCAGCTTTGAAAACGGCGTACGAGTTTGGGTATTGAGTCACCCATAAGCTATTAACCAAGGCCCGATCGAGCTTCTTACAAATCAGCCCTTCCTCCCTCTTATTGCACCATGTAAACAGTGGGCCATGGTAACCTAGATCCGTTAAAGAACAATAACGAACCGTATCTTGGAAATCACGCATACCCGTTGAGATATGCGGGTTTGTAGCATGGTTGGAGTGCTCCTCAATCTCCAATGTCTCATTAAAATCCCCACAAATGAGCCATGGTTTTGTCCGAAACATAGGAGAATCCTTATGATGCCTCAAGTCTTCCCACAACTCCTTCCTTTCCTCCATGTAATTTGAGGCGTAGACAAAGGAGCAAAAGAACTCTTCATCGCAACTTGGTAGAAGAATCGAGCAAGTGATTAGTTGACCGCTTTTGAATATTGTAGTTATCCTCGTCTCTTCTGACCATATAACCCAAATACGCCCCAGCCGGTTGTATTCGTAGTTTGAAAGTATAGACCAATTCGGAAAAACCTTGGCAACAATTTTGTTCACTTGACTCTCCTTCACCCGAGTCTCCAAAATGCATCCAAATTGAAAAGAATTTTGATTTACCCAATTTCGAATTATGGAATGTTTCGACGTTTTGTTGAGCCCCCGCACATTCCAAAAGAACCCCGACATTTAATGTTTGGTCTGAGAGGAGCCCCTTCCCCAGCATTGCGGGTTCCCGAGTTTTGGATGAGTTTGTGGGATGTTTTTGACGCACGAGGTAAGCATTGTCTCGTTGTGCTTTCTTTCTGTTTTTCATTTTTACTTACTCTCCTGACTATTGGGTTTGTGTCCTCTGACCCTAAAACAAACTTTTAAACCAATAGAAAGCAAAATATAAAAGATGATAAAACTTGTTTACAATATTCATAAATACACACAAACCAAAGATAATTAACAACAAAATTAATACTAACATACAGCACTGACACGAAGACACGACGAATATGGTATCAATGCAAAAAGTTTGAAAACAAAATCCTCCAATTTAAGGAAAGCGTGTGAAGCAGATCAAATACTCCTTTCTTTCTTCTTCTTATTCAACATTCCTCCAACAAAACAAATTTTTTTGGTAATAAACTTAAATGTTTTGATAATAATATTAAATTAAGAAAGTTGATTAAAGACTAAAATCAAATTAAAAAAAGGCAAGTTCTTTAATTGAGAATCCCATAATTAATCAATCATGCATTACTACATCTAAACACGGAAACTCATGAACGAAAACGACACCGTTTTGAACCGTTACACAAAATCATCGACCCTATATAACAAAGCCTGGCCTTTTCACTTTCTTTCTACCACATTTCTCTCAATCTCTTCTTCTCTTCGACGAGTAAGAAAAAACAAAAAACACAGAACATCAAAACAATGGCCATATTCTCCTTAGCGATTTCTCTTCTAATTCTCTTTCTCTCTGTTTCATCTCCTTCTTATGTTCATGGAAATCCGGCACCACCGACCGTAGATTGTTCGACCGTGATACTAAACATGGCGAGTTGTTTGTCTTTTGTGACGATCGGGAGTACAGTGGAGAAACCGGAGGCTTCGTGTTGTTCTGGTCTTAAGAAAGTGCTCGATACGAACCCTGCATGTTTGTGTGAAGGGTTGAAGAACAGTGGTTTCAAATTGAATGTCACTAAGGCTTCTACTCTTCCTGTAGTTTGTAAACTTAATGCTCCTCCCATGTCTGCTTGTGGATGTAAGATTTTCGTTTTAGATTTTCGTAGATCTCTGATTTTTTTTTGTTTTTATGGATTGTTTGAGCAAATGATTCGTATTTTCATGTAACAGAGAATGATTTTTTTTTGTGTGTTTTGTTTATGTAGTGTCTACTAATGCTACTACTCCTCCTGCTAGTACACCAGGTGATTTCTCATTCTTAATCACTTCTTAGTTTTGTTTATTTTCTCTCATTTTTTTGTGGCTTTTACATGCATTTGAGAATATTTATTTTGTGAAAAAAGGTTTTGTAGTATTATTATTTTTGATCTTTGAAATTTTATGCTTTGAATCTTTGGACTTCATGCTTGTAGAATGTTTTTGGTTGGAGTTATAGTAATAAAGTAGGGGGGAATTGTAAAAGTCAATAGTCATATTGTAATAAATAAATTGGTCTTTATCCTCTCATATATCAAATAGAATTGATTAAAATGATGGATCTGATGA
Source organism: Arabis hirsuta (assembly GCA_964056655.1). Taxonomy (NCBI): domain Eukaryota; kingdom Viridiplantae; phylum Streptophyta; class Magnoliopsida; order Brassicales; family Brassicaceae; genus Arabis; species Arabis hirsuta. The sequence continues at coordinate 5,259,256 of OZ053302.1, read as the reverse complement.
TGATTTCAGTTTCGTGCGTTCGTTGATGCCAGTGAAGTTTGATGCTATAGATACTAATGGTTTGATGTTAATCCCTCGTTTGCTTGTCTCATGTGACCATCATATATAAGTTTGTATTGATATGATCATCTCCAATGAAATGTGCATATGATCATGTAAACTGTATGAGAAGACTTTGTCAAAATCTCCATTTCGTTAGGTTTTGTAGTTTGATCATATAGATTAGATTAGATTAATGGTACTGTGATTTCCCTCCTTGTTATATTTGAACATTCTCTCCAAAGCTTTAAGGTGTATCAAAACTTGTTTATGTGTTTTGACTCTTGTCTTGTTATGTTTTTGTGACAGCTCCAGTTCCTGCTGCTGCACCAGGATCAGGATCAGCCTCTGCTCCAGCTCCAGGCCCTGCTAAAAAAAACCATGGCTCTTCATTGATCCCAATCTCTGGTTTATCATTTGTAATCAGCGGCGCAATGGTCATATTGTTCTCTCGTGTCTAAATCCATAGAGCCCTTTAAATTTTTAGTTAAGAGTTAGATTGTTTTTATTATGTGTGTGAACATGGAGTTTTCTTGCTGAGACCCCTCATTGGTTTCTCTTCATTAACTTATTTTTAGCTATTCTGTTTCCATTAAGACTTGATTTCAATCTGTGTTTTGTCATACATTGGTGACATTTATCATTTGAGTTGACATGTGAATGTTTCTAGATTGTGTTCCGAGTCACTAAGCCATCTAACGAAACTAAAATCGAATTTTGAGATAGATCACGAGTTATTTGCAATCTGAACAAATTTTCCAATAAGTTCGTGGAAAGAAATTTCCACAACGATCAAAACTTTTTGCAGCCGTTAAGCCTTGAACAGTTGGCTCATCAATTTCAAGTGACCATAGAGAAAGGAAAGACCACCTATATAATCCGGTGCTAATCCGCATTACGATAGTTCATAATCTAGTGACACCGTGACGGGTCATCTAATAGCGATATTTTTGTCAACATGTATTATGCGTTCAAATGGTAACACGCTATAGTACATACCATTGGGCTATATGCTTAGGCAAATACTAGGATGTTATACTTGATCAAATTTCAAAGATATGATTTCATTCATATGTTGGATATTTTATATTTGATTCCTATTAAGCTATTATTGTATAAGATCTCTTAGTCAGTGTGTAAACGATAAACCCCTTAGAGATTTCATTCCTAATTGGACATTTCTTATTTAGAAATAATTACTCAATACACTGAATTATAGGAATATATGATTATATAGATATGTCTAACTCTTTAGAAAAAAAAAAAAAAAATTGGAAATGTCTGCCAAAAATGGAAGAAGAAAAAAACACATGAATATAAGAGATAACGTATCAAAAGAAGAAATAAAAATAACACTCTTAACGGATAACAAATAATATAAATCCTCAGATTTGTTACATTTTATCTGAGATTCTCTGTTCAGAAGAACAACCATGGAGTTCAAGCTCAACATTCCCAACACACTAGCTATAGGCTTCTTCCTCTTTGCTTTTCTTACATTCCAAATCACAGAAGCAAAGGTTCATCGTCATACTTTGAAGGTATCGTAAATGTTACTTTCACATTGTTTTTTTTTTTTTTTAAATTACTTTCACAATGTTAAGAGGAAAGAAAAATAAGAAATCATATTATAATATCGAATTTATCTATACAGATAAAGTCAAAAGCGTACACACGACTTTGTAATACCAAAGAGATTTTAACGGTGAACGGAGAACTCCCCGGACCAACGTTAAGAGCCTACCGTGGAGATAAGCTCATCGTCAATGTCATCAACAATGCAAATTATAATATTACCCTCCATTGGTAAACACTGTTTTGTTATCACACTTTGATTTCGTGTTGACTAATGTTTTATAATAGAGACGTTTTAGGCATGGAGCTAGACAAATTAGGAATCCGTGGTCAGACGGACCTGAGTATGTCACCCAGTGTCCAATCCGACCAGGACAGAGCTATGTATATAGAATTGATCTTACGATTGAAGAAGGAACAATTTGGTGGCACGCGCATAGCCAATGGGCACGAGCAACCGTCCATGGAGCGTTTATCGTCTACCCGAAACGCGGCTCGTCATATCCTTTTCCTACACCTCACCGCGAATTCCCTCTCATTTTCGGTACATTCATACTCTTTCTTGTTAATGAGATTAATACATCTATATTCATTTTTGGATTGCTACGAATCAAAATTTCAATTTTGTTATTTTATTATGGTGTAACGTTGTTATGTGATAGGTGAATGGTGGAGGAAGAAAAACATAATGGATATACCAGGAAGTGCTAATAAAACCGGAGGCGAACCGGCTATCTCCGATGCATATACAATAAACGGACAACCCGGTTATCTATACCCATGCTCTAAACCGGGTAAGTCTCTTCTAAGTTTCCAACACAAAGCTTTGTGTTATCAAAATGGCACCAAAAGATTAAGAATTTCCTTTGTTATTCCGAAACAGACACATTCACAGTAACGGTTGTGCCTGGCCGGCGATACCTTCTTCGGATTATCAACGCCGTGATGGACGAAGAACTCTTCTTTGCAATCGCAAACCATACCTTAACCGTTGTGGCCAAAGACGGTCTCTACTTAAAACAATTCAACACTACTTACTTAATGATCACTCCAGGTCAATCCATGGACGTCCTCCTCCACGCAAACCAGCGGTCAGACCGCTACTTTTTAGCTGCTCGAGCTTACTCCTCTGCTTTTGGTGCCGGTTTTGACAAAACCACCACCACAGCCATCTTACAATACGAAGGCGTCCCCTTAACCGACGAATTAAACCGAAACCCACCGGTTTTTCCTTATTTACCTCCTTACAACCATACCGAAGCAACAATCCGGTTCACTAGCCAATTTCGAAGCCTACGTCCGGTTAACATCCCGGTTAAAATCGACACTCGTCTTCTCTACGCGATCTCCGTGAATCTGATGAATTGCTCCGACGATAAACCCTGTACCGGTCCTTACGGGAAGAGATTCTCGTCGAGCGTTAACAACATCAGCTTCGTGAACCCTTCGATCGATATTCTCCGAGCTTATTATCGCCGTATCGGAGGTATTTTTCAGGAGGATTTCCCGAGAAATCCGCCGACGGAATTCGATTACACCGGAGAAAATCTTCCGTTTCCGACGAGGTTTGGGACGAAAGTGGTGGTTCTTGATTTTAATTCGAGTGTTGAGTTGGTTTTGCAGGGGACGAATGTGTTGGCTTCGGATAATCATCCGATTCATCTCCATGGGTATAGCTTCTTTGTTGTGGGTTCGGGTTTTGGGAATTTCGATCGTCGGAAAGATCCGTTGAGGTATAATCTCGTTGATCCACCGGAGGAGACCACCGTCGGAGTTCCTCGTAACGGCTGGACCGCCGTTAGATTCATAGCTAACAATCCAGGTCAGTTCGCAGCTCCGTACATTTTATTACGATTCTCAACTTGAAAACGATATTCCATTTAAGAATACAAGAAATATTTTAAAAAAAACATAAAATTCCAAAATTTTATGGAATACAAGAAATCATTTACGATAAACATAAAAGATTTCAACAAATAATAGAGTTATTGTTTTTCGTCTACAATAACAAACACATTACATAACACAAAAACGATACTACTAATATAATCCACTATATTATATTATATACTTCTATCATATATTCGATTTAGATATTTCAAAAGTTGATTAGTGCTTAGCAAAATATTAAAGATTATACATTTTTCATGATTATATTACTTAAGATAAAATAAAGTTTGCACACTAGAGATTTTAAGTGATGTTGATTTTGGTTTTATTTAGGGGTGTGGTTGTTGCATTGCCATATAGAGAGACATGCGACATGGGGAATGAACACAGTGTTCATAGTGAAAGATGGACCGACGAAATCATCTCGAATGCTCAAGCCTCCTCCTGATCTACCTTCTTGTTAGCTATTTTACCATGCATTACTTTTGAGCCGTCGATTAGTTTTACGATTTATTAAGCCTAAAGTTTTGTAGAATCATGATTAATGTTTAGCCATCGTACGTGGCAAATTTTAATACCTTAAATAAGATGATTGCTTGTTTTTTTTTTTTTTTGTTAAATTGTAAATATTTCATAAATGAATCGGTTCAGAAATACAATCAGTACTATACAATGTATTACATGGCAAAAAGTTTAAAAAACATGGAAATATATGCATACAAGTTTTTGTGTCCGTAGCTCGACATAAAACACAAGGCTTATGAGCTAGACGAAGTGATGGCGATGTAGAGTGTTCAACCAAGATCACTTGGGGCTTAGAAGGTCCAAGGCTAACAAGAAGACCGCAAGACAAAACCAAAAGCGATAGAAGCCCAAACAAAGGTTGTCAACGGCAAAAGTCTTCAACGACCTCGATCACCGACTCTTTTCGCGTCAAGTGAGAGCGACTAGAAGGACACTTCCATGAGCTTAACCGAAGAAGAAACCTCAAACTCCAAAATATGAACGGTGCAAGTTTTTTCTACCAAAATCGTTGGCTAGTACAAAGCTAAATATAACGTTGAAGAACTGCTCCAAATACGAAAGGACTTACTAGCTCCTCTAGCGCATAAGGCAAAACACACGACCTTCCAAACTAACCCGCACACAAGTCTAATGCGACAACCTCAAGAGGACAACACACTCAACAACTGGTCCTAAACCTACCAATAAAAACCAGAGATACGGTGAAGCAAACCCAAAGGCATGGCCTAGAAGCTACCACCGATAGCAAAACCAAACCTAAAGCTACCACACCGCAAGAACCGAAGGCAAATCAAAGAGATCAACAGATACCTCACAACTCGAGACGCTAGAAGGTCAACACTGTTGGGAATGTCCTGAAATCTTTCATACTTACTCTAGAAAGTTAAAATGTCAAGGTTGACAATCGTATAATATTAGACGGTTATAATGTTTTGCTAGAAACCGCTTATAATTTATGGGCGTGACAGCTTATTACTAATATTATACGATCCTATAGGGTCACACACCTAAGCAAACTAGATCACAAATATATTGGGTTTTTGATGAAAGTCAATTCTTTGTACCACTCATGTCAATATTCTTCTAGAAGATGAGTGCACAATTATGTCAATATTCTTCTAGAAGATGAGTGCACAATTATGTCAACATTCTCCATTCATTTGATGTGTAAGTTTTGTTAGAATATTACACTAATGGGATGTCAACATTCTCCATATTTATGAGTGCAAGTTTGGCCAAAATATATGATTTAAAAAGGATTAATTATGATTAATCTTTTGCATTCTTTCACTATAAATATGGAGGCTCTCATTTGATGAAAGCACACAACAACAACAACAAAACTCAATACAAAATACAAAAGAGTTTGTCTTTGATAACAAGAGATTTTGATCTCTACGGTACTAGCATCCCGTTTGATCTAGTTTGTGTGCGTGTGGATACCGATAGAGGCACGACGTTTGGAGTGCTACGCAACCTTGGTTTGATTCAATACATTTTTCCGCTGCCAAAAAGATTGAGGTATATTCGAATCCTAAGAACCTAGATCTAATTTAGTATTTACACGATTCCTGGAAATTGAATTCTAAATTGATATTTATAAATAGTTATAAATCGACTATGAAGTCCAACAGTGGTATCAGAGAGTACGTGTATAATATTGAAATTGGTCTAGTTTAATATATATGTGATATATATGCTAATTGTATGAATAACTCGATCTGCTTGAATTTATGAAATTTATTGAATCATGTTTACGCAAACTAAAATCATTAGATTTATGGTTTTAAGTTATTCTGTATGTTGTTGAAACTAAATAATTAATCGGGAGATTATAATTTGGTTATAATAAATTATTGTGCATAATTCATGTTTATTAAAAGTGTTGGTATCTGTTATAATGATAAAAGTACTAATTTATTTAATAACTGAGCCATACACGTTAATATAACCATGCATTATAATTTGATTATAGATGATTGCTATGTTTAATTATTTTGTATGAGAAAGTGTTCTCTATAAAATCGTAGGATATATTATCTTATGATATAGACATATAGCATGTAGATATGAATATGATGGCATGGTAGTTGGTGTTGAAATTGAGCATAATGCATTATGACAATTGCTTAAGTTATAATTTAATAATATCCACTTACATGCATAACTCGTATGCATATTTAAGTGGATCATAATTATAATAACCAAATACATGAAATTTTGTCATATAGAACACCTTATGCATATATATTTATGCATATTTGCGTATCGACATATTGAATCATGCATGTTGTAATATTTATAATTTGATAAGTTACCGTGCACCATTCATGTTTGTTATTGTTGATAATGGATATTAAGTTAATTTTCTAAGATCAAGAAAAATATGTATCAGATATGTATTATTAATATTTTTATATTTTATATTAGATATAAATATAAATTTATTTAAAATTATAATTCTAATTTGATTAAAATTTTGAATTGATCTAGATTAGTTATAGAACTAATAAGTTAAAATTTTAATTAGATTAAAATTAAATGTTAAGAATAATTATAATTATAATTAATAATTTAAGAGTCAATTTAAAACATATTAGATATGTATTATATTATATGTTTTATATTTGATATAAATTTATAATATAAATAAAATTGACTTAAAATTTAATCCTCAATTTAATTTCAAGTATCTTTGATGCTTATCCAATCTTTGTCAACTGTCAAGACTTATTTCGTTGTGTGATGGGCCTGTCAAGCAGGGTGTTCACTTCTACGTAAGTAAGGCAGATGGTAATGGTTACCATATGAAGTGAGATTGGTATACTTGACTAGGCTATCAAAATGGTTTTGGGCTTAGAGGCATGTGTTGAATTGACATAAGATGTCATCCGACAACCAAGAGTTATATTGGATATAATTAGCAAAGTATGTTGCTTACCTAAATAGCTAGACATTCGGGCGATGAGCCAAAGTTCACTTAAATTCTAGTAAAATATGGATCTTGGATCATTATATTCAACTTGAGGATAATATTGTTTTGAATATAATATGAGTTTTCTTAATTGTTGAGATTTCTCGATTTAATGAACATCATATTAATCTTTACTATTCTTTCCGATAGCTATGTCAACCCCTCACAGTTCATTTTCACTGCGATCCGTCCTTGAGAAGGACAAGCTGAGTGGATCGAACTTCCTCGAATGGTATCGAAACCTGAGAATTGTTCTCAAACAGGAGAAGAAGGACTATGTTCTCGAAAAGAGTCTCCCAATTGAAAAACCTAAGACTAATGCTCAACATGCAGAAAGGACTGCTTATGATAAGCATGTCGCTGATAGGGTTGATGTGTGTTGTCTTATGTTGGCTACCATGAACTCAGACTTGCAAAAGCAATATGAAAACGTAGATTCGCCAATTGACATGATCACTAGCCTGAAAGGGATGTTTCAGGAGCAGGCACGAACTGAGAGATACCAGACTGTTAAGGCTCTCATTGAGTGCAAGCTGCCTAAAGGCAGTCTAGTTAGCCCACATGTCATAAAGATGATGGGTTATATTGATAACCTTGCTAAACTAGATGCTCCTATTAGCCAAGAGTTGGCTACTGACATCATCCTACAGTCATTGCCGTCAAGTTATGATCAGTTTGTTATGAACTACAACATGAACAACTTGACAAAGACTTTGACTGAGCTGCATGGAATGCTCAAGACAGTTGAGCCAAACATCCAGAAGGACACCCCGCATGTACTCACGGTACAAGGGGGTAAAAAGTTTAAGAAACATGGTAATAACAAAGGAAAAGGTAAGGCAAGCTGGGTTGAGAATCCGGGCAAGCCTAACCCTGCTCCTAAGTTTAAGCCCGGTCCTTCTGGTAAAGACAAGTGCCATTATTGTAATGGTTCTGGGCATTGGAAGAGAAACTGTAAGAAATACTTGGAAGATCTGAAACAGAAGAAGACTTTCGAGACTTCTTCTAAAGGTATTTATGTTATAGAAGTAAATGTTACTACTTCTGGTTCTACTTCTTGGGTATTGGATACCGGTTGTGGTGCTCATATTTGTACGAATATGCAGGGCCTAAGCAATAGTAGGACTTTGGAGAAGGGACAAGTGGACCTGCGCGTGGGAAATGGAGCAAGAGTTGTTGCATTAGCTGTAGGAACATTTCATTTGTCTTTACCTTCGGGCATGGTTTTAGAACTTAATAATTGCTACTATGTACCTGCTATAAGCAGAAATATCATTTCTATCCCTTGTTTGGATTTGGAAGGATTTCACTTTTCGATTAAAAACAAGTGTTGTTTATTTGATCGTGGTAATATTAAGTATGGTAGCGGTCCATTGGAGAATGGACTTTATATTCTAGACCAAAGTGTACCTATCTATAATATTAGTACTAAAAGATTAAAGACGAAAGACTCTAATCCTACGTTTCTTTGGCATTGTCGTTTAGGCCATATAAATGAAAAACGCATTCAAAAGCTTCATAGTGATGGACTTTTGAGCTCATTTGATTATGAATCATATGAGAAATGTGAATCTTGTTTATTGGGAAAAATGACTAAGGCTCCTTTTACTGGACACAGTGAACGGGCAAGTGACTTATTGGGCCTCATACATAGTGATGTGTGTGGACCAATGAGTTTAAATGCTAGAGGAAATTACCAGTACTTCATTACATTTACTGACGATTTCAGTAGATATGGTTATGTTTATCTAATGAAACATAAATCTGAATCTTTTGAAAAGTTCAAAGAATTTCAGAATGAAGTGCAAAACCAACTTGGCAAGAAAATCAAGGCTCTCCGATCAGATCGAGGAGGCGAATATTTGAGCCAAACTTTCCAAGATCATCTGAGGGAATGTGGAATTGTTTCACAACTCACTCCTCCAGGAACACCGCAATGGAATGGTGTATCCGAAAGGAGAAATTGGACTTTATTAGATATGGTTCGATCAATGATGAGTCATACAGATCTTCCATTATCCTTTTGGGGATATGCTCTAGAAACGTCTGCGTTTACGCTAAACAGATGTCCATCAAAATCAGTTGAAAAGACTCCATATGAGATGTGGACCGGAAAAGTTCCTAATTTGTCTTTTCTCAAGATTTGGGGTTGTGAAGCTTATGTAAAACGTTTAATTGCTGATAAACTTGGACCTAAATCAGATAAGTGCTACTTCGTTGGTTACCCCAAGGAAACCAAAGGTTATTACTTTTACAACCCTGTTGAGAACAAAGTGTTTGTTGCTCGAAATTGCGTCTTTATGGAAAGAGAATTTCTTTCTAAGAAAAACAGTGGGAGTAAAGTACAACTCGAAGAGGTTCGAGAGACACAGGAGATTGCTGAAACTTCTCAAGAAGAGCATCAATTAGATCTACGAAGAGTCGTAGAATCTACACCTGTGGAACCTGAGATACGTAGGTCCGAGAGGTCTCGTCACGAACCTAATAGATATGGGGTTTGGATGACAGATCATCATGATTTATTAATTATAGAGAATGATGAACCTACATCTCATGAAGAAGCAATGATGGGCTCTGATTCCGATAAATGGTTAAAGGCCGAAGAATCCGAAATGGAATCCATGTTAGAAAACCAAGTATGGACTTTGGTAGATTTACCTGATGGTGTAAAAGCCATTGAATGTAAATGGATTTTCAAAAAGAAAATTGACATGGATGGTAATATTCAGATATACAAAGCTAGATTGGTGGCTAAAGGTTACAAGCAGATTCATGGTATAGACTATGATGAAACCTATTCCCCAGTCGCAATGCTTAAGTCCATTCGGATTCTCCTAGCAACTGCCGCTTATTATGATTATGAGATATGGCAGATGGATGTGAAAACAGCTTTCCTTAATGGAAATCTTGAGGAGGATGTGTACATGACACAACCTGAGGGTTTCATAGATCCTGAAAATGCTGGGAAAGTATGCAAGTTTCATCGTTCCATTTATGGTCTGAAGCAAGCATCTCGGAGTTGGAATCTTCGTTTTAATGAAGCGATCAAAGAGTTTGATTTTATTAGAAACGAAGAAGAACCTTGCGTTTATAAGAAGACTAGTGGGAGCGCAGTTGCATTTCTGGTATTATATGTAGATGACATACTGCTCATTGGAAATGACATTTCTTTGCTTCAGTCTGTTAAGACTTGGCTAAGTGGTTGTTTCTCAATGAAGGACATGGGAGAAGCCACTTATATTCTTGGAATAAAAATCTATAGAGATAGATTGAATAAAATCATAGGACTGAGTCAAGATACTTATATAGATAAGATCTTACATAGGTTCAACATGCATGATTCCAAGAAAGGTTTTATTCCAATGTCTCATGGCATAACTCTCAGCAAGACACAGTGTCCTTCGACACATGATGAGCGAGAGCGGATGAGTAGAATCCCATATGCTTCTGCTATAGGATCTATCATGTATGCCATGATATGTACTCGTCCAGATGTTGCATATGCTTTGAGCATGACGAGCAGATACCAATCAGATCCAGGTGAAAGTCACTGGACGGCGGTCAAGACCATTCTAAAGTATTTGAGAAATACTAAGGATAAATTCTTGGTCTATGGAGGAAGTGATGAGCTTGTTGTGAGTGGTTACACTGATGCTAGCTTTCAGACAGACAAAGATGATTTCCGATCACAATCTGGATTTATCTTCTGTCTTAATGGAGGAGCTGTGAGCTGGAAGAGCTCCAAGCAAAACACTGTAGCAGATTCCACAACCGAAGCTGAGTACATCGCTGCTTCTGAAGCAGCAAAGGAAGCTGTTTGGATTAGGAAGTTCATTACTGAGCTTGGTGTGATTCCTAACATATCTGGGCCGCTGGATCTCTATTGTGACAACAATGGAGCCATCGCTCAGGCAAAGGAACCCAGATCACACCAGAAATCCAAACACATAGAGAGACGATATCATCTTATTCGTGATATTATTAATAGAGGAGATGTGAAGATTAGTAGAGTCTCAACGGAGGCAAACGTTGCTGATCCTTTAACCAAGCCTCTACCACGGCCTAAGCATGAGTTTCATACTGCTGCTGTAGGCATTAGATTTCTTAAGATGTGATCTTGATTCTAGTGGGAGAATTTTATTTTATGATATGATGTTCATGTTTACCTACATTTGATTTGATTTTTCAAATTAATGAAATTTGTTTCAGCATTATTTTGTTATTAGATAATTAAATGATAGTCCCAAAATAATTTATATCATTCTTAGAGGTCATCAAGTGCGTGACTTGATCATGAAACCTTCTAAGTGAGATAAATTATAGAGGTCCCCAGTCAAAGTTATTAACATGGGACATTAATAACTATATATGACTAGTATGTGAGGTGACTGATGACTAAGTTTCGTGAAGTCATTGATATGTAGTATTAAAGTCAATCACAAAGATATGTGTTGGAGAACACAGTATTGGACTGACCCGCAATGAGAACTCTACGAGAATGTTATATGAGTGTCATAAGAGTTTTTCATCTTAACTATAGAGTATAGTCCTTTGACCTGAGTTCATCATGATTTCTTACATATGGATTAGTTTGTTTTGACTCTGTCAAACGTCAGCCGTAAAAGGTGATTATAAAGACAGTGCTCAGACATACTATGAAATGTGTATTGAACAGGGATGGAACAAGATGGAATTTGTCCCTCCTATATAACAGGAGATAAGTATCTTTGGGCCTATCGAAGATTTGATACTGAAAATGCATGGCCGTGCTCAAACAAAGTGAAAGTCACTCGTTTGTTTTATCAGTATAAATCAGAGTTTGATAAAAGTGATCTAACTTAATAAGGATGACGCAATTTCTTGCCTTATGTTAAGATCGAGATATAGAGACGAAGGGATTATAGGAATGGATGATTCCAGTACAAGTGGGAGATTGTTGGGAATGTCCTGAAATCTTTCATACTTACTCTAGAAAGTTAAAATGTCAAGGTTGACAATCGTATAATATTAGACGGTTATAATGTTTTGCTAGAAACCGCTTATAATTTATGGGCGTGACAGCTTATTACTAATATTATACGATCCTATAGGGTCACACACCTAAGCAAACTAGATCACAAATATATTGGGTTTTTGATGAAAGTCAATTCTTTGTACCACTCATGTCAATATTCTTCTAGAAGATGAGTGCACAATTATGTCAATATTCTTCTAGAAGATGAGTGCACAATTATGTCAACATTCTCCATTCATTTGATGTGTAAGTTTTGTTAGAATATTACACTAATGGGATGTCAACATTCTCCATATTTATGAGTGCAAGTTTGGCCAAAATATATGATTTAAAAAGGATTAATTATGATTAATCTTTTGCATTCTTTCACTATAAATATGGAGGCTCTCATTTGATGAAAGCGCACAACAACAACAACAAAACTCAATACAAAATACAAAAGAGTTTTGTCTTTGATAACAAGAGATTTTGATCTCTACGGTACTAGCATCCCGTTTGATCTAGTTTGTGTGCGTGTGGATACCGATAGAGGCACGACGTTTGGAGTGCTACGCAACCTTGGTTTGATTCAATACATTTTTCCGCTGCCAAAAAGATTGAGGTATATTCGAATCCTAAGAACCTAGATCTAATTTAGTATTTACACGATTCCTGGAAATTGAATTCTAAATTGATATTTATAAATAGTTATAAATCGACTATGAAGTCCAACAAACACAACTGAGGAGTCATCCACTGTCCAAAGGGCGACGCCAAACGATGCGAATCCCAATCATCGAACCTATCGTCAATAGGAGAAAACTTGAAACACGAAAGGTTCTATGTCCTACAACAAATCCAATAGGGTCGGGTCCAAGAGTACAAGGCTCCAGCAGCCACAGAGGAAGACGAAAGCCACGACCAAACAATGGTGAAGCCAACACCTCCCCTGCCGGACATCTCTATGAACCAGAACCTAGAAGACAACAACAATCAACCTGGTGAGGACAGGACCGCAACACCACCGTGGCCAAGACCGTCCCCGAGCGGAGAAGCAGCGAAAGCACCAAGGGCGACTGGGTTACGGCGGATCTTCCAAAAAATTGGAAGGACTCGAAGCCACACACAGATGGAGAAGAAGCTCGCGACAAAGGACGTCGCTCCCTAGGCGGTCAAAACTCGCCCCATCGCCGGAGTCGAGAGGGAGGAGGCGGATCTATGGGATAGATCGGCCGGTCGAACTTCGTGAGACAGGTGAAGGGCTTCAGTTGTACCCCGCCGCAGATGCATCACCATGGTCTAGCTAAAGAATCGTGGCCGCGAGACCCTTACACCGTGACGCGGCCGTCACGAACGACCCTCTCCAAACCCCTCACCGTAAGAGACATGCCAAATCTGAAGAAATCGATGAGATTGAAGTACCGGAGAACAGAGAAACAAGGAGCGGCGGTTGCCCTCTCACGACGACGGCCGTAGCCGAACGCCAGAGAGGCGAGTAGATCGGAGACGGCGGCTGGACTTTGTGTAGGGGTTTGGGGAGAAAGATCGCCCGCGCGTCACGCGCTAGATCTTCTGAATTTATGATTGCTTGTTCATTATATAGTTTTTTAGTTATACGTTCATTTTTGTTTTGTGAACGATTCTATATATGCTTGGCAAACTCGACAATACGATTACTACCAAAGGGTCTTTGATTATTGAATGTAATATTACAATGTTAACTATTTTCAAGGTTTGACCTCATCACTAGTAATGAGAAACATGTATGCTATGGTTGTTCTCCATGTCAAATTGCATGTGAAGAAGTATTTCTTCACAATATTTGTATTAAAAAAGTCAGAGACCTTCGAGCCTCAAAGAATTCTTGAGTGTGGATCAATTACACGAAAAAGAGAAAAACACATTGTGTGACCAAACACACATTTTTGTACATATGATAGTTTTTGCAAAGATTTGACTCTTGTATATATATATATATCTATTAAAAACAGAAAAAAACAAAAGTTTCTTCTTTTGTTTTGTTTTGGGCTTTATAGCGATGAAATTGATGATTGTGCATTTATCTTTTGTTACAAATCTAGAAAGAGGATCTTTGGTCTCACTCTTTGTCCATTGCCTTTTACAAGGTTCAAAATTATATTTAACATTAAAACCATTTAAAAAAAATAATGCGTTCGGTTACATTTTGTTTTTCCATAATTCTTATGATTAACAATTGTATAGTATTAGTTTCCGTTTAAATCTAAACAAGATTTCAAGAATATAACTGTCAACATTCAGTTAGATTTTCCTACTAGTCCACAAGAACTTATTCGAAATATCGTAATTTTAAAACCAAAAATGGAAAAATATTTGGAAAAGAAAAAAATTCGGCTGAAAAAAAAAAACTTAAAAGGGGCTTTAATTAAAAATGGGCCACTGAAAATAAAAAAACAATAAAATGGGCCCACCACTCTCTTAGTCTTAGTAAACGCGTAGGTGCCGGAGCTTCGTTGTATATAAACCCCTCAGACCAAAACCCTTTTCCACAAATCTGGCTTCTCTTTCACGCCAATCTCTTTTTATCTCTCTCGCTCGCCTCCCCCATACGCCGATCGTACTTTTTTTCCACCGTCGAGTTTCTTACTCTCACCGGGTACGATTTTCCTTTCTCTGATTCTGATTCTGATTCTGCGCCACGATGTTGTCGATTTTGATTTTGTTGACTTTTTCCGATTTAGTCGTCGGTTGTCCCTTTCCCTTTTGATTCCTGAAATGGGTTTTCTGTTGATCTGAACACCATCGATTTTAGGGTTTTATTTGGTATAATCGTTGAAGCTAGAAATGGCTGGATTTTGTAGTGATAAGAACTAGTCTTTTCTGGGTTTTGCTCGTTTAGTGGTATCTCTCTGGAAAAATCTGGTTTTTTATTGATGGATTGTGGTTTGACATCTGCTGTGTATTTTCGTATCTGGATTGTCGTGTAGTTCAATTCGTTTTTTCTTTTCTTTTTTCGTGTCAATGTCTCAAAAACAGGCTTTTACGTTGCACACCAGATGTCTGCTGATCTCTTCAAGAAGAATCCATCTTTTCTTTGGTGCGACTGTGGTTATATGAGCAGGGGGAGGTTGTGGTGTTTTCAGATAATCTTGTTTAGGCACTGGACTTGACTTGCTTCCAACTCGTCGAGTTCTCTCTTTTCATTCTCTCTCTCTTTTCTTTCTGGAATCTCTGCATTTTTCCATTCGATTTGATTCAAAAGTGTTCGCTTGTGCTGGTCCTGTTACCGTGAACTTGAAGTCAAAAGTTTTCTGCTTTGGAAACTCTCACTCACTGGTGAGGAGTTTACGGATAATAATCTAAGTTTTCCCCTTTGGATCTTCCAATGGGGAAAACTCAACTGGCTCCTGGGTTTCGGTTTCATCCTACTGATGTTGAGCTTGTGAGATATTACTTGAAGAGGAAAGTGTTGGGGAAGAAGCTACTTGTTGATGCCATTGCTGAAGTTGACATTTACAAGTTTGAACCGTCTGATTTACCTGGTATCCATTTAAAAAGCCATCTAGTTTGTTATTTACTAAAATTTTCTTTGGTTTTTGGTTATCTGTTTATTTTCTCTAACTTGGTATTCCTTGTTTTTACAGATATGTCCTTTATAAGGAGTGGGGATCTTAAGTGGCATTTCTTCTGCCCAAGGGAAATGAAATATGCTACTGGTGTTAGGGCAAACCGTGCAACTGGATGTGGTTACTGGAAGACCACCGGGAAGGAGAGAGCTGTTCTCTGCAATGATGAAGTTGTGGGAAAGATTAAGACTCTGGTCTATCATTTTGGTAAGTCGCCTCGTGGGGAGCGTACTGATTGGGTTATGCATGAATACAGGCTTGAAGACAAGGCACTGACCGAGAAGAGTATTCCTCAGGTATTATTAGATTTCGCCAAAATGGAATTATACTTTCAACTTGAACACATGCTTATCTTTTAGCACTTAAAGATGATTTGTTGCATTTTCTGTTCTTAGTTTCTCTTACACTTTGTTTGGTAATGTGCGGCTATTCTTATTTTCTTCTAACCTTACAACTTTCTTATACTTTCCGTTTGATATGCTATTATGATTTGCAACTATTTCATTTAAGCTTATATCACCCTTTCTTGGTTTATTTACTATGTTTTGGACTGTAGGATACATATGTGGTGTGTGTTCTATTCAAGAAAGATGGACCTGGACCTAGAAACGGGGCTCAATATGGAGCTCCATTTAAAGAAGAGGATTGGAGTGATGAAGAAGGACGTACTGGTGTTCCTGAATCCAACAATCCCTCAAACATTCATGGTCCTAACAAAGAAAACAGTCTGGTTGTGACGGCCTCACATGACCCTACTATGGATTGTTTCGTTGGCATGATATCAGAATCGTGCGTCTCTGATGTCCAACTCACAGCTTCTAGCAGTAGGCTTCCACCTCCGAGCGACGAAGCTAACACTCCTTTGTCTGCTGCACCTCTTCTTAATGTCACAGCCACTCAGGCAGAGACCCTTCAGACGCCTGCTCCCAACACCAACTATGATGACTTGTATTCAATGTTGGATCTGTTTGTTGATGAGGACGAGTACTTGCGTTTCTGTGGAGCCAACAACAACGAGGTAGGTGTCTTGCATAATTCTTCTTTAGCTTAGTGTAATGATAAGAAGCATTGTGTGTTAAGCTAGTGAGGCAAATTTAAAACAGTTAGTGTTTTAATGGTATTGGAGCTTATTTACCCATTAAAAATAAAAGCTTCTTTCCTCTCTTTGTTTTGTTATTCCTCTGAATTTGTATCAGTTCTTTCTCTCTGTATATGTCTCATAGTTTATCCTTCTCTCAGGTAAGACATGAGCCCTGTGTCACAGCTCCGGTTTGCTTTGAAGAGGGCATATTCAGCGAACTACCAGACTTGACCAATACCAGCAACATGCCAAGGACACCCTCTTACGACCTAGTCGAAAACTCGGAGTTATACTTAGAGCTACAAGATCTCACTGCTCCATTAGCACCTCAACTTGGGAATCATTTCGATGACTCGAGAAAGTCCTACCAAGGCCACAACTTTGGCTTCTCTGCTGCTGCTAATGATGATCCTTATGACATTGCTTCTTTCATGGGACATGGACCAGACATGTGAAAAATGGTGTAAAACCAAGAAGAACCTTCTTCTGCCCAGGTCGGTCTCTCTTCGACATCACAAATCAACAGAAGCATTTCGGACCAACGATGGAACCATGAGACAATGAACACCTTTGTATATATTATTTCTTTAACGTGTCTTTAAATTATGAGTTCTGATTTTCATAATCCTTTTATGTGGTAAAAACCTCTCCAACAACATTCTCTACTTCTTCCTTGGATTCTCATTTCTAAATACTGGCTATTTCATTGGAATTCTTTTTGAAAAATCTTCTTGTTTCTGTTTTGTTGCTTCCGTCGTCGTTTGCCAAATTGTTCGGAGTTGCATAAACAATTGTTCACACATGGGGAATATTCTCATTCAACTAGTGGCCTTAGCCAATCTAAGACCGGCTCGTACAAGTGAAGGGAAGATGCATTCTTGGCAATTTGGTCAGCCTCACCATTTGCCTTTCTTCCTCGGTAAGAGAACCGTGGTTCCAAATGTCTCCAAGTCGATCTCTTTTTTTTTGCCATATTATCCGACACAGCCACACTATTGATCCTTTCTCTAACTTCAAAGACGTAATATTACCGTGTTTTTTTAATTTTTTTTGTTTTAGTTTAAAGATGAAAAGGAATTTCCTTGAATTTTTTGGCAATATTTCGAGACTTTTTGATGTAACTAAAGATTTGATTGTTTTTTTTTTTATAACCAATTAAAGATTTGATTGTTGTAGTTTTCGAAGTAGTTTTTGGTTTTCGATTTTCCAAAAACCATTCTATAAGTTAGTGAAACTAGTTTTTGAATGAAATTACTTTATTCTAAACAAAATCGAAAATAACAAAAAAATAATAATAATAATAACGAAAATAACAAAATTAGCATTATGTGACTACAATATCAACCCTTAGATTTAGGTTAAATGGTAAGGATTTTTATTATAGATTTTTTTTTTTTTTTTGATTATAAGATGTAATTTCCTTATTATTTTTCAATGGTTTCCTATTTTATTACAAATATTGCTATTTTATGAGAACAAAAATGGAAATTATTTTTTCCGAAACAAATAACAACTATCCCAATCCTTTTGAGTTAATTAATTATAATTATTTTGGTATATAAAATCAAGAGTATTTGCATTGGTTAACCATAAACTATAGTGAAATTAGGTAGCTAACCAAAAGTTTTGCAAAACAACCTATAGTTTTTCAAAGAAATTCCAAAACTTTTAGTTATTATGGGCAATTGCAAAAATACCACTAATTATAGATTTTTAAAACCTAAATCTTAAAATTATAAACCCTCAAAAAATGTTTTGACCCCTAAAACCTTTTAAACCCTCAAAACTAAATCGTAATACAACATAGTTAACCCAAACATAAATGATATAATGAAAAAATTGCAATTTTGCAAAAATTTTTAAAAGAAGACATTTTTGAAAAGTGACGTTTGAAAATTGGCATTTCTTAAAATTTCTCTAGTTAAGTTCCTAATTTCCATATCATTAAAAAAACATAACTTATACTTTAATGAATATTTTTCTACAAAATATATTCGTGGTTTCAAAAGCCAACTCAACCATACTTCTATAGAAATTCGCAGAGATCTTAGGACTTACCATTGCGGTGTGGATCTAACATCGCTTGTTATATACAATTGACATAACTTTATATATATATATACAATTGCTTTGTTTGTGTTGTTCGTTAATGCGACATCATGAAGCCGGGCAACATCTGGTTAGATTGCAAAGATAGAAAAATATATTTGTTTTTAGATCCCAGAGCCCATCAACTAAATTGGAGAAGCCGATTTGATCTTGTTGCCACCAAGAAGCACGCCTGGAGAAGAGCTGAAACACGCATGGAGAAGATCTGAAACGGATCCTCATGGAACATGTACTAAATCCATCTTATTTAATCATTTACTCTCTTATTTCAACAGTTGATAAAGATGTTAATGGGTTCAGTTTCTTTTTGCAGAATATCTTCGTTGTGTCAAAATGCAACTCAACCATACCTCTCACGAAACTCGCTGAGATCTTAGTCCTTAGCGATGAGGTATTTGATCGAATCTCTGCTTTTAATATACACTTGACAAAGCTTTATATTTATTAATAGTTTCTTTGTTGTTTTTATAGCATCTGGTCGGTATTGCAAAGTTAGAAAAATATGTTTGCTTTCAGACCCATAGGCCATCAACAACTAAATTGATCTTGTTGCCACAAAGAGACTTCATGTGTGTTTGTTTGGTTTTCACTATCGAGAGAAGCTATGTGTTTGTTTGGCTTCGTGAAAATTTTTAATATTTAGTTTGCCACTTAGTTGTTTCTTCTGTTTTTAACTAAGTATTTTTATCGATGAATTAATTTGATTAGTTAAAAAACTATCTACAGTTTTTGTTTCTTTAGTTATCAATAACTATTGTTTTAAACCGTTATGAATATCACAAACTTAAACCTAAATTGTGTGGATCTTTCTATTAAAAAAAAAAAAAAAATTTCCAAGTAAACTAAGCTTATGTAGATTTTTATTCATCTTTAAGTATCTTGAATCCTACTATAGAACATCTATATTCATATTTTTTTACTAAAGCTTGAACGATGAAATTGTGGAATGACTGATGTAGCGAAACATATATTCAATGAAATTGTCAACCAGAAAAAATGTATGCTCATGGAACGAAAACACTATGGAGCTCTTGATCTTTTATGCCCAAATGCTGGTGTGCATTTTTTTCTGCTTCTTCAGTTCAAGCTTCCTAAGAGTTCTAAACTTCTAATACTAAGATTTTTCGTTTCGTACTTTAGTTTGACGGAGAAATATTCGGGAAAAGGGTTGATTGTGTACTTGAACTATACATAATGAGATGATTCATACACAAACTTATGGACAGTTGCCTTACTCTCACTTGGAACCCAAGACTATAAAAAAAACTGCCTTAGGGTTGAATGGGCTTAGTTTCATCCATAATTTAAAGCCCATTTATGGCCCAATATTTTTGCCTGCTTGCTTTCGTTCTCCAGATCAGATCATCATCGATCTCGGAATCAATGTCTTTGGACGAGCTTGTTCTTCTTCTTGTTCCTGTCAACAACTGTTGATTTCCGATTTGAGGTCTCTTCACTCAACAACAACCTCTGGATACAGAAATCAACTTTCTCTCTTCCCATTGTCTCGCTACTGAATCGCTTTGAGGTTTAAGCTTGATCGACATCGATTTACGGAATCTGAGTGGTGAATCGTCGATGGAGAACACAGACGTCTTCTCAGGGGTACATGATTTCCTTGAGCGGATGCGCAAACCCTCCGCGGCAGATCTCGTCAAATCCATCAAAAGGTCCACTTTTTCCCCATCTCTTTCCCTGTTTTCGTGCAGATGCTGATACATGTGTGTGTCTCTCTCTCTTAACTTCAGTGAATAGTTTTTGTGTGTTTTGGGTCTATTTGCTCTCAATTCTTATACCGATTTACTGACATTGCTGACTTCTTATGAGACAATGTCATGATCTTGTTAGCTCGATGATTTTGCTATAATATGTAACAGATTTCTTGTGATGACAAAATCTAAATTCTTAGATCTCGTTACACTGAAATTGCATTGTTTATCAATCGTTGGTCACCTACAATTTCTTGTTCAGTTTCATAAGATGTCTCAGCTACAGTTTGTTGAGTTCTGCAAGTTTTTGATGTTGCAGTTTCATTGTATCCTTCTCGAACAATGCACCAGACCCTGAAAAAGACTGTGATGCAGTTCAGGAGTTCTTTTCCAAAATGGAGGTTGCTTTCAGGTCTCATCCACTTTGGTCCGGTTGTTCCGAGGAGGAGTTGGACGGTGCAGTAGATGTGAGTATTTCAGTATTCATTCGTCTTCTTTTGATTCTATCTTTCCTACCTTAATCATTGCTCCTTTTGTAAACACAGGGCCTAGAGAAGTATGTCATGACAAAGTTATTTACTCGGGTATTTGCATCAAACACCGAGGATGTTATAGCTGATGAGGCACTCTCTCAGAAGATGTCATTGGTTCAACAATTTATTTCTCCGGAAAACTTGGATATACAACCAACTTTTCAAAATGAGACATCATGGCTGGTAAGCTGATCTAGTCTGATATAGTTCTCATAAGTGTGCTCTATTTTTTTTTCCGTAATGCAATAATGGTTCTTACTTGTCATATTGCCTCTCCTTTTTGTGGCAGCTTGCTCAAAAAGAGCTCCAGAAGATAAATATGTACAAAACTCCGCGTGATAAACTTATGTGTATCCTTAGCTGCTGCAAAGTTATAAATAACTTACTCTTCAATGCTTCAATTTCTTCAAATGAGAATACACCTGGAGCTGACGAATTTCTTCCTGTTCTGATTTATGTTACCATTAAGGTACGTGAAGGATTGAACAATTTATGCATGCTGGTTTCTGATGTCGTATGCATAGTTCATGCTCTTATGCTTGGATTCTGAAACTACAGTAACTAATGATCATTATGTGCTTTGTCTTTTTCCAGGCTAACCCTCCACAGTTTCACTCAAACTTATTGTACATACAAAGGTACAGGCGCCAATCTAAACTGGTGGGTGAAGCTGCCTACTTCTTCACAAACGTACTCTCTGCAGAGTCTTTCATCTCAAATATTGATGCAAAATCCCTTTCGCTGGATGAAGCCGACTTTGAGAAGAAAATGGAATCTGCACGGGCACGCCTTTCTGGTTTGGGAAGCCTGTCTTATCAAACTGATCACGGCGCTGCACCACCCCCTCGTGATGAACCGAGGGAAAACACGCTTCTGCATGCAAAGTCATATGACAGTCTTTCTGGGACCAGTGAGATACTGAATTCGAACAGTGAAATACCAATAAAGAAAGCTGAATCCATTTCGGATTTGAAAAGCAAGGGTGCTGCTGCGCTTTTGGATGATAGCAACGAGGCAAGCAACATCTTTCGAGAATATCCATATATATTTGCCAGTGCGGGTGATTTAAGGATAGGAGATGTTGAAGGCTTGCTAAATAGTTATAAACAGCTCGTTTTGAAATATGTTTGCCTCTCCAAAGGCTTGGGTGATGCAACAACATCTTTAGCTCCATCCATTTCACCTTTGCAAGCGTCTAAGGAATCTGAGGATCATACAACATTGTCTTCAGATGTTCAAACGAAAAGCGAACCTGACAAAAGCGTCGATGATCTGATCCGAGCTCTACAAGGTGAGGGAGACAATGTTCATAAGCTTTCAGATGTAAAAAAAGAAGAATACAGCGAAACTTTTGTACAAGGAAGGGATGAAAAACTTGATCTCAAGCTTCAAGAAGAAGCTGATACCGAAGACACTAATTCGACAAAGAAAAGCGCAGAGAGAGAGGGTGATAGTTCTAGTTCCCAGCCTGCAGAAGATGAAGATGTTGGTTCCAAACATCCAGTTGCAGAAGATTCAAAATGACCCGTCTCGGTGATAAGTCTCTTGTATTAGGATTAGTCCTTGTTTAGAAGAAGCAGAGGTCAGAGCATTAAACTTGCAGCTTTGATTTTGAGGATTAACTAAGAGAGTCTGGATTCTTCTGGGAAACAGTTGAAGTCAAATGGTAACTTTTACTCTCTTTAATCATCTTCTTTTGCAACCCAATCTTAGTTTCTCTATGACCCAAAATGTCGTTTGTTTACGCTTGTTGCTTTAAAACTGTTTACAGGTTAAGTTTTGATGGACGAATCAGAATGTTTCACAATTGGTGAAAGAAGAACATCGCAAAGATTAGTAACTAACACTTTCTAACATTGGAGATTTTACATTTTATGGATTCAGAATTCGTTTTAAGGTATGATGGTGTTTCAGTTTTCTGACTCTCTTTTACCTATGTATTAATAATATCCAATCGGATTTGGTTATTGAATGCGACATGTAATTTTTACATTTCTTTTGGTCATGAACGTGAGCTATGTTCAAGTCTCGATTGTGTTGTGATGACTTCGTTAAATTTATCAAGTTTCACGGTTATCATATTTGTTTATATCCAACAAATTGAACACAACCCGGTTTTAATTTGAGGTGTCCAAGAACCGGTACAGAGTTTATCATTCATGGACATGAATTGAAAACCAAGATAAACCAAAAGGGTATTATTGTAATTTATAGAAAACTCCATTGCCGTTTTCCGCTCTTTTCGCACCACACAGAGTACCCAGAGAGCGACGGAGCTAAACGGCGAATATGGAAGGGATTGGACTGCGAAGTTGCGGAGAGGATATTTTCCGTCTCGGATTTACAGTACGCGGTGGTGTTGGTGGCCGGGTTCCGATTCTCCGGCGAGCTATGGAGATAAAGATGAGAGACCGTAGCAAGAACAGGAAACCATTACAGAGAGGTCGTATGCTCAGTATCGAAGCGATTCAAGCTGTTCAAGCCCTGAAACGAGCCAATCCACTTCTTCCTCCTCCTACTTCTTCTTCCACGTCGCCTTCGTCTTCCTCAGAGATGCTTAATCGAGTAATAGAATCCAAATTCCGTCGGCTTTTGAAATTCGACATGGTCGCAGTTCTTCGGGAACTATTACGTCAGAACGAGTGCTCTCTAGCTCTCAAGGTTCGTTTTCTCTCTATCTCTTTCTCTCGATCGTGTTTTTGCTGCTTTCTATCTCAATTTTGGAATTGTTTTTAGGTCTTTGAAGAGGTTCGAAAGGAGTATTGGTACAAGCCTCAGGTGAGAATGTACGCTGATATGATCACAGTAATGGCGGATAATAGTTTGATCGAAGAGGTCAACTATCTTTACTCTGCAATGAAATCAGAAAAGGGTTTAGTGGCTGACATTGAAAGCTTCAATACTCTCTTGGTGATTCTTCTGAATCATAAGCTCTTTGATCTTGTCATGGACTGCTATGCCTTAATGCAATCCATTGGATATGAGCCTGATAGGTCTTCCTTTAGAATTCTAGTCCAAGGTCTTGAATCCAATGGCGAAATGGGGTTTTCGGCAATTGTTAGGCAAGATGCTCATGAGTATTATGGTGAATCGCTTGAGTTTATCGACGAAAATGAAGAAATCTCTAGTGAGACCGGTTTGTTGATCTGATGATGGAGCAAAAAAAAAAGGTTCAGAAATCGAGGCTTAGTAGATCGAGGTTTGATCACACTGTATACTTATCTCTTCGAAGTAGACCCATTTTGGCGGTTTGGTATCGGTTAGATGATCCTCAATTCTTAGTAGCTCGAGGTGTGATCACACTGTATACTTATCTCTTCGAAGTAGAACCATTTTGGCTGTTTTGGTATCGGTTAGATGATCCTCGATTCTTACATCTAAGGTCAAGCAAATCATTTTATGTAGGCTTTATAACATAGGAGTGTACTGAGTGTACGATTTTGGATTGCAACAGAGAATATATACTTATCTGTTCCAAGGCACGCAAGTCTATGGAGATCATTAACAGCTACAAGTCCATAACTACTTGTTGATGTTAAAAGTACATTTTGAGTATTCAAATAATTAAACCACAACTTCATCGAAACCCGACTATTACTGAAATTTTCAACATTGTGGAATTTCTTTGAACTTTGAAGATTGTTGATTTGTGAGAAGTTTTTATTTTTTTTTTAAGGATCAAGAGATCCAGAAAACTCTACCATACAAATATAGGGATTTCATTCAAAACGAAGAAAATTTACAAGTTTGTTGTATATATTCATACTTCCAAGCATATGGAATTTGCAAGAGACTCAAAGTGTTACTTAAAAACGACGTCGTTGTTCAACTAAAAAATTGGCTTTACCTTTTAATCGCGAATCTTTTCCATTTTCGCCAGTGGCTGAACAAAAATGGAGGCTTCACGGAGCGACGACCCAAATCCGAACCCTAACCGCAATCGGAATCGGAATCGGAATCCAAATCCGACTCCGACTCCGAACCCATTGTCGTCTGTAATCTCTTCTGCGCAGGTTTGGCCAACCATCGATGGTCCGTTGGGTTTAACAGAGGAAGGATCTGTCGATTACGCTCGTCGATTCTACAAGTTCGGTTTCGCTCTCTTGCCTTGGCTTTGGGCTGTCAATTGCTTCTACTTCTGGCCGGTTCTTCGTCACTCTCGATCTTTCCCTCAAATCCGCAAATGTAAGTTTTCAGATTATACAAATACCTTTGTCGATTTTGTTAATTTTCTCCGATCTTCGTATTCCGAGAATTTTGGTTTATCCTCCATTTTTCTGGCATTAGATCATCTGAAACATTACAATCTTGCTGGTCTTTATTCCGAATAATCTGATGAACTATGACATTTAGTGTGTATAGATTCACTGGAAGCAGAAGTTTTCTGCTTATGTTATCTTGAATAAAAGATATAGTTAGTACTTTTATCATAAGGTTCTTCACCCTCCAGGTAGAAGCTTAGTGTAGAATCAAGAAATAAACAGAATAAGTTAATGTGGAGAGTGTCTGATAATCAATCCAGTGGCTAATGAGGTTGCTTAAAAATTACCGGTGTATTCAATGATTATACAGTTTGATCTTGGAGACATTACTCTACAAAAGGATCTCGTCACGACTGGCTTTGATGTGCTAATGCTTGTAAATTCAGAAGGGAATTGATGACCATTCTTGTTTTGAATGATGCCTTTGCTTCTGATTTAAGATGATATATAAACTTTGGCATCTCATTGTCTCTTTTTTTATTCAGATATGAAATCCGTACATTCTCTTCTCTTACACCTTTGAAATCTTCTGTTGTTGTAGATGTTGTTAGGTCAGCAATTGGCTTCAGTGTCTTCACAGCTCTTCTTTCTGCGTGGGCATTGACATTCTCCATAGGAGGAGAACAACTTTTTGGTCCTGTTTGGGATAAGCTGGTCATGTACAACGTTGCTGATCGTCTCGGCTTGTCTGGCTTGGCTTAGCTCTCTCTCTCTTTCGTCTGTCTTTGACATAGTAGAAACATGAAGATCTCTTTGTCTTTGACTTTGTCCATTCCATTCTCAACGTTTTCATCTGCGAACCTAACTTTGTTTAACGAAAGTTGAGGAGGTCATGTTGTGAATATAAGCTGGCTTTGGATATTAATCTGTCTCTGAAGTAATTAGTCCTCAAGAGATATGCTTCATATCTCTTGTTGTATATGCAAAAGTTTCTTCAGTTTCCTTCTGATTTCTTACTTGGAGCTCTGTTTCTAAATGTTGGATCTTGGAAATGTTCATTTCTATAACTCTGTTTAGATCCAAACTCGAATTTGATGATATGATGAGCTATAGAAGTCATTATAGGTTTACAAATGAAGGCATTCTTTGTTGTGTTTGTGTGTGAGACCTTGTGGTGTTCAAGTGAAGTTAAAGTGAGCAACGAAGAAAAATGTTGGTTACTGGGCCATTGAATAGTAACCTAATGGGCTTAACTATTGGCCCATTGGACGCTCCCGAACGGGATTTTGGCGGTAGCGTTTGATGATGCCAGTGATCGCGGTTTACTAGTAAAGATTCCACTTAATAAAATTAAGGAATCAATCTGTACGGAAACAAAATACTCTCCACTAACACTCTACATACATATCATCATCATCATCTTCGTGTCACTCTAAATTGATTTTCTCTTTGCAAAATCATCCATTCGATCAAAAAAATGGCTCTGCATTTGAGATCTTCTTCATCGAAATCGGCTTTCGCGAACATTCTCAGACATAACCTCTGTTTCGGTTTCGGTTCTCCGAGCCACGCGACTCGTCATCTCCGTCGAAACCTACCGCATGATACTCCGATTCGAGTTTCACAGAATCCAATCAGTCGTTTGTGTAACACCATGGCGGAGAAACTCTCGAGTATTGGTGGCCACGAAGACACCAGTAATCAGGTTCATGCATTTGTTACCGATTCCAATTACTCCTTGTTTTTGATTATTCCGCTCGATTACAGATTTGCGCATCCTCTTACTCAGTGATTATTAGGTCACTTCGATACTCTTAAAAATTTTGAGTGAAATCAGAGCTACTGTTGAGTGTTGAATCACTGATGTTGAGCTACTGATTTTGAGTGTTGAATCACTGATGTTGTAATAAGAACTTTTTAGATTTGTTGTTATGTTTATATATTCCATTCATTCTCAAGAATTTGCGAGGAACTTTCAACGTTGCAGGTCATGGATTTTCCTGGAGGCAAAGTAACTTTCACACCTGAGCCTCAATTCATATCAGAATCCAATAAAGAGCGTGTACCTTGCTACCGTGTTCTTGATGACAATGGTCAACAAATCACCAACAGTCAGTCTGTTCAGGTAGAGAAAAAAATTGACAAAAAGAAAAACATTATCAGTCTCCTCCTTTTTGTGGATAAACCAAGTGAGTTTTTTCGTGTTTAGATCAGCGAGGAAGTTGCGGTGAAGATATATAGCGATATGGTTACTCTTCAAATAATGGATAACATATTTTATGAAGCTCAAAGACAAGGGAGGCTTTCCTTTTACGCCACTGCAATCGGGGAAGAAGCCATTAATATTGCATCTGCTGCAGCTCTCACCCCTGAAGATGTTATCTTTCCTCAGGTTTTGGATCATTCATCTATGATAAATGCACACTCATAGATACTGTTGCTACAATGTGCTTTTTAGTGAATCCATGTAACAATGGAAGATTGATAAATTGGGCGACTTTTTTGTTGTACTTGCAGTACAGAGAGCCTGGTGTTCTATTATGGCGTGGTTTCACACTTCAAGAATTTGCAAACCAGTGTTTCGGGAACAAGTCTGATTATGGAAAAGGCAGGCAGATGCCAGTCCACTATGGCTCTAACAAGCTCAACTATTTTACTGTTTCAGCGACAATCGCGTATATCCCTGAGATCCCATTCTTACTCAACTGTTCTTATATTCTTATAATTTCTCTTGGTTTATGTTGCATTGTTGCTGAAGGTATATTTTGTCTTCTCCAGTACGCAGTTGCCAAATGCGGTTGGTGCTGCGTATTCCTTAAAGATGGACAAGAAGGATGCATGTACAGTCACATATTTTGGTGATGGTGGCAGTAGTGAGGTATATGACATAACTTGGATTTTTTTTTAAACCGGTATATTGCAATGGGTTATGAATTCTGTATCATTGTTTGCATTATTCTCGAGCCTTTTAGATTTTATGCATCACTATGATTTTAGATGGCTTAATCAAAATAATGTCTTTGCTAGGGAGATTTCCATGGGGCTTTAAATTTTGCAGCAGTTATGGAAGCTCCTGTTTTATTTATTTGCCGGAACAATGGATGGGCAATCAGTACTCCCACCTCAGATCAGTTCCGGAGTAACTCCTTTTCTTTTTCTTTTGAAAAATTTTCATTTACTTATTTTTTCTTTCTTAAAGTCTTTTGGATTTGCTAATACTTTTGCAAACACAATGGCCAACAGGTGATGGTGTAGTAGTCAAAGGCCGTGCGTATGGAATTCGAAGTATACGTGTGGATGGAAATGACGCACTTGCTATGTACAGTGCGGTGCATTCTGCTCGCGAAATGGCAATCAGAGAACAGAGGCCAATCTTGATAGAGGTAACTTTGATGTGATTATGTTGTAGATATTAGATGAAACATAAAACGCAAAAAACTTCAATTTTCCTTTTTGTGCGTGTTAGGCCTTAACATACCGCGTAGGACACCATTCAACATCAGATGATTCCACTAGGTACCGCTCTGCAGAAGAGATAGAGTGGTGGAACAAAGCAAGAAACCCATTGTCTAGGTTTAGAAATTGGATTGAAAGTAAGGGTTGGTGGAGTGACGAGGCGGAATCAGATCTGAGAAGCAGAATCAAGAAGGAGGTAACCAAAAAAATCTGGATCATGAGCATTGTATAAGTAACATTTTGGGTTTATATATGCTGATTCATCCACTCCTTCTTGTTCCTTGTAAACAGATGTTAGAAGCACTCCGGGTCGCAGAGAAGACTGAGAAACCGAATCTGGAGAATATGTTCTCAGATGTCTATGATGTTCCTCCTTCTAACCTCAGGGAACAGGAACTTCTGGTGAGGCAGACGATCAAAAGTCACCCACAAGATTACCCATCAGATGTTCCTCTTTAGGTAGAGTCTTAGCAATTGCTTCATGTAATAAAATGTAAACGATTATCTACATTGTGAATCGAAATATAGATCATTATTCAAAAGCATACAACTTCTTTGGTAGAGCACAGACTTCTTCAGAATCTGATAGTAATGTGTGATATACACCAGTTACCATTTCAGACAGTACATATATTACAGTGTCAGTTGTGTCTCAGAGATGTGCATCTCCTCTTTCATGGATTCTTTGATGGCCTCCAAGAGCCGTGGCATGAGCTTCTTGGTGCTAACCACGATCCCTCTTTTGAGATAAAGATGCTCCCCTCTCGAGAAGTCCGGGGGATTCCCATCAGCATCGCAAACTACGCCTCCAGCTTCTGCACAAGGTTATTGCTCACACCTTTTGTTCATAGTCCTATCGAGTTTTTGTTTGTTTTCCGTAATATTACCAGGAAAAATGTTTGCATCCGATGGGAATTGAATCTGTATCCTAATATATTTCAAAGCAGCAAAGAATAGCTGGACCTCAAATTGCACACATCTACTGTAATTTGTTATAAACTTTGCAGTGAAATGTGCTTTAGAGCAAAAAATCTAATGCAGTGCATACCTGTGGTGATGATTGCACCAGCAGCATGGTTCCATATGGACTCACGGTACCCCGGGAGAGTGAAACGCAAGTAAATCTCTGCGTCTCCTTGAGCTAGAGCCGTGTACTTCACTTGACTATGGATTCTTAGAGGTAATGCTTTGATCCCAAGTTTCTGCTTACCGTAGAGAGAGCAAGTTTAGTGAGAAGAACAATATATAGATATATATATAATATATATGTTAGGCTCGAAGGAAACTAAATATAAGCAAAAGATGTTATTGGCAATGGAGCTATGGATGGGAATTGGTTGCTGGGATGATTCGACAAAGGTTGCTTCTTCAGGATTTTCTATGTTACTCACTTGCACCTGTTAACACATGTTCTTCGCTATGTTAAGGACACCCGAAAAGAGAAAACAAGCCCTAAGGAACATTGAAAGCTGATAATACCTTCTCTAGAGAATGAGAGTCGCCGTCAAGCGATTGAACGTAAGCTCCTTTTCCCGCTGTAGCAAAGAAAAGGCAGCCAGTTTTATCTGAAGAAGATTTGTTATTCGCAAGATTCGGGCAAGCCACGACACCGAGCACAAGTTTTCCTTCCACAAGCAAGGACAATGCCACTGCGTAATGCTCTCCTTTTACAAACCTGTAAAGCACAAGTTGCATGTTAGAGCAAAAAAAAAAAAGAGAAAACTTTTCTGTAGTGAGATTCAATTCTTCTCACCCTTTAGTACCATCGATAGGATCAAGAATCCAGTGGCGACCATCAGAACCACCTTGTGACCTCCTGTGGTCTATCGCCTTCCGCACATCTTCCATCGAGAGAGAAGAAGCGCCGTAAGACTCATCAGAAGCTAGAACATCGTTCACAAGCTTAGTGATGCTTTCTAGAAATGCCTGGGATCCATTCTTTTGCAGATCTTCTGCTTTCTGCAAAAAATAGATAACAGAGAATGATTTAGACTTTGGTTTTGGTGTGATCTGATTGATCAGAAGAGACTCTTTCGAAGTTTTGGTTACCTCTTCAGCAATTAAGTATAGTGGTTCAGGGTCAAGTTCTCTCTGCAATACAAGACTGATCACAGCTTGGGATCCTGCATTTATCATTAGGTTTGATTTGACCGGGTTTGCGATATTTATAAAACAGAACTGTGGAAATTGGTTAAACCATAGTCCGCAGCTGTGACCGGACTCTTATCAGATTTTGTCCGGACATCTGATTGCAACAGAGACTTCTGCACTTTCTGAACATCCCAGTTCCCCACAATCAAAACAATCATGTCACTAATTAAGCTTTGTCCATTACTAATCAATATGCAATAGAAATATAGATTAATGAGTTGGTTCACTTACTTGGCTGAGACGAACTGCAAGAGAGACAGCTTTCTTAGCAGCAGCAAGCTCCTTCTCATAAGACATGATTAAACGAAGAACAACTTCGAAGAAGCTTCAAGTCATGAGCATAATATAGATGTGAATTATTTATCTGACTTAGTGTTTGGTCATTGTTAATATATATTTTTGTTTTATCAAACGGTCATTGTTAATTAACCACGTTTCGTGGAAGTTTCATAACTCGTAAGAATCCGTTTCAATATGTATGATGTTTTAGAAATTTTATACATAAAGAAAACATAATAATTTTGATCTATTAATACCTTGTTTTTTGCACTAAACAATTTTCCATAAATTTAAACCAATAGTAGTTCAATAAAATCAATTAATATGTCTTGAAGTTTATAATTCATTATCATTAGTTCTTAAAAACTGCAATGGAAATTGAAAATATCATACATTTTGAAACAATATTTTTTTTTTAAACATCATACATATTGAAACGGAGGGAGTATTTATCAAGAACGCCTATGGTTTCTATTGAATTTTTGTTTTAAACAGCGCAAGAACTATTGAATGTGCGAATATTTTTGGAAAAACCGAATGTATGTATCTATGGAATCAAATTAACTTCACTGCAATACATCAAAACGAAGCATTTCAATGCTAAAAATAGCAAACTAATTAAAAAACGAGTTGTTCATAACAAAATAAAATAAAATAACAGTTCTACTATTTCATTTGTACTTTTAGAAGTTAGCTTCAAGTTGTTACAACTTACAACTTCGTAAGTTCTCCAAGAACTCACACTAAATAGAAATAAAAACGAACTTTTTTTTTTTTGGTTAAATAGAAACAAACTCATTTCTACCATATATAAACTCCATGTATTGGTACTCAATTCTTCAAAACAACACAACTTGTAATCATAAATCTCAATCTTACCTTCTTCTTGAATCTTGATTCTCATCTCGAATCAAGAATCATGGTTAGGTTTTTGAACATCGCATTGATTCAGCTTGTGATTGTTTTGTTTGTTGCAAATGTCTTGGAGGCCACGAAACTGAATGTGATGGACAAATGCTGGAGACCAAACCCGCATTGGCGTAGAAACCGCAATCAGCTTGCACGGTGTTCGGTTGGATTTGCTGGAAAAATGTTGGGAAATATTGGTAAAGGAGTCACACAATACAAAGTAACCGACCCTTCTGATGATCCTTTAAACCCTAAACCCGGAACCCTAAGATACGGAGCAACACTCATCAAAGGCAAAAAATGGATCACATTCAAAAGAAACATGAAGATCAAACTACACAAACCCCTTCTAATCAGCAGTTTCACGACACTCGATGGTCGCGGTGTTAGCGTTCACATCTCGGGCCCTGCTTGTCTCATAGTCTATAAAGCCACGAATGTGATCATTCATGGACTTAAGATCCATGATTGTAAAGCTCATCCACCAAGCTCAGTGATGGGACCAGACTCACAGATCATTCAACTTGGACAAGTGGACGGGGACGCGATCAGGCTAGTCACGGCTAAGAAAGTCTGGATCGACCACAACACGCTCTATGATTGCGAAGACGGTCTATTAGACGTCACAAGAGGGAGTACTGACGTCACAGTGTCAAACAATTGGTTTAGGAACCAAGACAAGGTCATGCTTCTTGGACATGATGATGGCTATGTAAGAGACAAAGACATGAGAGTCACTGTAGTGTTTAACCACTTTGGTCCTAATTGCAATCAGAGAATGCCAAGGTATAATTTATTGGACCAAATCGTAGACTAATCATTTACTGTTCTTTGGATTTCTTAATTTGATGGACTATGTGAAATATGCAGAGTGAGACATGGATATGCTCATGTGACTAATAACTATTACCAAGGGTGGACTCAATATGCAATTGGAGGAAGCATGAGCCCTCGTGTTAAAAGCGAATCAAATTATTTCGTCGCACCAAAATCCGGAAGCAAAGAGGTGTGTATCAAGTCGCAAATCGTGAAACACGAAACGAAAATCAACATTTCTTCTCATATTATCTAACATTCAAATTTGAACTTGTGTTGTAGATAACTTGGAAGAAACATAGCAAAGGAGATCAAATGCAATGGAAGTTCTACTCAGTGAATGATTACTTTGAGAACGGAGCTTGTTTCGGCCTACACAAAGGTGTTGGAAAAGCCCGCCCCAATTACGGGCCAGATCAAAGGTTCACAGTCGCAAACGCTAAAACCGTTAAAGAACTCACTTCTTCAGCTGGAGCGTTACAATGCACCAGAAACTCTATCTGTTAGAACAACAACAACAACAACGCTTAACATGACTTTATAGCCTTTTGACATTTTAGCGTTTTATTGCCTTTTTCATTCAATATACACCAAACCATCTATTTACCAATGATATATACCGATAAACATAAATAAAAGTTTCAACAGAGTTAAACCCGTTAATGCATTGAATAGAAACGCAACCACAAACTTAAACGCAAACAAATAATCAAGGGCCTCTTGTTAGAGCCAACGCTTAACATGACTTTTTAGCGTTTCAACATTTCAGCGTTTCCTCTTCTTCATTCATGTACATGAATTTTACTTGTCTACGCGGATAAATAACCAAAGTTTTGCAACAAAACAGATAAACCCCGGGAATATTGATTCAGATGGAAGAAACTAACCTCGTCAAGAGTATAACAGAGACAATGGTTTTGATTCTAAAATGCTAATTAAGGCATTGTCTTGTCAGAAACTGAAGAAGACTTGTCGATTGATTGAGCAGATTTAGAAGCTGTTACAGCTGATTGTTCATCTTCAACGAGTTTCCGAAGTTTTGCCTGAAGACCACGAACTCGATCCTCAGTTCTCCTCAGCTTCCTCCATCGATAACCTGTCCAAAGGAAAAGACCGCCGTAGACAACAATGTAAGAACCCCACACATATGGATAAGCTTCTGCATGATCTCTGAGTTTCTTGTATTGTTCTTCAATTGCTCCTACAAAACCAGGAGCCACTTGGTTTGGTTGGCTCTCCTGACTTCCTACTCCGCTCTGCTCTGTCGCCATCTCGAATCACAAATCAGTCTGAAACAGAACAAAGAGGAAACAAAGGGAAAGATATCATAAAGAAAGAAGACGAGATTCACCACGCAGAAGAGACAATAATACATTGAAGAAATGAAAGGGTCAAGGCTAAGCTCAGTCCCAAATGACAAATTGAATCAACAAAACAAATAATTAGCAAGAACTGAAAAGAAGAGTTCATTTTCAGGATTCTCACTTGAAACTGATGATTTTGGTGTGAAATCTCAAAGCATATGCAAATTATAGAATCTACATTGAGCTCATGCATGAAATGAGCTACGTTCATATAAATAAAAGTAATCTAAAAGATTCATGCTGAAGTTGGGAAATTTCATGAATCATCATCCATTTTTATTTCTGAAACTTAAAAACCTAAGGCACTGCGAAGATTCGACGAAGTCTGGGAAATTTCTCGCTTGGGATCCCCACAATTTCATAGGATTTTGAAGAACATACAACAAAATAGTGACGAAATCTATAAACTTTGCACAAACCCACGAAACCAAATTGACGGCGAGATCTATGAAATTAAACGCAATGGAATTTAAATCAACCATCACTGAGGCATTTCCACAAACACTTTGTATACATCTAGTAGAGATCTATGGCTTACAAAACCCAGAAATTACAGACAGAGACAATCACAAAAAAAGAAAGAAATTCCTTTCTTTTATATTCTTCAAAATCATGAACAACTCTACGCGATCTTATCCTTCTCTTAAGAATAACAAAATCTAAACAGGTACCTGGATTTCGCAAAAGCCGTTGACAAAGAACGATGAAGATTTCCAAAATGAAGCTCAGAGCGCCTTAAACCCTATAAACCCCTTAACTTGCTTGCAAAACCCAACCCAGATCGAGAGATTGTGATATATGCTGCTTTGTCTTATATATTACCTCATTTCCGTATCTGGTTTTTTTTTTTTAATTGGGTAATTTAATTAGAACAAAACTATAGCCAAATATAATTTCATCAGTTTAATGACTTTAATCTGGTTTGGTTTAAATTCAGTTTAGAATTTGATTCAAAATGTTAATGACACTGAATTCTTATACTAGAAGAATTTGTAGCTTTGAATTCATTCAGAAAAGAATAAACTTTAATAAAAAAAAAACCAAAGATTCCCACTGAGCCTAAAATTCATAAAAGGATGAACCATTTTTTGTAATCTGTCACACAAAGGAGATTCTCTCGTTCTTTACAAGGTGCAGGAGTAAGAAACAGAATACACAAGGAGCTTCAATAGCCTATAAGAAAAAAGAGTGCAAAGAATGATAATAATCCATGACTATGTTGTCGATCAGATTTTTTGCTACTGAATCAAGCTTCCAAAGGTTCTTCAAGAACTGCAACAACAAAAGCATGTCTGAGTTTAAGGTTCTTTGTACGAAACAATTGTTACTTGTACAAAACACATCACAAAGGAGAAAAAGAACAAGAACCGTTGGAGCGGTTTCTGCATTGGAAGCGACGGGTACTTTTGTTGGCACATCAGGGAGATCAAGTTTCTCGGGTTCTTCAGGTCCGAGCTCTGTTGTAGGCACGCCAGGCATATCTTCAACAATAAGCTTTAAACAAACAAATTAAACATTATGTATCACAATTTGATTCCATTCAAGAAGATAACAAAGTAAATGGTACTCAAACATACCTGACTTTCCAGGTTGTCGAATTCTGCTAAGATCTCTTCTTCATCTGCTGCTGATAGTTTCTCACCCAAAATGGCACTCAACTCCTAAAATCCCAAGTGTTTTAACAGTTCAATAAATCCAAAAGAATACTCAAGACCACGAAAGAAACAAACAAGGATAAGCTCAGCTAATGTGACACAATATTATAACTATAAGCAGACCGCATAAACAAAAAGGAACATCAATGCTTATTTTTAACTCACATCCTGATAAGCCTTGGCCTCGGCAGTGTCGTCCATTAGTTTTTGAACATCATCGAGATTAACCTCGCCCTGAATCGCCGTAATTGCACTGTTACCTTGCTTTAAGCTCTCAAAGACTGCTTTCTGCTTGCTTGTAAGTTCAATATCTGCCAACTGAGGTTGAAAATATGTTTATTTAGGTCTCGTCAAAAGACTAAAGCAGGTTCAAAGGAGAGAAAAATCCTTCTGTTTATATAGCAACAAGGTTATGCTATAGAGATGCGAAGAAGGGGTCAAAGTAAATTTACTTGTTGTTCGACATTAATGACCCATTGATCAACTTGCTTCAACAAATCTTCTTGCGTCCGCTTCTTCTTCAATGCTAACAAAGCCCTATCTTTTCGCTTCTCGCGGATTAAGTCTCTCGCAGCTTGCTTTTCGGCTTCGATTACTTTCTCAAGCTAAAAAACCAAAGGCTTAAAAGAAATGAGTGGTTTTAAGAGAAAGAAGGTAAAACTTAAGACAACAAGAAAGAAACTGCAAACGCATTCCTTCTCTCAGCGATCAAACTTACTATCTAGCAACCCATGATAACATAATTAAACTGTCATCACTTATAATGAATCAGAAACTTCAATTGCATCATTAAACTGTCTGACAATAATGGCATTTTAATCCAATCTTGAACAAACCAAAACCTCAGAAAGTAGAATCATTTAATTGTTTCATACACCTCTTATACACGATTAAACTACTTTACCATCCATAACATATGGTGTAAATCAATTAAACTACTTTCAATCTCAGATTCCAGAATTACATTCATTTCGAGCCCTAGAGATGCGCTTAAATCTCACAGGTACAAACATCACGGAGCGAGGGAAGGAATCAAAAACCTGTTGCTGATATTGACCAAGTTTGCGTCTTTGGGTTTTGAGAGACAGAATCGCTCGATCAACCTCCGTGATCTTTGGTTTCTTCACGAACAAATTCCCCATCTTTCCACTTTATCCAATCCAACAGAAGAACAAAAAAGACCAAAATTTGAGATTTGTGAAGAGCTTCCCGATTTCAAACCAATGTCCCAATTTTTTTTTTTTTCTCTGTTACCTTTTCTCCGGTTGGGAAAACTAAGAAACAATTTAATTTAATTTTTTTTTGGTCATCTAACAAAAAAAAATTATAATTAAAAAATAAAAAAAATTAGCATGCAAAACATAAACATTTAGATTTAGGTTAATTGGTTAGAATTTTAGTTATAGTTTTTTTTGTTGCGATATTCATGCT
This sequence comes from Arabis hirsuta, assembly GCA_964056655.1. NCBI lineage: Eukaryota > Viridiplantae > Streptophyta > Magnoliopsida > Brassicales > Brassicaceae > Arabis > Arabis hirsuta. Next base: position 5,221,960 of record OZ053302.1, on the reverse strand, counting down.
AATTTCCCAAAACTTAACCCGCAAAGCTCAAACTTGCGTTTTAAAATCGCGTTACGAATCTAACAGGTGTCACAGTTGTAATTTTTATCACACGCGCTACAACGGCGCGTGATCGGTGAAACGCTTTACATAAAAACGCGAGAGTAGAGACATGGCGTTTCATTTTCCCTATACGATCTCAAATCCCTCTCGGAGAAGAGAGCTTTGTCCGAGAAACAAGGTCACGACTAGGTTTTCTCTTTCGTTTACTCAATTTTGTTCTTTTTTTGTTCGTGTGATTTTACTTTGGTCTGAAGTGAGCTTTCTGGGTCTGCTTTTTTTCTTTTTTCTTACAGGGTCGGTTATTTGTTTGAGAAAATGTCGTCGAGAGGGAAACGAAAAGACGAGGATGTTCGCGGATCAGATGACGAATCTGAAACACAAGCTCCGGCTAAGAAAGCTGCAAAGCCAGCAGATTCCTCTGACGAGTCTGACGACATCGTCATCTGCAATGTTAGTCTCTTTCTGTAACATTTCAGTCTTGTATCTACTCTAGTGACACTAAGTTTTAGTGTTTTGATGAAGTTCTGATTTTGTTAATGGGGTTTTGTATAAATTTAGGGTTTTTGCTCAAATTAGGGTTTATATGATTGTGTTTGTTTGGTTTACATTCAGATATCTAAGAATAGGAGAGTCTCTGTGAGGAATTGGAATGGGAAAATTTGGATTGACATTCGTGAGTTCTATGTCAAGGACGGAAAAACTTTGCCTGGAAAGAAAGGTAATTTTTATTTTCTGTCAACTATCTTACTTTTGAGTGTTGTTTCCTCTTTGCTCTCACAGTTCAACCATTGCTAGTAAAGTGTTTCCTCATCTGCTAGTTTCGTTCATCTTGGGTTATGGTTTTTAAGTAACTTAAGTCTCTGCAATCCAGTCCAGTCGTTAATGTTACTGTTACCCGCAGTTTTTGGTCTTTTAATCGGGCAATTGTGCGTATTGGGAATGTGCTTGGGGTGTATGAGGGGAGATGATGTATGCTGATTTCTGTTTATCAATAACGTTTTGATTTTTTTTGGTTACAGTGTAGTGTTGACACTGAAAATGTGTGATAAAGATTTGCACTAAATCATGCCTGTCTCTAGAGAGAGCTAGATTAGTTTTTGCTTTCTTCTCATTAACATGTTAGCAAGATTTTTGATTAGTCTGTTTCATGTTGCAGGTATCTCTCTAAGCGTGGAGCAGGTATTCACATCTCTCTCTCTATATCTCTCCCCCATTGTTTATGAATTATGTGTTTTCATAACTGTTTACACTTTAACTTTTTCTTACCATGCAGTGGAACACTCTTCGAAGCCATGCAGAGGATATCGATAAGGCCCTCAATGATCTTTCTTAGGTTCTAAGCTTTGTATGATCGGGTAGCTAAGTCTAGTAGAAGATGAATTGTTGTTTGGCTTTGCCAAAGTCTTTTGCTTTGACAGAACAACTCCATGTTCTGCAACTGTAAGCTGTGTCAAGTTAGTCGGTGTTTTGAGTTTATATCTTTTGCTTCACAGAAGCTTTTGTTGGACATCAATAGATGCATTATAATTTAAGAATGATTACGCTTTACTTGCTGTTGAAATTACAAATGCAGATACATTGCTCGAATAGAAGTAAAAAATGTTACATAGCACTTGCCAGTGTTCACTTGGACAATGTCCTAGAGAGCTGGGACACCGAGAGATCTGACATATCAACTTTTGCCTTATCCGGACAATGTCCTAGAGAGCTGGGACACCGAGAGATCCGACATCAAGAACTCTATTCAATATCTGCACCAACCGATATTGAATGATTGTTATTAAAGGTTGAAGAAAAGGGAAGAGAAATGCTATGATCTTACCTCACCGACCCTAGCATTGATTTTCAAAGGAACAAAGTCATCAGCTCTTGTTTCGCCTATATTTACAATCGCAGTCATGGCACCTGCCTCATGAGCCGCCCTGCAAAAAGTTATATAGAAAGCTTCTCAATGAGATGCATAGTCCGAAACGGTAGAGATTAGTCTCTCGCAATACGTGACAAGGCAAAAAGCGGACAGTCATTTCATATACTATTCTCAAGCATTACCTGACAAGGCGAAAAGCGGACATTGTCATTAAAGAGGAACCCAACACTAGAAATGCATCACTCTGTTTTGCAACTTCCATTGCATGAATGGCTCTTTCCTTTGGGAGATTGTCTCCAAAGAAGATTACCTTGAGAAAAACCAAAACGAATATTAAGAAACAGAAGTAAAATATCTGCCTCAATTTCATGCCATAAAATTGATCTTACATCGGGTTTTAGCACTCCTTCACACTTTTCGCATACTGGTATATGAAAACCTTCTTCCCAAAACTTTTCATCAATCTCAATATCACCATCAGGCCTTTGTTTCATGCCAAAGCTCTTCTCTGATCCTGGATCTCCATGATCAATACTGTCTATTGCTTCTGCCCACTACAGTAGAAACAATAACGTTCTTCTAACCTTGCGAGATGTGATATACCAGTTGATTCGGTTTATGGTATACACTGACCTTAGGATTGAGAGCTTTAAGTTGATCCTGAAAAAAGTCTCGGGGAAAAGAGAAGCCACAATCTAAGCACATAACTGTATATACTGTGCCATGTAATTCAAGTGGATCACTTCCAGCACGATGATGCAACCTGAGGGCTTAGAGCTAAGAGTCAACAACCATTTTAGCATCCAACAGAGATCCCACAAAAGATCTGAGAAATTTACCTGTCAACGTTTTGTGTAATCATAAAATTTATTCGTCCCGCTTTTTCCAGCGATGCTAAAGCAGTATGAGCTGGTCCTGGTTGTGCTGCAGTGAACCGTCTCCATCCAGCATAACTCCTTGCCCAATATCGCCTACGAGCTCGGCTTGATCGAACAAATTCCTGTGGAAAAGAGGTTGTAGACAGTATATTAAGACAACAACATCATGCTTCAAAGCTTGCATTAAGCACCATACTGAATACATAGATCTTGCCTTCAGATCACCTGATGGGTAATTGGTTTGAAACCAGAACTGTATGCTCCATTGGGACTGCACCAAATAATCTCACTCAAAATTATAGCAAAATGGAACCAGAGATGTAACGGAAAGGAACATGGAAATCAAGAATCTTGATCAAATGCAAGCCATTTCAGACAAGACCAATGGATCAAATGAATAAACATAATAATAACCTTCTATAATCAGGAATCCCACATTCTGTGCTAACCCCAGCTCCGGTCAAGATGGTGAGTCTCGAACTGCACAAGAGACGACGAACGCCATTAGATTTACAGATCATTTCATACTCACTTGTGACATAAAAAATGGTGTAGTAACATCGACCTTTGCTCGAAAAGACGACACAACTTATGGATATCTTCTTTCTGAGGAGGATCAGCATCAGGAACTATCTTTTTATCCCTCAGAAACCTTGGAGGTGCTTTTAATTCATTTCCCAAAGAAACACCAGGGATCGAAACGTGACATGTTGTTCTCACAAACCGTCTGCATCCTTTAAACACCATCGCCAATTTTCCTCTAGACCGCAATGGTTGACACATAATATGCAACGGAAACAAATCTGAAAACAAGAACACCTTTGCAACATTAACTCCATTGCGTAGCTAAACAACGAATCGAACTAGCTAGACCAAAAAGATGAGCAAGAAAATTCCCATCAAGATTTTCTCACACTTGCCTGTAGCAACACCTCCAAACACCCTTCTCATGCTCACGAAATCCTAAATCCTCTTAACTTTCAACACATTCTACATGAAATGGTATTACAAACAACATGTTAAATGCAATCACTTTCTTACATCAAGGATCAAAATTTGACCAGAAAACTGATGTAGAATATGAATCCATTATAATAAGCATAAAAAAATTTCACGGAAATGGTACTAAAATTAAGCCACCGATCGAGTTTCACCGACAACAAATTATGTAAGTAGAGAAGACCAACAATTTCTCCACAAACCCAACAGATTTATCGTAGAAAATACACATTTCGAAACCCAAGCTAGTGCAAAAGACTGAAATGAATAATCACATGATAATCAAAGGATTTCTCAATTACAACGAAAATGGGAAAGAAAAAACACGAAATTCCGAAGTAAATAGCTGTTCTCATAACGGAAATTCAGAGACTAACGAAGCTATCAGGAGCGAATAATCGAGGGTTGGAATTAAAAATCCCAAAACGTAACAGGGATGTCTCCTTATGAGATACCTTTGAGAGGTCGTTAATGGCGGATTTAACGAGATTTCTTCAGTTTTTTATTCAATTTATTTCTCCAGGCAAAAAAAAAAAAGAAGCAGAGGTGGCAAAAATCGGACGTTGGAACTCATTCTTGACTGAGCAAGTAGCCACGTTGCGTACTTATCCACCGTTCATTGTTTCACTTAACCAAACGGCGTCGTTAAAGGAAATAAAACAAAAACCTAAATTGCTGAAGAAAACAAAAAAACTACGATTCGTCGCCACTGATTCCTCTTCGTCTCCGACGTGAGTGCATACTCCATTTCCGATTGAGATCTTGTTACTAGATCAGTAGTCTTGTTTCAATTCTGTATTTGTACTGTTCCTTATGATTTCAAAAGATTTAAGGATGTAGTAGTTTTGCCTAAGTTATTCGATTCTGTTCTACCTGATGCTGTTTTTTTTTTTTAATCTCGAAATAATCTTTTGTCGTTCTTCGTGATTCAGCTAAAGGAGTCTTGACTTGTTGATGGAATTTTCTTCAGAATTGACTTCACAATCTCTGGTATGTCACTTAATGCAAACTCAAATGATGTTGTATGGGAACACTTACTGGGAAATGCTCTTGCTTTTGATAAAGATAAGTCAGAATTCTCGACAGAATCAGTATGGTTGATAGTAGTAGTGATTGAGAGATGTTTAACTTATGGTTACAGAGCTGAAAGATTCTTAGAGTTGGAACAGAAAGATGCCTCACAGAACAAGGCCTTTGATGGGACTCTTGCTTTTCACTGGAATAAACTTTGTGTTGGTGCAGACCATTACTCCAGTCTATGACTTTGTCTGCTTCTTGCCTTACTGGGAGAGAAGGGTATGTTGTAGAATTACTCTCAAACCACTTTCTGTTTTCGCTATGTTCCAATGTCTCCATGTGTGTAGATTAACTCTTCTGGTTGATGATCATGGTAACTAATTCTGATGCTTTGAGAGAGTAATTTAGCCACCGTTTCTTAAAGACTCGAATCTCTTTTGCCGGTATATTTTCTTCATCTAAGTGCAAGCCTCTGAGAGCTACTTGTCAGTTCATAAAGTATCTTCATATGTTATTAGCTGCAAGTAGGACTAGCAGTAACGTCGTAGATGCGTTCGCTTCTCGAGTAGATTTTACTTGAAGGAAGTCATATAACTAAATGCTGAGTCGGTTAGCTAACTATTCAGATCCAAGTCTGGTCCTCAGAAAGAGGTCACATGAGTTGATTCTTGGTGCTAACTATCTTTACTTGCATAGGTAGCATGCAGTATACCTCATATTTTGTAAACTAACAAATTAGATCCTGATTTAACGATCAACATGCGCTCAATACCTGAATTGTTGTTCAGAATTACATGTTCCCTTATAAGTACTTATTGCACTTGTTATATTCAACATCGTCGTCGCTGACTAACATCAGTTTTTTTGTTTCTCTGTCGTGTACATTGATTTTTTCTATAGAGAGAGCGAATCCGGCAAGAGCGTGAAGTTGCGGCTTCGTCATCAAACAGTACAAACTCAATGCAGAAAGCTACTCAAGCATCTGTTGGATGATGAACTCTCTGCATGCATCTTCTCAATGTCTCAATCAGAATTTGTAAGAAACTATGTACCCTCTGATTCCTGAATAATTGAGAGCACAAAGAAGGCATGCTGTTTTCACATTTCTGCTCTGAATTTAGATTCAATAGTACCAAACCTTGAAACTTTCTGGGTTGTTTTCAGACATGTGCCTTAATCGTGTAGATACTTTCAAAGATTCTGATCATTTCCAAGATTCAAGAACCCTACATGTTTCTGATAAGTGAGGTAGTGTATTAGAAAGGGGAATATACATATACAATAATTCTCTTTTTGGGTGGACATCTTAATTTTACTATTGAGGAGATTCTCTTTTATGCGTAACCATCCAAATTGGTCCTTTTTCAACTTCACTTTGTGATATAAAAATCATTGAAACGTGAGTGTCACTTTGATTCAAATTCCATTTTACCATCACTACATTTTAATTCAGCACCCATATTGAGTTGAACTCAAAAATAGAGAACATAAAAAGCACACCAATTATAATTTATAACATATTTTTGAAATGTTATTACATAGATGGAACCATACGAAATAAAACTTATCACTATACACATTTTTCAGTTTCTTTTCCAAATGCTTAAATATAAAACAATAAACTTTACACATCAACTTTCTTTTGTTCTTGGTCCATTATCATCATCATTCATCAATATGTAGACTGGAAGGGTTTGTAGACCTTAAGATCAAGCATTACTCCGGCGATTGAGCCAACTCCGGCAACTATCGAAATCATAAGGCAAGCAACACTTAGCATCTGTAAAGACAACCATTTTGTGCTCCATTTCTCGATCTTCCTCTGCTTTATGTACATCTCCACCGGAAAGTAAACCGTCAAGGGCCAAAACCCTAATGCTCCTAAGATTCCGACCACGTCGTTGAAGAACGGCATTAGCATCGAAATTACGGTAGTTACAACGACAAACGAACACCGGAAAACCACCCTAAAAACGTTTGATTTGTATGGAGACCTAAATCCGGGGATTTTGATTTCGAATTCCTTGGTGAGCAAGTTGTTGTCTGGAAACCTCTCTGAGACCGATTTTTCAACAAAGGCGAAGATGGGCTGAGAAAAGACTTGGTAAGCTCCAATGAGGTGGACAACAATGGCAGCGTTGGCAATGTCGAGAAGCCAAAACGGATTGTAGAATCCGAAGCCCGTGAGGAGGTTTCCGGGTGCTGCATCTCCAAAGGCGGCATAACCCATTGAGCCACATAGCATGTAGAAGACAGTCGTTACGGCAATGCTGATTTTTGTAGCTCTCTTCATCGTTTTCGATTCCGCCGGTGGAGATCTCACAGTGTCCTAAATACACGAAAACAAAACAAAGAAAATCAAGACTTTAACCCCAAAATTGAATCTTTTGTCCAAAGAAAGGTTTTGTGGTTTGTGTTCTCGTACCTGAATCTCGATTAGGACAACAGAGTATGAGTAAGCAAAGGCAATATCTCCAAGTGCTTGAAAGCTTCTCCATATCTTCTGTGTTGGAGTCACTGTCCCGATGCTTATTCCGGTGAGACTTCCTTTGAATACTCCATTTGCTGAGAAATTTGAGATTCAAGATTTAGCATGTTGAATCCTCTTAAAGATTGTGAGAGTACTTTGAAGTTCATTTTCACCTGCAACTTGAACGATTCCGAGAGCTAGACCAATGGCAGAGTAAGTGAAAGACATAACAGCTGCTACAATGGAGATCCACCAAATCTGGTCGAAATCAGGAATCTGAGAGAGTAATATCTCTGTCACACCAAATATGATCATATACGGGTTGCTCGACATGTGACATGGGTCTTTTCCTCGGCTCTTGTGGAAACAATTCGATCTCTTGATCGCCCTGCACGATCAGTCCGAGTAACCAAACTTTAAAACCTTTTTCTTCATTATTTCTCATTATTTGTCGAAAAGAAACTCACATCATGCTTATAGATGCTGCGATTGTGTAACCGATCGCGATACCAAAGAGATTCAGGTATTGAATCAGCCCACAAATCTTGAACTTGAACCCACCTATAAGAAAAAAGAAAAAAAAAGAGCTTTCTCAAAACTCAGAACAGAAAACAATAGAGCATTTTTAATTGAGTATTTGATACCGAGGATAGATCGAACAGCGTCCATGTAAGTGTAGTTTCTCTTGCCAGAGACCGCATCGCCGGTTCTGTAGCAATCGCTAAGGAGTGTGGAAGAGTAGAGAGTAACGAAAGAGAACAATAGCATCACTGTAGGTCCAGCGATCCATCCGAGCTGTGCAATCGCCCAAGCCAATGACAAAACGCCGGATCCGATCACCGCGGTTATTATATGAGCGCTTGCGGTCCAAACAGTCCCTGGAACAAAACCACGTTTTAGCATTAACGTTTGTAAAACAAAGAAAGAAAGAAATTTTTTTTTTTTTTTTTTGTTGAAACATTTTTGGTTTGTTACTAACCGGTCCTTTTGAGACGGCCATCGTCGTCGAAGCATTTGAAAGCATGTTGTGGAGGGACAGTGTCGGGGACGGCCACGTCAAAGACTTGGTGGCCATGGCCGTGGTGGTGATGGTGGTGGTTGGCGGCAGCGGTTTCACCCATCTGTTATCAGTAAGAAAACCAAAATTAGTTTACTTGTTTTCCCCCCCCATACAACATCTATTACTAGAAGTCCATTTATTTTGATTTACTTGATAAAAAAAATTCACTTTTACATACTCAAAACCAAATTTAGATTTCTTCAAAAGTTGATGGTATATATACTCATCCCGTTTCTAAATGATTGGTATTTTAACTTACTTTTGTTTCATATAAAAAAGATGTTTAAAATGATATTTTGAATAAACCCCCTACGTAACAATTCTTGTTAAAACATCAGAGTGTAGTTTTCATAAATAACAAATGAATTTAAAGGGTATATATAGTATCTACGAGACATGAAGAGTGTTTAGTTCAAAATTTGAATTTGAATCACCAATAAAGACTCATTTTATTATAATTCTTTTAAAGTCGGTAAACCGAATTCCGGAATCAACATCTTGAAGTTTATATTTTTGAACGTAAAACCAATTTCTGATGGGAATTTAATATAAGTAAAAATAGAGAGAAATGTAGTAATAGTACCTCCTATTATTGAGCCTTAAGAGAAGTAAGACTATTATTACAAAGCTATGAACAAAAAAAGAAAGAAAGAAGAGCAAAATAAAACTAAGGAGATGGGTGATGATAGGAGTTGCTGCTGCATTTTGATCTATGTTTGGTCGTCTTCTTATATAAGCCATGGAAAGCGAGGAATATATTAATATTCACTAAAAAATGTATGACAATTATTTCAATTTTGACAATATTTGCTCGTTGGGTATTTTCTTTTTTTCTCCACCATCGTTAGTGAAAGATGAATAAAATATAACAGGAGAATCAAATGCTTGTTTTCTCCTCCGTACCTTTTGGGGTTCGACTTAATCACTCAAATATAAGATATCATTAAAATTAATAGAAAGTTAAAACAAAACTATATCATTACTTCAAGTGGTCATAGATCAATACTTTATTAAGGATATACCAAATTTTGGTTTGATTTAATTAGAAAGAATTTATGCTGCCTAAGTGCTTAGATGTATTATATTTAGAATGTTCATCAATGTGTTCCTCCATATAACGTGGAACTTCTACGGGCATGCCACGCGTAGACTACGAGGCGTAGTGTATTGTTCAAAAGTCGAAACAAAAAGAAGAAACATGAATTATGAAAATTTAGTAGTTTCGAGAATGATAGTTTCATCATTCATGTACCTAAATGTTTGGGAAAAAAGGTCATGTACATAAATATGAATATGAGTAAGAAAATATAGTATTTATGAACCTTCTTGAGAAACTAGAGTATGTTATGTTTCATTTTATGCTATGGCCTATCGATGTGTTGTTTTTCTTATGATCATGATAGATCTTAGTCCAAATCAATATTAATTTCCAAATTTAATATGTAGAAAGTTGAGTTTAAAATGTAGAAAGATGAGTATTCTTACTATAAAACGTCTACATGCAATTACTAAAAACAAACCAAATTGATATTTGATAGTTGTAGACTTGTAGTCCGTGATGGGCTGTAATCTCTATATATATAGTTGTATTAATTTCTGAAATTGGCTTACATAGAGAACATTTCTACCGTTCGAACTTCGTTACTTTAAACTTTTGATTGTGTTGTTCATTTTTGTATTACAGAAACTTTATTAAGAATAAATGCGATAAATATGAATACAGATGTTCTAGTAGGGTTCAAGATACTGAATGATGAATAAAATCTACATAAGCTTAACTAACTTGGAATATTTTTTTACTTCTAATAGAAAGATCAACAATTTAGGTTCAATTCGTGATATTATCATGAAGGTTTAATTTTTTTTTAGTGATATCCATATATATATAACTTAAGAAAAAAAAGTGAATACCCTTAAAACTCATTTGAGCTTAAACAAATTAACGTGTTCACATGATCGTTCATGTTGAAAGTCAACGCCAAGGTAAACTAGACAATTTGATGTGTTATTAGTTCAATATGATTTGAACACGTTTTATGTGGAATAAGATACAATACCAATTCGTGTTAGTGTAATAGTATACTTCAGTTAGTATATTTACTAAACATGCAAGTAATTAACCGGTGATGTTATAATCTCAACATTAATTATGATCCACATTTGAGAGTATAACAGTCCAAAAGAAAGGAGAAAATTTGCAGAAAAATTATAAATTGAGGCAAGTAGCAACACCGTTCAAAATACTTTTTGGATTAATGAAAAGGTGTGAACAATATGATTATCATGAGAAAAGAATCGAATTTGTCGAGTGCTCCTATCCACCATTATTCTCATCATTATTTTTAATTTTGTATTATTATAGTCGCATCGTTGAAATCTTTCATCATTATTATAGTTATTTGGCTCGTTTTCATTGATTACCATCTCATGAACGCGCACAGAACGCACACAGGTACTTTCAGCCACTTCCCCAATATGCCATTTTTTCCTCTTTACTCGAGTCGGGTTTCTCCAACACCTGGACGACGACATTGATGGTACCGGGACAATCTGCAGGACCAAAGTCGAAGGTAATTCGGACAAGGATTCCTTGTGCCAGAAGGGTGGATTTGCAAACGTTCGCATCTTGAAACAGGTCTTCTATAGTGGTCATTTGGCTGAGATCATTCACGACATCGATGACGTTGTTTTGACATTCAAAACAAAAATCTATAAAATGTTTTGATTTATTTTGATTTCATATCTAGATAATTATTCTTAACATTTTTTTTTAGATCGCGATCAATGATTTCCTGAGCAGATTTGATCTCGGATTCAATCATCCGGAGAAAGCGCTTGGCAAAGTTTGGAAAATGCAAGTTTGTATCTACCTAAACCTATATTTAGTCATGGACAACTCTATGTTGCTTTGGATAATCTCCTCCTAATAATATAAATTTGTTATTCTAACCTCTACGAATTTAATATTTCGTAATAGAAAACATATAATAAGTATACTATGTTCGATTTGAAATATTTTGTGTTTCGAATAAAAACGTTTATATAAACCGAATATTGCAAAACTTTGTCCGGTTACACGATGCTTATCAACAATACTGAACTGATCAATTTATTTTGTGTTCCACTTTATTTTACAACTTTAGAAAGAAAAAAATGTATATATATATATATATATATATATATATATGAATGGTAGTGCATTTTAGAGTAAAGATTCCAGCTGAATTAACATTTACTCTCAACTAGATGATCGACCCGCACCGTGTGTGGGCATGAATTTTTTTTAGTGAAATACGTTAATTTTGGTATTTAATAAAACAATTTTATAATTTATAAAAATTAAATATACTTGGTTGTTAGTTTTTAAATTAATATGCATGTAGGAAACTAATATGCATATTTATATATATATATTATTTTGGGAATCATTGTGAAAATTCTTGATTTTACATTTTATAATTTTTTATCTTTATGCTGAAATAAAACGCAAACACTGGATAACAATATGTAAAATTTTATAATTAGTGAAAAATGTAACATATTAAAAATGTTAGACATGGCGAACATCAAGAATTTGTAAACTCCGTTAACGATAGTAACTATATATGTTTTGTTATCATTCTGCTCATTTCCTTCTTCTAATTTTTTCTTTTCGTTAATCATTTTCATCATTTGTCTTCTCCTACCAATTTTTCTTCTTATAGTTTGTTTATTTCATCTTCTAGTTTTTTGGTTTTTTTTCTTCGATTTTTTTCTCGTCTATGTGCTTTTTCTGTTTTTATTCATTCTTTGTCTTGTTCTTCTATGTTTGTTACTTGGTATGTTACCTAGTTGGAGGAATGAAACTGATTGAAATTAATTTTTCTCTCTCATTTTCTCTAAAAAATTCACCATTTAGGAAGAAATTTTTTCCTTTAAAATTAATTGAGTCTCATCAAATTAGAGGAAACTAAGCCAAATTTCTATAGAATTGTTAGTTTACAAAAGATGAGATGTAGGTTGGTGGAAAAAAGCTACTTCCACTCCATTTTTTCCATTTATTATTTTTACTTCACTCTCTCCGTAAATATATATATAAAAAAAAATTAAGAACCAAAACCATGTTAGAAACTCAAAAGAAACGTCTGAAGGAACAAATATGTTGTTCATTGTTAGCAACCATAAAGTCAATGTATTTGTTACACAAAAAACATAAGTTACAAAATTTGATTGAATGATTAACCAGAAATAATAGTAAAGTGATAGTTATAATTTAGTTGAAGGAAAAAAATATACTTTGTATTTATAGTTTCATATGTATATAAATGTTTTCAATAGTGTTGAAGTCCTTTGATATATTCAATAGCAATATCCAACATGTTTGTTTAGTTTGTTTGCTGCAAAAAAAAACAAATGTTTCTTTTAGCAAAATAATCTCTATAATTACGTCATAATTACATACGAAACAATAATCAATATAACTCACTTTATCTGTAGTGGTCACTATTTTTTGTAGCATCATGTTGATAAGATTATGATTTATCACACATAATATATCTCTGTAGTCCTCAACATAAGCGTGATTTCCTTAAAAAAAACTATATAGCATAAGATTTTTTTTGTGTTAAAGATATAGCATACTATTACAAAATTGTAATTGCTTTTGAATAATTGTTTCAAATAAAAAAATTTGTCGCAAGAGATACAATGAACCTCTCTTGATCAATCTCATCACTTGTCATACCAAAGCAACCATCTTAGTGGGTGCATCCAATACATATCACAATGCATTTCTCGGCTAAAAAGGCATCAAATAAAATAAAAAGTGGTTTTAAAGATTCCTTTTTTTTTATCAAAAGTTTAAATACTCCTTCAAAATGTAAAACATTAGACGGAAAATCTAGCTTACAATATAAGAAATCATAGATTATAAATTTACCAACTCACCTTACTGAATATGATGTAAATTAACCTAGCTTAGTATTAATCTAGAATAATTAATTATTAAAAATAGTAAATTTCATTATCTTTTTCATAAGATTATGTTCTTTAACTATTTTTTAGATAAGAAAGTACATTTGACTTTTTTTTGTCAAAGATTTGTGGTAAAAAATTAGAATTTTGAAAAATAACAATTAATGCATAAAAAGTTGATATTTTGATCCGTTGTAACAAATGAAGTTTAATTAGGGAACTTGTATAATTTCATTGTTAGAGAATATTGTGCAAAATATATGAAGAAATTTAATTAAAATTTGTACGTAAGAAGTGAATAAGTATTTTGTAAAAGCTAATAGTTTTAAAAACGTAAATAATAATATTCAATTAAAATTATCTATTTAATTAGCTTAAGCCATGTCACATTTTTTTAAAAAATATGTCATAATTTTAAGCCAATCAAATTAAAACACCTAAAGAGACTAAATAATTTTAAGATTAATTTAATATTAAATTATTTTAATAAAGGCCCAAACTTGGCCCATTTTGTAGTGACGATTTTTAATTGGCCCATTGATTTTTACGTTGTAGCGACAATTGATTTAGAGAAGAGAGACAAAATGGTACTTTGACAAATGGAGAGCGTAATTTTTATTTTATTTTATTTTGGTTGCACATTTTCTTGAGTGGTCAAATTAATGGGTGGGTGCAAACAAATTTAATATATTTCTGATTTCTGACATGAAAAATGATGTGATAGTTTGTTTCCACCACAAAGTTTAGTCGAACTTCTTTGAGTAGGTCTTATCTCAAAGTTGTAGCATGATGTTGAAGTTGCAAATTTCGAAAGAGATAGAGATTTAAATGAGTAGAAGTTTGTTAGTATGACCAAACTTCATAATCCAAAGGGCGAAGCACAGGATCTGTATATATATATATATATATATTACAAAACTCAGAAATCAAATTTGTTTTGAATAAATTTTGTAACTCTGGTTCTTGCATTCAAAATCAACTGATTTATTATAAAAGGTGTGAGCATTTTATTTTCACGCGATGCATATAATAAGTGTGAGTAGTTTTTATTCACAAGTTCAAAAGTGGAAATCTAATTACATAAATTCAACACTTTTCAACCATTCCAATTAAAATTCTAGATTAAACAACTATCAACGGTTTCAAACGCATGTCATTGTAAATTTTGTATAATTTATATGCACACGTACACAACATATATATAATATATATATCATGGTACAAGACAAGTAGTCATATGAATAGCATATATGTGATTACTAAGTGATGTTAAAGATAGGTTCTAAGTTCCGACAATGAGGTCCCAACTTGTCTCCTTCTTATCCAACTTCTCAAGCATATTCCACAGAATTCCATATACGACAAAAACAAAAGGTAATAAAAATCCATATCACACAAAAATAGACATATGTTTTAGGTCAAGTTCGGCAGCTATATCACCAAGCTCCATGAAGCTTCCTATTTCAATTCACACAAGGACTGTAAATAAAGTATAAAGTCTATTTCTCTTTATAAAAATAACAAATTCAGATCAAGACCAGATACAATTTATCTGAGTTTTATAGTAGAAAAGAAAACTCATCCATTATATTATTGGTCTTATCTTTCCTTTTCAGGCTTGACTATTATCATCGAAAAACGACAATAAACAAATTACATTACATTTATGAGCTTTTTAAAACACTAAAGAGGTTATATATTGGTAGTTTGATTTGTACAGATTTCAAATTTTAAGATTCTATTGTTATTAGTTTGTGAGTTCTTATAGTCTTAGAAAAAACATGTGATATATAGGTTTGGCGAATGATAAATCTCGACTTTTCAAAATTTTGTTGTTACCATTAATTTGTAATATAGAAGAAATGTCATGTGTAACGATTTTCTAAATTTCTAATCATAAGACACAATGGACATCCAATATGTTTTTGAAGTTGTTATACCTAAACGAGGTTACATATTTTGTTGATATACAAACTAAACTCTCTAAATTTTATAAATCTCTAAATTTTCAAAATCAATAAACTATATCTAGATTTACACTCCATTAATCTCCATAAAGATTAGTGCTCCTAAGTATAGACGGGGAGGCGATTAGGGATATATAAGTCTTCCCATTCAATTATTTATTCAAAGATGTGTATGAAATGATACGACTTATATTAATATCTACATTATTATACCAATAAAGAAAACTCCTTATTGACAAATAAAAAGTCATATTTGACCCAAATTTGTTCGTATCGTTCGTTTGGGTTATCAAGGGAGTTTTGATAGTAAAATGAAAGACCAATTAAATCTTATAAAAAAATAAAATGCTGAATCGAACATAATAATTAATAGAGGATAGGAAACGTAAGTGATGATCATAATATGGGGAACAAGCCCACGTCAATCTCTCATACACACCTACCTCAACTTTCCATTTAAAGATTATAAAATTAGAAGAGGATTCATATGCATTCTTTAACCATAACAAATCAAATTAATGAATTTTAAATTAACTATGTAATGCGATGGAAAGCGGCTCAATCAGTACTTGATCAAGGATTAAACTAACGTTTAAATAGTGTTCTTGTTAATTATATTTTTTTCGTTATAACCGGAAACTCAAAGCAAATAAACTATGTGCGGAAGTAGAATATATGAGCTTTTTATGACTTAAATTTGTTTATCTTTTGCTTATGTTTTGAGTTTTTTTTTTGGGAAATTTGGCTCAATAACTATAAAAAAAATTATAACCCACTAAATAACCAATTCCCCTAATCCAATGGTCACAATATTGCCACACATCATTTTTGTTAGATTTTGAATTATAATTTTTTTTTTATTATTCACCAAATTAACTTTTTTTTGTATCGGGAATGGCCTATTTATTGCAGGATTGATTGGACTTGGCCATTATTAATCGAGAAGACGAAAAAAAAAAAAGAAGAAGCTCAAGCCGAAATGCAAAAGCTAAATTTGTATTTTTGTGAACATTTGAAATACATTTACTGGTTTTTGGGAGTTATATGATATAAGAAATCTAAATTTTGAAAAGTGTAGAAAACCAAAAAAGAAAAGAAAAAGAGAGAATCCGGTGATTACGATTGGCGATTGCAACGAAACCTGCGATCCAAACGTTACATGACGTCACCCGTGATGACGGGAGCTTCGCTTGAAGAGGAAATTATAATCTGCTGCAGAGCTCACCGTAATTACATAAACTCTCCAATCACAAGTCACAAGTCACAACAACAACAACAACTTCCGCCACTTCTGATAGATTATTATCTTTTGTTTAGCAAAAAAAAAAAAAAAACAACTTCCGCCACAAGAAATGCTGACTTATCTTTGGCAAGATTATATACAAAAGAAGTATATACTATATCCAAATTTCAGTATAATACTAAAAAGTACAGGCTGCTCAACAAAAACTTAAGCAAACAAACAAATAAGAAAAACAAAAGGACCTTTAGTGGTAAGTAAATTAAAAACAAGCATTAACTAAGATTTGTATTATATTACTAATCAAGATTAGAAATCGAATTCATTCAAACGTACGACTATCTATATATTCCATTTTAAGTCTAAATAATAACAATATTCAGATTGGTATGAATTTTGGAAATTATACTAGATATTTCGGTTTGAAATGATAATAGGAAGAATAAAATAAAATAAAAAATGGGCTAATTACAAAAATGTCATTTTTGGTATGTATATCTACAATAATGCCACTTAAGAGTGTCTATTTGCAAAAGTGCCATTACTTATAGATTTTTAAAAACTAAATCTTAAAATTATAAACCATAAAAAATATTTTGACCCTTAAAACCCTCAGAACTAAACCCTAATAAAACATAGTTAACCCAAACATGAATGATATAATGATTTTTTAATTTTTTTTTTAAAATGTGGTATTTTTGAAAAGTGGCACTTGAAAAGTGGTATTTTTAAAAATTTCTCATTAAATAGGGGCAATTACAAAAATGTCACTTTTTGTATGCACATTTGCAAAAATGCCACTTAGGTGTGTCCATTTACAAAAATGCCACTAATTAAAGATTTATAAAATCTATATCTTTAAATTCTAAATCCTAAAAAATGTTTTGACACCTAAAACCTCATAAACACTTAAAACTAAACCCTAATAGAACATAATTAACCCAAACATAAATAATATAAAGAAAAAATAATTTTGAAAAAGTGGTATTTTTGTAAATATTTCAAAAGTGTGGCATTTTTGTAAAGTGGCACTTGAAAAATGACATTTTTTGAAATTTCTCAAAAATAAGGTAGCTTACATATAGTGAGAAGAAGTAAGAGATTAGGGTCCGATGGTGACATTGAATTGAGCAATGCTGGTAAGAAAATTGAATAGTGCGATACGGTACAAATGCGGATCGTGCGGAAAATATATTATATGGTACAAGTGCGGTTTTTATAAGAAAAGCGGGACGGAACAATGTTTGATTGGTAAAAAAAATAATATGCGGTGGAAGATAATTGTTTGATTGGTAAAAACCAATAAAAAGCGGTTTGAAATAAATATTATTGATATTAGGTTTACTAAATAAAATTGAATAATTTTATTACTATTTGCATAACTTAAAATTGTTGAGTTAATAAAATAATAATATTTTTTTAATATATATATATATATTATTTGCAAAACATTTATTATTGTTTGTTTATAAAGTTTTCTCTATAAACTTTTATCTTTTCATATAAATTAATTAAAAATGTTTGCTTTCAAAGTTTAATAAATGGGTCAATTTGGTGATTACTGATGCGGTATCCTAGTTACGGGTTTGAAATCCGCAATCTCCAATCACAGTGTTTGACTTAAATGTCGGTCAACAATCTACAAAGGGTGCGGGTGACGGAAGCAATGACAACATCACTGCATTTTCACAAGTCGACTATCCACTCATATTACGACACGTCTGTATCCAGCTGGCTGCGGTCAGCGTAGAAAAGAAAACGGTAGGTTTTTCCGCACGTGCGAAAAGAACCCCCTCGTGTCCTCTTTTTTTTTTTTTTTTAAATTAATTTTCGGCTATTTTCGTCCTTATAAAAACTTCATCGTCTCACTCTCATCTCCACGATTCTATTCTTGAGCAGACGAAGAAAACAAAGCCCAGATCCAAGTCAAAGTTTTTGAAAGAAGAAAAATTTTCGAAGACCAACAAAAGAAGAAGAGAAGAAATCTCCTGAGAATGAAGGCGGAGCTAAATTTACCGGCGGGATTCCGATTCCATCCAACGGACGAAGAGCTCGTGAAATTCTACTTGTGCCGGAAATGTGCGTCGGAGCCGATCTCAGCTCCGGTTATCGCCGAAATCGATCTCTACAAGTTTAATCCATGGGAGCTTCCTGGTAAATCTATGGGCTTTTAATCATTTCGCGAAAAAAAAAAATGTTTTTTTTCGAGAATCGTTGTTTGATTGAGATTTGTTTTTTTTTGATTTTTCAGAGATGTCTTTGTACGGAGAGAAAGAGTGGTACTTCTTCTCACCTAGAGACCGGAAATACCCAAACGGTTCGCGACCAAACCGAGCTGCAGGAGCCGGTTACTGGAAAGCGACCGGAGCAGATAAACCGATCGGTAAACCGAAGACGTTGGGTATTAAGAAAGCACTCGTGTTCTACGCTGGTAAAGCACCTAAAGGGATTAAGACGAATTGGATAATGCATGAGTATCGTCTTGCTAATGTTGATAGATCAGCTTCCGTTAACAAAAAGAACAACCTACGAGTAAGTTCTGTTTCTTCTTTCTTAAAATTTTCTTTCAGTGTATGTGATGTGATTTAGATTATTGACTTTGTTGTTGTGGGTTTTGTGTTTACAGCTTGATGATTGGGTTTTATGTCGAATATACAACAAGAAAGGAACCATGGAGAAGTATTACCCAACTGATGAGAAACTGGGAGCCACGACAACGACGGATCAATCATCATCGCCTTTTGATACATCGGATTCGACTTACCCGACATTGCAAGAAGATGATTCGAGCAGCTCAGGTGGTCACGTGGTGTCGCCGGATGTTAGAGAGGTTCAAAGCGAGCCTAAATGGGAAGATCTTGAGGATGCTTTGGAAGCTTTTGATGCTTCGATGTTTGGTGGTTCAATGGAGTTGTTGCAGAGTGAAGCTTTTGTTCCTCAGTTCTTGTATCAGCCTACTGATTATTTCACTTCATTCCAGGATCCGCCTGAACAGAAACCATTCTTGAATTGGGGTTTTGCTCCGCAGGGGTAAAAACGGAAGAGAGTCAAAGTTATTTTGCCTGTGTTATGATTGTGCTAGAGAGTAGTTCTCAATCATTCATCTCTGGTTCTTAGTAAGAAAAAGAAAGATTGTAGAGTGTTAATACTTGTTAGCGTCAATGTCTTATTAGTAGACAAATTCTTGTTGTTTCATGAGAAATTTATATGATTAAAAAAAAAAAAATTCTTCAAGATGTTGTTGCACTTATGTAGATATATATATATATAATGATATAGAGATGTAACCTAACCTTTATAAGAAATCTTGCACTCGAAAAGCATTTCTTTTGAGTTTTAGAATCTTCATATTAGATTAAGTATGCGAGGCGATTTCCTCAATACTATTGCTCTATGTCTTTTAGTCTTTTGACTCTCGTTTCCTTGGCCTGTGGTTTCTTTTGAAGATCAATCTCTTTTTCGTTCTGTTCAAGCTGTTTGGAGGTCTTTTCAGATCCATTTAATCTCACAAATTTTCCTCTTCTTGGAACCCTCATGGAAAGATCCTTTGCTTTTACCTTCGATTTAACATCCTCGGGGTTCATTATATGGAACCACGGCTTCATCAGCGGAATCAATGATCTCAGAGAGCTGGCTTCCTATCTTTTGGGCTAACTTCCTCAGTTCTTTGCAGCTTTCCTGTAAATAAAAATAAGTAGACTCAGACCAGTTTTTCATCAGCTCAAAAACACATCAGTGACATGAAGTAACAGGGATTTTTGTCATCACCATCGATAGAGGCAAATGAGAAACATCATCAATTTCTGAAACAGTTTTCTTCTGCTGGTCTTTTTCTCTGCACTGCTTTACCAATTTCCTATTTTCCCAATCCCCAAAGAGAAACATGAAAAACATTAAAGCGAATTCATAGATGAACATAAAAACAGGCAAAAGAAGGATCAGAGCTTACTCTAGGGCAATGATATTGCCGCATGCTTCAGTTTGGCATTCCCAAAGTCTTTTATATGCTTCACTCTTTACTTCCACACATGCTTCTTTCATCGTGTTAGATGTTCTGAGCAATTCAACTTTCCTCTCTTTTGAGTTTATATCCCTTAGGTTCTCTTCTCCTTCACCTGACTCTTCCATCACCACGTCAGTTTGCTCGTCTAGAACAACCACCTGATATAGTTCACCTCCTTCACTGTTTGCTTCGATCCTACCTTCAGCCTCACTATTTTCTAGAGTCACTTCTGATTCTTTAGCAACTCCCTCTTTCCTAAGAGTTTCAACAGTCGAATCTCTTAAACATGCTTGGACTCCATTATCTTCTGTGTCACTTACTTCAACGACGTCAATGCCACCACATGCTTTACGTTTGGGGCTGGTTTCGGACTCAGTCAAACTCCGTTCTTCCAACAAATCTACCATCTGATCCCCAGACTTCAACATTCTAACACTTTCTTCTACGTTTTGGTGTCTCACAGCGTCATTCGCCGCACACTGGCCATTCTTTTTCAACGTTATCACACCGATCTTTCTTTCAGCATCAGCGGAAACAATATCATCAATCTTCTCCTCTCCCGGGAGAGTGTAACAGTAGTTGTTGTTGTAGTCACAAAGTATCTCTCTTTTCTCCACAAGCTTAGCTAAATGACGACTGAGCAAACTCTTGTGAGCAAATGGCAAGTTCTTGTGCTTCGTCTTTATAAACTCTGATATCGCTTCTTCACAAGAGCCACCTTCTTCATTCAAATCCGTGATAGCAACAAATATCATCTGAAAACAAATTTTTATACAGTCAGAAGAACACATCAAATATATATATGTATGTATGTATGCATATGCATGCACATATGAGATTATAAATTTTCATACATACAGCAGAGTAAGTGGGATGATCAGGAGTACGGGACAAACACAGATCCAAGAATTTCTGATCGAAGAGCTTAGTCTCAGGAAGCGAAAAACCTCTCGAATTCGCCAAATTCACCATAAATCCTCTCAGATTCTCAACTTTTCTTTCATGTGCCTGTCGTCAACAACAATTGTTTCATAGTTAACATTCAGTAACAATGCATAAATAAGTGTTCAAACCATGGAATCGAGCAATTTTACTTATGAGCAACTCAAACACGCATTACCCAGAAAATTTTCCCAACATGAAGAACAAACAGACCCCGAATCACAGAACTAGAAAGAAATTAGTGATTGAAACCCAATTTGACGAAACCTAAACCACAAACATGTTGAGAAGGGTGACGAACCCTGGAAAAAAACAGAAGAAATTACACAGATAAGAAGATAAGAAAGTACAAACCATAGATACTAATGTAGCAGAAGCCGCCATGGGAGAAGAATCGAAGCTCTACGGTGTACGCAGAGTCGGCGCTTGAAGAAGGAGAGGGAAGTGAGAAAATTTTGCCAATGTGATGGACAAATTTATATCGAATCAAACCCAATTAAACCGAACCCAAATCGGGTATGTTTTTCAATTTATTAAACCGATCGGTTATCTTTGGTTCCATGTAAAAGCTACCCTAAAGGGGAAATAAAAAAGCAAAAACAGCCAAACGAAGAAGACGAAGAAAGCGAAAAAGATCAGAAAATGCTTCCATTAAAGCTAGCTCGATCTCTTCTCCTCCACGAGACTCTCGATCTCACTCATAATTCCGGCGATACAGACGACGGTGACGGAGAAACCAGTATACGGCAAATCCTTAGCTCATACAACAACAAGCAATCAAAAAGCAAATCGAGATCCGAGAAGACACCTTTCCTCTTCTTCGTTCCTACACGAGAATTGATCTCAGATACTTACCGATTAGCAAAAATCGCGAGAGATCTAGGTATGGATTTGTACCCAACACCTTCACTCTCACACATCATCTTCTCATTCCCGCAACGAGATTCTGTTACATCGCCGTCGCCTTTCTCCTCTTCGTCGCATCCTTCGACTACTTGGTCGTCTTCGTCGTCTTCTTCTGCTGCAGCGTCGCTTTCTTCGTCTCTCTCATGGTCTCTACCAAACGACGCCGTTATGCTCTCTTTCCCGTCTCTCTCCGCTTCATCTCTCTCACATCTCAGATCCTTCGTCTCTCTCTCTAACGGCCTCTTCAAACTCGTCTTCTCCGCCGTGGAAACTCCTTCATCTTCTTCTTCTTCCTCCGTTAGCAATTGGGATTGCTCCTCTGTTTCTCTCTTTTCTCGAATCACAAATAAACGAATCGGATCTATGGAGAGTTTCTCGCAGGTATTGGCTTCTAACGGATGGACGATTTACAAGACGAAAGAGAATCGTCCGTCGCCGGAATCAACCGGAAACAGCAGTAACTCCAGGAGCTCAGTGTATCTGTTTAGGAAAGTGTATTCGGGTCGGATTATGACCCGAGAAAGAAATGGTGGGTCGTGTAGAGTAAGAGAGCTGAGACTTCCTCAGTTGGATTTTAGGAACGCTCCTCTACGGATTCTGCAGTATCTGATGTTGATGACTGACGATGTCTTCTTCCTTGCATAGATTTTTGGTTTTTTTTTTGGTTTTGTTTGTTTTGCTTTCTTCAATTGTAATCAATTTATTGACAGAGATTTGATTTCTTTTGGGCATGTATTGTAAAATTTTAATATCAAGATAGAGGTTTCAACATTTATTAATTGTCTTCTGAGCCAAGTATGTAAAACTCGAGCTCCCGGAAAGCTTCGACATTTCATGTGGTAAGCACTATCTGGTTGTGTTCCTACATGCCAACGATTGACTTACAGACATATGGGTTCAGACATGATATGTCCACGATGTGGTTCACCAGAAGAGACGATTAATCATGTACTCTTCGAATGCCCGCCAGCCTTACAAGTTTGGGCATTATCGGACTATCCATCCTCTCCGGGTGTCTTCTCGAGTACCTCTTTATTCCGTAATATGGATTTCCTATTCTCGCGAACGAACGAGAACGGTTTATCCGAGTCTCAAAGGTTATATTTTCCATGGATCCTCTGGTATATCTGGAAGGCCAGAAATGATAAGGTGTTCAAAGGGAAAACTATATCCCCACGGTATACTCTCCAGACAGCGACCGTTGAGGCAGAGAGTTGGACTATTGCTAATCGAAGAGAAGAGGAAGAAGAAGCAGAAGATTTACGTCAATAGGGTGTCTCACATGATTTATCTCCCCAGGACCCTCAAATCTCGACATGCCAGATCGATGTATCTTGGATTGATCATGGTCCGGTTAGTGGATTAGGGTGATGCCTAAGAGATTATACAAGTCTCCTTACTTTCGGCATGAGAGGATGTAGACGAAGCATATCGGCACTTCATGCTGAATTCGATAGGCTGCTTTGGGCTATGGAGTGTCTAAGTGAGATGAGACTCTTTTCAGTGAGGATTGAGACGGATTGTGCAAGTCTGATCTCTATGACCACGCATCCACTAGATTAGCCATCTTTCAGTGCGGAGCTTGATTGGTTCAATCTGCGAAGACAATCATTTATATCTTTTAGTTTAGTTCATATTCCACGTAGTGGTAATGTTCGGGCCGACTCCCTTGTAAAGGGAGCTCGTGCACGAGGCTATGTATTTTCTCATGTAAGTCAGATATTTCCGTTTGGAGTGACCCATCAGGAAAACCATCCAAACGGAACTACTTGATTTAATATATGGTGATTGAGAAAAAAAAAAAAAATTGAGGTTTCAACCAAAGGTTCATAACTTTGTTTATATAAAAGTTTGCACATAATTAGCTAATACCTTTTTATTAGACATTTATGTTTAAGCAAGTCCATGTTAGACTTTAACAATAACACAAGAATAAAAACCGACTCTTATTGATCTGATCCCCTGGATATATATGTTTCCTTCAATCCCTTAATTGCATTATTGATTATGGGCCTTGTCCTTTGGATGAGTTAGAGTGCACCGCACGTGTAGGAGGAAGAGGATTCTTCGGTTGATGGAAGTGACCTGGTAAGTGGTAACAATATGTGCAAAGACCCATATGATATAAGATTAGCTAGGTTCTTTGAAAACAAAACAAAAAAGAACATTCATACAAAAAAAAAAAAAAAAAAGAACATCAAAGTGATAGTAACACCCTGAAAATTGAATTATAATTTACTTGGTGATGGATTTGCGGGAAATTTATCGGCGCATCTAGTATCCGAATACTTGGTAGTACCTAGAAAGAAAAAAAGGTTAATATGTGACAAATAGAAAGTGGTTTGTATGTCATATTATCATCCATGTGTAGAAGAAACTAGGAAGTATAAATAATTTTTTTTTTATTAATTACAATTTTTATATTTTAATTTCTAAACCTTCAACCATAAACATTTAATTTATCAAAAATTTAGAGCTTTCTATTTTATTTTTCTTATAAACCGTGAGAATTTTGGATCTTTGATTTATAATCATCTATATTGTATGAAATCTGTTTTTCATTACCTCTCCTTTCAAATGGATTTGAACTAAGGTTCTCCTCTCTTAAAAAAAACGCGATATTAATGAATTTTTCGTAAACCAAAATAAAACTTTTTTTTTAGAAAGAAAATAAACTGTTTTTAGAGAAAACAAATCTACAAATAACTCTACAGCATTTTGCAGATTATTATAAAATATTTTCCAAAGTACGCAAACAAGCAAGCCCTTGATAAAAAAAAAAAAAGTACGCAAACAAACAGAGTTAAAAAATAAAAAAAAAACACAAACGTTAAACCATTACTGGACCATGTTTTTTTTTTCTTTTAAAACAACGTGTAGTAAAATTGAACAATTGAACATACGTTTAAATCATGTGTAGACAAATATATATACTAACGTGTGTAACCTTTGGCCTCGGCGATACCAAGTTGAGAAGAAAGACATAGAAGCAAAGATATAAAGAGAGCAATAACATATGATTTCTCTTTAGTCATGTTAAGTGATCGTGTTTGTTACATTGCATGAATAAAATGGTATTTATAATTACAGAGCATTGGACTCACCATACTAAATTCCAATTGTAACGCGTTTATTAGTACCTTGTACTGTTGTACACTGACTAACGACTTCTGCCATACTTTTGCTATCCAACAAATACTCAAGACTTTGGAGTCCTTTTCTTGTTCTGATACTGTTGGTCTGATTGTTCCAATCACAATTATTTGTGTTTTTTTTTTCTACGAATATTAATATCGTTAATAAAAATGAAGGTTAGAGGTATTGCAGATAGTAACACCTAAATGTAGTGTAATCTTGGCAAAAAAAGGAATAAAAACAAGATTACAGTGTTGATTGTGAACTACAAAATCTAACTCATCGGACCCAAAGTTGCATTAACTCAAGAAAATGCTTCTTGTGTCTCCTCGAAGAGATAGTGTTACGGATTTCCGAGCTATTGCCTTGAAGACAGTGAGATGAGGTATCAATTCCGAGTTGTGAAGAAGGTTATTCCTCTATTTCCAAAGGTGAAAGATCGTTGCTTGTGCCGTTATTTGTGTTTGTTAGTCAAAACATTTTGTTAATCTTCAAAATTATACACAACACTTTACTGTGTTTGTCTTTAATCAAACATACTTCTGAAAATTACAAGTGCACACACACCACACACACAAACAAACCAATCACGAATAATTTCGTATGTAACGGCCTATTGAGCAATCACTTTTAAAGGTAATTCATTTTTAATTAAATACTCAAAATAATATTCATTTTTTTAATAATTGCGCCAGATAACAATTTCTTAGAAAATAATATTCCTCATTATATTCATTTATTGAAACGTATTTATTTTGTTTTACGTTTTTTCGTCAACAATTTATTAAATTCAAACAGTTCATAAACCCAATTCATAAATCCAAACCGAAGATACATAGTCTACAAAATAGTGTCATGCGGGTAAAACCGAATACTCCGTACACATTTTTACGTTTCAATCCACAAAAATTTGGAATACCGTAGTTATTTAACATTAATGTATAAGCAAGTCCATGTTAGACTTTTAAATTTTAACATTTGGACTACAATAAAGCTGGTTCTTTTCTTCAACTCTTACTTTTTGAGACTTTAATCACTTATGGGCCTTTTCCTTTGGGTGATTTAGAGCGCACGATACCAATTTTCGGTGACGGTGGGTGACCTGGCACTACAAGAAAACAGCCACTATTCCGACGGAAATTCCGACGGCCAATGTTTCCGTCGGAATTTTCCGACGGCTTACCGACGGATTTCCGACCAACATTTAGTCCGTCGGTATTCCGTCGCAAAATTCCGACGGAATACCGACGGTAGATAAAACCGTCGGTATTTCGTCGGAAATCCGTCGGTACGAACGACGGATTTCCGACGGAAAATAATCTGTCGTAATATTCTGACGACTTTCCGACGGACTACCGACGGAAATCCGATATTTTTGATGTCGGCAAATTTGAGTGGTTACTTTTCGTTAGCGGTGGCCGATGGGATTGGTGGGGTGTTATGTCGGAGTTTTGTGACGGATTTCCGACGGAATTCCGACGGAAATCCGTTTTATATAAGTTCCTTCGTTTCTTCGTTCATTCATAACACAATTTTACAAATCAAAAAAATTTGTTAGCGATGAGTTCATATTTTCGGTCTTGGATGGACGAGCCAATGATGGATATGAGCTCGAACTTATTAACATCCGCTTACGCTGCAGGTATATGCGAGTTCATGAATTTACCCAGAAACCAAGATGCAGCAAAAAAAGGTCAGGATATCAAATGTCCATGTTCTAATTGCTGTAACAGAATTAGTGTTGCGGTTCATACTGTTTGGAATCACTTATATAGATATGGATTTAGGCCGGGATATAAGGTTTGGTTTTTACATGGAGAAAGCAATTACGAATATGGTAGTACTAGTAGTAATGCACCTTATTTTCCGGATAGCGTAGAAGAACGTACAACGGAAGTAGATGTTGGGGTAAGTACGGTTGCGATGGTTAACGACGCGTTTAGAGAGAATTTGCAGTCGGGTGGTTATGAGGGTGATAGGGTTGAAGAACCTAATTTAGAAGCTCGAAGGTTTTTTGATATGTTAGACGCATCAAAGCAACCACTGTACAGCGGTTGTAGGGAAGGGCATTCACCGTTATCTTCTGCTAGTAGGATGATGAACATGAAGACCGATTACAATTTGTCCGAAGAATGTGTTGATGCATTCGCCGAGTTTGTGAAAGATGTTTTGCCAGAGGATAATCTTTCTCCAGCATCATACTACGAGGTCCAGAAACTTGTTGCCGGTCTTGGTTTGCCCTACCAGATAATAGATGTGTGCATCGACAACTGCATGCTATACTGGAGAGAAGATGAGAACAGGAAAAAAATGTAAATTTTGCCGTAAACCACGGTTCCAAGACACAAGTGGCAGAGTGAAGATTTCTTTCAAACGGATGTGGTATTTACCATTAACAGAGAGGTTGAAGAGGCTGTATCAATCAGAACGCACTGCTAAGGCTATGGGATGGCATGCAGAGCATAATCAAGATGGAGATATTACGCATCCTTCTGACGCAGAAGCGTGGAAACACTTTCAATCGGTATATCCAGATTTCGCATACGAACGCCGAAATGTATACCTCGGCTTATCCACTGATGGTTTCAACCCATTTGGAAAGCATGGAAGAAAATATTCATTGTGGCCGGTCATCGTAACACCTTACAATTTGCCTCCTTCTATGTGCATGCGGCGAGAGTTCCTGTTTCTCTCAGTTCTAGTTCCTGGGCCAGATCATCCAAGACGATCACTCGATATATTCCTCCAACCATTGATCTATGAGTTGCAGATGTTGTGGGAGCATGGTGTTGAGTCATTTGATTTTTCAATCCAGCATAATTTCAACTTGCGTGCGGTTCTTATGTGGACAATAAGTGATTTTCCGGCGTACGGTATGTTATCTGGATGGACAACGCATGGAAGATTGGCATGTCCTTATTGCCAAGACAATACTTCAGCATTCCAATTGCAGAACGGAAGGAAGACTTCATGGTTTGATTGCCATAGGTGTTTTTTGCCGGCAAATCATCCATATCGTCGGTCTAGAAGACATTTCAGAAAGAATTTTCCAGTGTTTACTGGTCCACCTCCGGAGATAGATGGTCGCAGCATATTGGAACAGTTACGAGATTTTGGTGCAGAGCGAACTCCTGAATGTGGGGGTAATGGCCATCACCCCGTCGACGGCTGTGGGGAATATCACAATTGGCATAAGAAAAGTATTTTTTGGGATTTGCCTTATTGGAAAGATCATCTACTGCGGCATAATCTAGATGTCATGCATGTTGAAAAGAATTTCTTTGACAACATCATGAACACCATTTTAAATGTACCAGGAAAGACAAAAGATAACTGGAAATCTAGATTAGACTTGCCATTGATTTGTTCAAGGGCATCTCTTCATGTTTTGCCTAATGGTAGATTGCCGATGCCTGCGTACCGGTTAGACGCGGGTAAGAAGGAAGTTTTCTTTGAATGGATTAAAAATTTTGTTAAATTTCCTGACGGCTACGTATCTAATCTGCGTAATTGCGTGGATTCGACGGAAGGGAAGTTTATTGGAATGAAGAGTCATGATTGTCATGTTGTGATGCAGCGTCTTCTTCCATTTGCATTTTCTAATCTTCTTCCACAAGACATCCATCAGGCAATTGGAGGTATATTTCATAATTTTCTTTAGTTTATTACTAATATAATGTTACTATATATGTACTAACTTGATTACTTTTCGTTTGTAGGAGTTGGGGCTTTCTTTCGAGATTTATGTTCACGGACACTAACAGCGGACGGGATCCGGTCTTTAGAGGCCAACATCCCGGTGCTATTTTTGATGTTATGGAACATCTTCCTATTCACCTCTCACGAGAAGCAGCATTAGGAGGCCCTGTTCAATACCGATGGATGTACCCGTTCGAGCGTTACATGTTCCACCTGAAGAAAAAGGTAAAAAATTTGAGCAAAGTTGAGGGATCTATTGTTGCACAAAGTCTAAACGAAGAAGTATCACACTTTGCCGAATATTACTTTCCTTCGGATGTTCGGACTAAAGGTAGACGGCCGGCGCGACATGATGATAGAGGTGAGAAAGCAGGGTATCCCGTGGTTGTACCTGAGTTGTTTGCGCAAGTGGGCCGCGTAAGTGGAAAAGGGAAGAAACGCATACTATCACCACAAGAGGTCACACATTTGCATACATATATCCTCAGAAATTGTTACGAACTTGGAGAGTATGAAAGGTACACCATTTCGCATACTAAATTTGTGCAATTATTTGTCTTCATCTAATAACAATTGATATGTTACAGGATATACATGTCCCTAGCACAAACTTACCATGCTGATAAGACAGAATCCGAACTTGCTGTATTAAAAGATGAAGAATTTCCGGAGTGGTTGAAATTTTTTGTACGCTAAATATAACTCCTCACTCTTATTTTATAAGGTTTTCACGTTCATATGTTATTGATTGCTTACTTATATTGTTTTTAGGTTCCGAAGGTTTAGCAAGTGGTCAAACCCTCCCGACATGGTTAGTGGAGTTTTCTCATGGTTTACGCAGCACCGCGACTTCATATCCGAGATTTTGCACTAGTGGATATTCGTTCAGAATTCGTGACGAAGGACGTCAAAGGCCAACTTCGGACAATGGTATTTCGGCGCAATCAGGTGATACCATGTACTATGGCCATTTAAAAGAAATCTTGGAAATCCACTATCCAGGAATGTTGGACTTGAGGTGCATTGTGTTTATGTGCGATTGGTATGATCCATCCAATGGTAGTGGGGTTCGAATTGACCGTCTTGGTGTTATTTCGATAAATTCAAGCCGAAAATTACATCATTACGATCCATTTATCCTTGCATCTCAAGCAGACGAGGTATCAATATATTGATAGGTTTTCCGTTATATTTATACGTTAGGTTTTGTTATTCTTGTATATTAACAACATCCACCGTTAATGAATAGGTTTGCTACATTCCATATCCTCGAGTTGGGCGGAGGACAGATCCTTGGATGACAGTAACTCCAATTAATCCGCGAGGAAAAATATATGGAGTTCCGGAACATGATGCTCTACAAGTATCGCGAACCAACCAAATGTCACATGTTGAGGAGACGGATAACATTGACCTTGTCACTGATGTCACACATATCGGCGATGATCTAGTGCATTCGGATGAAGATCAACTACGTGAAGAATTTGACGACGATTCAGACTCCATCCCTAGTGAAGGTTCATCAGAAGAGTCAGATTAATAATTTATGAATAAATGTTTGTTTTCCAATGTTGTACTATAACCCCTATGCGTTCCCTCTAATATAATGTACTTTATGGTAATATTCACCAGAATCATTTATATAATTTACCGCCGGATTTCCGCGCGCGGGATAAAAGCTGTCCTAATTTTCGGACGACATAACGACGGAATTAGTTCCGTCGGAATTCCGATGTCGGCAAAGTTTGAGTGGTTACTATTGCGTTATCTGCGGCCGATGGGACTAGCGGGGTATTATGTCGGAGGTTTCTGACGGATTTCCGACGGATTTCCGTTCTATATAAGGTTCCTCAGACGTTCATTCCTGTCAACAACACAAATAATGTCTTCTAACTCTCCTAATGAAGACTCAAAAATCGTGGCAAACCACTTTCTACTTCTAAAATACTCGTGGGAAACCGAAACCCAATGCGACACACACACTGAAGAGATACCCACTTACTCGTGGGAATTTGATACGGTCTCACCAATCTCAATCGGAGATTCTTCATCAACAATAGTGCCGGAGAGCCAGTGCTTGCCAAACGTCTCGTGGGAAACGCAATCGCAGTGCGATTGGTATCCAGACAAGAAGAGTGTTCTCGAAGACGTACAACCATCTCGCTTGATTGAAACGTCAGATACTTACGGTGGAAGTACTTCAAATGAATGTAAGGATCACTACTATGATTATGAATTTGCCCAGAGACCAGAAAGTCCGAACTTAAATATAGATGTTGATGCAATCAAAAGAGATGTTTGCGGCGGATATTTAGAAGGTACACCGAAGAATAAAAAGGATCAGTACAATGATGATGAATTTGCCCAAAGACCTGAAAGTCCGAACTTAAATATAGATGTTGATGCAATCGAAAGAGAATTTTGCAAAGGATATGTAGATTCTCCGCCAAAGAAAAAAAAAGGGAAAAAAAAGTTTCAGGTTCTAAAAAAGGTAAGTTTGGAGCGGATACAGAGACATACTCCCTCCGTTTCTGAAAGAGTGTCATTCTACCACTTTAATTTTGTTTCAAAAAGAGTGTCGTTTTGTATTTTCAATGCAGATTTTTAAATAAAATTCCAGTTTTGTCCCTATTGTTTTAATGTATTAATTGCAGAGATAAATTTATTTAGTGTATTTACAAAGGGTAAAATTGAAATTTTATTATTTTTCTTAATTGGCGTGAATATGGTTAAAATGACACTCTTTCAGAAACAGAGGGAGTATGTGTTTCAAACTTTAAAATAAATAAATTTCCTTTCGGCTTTTGTTTTTTATCTGTTATAAAATTTCGTTGTGTAAATCTTTTATTCAATTCCCGGATATATTTAAAATAATTTATGAAAAAATGTTTGGACATTTTTTTAATTAACAATACAATCGGGTCACCACGCGGACTTTTAAGCGATAGATTTTTCACAGTTTTCCGACGGATTGTAATTTTTATTTTTAAAACAGATATCTGTTATATAAAAAATATTACATCCGTCAGAAATCCGTCAAAAATACCGACGGATGTCCGACGGATATTTTTTTTTTTTAATACTGTTTTTTTTTATTATATAAAATATTAAATCCGTCGGAAATCCGTCGGTATTTTTGACGGATTTCCGACGGATCTTAATTTTTTATATAATATAAAAAAAAAACCGTATAAAAAAAATATTAATGTAATAAAAATTTACGAACCGTCGGAAATCCGTCAAAAATACCGACGGATTTCCGAGGGATTTAATTAATTTAATTTAATAAAAAAAATTCAATTTAATAAAAAAGTAATTTAATACAAAAAAATAAATTTACGCGGTTTTATATATAAATGTTTAGAATCCGTCGGAAATCCGTCGGAAATACCGACGAATTTCCGACGGAAACCCTAATTTCTGCCGCCTAGAGAGCCTCGATCTCATCGAAAATAGCGGGAAATTCCGTCGGAAATCCGTCGGAAACCTGCAATAAAACCAGACTCTTCTTCTTCGCTGAGACAGAACGAAAAGTCGGAAAAAAATCGTAAAAACTCGCCGCAAAACGAACGATTCAAGCCGGAAACACGCCGGAAACTGTAAATCCATCCACAATCTCAATATCTAACAACAAATCATCAATCCAATGTAAGTTTTTCGAAGTTTTTTTTTTGTAAATTATGAATTATGAGATGTATTTGTAGAATTTGTTAGATTTAGGATGTTAAAAATTAAGGGATTAAATGATTTAGGATAATAGAAATGTAGAAATGTACGGGTTTAGGATGTTTGAAAAGTTTTGAATTTTGTAAATTTTGTGATTTAGAGAATTTTCGGGTTTATAAACTTTATTTACATTTTAATATGTATTTGTTATTTTTAGAAAATTATAAATATTTATAATTTAAAAAAATTAGTAAAATTCTAAATTGTTGTAATTTTACTAATTTTTTAATTTGTTTAAATTACAAAATCCCAAATTCTGGAAAAATCGTAAATATCTAAAAATTTAAATTACCAAATCTGAAATTCCAAAATTTTTCTAAATCTGTAAATTCGTAAATGTTAATATCTGAAATCCATAATCCAAATATCCCTAAATACCTATTTAGAGAAACCTCAATTTTCCACAATCCCTAACTCCCTAAACCTTAATTTATGAAATCCCGAAATTCCAAAAATTAATCCCGAAATTCCAAAATCCCTACTTCTCAAAATATCAATATCCTAAAATCGCTAAGTCCCCTATTCCCGTAAATTTTATAATTCGTAAATCTCAAAAATTCGATGTCGGCAAAATCTCAAAAACTGAAAATTCCTAAATCCGTAATGTAAATTAAATTATCTGTAAATTTATCTTTAAAATTTATGATTTAAATTTACATATATTTATATTTAATATCAGAATTTATATTTATATATGTAAGTAAATTTCAACGGTATGTAAACATTTTGGAAATCGTAGGGACTATGGGCGATTTCATCACTCTACTGGATCCGGTACTTCCAGTAGGGGAGGGAGTCAGTCGCAAATCCCAGATACTAGCTTTCCGGATCCCCAACACCCGTCTCCTCCACTGGGTACACAGCCCTCAGCTCCCACGGCCATGTCCATTGAGGAGTTTGTTTCGCAACCTGGACGGGATAGGTTGCCTCGCCTAGATCCTGACTTGCCATCTAACACGACATGGTAAGTTTTATTTAAAAATGTATTTGATTATATTAACTTAAAAAAATATTTAACTAAATATTGTTTAGGTTTCAATTTTCGGGAAACGGGATTACGAGTTCGATCAACGCAATGACTAATTCGTTGATAACTTCCCCGTATCCCACATTTACTTCGATGCCGGTGGCAGACCAGGAGATCTGGTTTCGGCAATTTGCGGTATGTTTTCTTTTCCTATTAAGAATTTAGATTTTTATTTTCATTAAAATTGTCAATACTAATATGGGTACGTTTTTTTTTTCAGCAAGAATTTACTTGGGACCCACAGTTGACTGCCCGGGTCCGACTGGAGTTCTACAGAAAAGCCTCCCGGAAATATTCGTTGAAGATAAACGAATGGAAGGACATGTGGTACAAAGAGGGAAAAGTGCCGCGCAGATTGCAAGATAACCCCACATTATGGGGTGGACTACTTGCCCATTGGGAACGGGAGGAGACAAAAGCAAGCTCCGGAAAGAACTCGTCTAACCGGAACAACGACCGGAAGGGGAAGGGACCGGCGACCCATAACCTCGGTGCGACGAGCAAAGCGTCACGTCTTCAGAAGCTGGTAATTTTATAAATTTTACTAAAATTTTATTTATAACACTTCTCATATTTCTTTCATTATCTATGCCAACAGATGGAGAGGACCGGTGTGCGTCCGTCACATCTTGACTTGGTCAAAGATGCGCACACCAACATTAAGACGGGAGAAATTCAAGATCCCATTGCTCGTGAAATCGTGGAGAGCGTGGAGAGGCTGGGTGAGGAGTACCTCCAATCCCAACCGATCGTCGAAGAAACTCCCCCGGCCACGGAAGTTCCTCTCGAGATGATCAACGAGTTTACCTATCAGGTTAGTAACACTGTCAATTTTAATTAAATTTTAAATTAATTTAAATATAAACAATTTACAACATTTATTGATCGATTTTTTTTCGTAGGTTGCGCCTAAGCACAGAGGTCGTGTGTTTGGCCTCCCGGAAGACAGTTCATCGACGTCCGTCAATTCTTACCGCTTTCATGCAGAGAGTACGTTGAGGGCACAGAATGCCGAGCTTCTCGAGCGGGTGACCGGGTTGGAGTCCCAACGCGCAGAAGATGCAGCTCGCTACGAGGAACAGCAGACACTCTTGCAGGAACAGCAGGAACGCGTTCGGGCAATGGAAGAGCAGATGGGACGAATGCGGGATATGGAAGAGCAGATGGCACGAATGCGGGAGATGGAAGAACGGATGAACGAATTCTTCCGTAACCGATAGATAACACGTTATGTAATATTTTAATTTTCTTAAAAATATTGAAACTTAATTTTAAATGTTGTTTTTTTATTGTTATTTTAATTTAATTTTTATTTATATTTAATTTAATTTTAATTTCTTTTATTTTAATTTAATTTCTTTAAATTTAATTAAATTAAAAATTTTTTTTTTAATAAATAAATTATCCATCGGAAATCCGTCGGTATTTGTGCCGTCAGAAATCCGTCGGTATGTGTAGCCGTCGGAAATCCGTCGGACATTGACATACTGACGGATTTCCGACGGAATTCTGACGGATTCCGGTTATTTCTTTTCCGTCGGAAATCCGTCAGTATTTCCGACGGAATTCCGACGAGATAGAATCGACCGGTCAAAACTATCGGAAAGCCGTCGGAATAAACCCTATTCCGACGGTTTTGACCGTCGGAAATTTGCCTGTTTTCTTGTAGTGTGGTAACAATATGCACAAGATCATTTTATTACGTTCTTTAAAGAACTTATTTTTCATATATTAATATTTTATGGGTCAACACAAAACCCCTGAAATTTGAAACATAATGATCATGTACGAAACAACTTTATTCGATTTTAAAAATTCTGCCTCAAAGATTTACTTGGGATTGGGGGTGGACATGCAGGAAACTCCTCGATGCTTCGAGAAACCAAATACCTGACATTAACTATAAAAAGCAATATTATGTGACAAATAAAAGTGTGTTGGTATATATCATAATCCTTTGTGGTAAAAAAGTAGAGGTTTTTTTTTTGTAAAATGTATATATTTTGTTTTCAAAACTATACCACCAAAATCATAAGATAACAAGAATATCACAAGCGTGAACAATATTCGAGGTCGAGGCCATTCTTAGAGCACGTTTCTTTCTAAAAACAAACGTGTGTATAACTATAACTTGAACAAAGTGAACATAAGTTGAAATTATGCGTGGACGAATCATTATACTAAGTCACTAACGTGTGTGCTGTTTGGCCTCAGCGACACCAACTTGAGAAGAGAGACGACATAGAAGCAAAGATAGAAGAAGAGCGATTATAATTGATTTCTCTTTAGTCATTTTAATTGATTTGTGTTTGATATATTGCATGAACAAATGGTATTTATAAATAAAAAGAGCATTGGGCTCACCATACTAAATTCCAATTTTAACGCGCTAATTAACTTGTACCGTTGTACACTGACTAACGACTTGATATATATCTACCATTAGATTTACGCGAGATTTTAATTTTAAATTGTTAACGATCATTATTGAATATCGATATAATTATTTAAAAAATATATATAAATACTTATAAAAATACATTATCAAGCAATATACAACATATATATTGTCAATTATATTTTTTTTATTTAAAATGTAAAGAATTGCTAAATGTCATGTGTCATGTGGTAACCAACGTAAATTATAAACATTGTGGGAAGAGAAATTGGCTTTGGTGATAATCTCATGATTCTTTATCTCGGAAAAAATTAAAATTATTTTTATATTAAGATATTATAAGGACATCTCTAGAAAGTTTTAATGTTGACCATTGATTCAATAGTATCGCAACCCCACACTAAATGTGAATGTGTCAAATATAAACAATCATTTCTTTCAAAATTATGAACAAAATACTCATGATGTTACAATGAATTTGGGAATACTTTATCCCTCAAATCCAGTGAATATTCCGATAAGATAATGTTTGATCCAATCATGAATGCCTCTATTATATGTCACATATAACGTTTACATGGTGAAAAGAATTAGCTCGACTTTAAACATGATAACTCGGTTCAATAATACATATCATGTATTTTATGAAAAATTATTTATTTTAAATAGTGAATACGATATAAATTTTTTTATGTTAGTCTTCTGCATATATCTTTCTGAAATATAATCAAATTCTTTTCGAACACATTTTTACGAAACATTTTTTTCATCATCTTCCGATACACAGTTGCGTCTTTTTACATCTACTTATATTTTGTCTCCCTATATTATTATTACCAAAAATATTTCATAATCTTGTATTTACTTTTATTTACTTACTTATTTTCGTTTTTTATTTTAAACTTTAGTCTTTAATAATTATAAATAATAATAATTATAAAAACATGCATTAAAATGAACATTTACTTTAAATTTTAAACAATTTTTATTTTGATGCTGTGGACACCCTAGTTGGAAAGATAACTTCATAATTATATACTCCATCTGTTTCATTTTATATGATGTTTAAGGGTTTTACACATGGATTAAAAACTCATTTAATCTTTTAATTTTTCAATACAAAACATGTTTTATCATCAATTCCAAAATAATTCAACCAATGAAAAAATAATCTACAGAATTTAAACAGTTAAAACAACAAAAACACAATTAATTCTTGCATAGAAATCCAAAAACATCAAATAAATTAAAAAAAAAAGATTTCTCTAAAACATCATATATAATAAAATATATAATAAAACGGAGGGAATAATAGATTCTCTTGCTATCCAACAAATGGTCAAGACTTTGGAGTCTTTTTCTAGTGATTTCTAAGAGACAAGAAAATGTGAGTTTATTTACGAAACTGAAGAAGATGACTACTATTAAATTTTAATGCACAAAGGCCATTTCATTATTTGCTTCTACGGTGCTTAGAAAATATTTTATTTCTTCTCTTTTAATTCTTTTATTTCGTTTCTTCGATTTGATCATCTCATTGACAAAGATTCTATCTTTTAGGCATGTAACTTTCAATATCAAACTGAAAACATTCAGGCAAGATGAATGAGAAAACCCAAGATGAATGGCTATTTTCTTTGTAGGATTTCAATAAATGATATATCTTTTTGAAATTTATTTCTTTTTCTGTGTTCTAAAAAGCGTTCTAGGCGTTAATCTAGGCGGTGCTTAGGCGCTAGGCCCCTATAGACCGTGGCGATTACCGCCTAAAATATTATGGTATTATTATAATAAAATACTATAATTTTTTTTTAATATAGAAATCATAAAATTTTATATATTTAGCTATTAAATGATGAATATAAATACAATAAAAAATTTATTAGTTATAAATTATGGTTTTTTATATATTTTATTATATATATCTAATATATTATGTATTTTTGTAAAACGTTTAAACCACCTATTAAATCGCCCTGACTCCGATTATGCGTTATAGGCACTAGGCATTGGGTCACTGCCCGCTTAGCGCCTAGCGTTTTCTTGAACATTGTTTTTTCAATAATTAGCTTGTTTATTGCATTTTAGTCAACCTAAGTCGTTCATTTTTTTTTTTTAATCAAATATGGATGAATACTTCATTTATCGTAGTTTATCATTCTAACTTGGCAACCCTTTTCACCATAAAACCATACATAACTCAAGAAATCTAGCTCTCATATAGAGAACAAGAAATTAATTGTCAAAAAAAAAATTGATTGCTCCGTAACTATATTTTTTTTTGTTGAAAATTTTGCTCCGTAACTATATACATAATCTTATACCAATATTAAAATGTTATGTGTAAATATTTCATTTATAAACGTTATTTATTTTTTTTGTCAAACTTATTTTTCATGTAGTTATAACCACATAATTATTTATTTGTACACTTAACTCACACAAAACATTGAATTAATAGCTCTAGTTATGTAAACATTTATGTATGAGCAAGTCCATGTTAGTCTTTAAAGTTTTTAACAAATACACAGCACTACAGTTGACTCTTGGTATAAATCATACATGCTATATATTTCTTCAACTCTCTCCATCACTTCTTGAGACTTTCATCACGTATGTACCTTTTGCCCTATGTGACTTATAGTGCTTCGCGTGCCCTGCGACAGTAGTAGGCAAACGCACTCCCAAGTTGTGAGTCTTGTGACCTGGTAACAACATGCGCAAGATCGATCAGATATTCAGGTTTTAAAACAAATTATATGTGGTGGATTCGGGGATTTTTTTGACACTTCCGAGAATCCAAATACCTTTT
The DNA here is from genome assembly GCA_964056655.1 of Arabis hirsuta. Classification (NCBI taxonomy): domain Eukaryota; kingdom Viridiplantae; phylum Streptophyta; class Magnoliopsida; order Brassicales; family Brassicaceae; genus Arabis; species Arabis hirsuta. The sequence goes on along the minus strand of OZ053302.1, from coordinate 5,182,819 downwards.
TCTAACTGCATACAAGTTTTAACATTATATGACAAATAGAAGTGTGTTGGTATATATTATAGAGTATAAATACAATTTGCTGAAAATGATTAAGATTGTGGTTTGTGGGTTCATTTAAAAAAATATATATAAACACGAAAAATAAAACCAAGAACCAATAGCTCAACTGGTAAGGAGTTCTGGCGAATTCTAGAGGTCACTGGTTCAAATGGCACTTGAGATGAAACTAATATTACATGTTGTGGTTTCGGGTCTTGAAAAATTACGGAATTTGACCCAGAACCTCTTGGTAATTAAAAAAAAAAAAATTGAGTTCATGGTTGGAGTACGTTTCTTTCTAAAATATTATATATATATATATATATATATATATATATATATATATATATATATATATATATATATATATCAGTAATTCCGGTAGCTCAGTGTATAGTTTAGGAAAGTGTATTTGGGTCGGCTTATGACCCGAGAAAGAAATGGTGGGTTGTGTAGAGTAAGAGAACTGAGACTTCCTCAGTTGGATTGTAGGAACGCTCCTCTTCGGATTGTGCAGTGTCTGATGTTGATGACTGACGATGTCTTCTTCCTAGGGGTTTTTGTTTGGTTTGTTTTGTTTCAATTGTAATCATTTTATTGACAAAGATTCGATCTTTTTTTAGGCATGTAATGTAAAATTTTAATATCAAGATAGAGATTTCAATCCAAGGTTCTATTCTTTTACAGATACAGTAACACTATTTTTACGAACTAATAAGTTTCTCAGTGTATTCTTTAGTTGAATATATTTTTATGTTTGGCGACTAAAAAGTTCATAAGTTTTTGTTATATAAAGGTTTACACATAGTAATAATTTAAATTTACGTGTAAATCCACGTGAAATTTGGAATACCTATAGACTATAGTAATTTAACATTCACGTTTAATTAAGCAAGTCCATGTTAGACGTTTAAGCAAGTTCATGTTTAAGCAAGTCCATGGCCGTACGATACATATTTATTCAATTCACCGTCACTTCTTGAGACTTAATGTCATCACTTAAGGGCCGTTTCCTTTGGTTGAGTTAGAGTGCAGCACCGCACGTGTAGGAGTTAAGGGACTCCTCTGCGGGTAACCTGGTAAATGGTAACAATATGCGCAAAGATCATATAATTATAAGATTAGGTTCTTTGAAAGAAAAAAAACTAACATTGAACTTTCATGTGACAGTAACACCCCAAAAATTTGAATTATAATTATAATTTACTTGGTGGCGGATTTGCGGCAAATTTATCGGCGCATCGAGAATCCGTGTACTTGGCAGTACCTAGAAAGAAAAAAGGGTTAAGATGTGACAAATAGAAAGTGGTTTGTATGTCATATTATCATCCATGTGTAGATAGATATAATTAAAAAATCCATTAGTTACGATATTAAAATAGATATAAATATTAGTTACGATATTAAAATAGATATAAAAATAGAAACCAGGAAGTGTAAATAGATATAATTAAAAAATCTATTAGTTACGATCTTTAGTATATTTTAATTTCCAAAACTTCAATCATAAGCATTTCAAAAACACCATAAACATTTATTTGAGCAAAATTTAGTGAAGGTTAAAGAGCTTTTTTTTTTTTTTTTTTCTATAAACCGTGAGAATTTTGGATCTTTGGTCTATAATCATCCATGTTGTATGACATCTGTTTTAAATCACTTCTCTTTTCAAATGAATTTGAACTAAGGTTCTCCTATCTTAAAAAAACACTTGATATTAATAAGCTTTTCGTAAACCAAAATGAAACTGTTTTATTTTTAAGAAGAAAATAAAACTGTTTTTAGAGAAAACAAAGGTACAAACAACTCTAAAGCATTTTGCAGATAATTATAAAATGTTTTCCAAAGTACACGGACAAACAGAAAGTTACATTTAGGGAATCGCAAACGGAAATGCAAATGGAAACACAAACATTAAACCATTACTGGACCATGCTTTTTTTCTTCTAAAACAACGTATAGTAAAATTGAACATACGTTTAAGTCATGTGTAGACAAATATATATGGGGCAATTACAAAAATACAATTTTTTATATGCATATTTGCAAAAATGCTACTTACGATTGTCCATTTGCAAAAATGCCACTAATTATAGATTTATAAAGCATATATCTTAAAATTCTAAATCTTAAAAAATATTTTGACCCCTAAAACCTCATAAACCCTAATAGAACATAATTAACCAAATCATAAATAATATAAAGAAAAAATAATTTTGAAAAAATGGCATTTTTGTAAAGATTTCAAAAGTGTGGCATTTTTGTAAAGTGGAACTTGAAAAGTGGCATTTTTTTAAATTTCTCGATATATATACTAACGTGTGTAACCTTTGGCCTCGGCGACACCGACTTGAGAAGAAAGACATAGAAGCAAAGATATAAGAAGAGCAATAACATATGATTTCTCTTTAGTCATTTTAACTGATTGTGTTTGTTATATTGCATGAATAAAATGGTATTTATTAATACAGAGCATTGGACTCACCACTATACCAAATTCCAATTGTAACGCGCTTATTAGTACCTTGAACTGTTGTACACTGACTAACGACTTAAAATATCTGCCATACTTAAGTTTTGCTATCCAACAAATATTCAAGACTTTGGAGTCCTCTTCTTGTTTTGATGCATGGTCTAATTGTTCCAAACACAATTATTTGTGTTTGTTAGTCAAGAAATTTTGTTAATCTTCAAAATTATACACAACGTTATTTTACTGTGTTTTTTTTAATCAAACATACTTTTGAAAATTACAAGTGCACACACACAAACAAACTAATCAATAATAATTTCGTGTGTAACGTTACAAACTCGGTTCGACCAACCATCCAATGATGTCGAGTATGTGTTACGCCCGGTTTTCAAAACATTGTAATTTACTTAGCTAAGATATCATATTCATATTACAATAAAAAGACAAATTCATAAGATGGAGAGATTTAGTTATGAAGTAAAATTCACTTTTTTTTCTTTTTTTGTGGGAGTAATTAAATGTACAATTTGGTCTTCAAGAGAAGAATGTAAAATGATATTGACAAAACAAAAAGAGTAACAGAACAAGGAGAGTAATGATGATGAATAATTTACAAGCGGAAGAGTGAGAAGAAGCGTGAGAACATGAAGCCCTATATGCAAGATTTGTCTAACCTAAATTACAAGTGGTGTGTTAGAACATCTCCAATATATTACGCTATTTTAGTATGTAAAATAGTGTAATACCAATATAGTGGCCCAATATAGTGTTAGATTTTATTCTAATGTATTACACCATATTTTACACAAAAAATATTATAAATATATTCCTTTTAAAGTTTGGAACAATTGTAAAAATGTCATTTTTAGTGTGTTCATTTCCAAAAATACCATTATGGATAGTCCATTTTCATAAATACCACTAATTATGGTTTTTTAAGCCATAAATCTTAAAATTCTAAACCCTAAAAAATGTTTTGACCCCTAACAAATCATAAATCTCAAAACTAAACCATTATACAACATTGTTAACCGAAACATAAATGATATATTGAGTAAATGATTTTGAAAAAATGGCATTTCTCAAAAAAATTTTAAAATTTACAAATTAACCCATCGATTTTGTTTCAAGCGTAATGAATTATGATATAATTTAAATTTAACAATTATCATAAAAAAATACATTACATCATAGAAAATAACAAAATATATTAGATTTTGGTATAATCATCATCAAACATATTAGATTTGGTTTAATCATGGCCATTTATATATGTATTCCATCAATTTTGTAACTAATTAAAGTTTGAAGAACCTCTTTATAAATAAAAAGGTTCAACACCAAAAAATGGTGTGATCTCATTTCTTACACCATATTTGATGTAAAAAATGATGTAACACTATTTTGGTGTTAGAAATGATGTTGGGCCGGAAAAGATTTTACACCAAAATGAGATTTGGTGTAGGGTAGAAGATGCTCTTACAATGACGCTATGTCCAATCATCTTATTATATAAAGGAGATGCGCACGATGAGAACGTGACACGTAAGCAAAATTGTAATTCACCAGATTGTGACAAGTGTCAAGTGTTAATCAGATGATGACATGTGTTAACACTTAAAACTAATTAAAAAAATATAAAAATAAAAATGGAAACAAACAAAGTAATTTTCAAGTAACTACCAAATAGTAAATTTTTTTTTTGCTTTTTATCTTTCAAATTAATTATGACAAAAGAAAAATTTCCTAAACTAACTAGATTAGAAAAATCTAATAATTTAAATTAATTATAAAAATAAATTAATAAAAAATAGAGAAAAGAAATCAAGTAAGAAAAATATTATTGACGAGAGTTTGACACGTAAACAAAATTATAACTCACAAGATCGTGACATGTGTTCAATATTGATCACATGTGTTACAACTTAAAATTAATTTTTAAAAAAGTGAAACTAAAAATAGAAAACAAACAAAATAATTGCCAAGCATTATATAGGGAGACTATAAAAAATACCAAAAAAAAATAGAGAGGAAATAGAAATTTTAATAAATAAATAAAATATGAATGGAAATCTCAATGTTAAAGTTTATACAAATATACCAAAGAAAAACAAATCTACAAACATATTTATTTTCTAAACATAGTTATAAATATTACAAAGAAAATAGAAATCTTCTACCTATACATTTCAATGTTAAAAAAGAAAATTATAGAAAAAAAAAATTATACATGTTATAAAATAATTATAATATATTTACTGTCAAGATCCAAAAGTGTAAGATTTAACGAGTATATATAGATCTCTATGAAAAATAAATCGATGACATCAATGAACTTTATCATTCATAGATTTATATATAATGTTTAATAAGTTATAAAATACTTTATAGATTTTTATGAGATTATTCACATAAATTTATTGTTTTATGATTTAACTCTATAATATTTTAATTATTATAATATTTTATCATACTATTAATATAAATTGATAATGGGTAAGAATATTTTTTTGTTATTAAGAATATGATTTAAATGCCACTTATGTACATATATTTTTGGGTCGGCATCATATGAATTAAGACATGAGAATTAGGATATGAATGAAACTTTAATGGTTTAAAATCCATGTTTAAATATTATAAATATTTTTATAATTTAACGGTTTACTATTTAAACCTTAAATTTTGAGATTAATAATTTTCTCTGTGTTTATCCGCGTATTAACGCGGGTCCTAATATAGTAAATATATAATTTATAATAGTTTATAATTATTACATTTAAATAAAAATTTAAAATAATAATGATTTAGGATATATGTCTGACCTACTTATCAAACCTTTTTTTTTTAGGTTTTCTTCCTAGCGATCAATCATATCTAAATGTAATTAGTTTTTTAATTAAATACTCAACTAATATATTATTTTAAATAAATTGCACCACATGATACAAGCTTACATCTACTTCTAGTATAAGATATGTCGGTTCCTTTATCAGACCTTGCCCTTCCTTCATTTTTAGAGCATCTTGGTCTGTATCGCCCTCCATGTGTGCACCGCTTGTGCACTCCTCAACATCTCTAGAATAGAATAAGTGTTTGGGTTTCTGCATTTTGTATGGCATCAACTTTTTGCATGATATCTTTGACCAGCGGTAGACAGCAGTGACATCTTTGACAGCGGTGAGTTCGTGAAAGTTCAGTTTGAGCTTTCCGAGCATAACCTAGAGTCTTTGCCTTCTCCATATGAAGGACTAGGCTTAGGTCAGCACCATTTGCCAAGACAAAGGTTGCTTCGTCAATAAGAACTTCCCATTATGTGGCGTTTGGCCTTGGCGACACCAATATTTATTCCAAAAACAAACTACATTCCAATACTAACGCGTTTTTTTTTATTATCTATTCCACTTAATATTTACCATTCTTTTGCTATCCAGAAAATGATGAAATCGATTTTGAGTCTTGTGTTTTGTTTTTATTCATTTATAGGCTTGATCTAGGGCCTAATTGTTCAAAACAACACAAATATTTTAAGCAATTTGTAAGTTGTAACCATATAATGGTATTGCTAGTCCGAAATATTTGCCATGTTCGAGTAAAGAGTACTTTGAAAAGTCATGGATAAGAGGAGGATTGAGACAGGTTAACATACAATTAACACAATCATAATTAAATTTTGCTTTCACCAAAAGAAAAGAAAGATAAACATGGTTGCGAGATGAAAATTTTTTATTCATTTTGTTGTGAAGTAACATTTTAAGTTTCTTTAATGGGGAGTAATTAATAATTGTACATTGTTTCTTCAAAAAGAAGAATGTAAACGATATTAACAGAGACAAAAAGAGAGAGTAACAACACAAGGATGACGCCAGAGAATGTTCAATTGGAAGAGTGAGACGAAGCATGTGAACGTGAAGCCCAAATCCCGAACACAAGAAACCAGAACACGAACAAGATTGCCCAATACCGTGCCGGTCCGTACCTGATTCTAGTCAACACTACCTGTTTTCGATTCAGGATTCAGCTTCATTAACTCAAACAAAAGATTTCAACAAGACAAGAAGATGTGAGCTTATTTACTTACGAATCTGAAGAAGATGACTACTGTCAACGCACAGAGTCCACCAAGGAGTATATGCAGTCCACTCTTAGCAGTTCTCTGTTCAAAGTTTAAGAAAACAAATACAATCAACAATGAAACTATAAATCAAAATATGATCAATATACATACAGACATACCTTTCCGACACGAGGAGCAATGAGCCAAGCCAAAGTAACAGTGAGTAATCCGGTAGCGAGAAGTATCCCTGTACCTTCGACAGCCCATTTAGCCGCACGGCTCTCCATGGGCAAGATATCAAAGTTTACTATACCCAAAGGTTGTTCGGATACAACCTGAGAAGATGCCGCTGTAGCAGCCGCGGAATGACTACTACTATTGTTATTGGGGCAATGAGGACCAAACCATAATGAGATCTCACTAAGCCGTTGTCTTCTAATGGCTGCAACTGCGTCAGGATCGATCCCTGAAGAACTAGTGTTGTTGCTGACCGCTACAGGATTAGGATCTCCATCTGCTGTTCTTTCTCTTAGCGCTGCGTAATCTTTCAAGGCGATAACCACTTTGTTGAAATCGACTGTTCTTATATTCTCAGCGATGTTTCCACATATCTCACAAACGGTTGATCCATGGCTAACAAACCATTTCAATGCGCAAGCGTAGTGTACCAAAGCAAGATCATTTTTGCAAGAACATCCGAGTTCTAGCAACTTATCTCTATGCTGCCATGCTCCTATTTCTATATCGTCGTTTGCACAAACGAAAACTTCTCCATCCGGACTTATAAGTTCGATGAATCTGCTTGATTTGACAACCGAGCTTTTCTGATCATCAGTTTCTTCGCCCGCACTGCTTCTACGATGTTCTGAAACCGGAGGAGTAATACCCAAAAATCCTAACGCAGCATCTCCTCTTCTATCGGATTCTGCGCATTGGCAAACACGGCAAGTTGGTAAACCTGTGTCTTTGTCAGAACTGTAACGTGGTGCCTCGTGCTCATCGATCTTGATAGGTGGAGAACCGTGATCACTGACTCCGCAATTGGTAATCTCCAACTGAGTCTCTTTACCCATCAAAAACCACAAAAAACAAACCAAAGCTGATGTTTCTTCACAAAACCGATAAAACCATTCCACCAAAATCAAACTCCTTTGTTCCTTGTAATCAATTCAACTCCAAATACAGAGCAAACACCTTTTGACAACTCAAGAACAAGATTTTTTCCCATCTAACAATGGATCTTCACTGCATCCAACAAAGCTCCTGCATTTTAAACATACAAAACTGCAAAATTTAGCAGAAACTTTGAGATTATACATCCAAGTGAGAACAAAAAGACATGTACACACAGGAGAATCAAGAAGCAAAACACAGACAAAAACAGAATCAAGCTTAGAGAAGAAGCATTCAAGTACTTATTCTGTAGCAAGTGAGACGAAACTTGTAACAACCACGCGAATGAGACTTAGCAACTAAAATATATTAATAAGATCAAACACACCTATCAGATCATGAGAAAGAACCACTAACAAAAAGTTAAACAAAGATCTCTGAAAAAAAATCAATAAGATCAATGCTTTTTGTAAGGTTGTAAAGATACGAAGTAGAAGAAGATGCCATTAAACTGTTATAAATTTGCTTTTTTTAAAAGCTTGAAACAAAGGATTCCACCAAACTCCCACTTCTGAATAAATTAAACATTTTTTTAAGTGATAAGAACAAATTAAAAATCGTTACTTTCAAAAAAGGTTTTCTTTCTTCTTCAGTGTATTACACTGTCTAAAGCATGATTAACTCAACAAAACACCAAAATTAAGGTTATTGATCTTAACTTTACAGAGAAGAAAGCAAAAATGAATATAAAGATCTGCAATTGGAGGAAAGAAAGAGATCAAAACATATATACTAATTATTATGGGTTTCGAGAAATAAAACGAATTTCGGGGAAAAAGAGAAAGAATGAAATCAAACCTCCGAAGAATCTGGGTATAGAGATCGATTTGCTACCCAGCGAGAATCCAGGCTTTTTCAAAAACCCAATAATGCGTCTCTCTCTCTGCCTAAAATTATTGGGAATTTGGGAATTAGGTATTGGGATTTATCAAGGAAGAGAAAAATCTCATCTCTGTCTTGAGAGCTTTTTACGTTCAGATTTTTTTTTGTTTTATTTGAGGAAGTGTTTTAAATTTTCTGGTTTTCTTTGGATCTTTACTTTATTTGTAACAAATGTAAGTGATTTCTTTTTTTTTTGTTGTTTTGTCGTGTCTTTTGATCTTTACTCTCGGAAAATTCTCATAAAAAAACCTTCAAAACTAACACTTATATTTTAAACTTCCAAGGTTTTTTACTACGAGTTTAAACTTCCAATATGACAATATTAACATTTTAAACCTCCAAGATGGTATTTGTGTACATGCCATCAAATTTTTTAACGGAACTGTTTATTATCCGTTTAAAAATGATGATGTGGTTTATTTATTTATTTTTTAATTAAAAATAATAATTTATATATTATTTTTAATTCATTAATAAATCTAAATGAGCAAAAAAAAACGTAAACAAACAAAAAAAATCTGTCTATAATTAAAATTAGGCCTGGACATACGGGTATTCAGGTCGGGTTCGGATCCTATCGAGTATAGGTTCAGTCGAATCTAGAAATTTAATACCCATACAAGCACTTGTAAGATTTTGGCTCGGGTATAGGTTTGGTTATTACGGATACAGGTTCGGCTCGGATCACAATTAGTTGTACCCATAATCTACAAAAAAAATAATCTATAAAATGAAAAATATTTGAAGTAAAAACAATACAAAACATTTGAAATATCAAATCTAAAATTCAAACATGTACCTGTACCCGATCCGAAACTTTACAGGTACATGTATGAGTATAAAATTTCTAGACCCAACAGAACATGTACCTGATAGAACCTGATCCGAACCCGATCCGAATACCCGTATGACCAGGCTTAAGTACATTTTGTCACATTTTTAACTAGTTTGAATTTTAGATTTGGTATTTCAAATGTTTTGTATTATTTTTGTTTCAAATATTTTTCATTTTATAGACTATTTTTTGTAGATTTTAGAAAAATAAAACATTTTTAAGTACAATTGAACCTAAAATTACTTTTATCCGAACATGTATCCGAATTTTTTGGATATTTATGAGTACAATTAATTGTGACCCGACCCAATCCGTAATAACCGAACCTGTGTCCGACCCGAAATCTTACATGTATCTGTATGGGTATAAAATTTATAGATTCGACTAAACCTGTACCCGATAGAACCCGAATCCGACCGAATACCCGTATGTCTAGGCCTAATTTTAATTTTAGAAAGATGTTTTTTTGTTTGTTTACGTTTTTTATTTTATTTTTGTTTATTTAGATTTATTAATGAATTAAAAATAATATATTAATTATTATTTTTAGTTAAAAAATAAATAAAATAGCTATGTCATCATTTTTAAACGGATAATAAACAGTTTCGTTAAAAAATTTGACGATGCGTACATAAATACCATCTTGGAGGTTTAAAGTGTCAATATTGCCATCTTGAAAGTTTAAACTAATAATAGAAAACCTTAAGATTTAAAGTATAAGTGCTAACTATCTTAAAGATTTTTTATGCGATTTTCCCCTTTACTTTATCATACAAATGTCAGTGATTTCTTTTAGTGATAGTTCTCTTCTTTGCCACCAAGACCAACCACTCGTATGGTGAAAAGTGTAGATTGTTCTTTTTCTTGTGTTTTCTTGTGTATATGTAAAGGATTAAAAAAACCTTTTAATAACCAGGAAAAAAACTCTTTAGATTCCCTCAAAAACAGATTAAAATGCAAACGAATAAAAAGATTACACAGCCGAAAATTGAATAAATTTGAAAAAAGTTAGCTTTCACATCCAACAATTCGAAACGCCAAATCGCGAAACTCCAAAAACCAACCAAACGTCATTTTACATATGGTTTGTAACTGCGTAATTTTAACTTGTAACCGTATACTTAACCATTCGTTTCAACCGTTCCCATCGGTCCTTTTAATTGGTTTAGAAGTGTGATTGAACCAAAATAAAATGTCACTTCACCTCACTAATTAAATGGCCCAATGGGCTCTCAAAAAGCCATTTATATGACCCAATGTAACCAACCGCGTCGCTTTGTTCACAACCGCATGTTTATCGCTATTTTACTACCGCAAATTTTGGCAGTAAGATAGCGTTTTCTCTTATTCTTATCGTCACACATCCATAAGAAAAAAAACGAGACGCTTGAAATAACTCACTCCCATCTCCGGCAAAGTTCCCTGCGATATCAAAACCTGTTAATGGCCTCTCTCTCCTCCGCAGCTTCTCTCATACCCTTCTCTTGTACGTCATCGTTCTCCTCCTCAATCCAGTCTGGGTTTATATTATTCTGCTCCATTCTTATCTCTCTGTTTTGTTTCCAATTCGTTGAATGGCAATTCGAAAAGTTAGATCTAACTGTGAAAAAGCTTGATTTTGTCAAAGATGAGTAATCTCTGGGCATGCAAAAAAGTTTATCTTTTTGAGATGGGCGTTTCGATGTGTTGACTTCAGTTTGAAAATTGTACTCTTTGTTTGATTCCGATGAAAGAACAGTGCTCTGCTTTCATCTTATTAATACTCATGGTGAAATCTGCAAGTGATGCTAATGATGAATGTTGAAACTTTTTCAGATGGGGCAAAGAGATTGACTAGTAAAGCCTTCTTAGCTACAAGAGCTTCTGGATTCAGTCTCTCTTCTCTAAGGAATTCATCGAGAAACGCTCCTATGTTATATGTTACGAATGCGATTGCAAACAACGGTGGCTACACTGGGATTACTGAGAATGAAACAGCTCCTAGGACTTACACATGGCCTGATAACAAGGTATATATCTCTTTAGAACTATGTATGAGATCTCTAAGTTTCCCTGGCGGATTCCTTAACTTAATGAATGTAAGCTTTCCTGTTTACAGAGGCCGAGGGTGTGCATTTTAGGTGGCGGGTTTGGAGGATTGTACACGGCTTTGAGATTAGAATCGCTTGTGTGGCCTGACGACAAGAAACCTCAGGTGATTTCTTTGGTTGTGTCGATTGGCTTCTAGTTAAAGCAATCTGTTTCAAAATACATATTTCTTGAATACATTTTAAACGCTCTTATATTGATCAGGTGGTTTTGGTTGACCAATCCGAACGCTTTGTGTTCAAGCCAATGCTGTATGAACTACTCTCTGGAGGTATAGTTAGTTTTTTTTTGTTTTTCTCTTGATTAATCTTTGCTTACTGTTGTGTGTTGATTTGGTCTCCGACTCTTTTGATCTGCAGAAGTTGATGTGTGGGAGATTGCTCCCCGTTTCTCGGATTTGCTAACAAACACGGGGATCCAATTTCTCCGTGATAGAGTCAAAACATTGCTTCCTTGTGACCATTTAGGAGTGAATGGGTCTGGAAGTTCTGTTACTGGAGGAACCGTCTTGCTCGAAAGCGGTTTTCTTATAGAATACGATTGGTACTATGTCTATACATACCCAACAAATTTAATGGAAACTAACTCATTCCGCTTCTTTCTTCTTGTTTATAGACACTTATAGTGCGTCGTCATACAATGAAACTGTGTGTTCCACTTGAAGATTTGGACTCATTTTCTTTCTTTTCTACAGCCAGGCTGGTTCTTGCTTTGGGTGCTGAACCTAAACTTGATGTTGTTCCCGGCGCAATGGAGTTTGCTTTACCATTCTACACTCTTGAAGATGCTATTGTAAGACTTTTGGGGTGCCCAATCCAGTGTTCGATTTGGATTTTTCGGTTTATGAAATATAAAAACTGATTTTAGTTAAGCTTTATTTGGTTTTAGAGTTTTAGAAAATATACTTTCGTCAAACCGGATTGGCCACTCTTTTACTAAATCATGGCTGCTTCAATGTCATTGCAGAGGGTAAACGAAAAACTGAGCAAATTGGAGAGGAGGAATTTCAAAAACGGTTCTGCCATAAAAGTAGCTGTTGTTGGGTGCGGTTACGCAGGAGTTGAGTTAGCTGCAACCATATCAGAGAGACTGCAAGATCGTGGAATAGTGCAAGCCATTAACGTGTCAAATAGTATATTAACATCAGCCCCTAATGGAAACAGAGAGGCAGCTATGAAGGTAGTTTCATTGCAATTGCATCCTTCATTTGATTAGACAAAGTATATGTTGTTAATAATGTCCTTTTGGATTGTGGATAGGTCCTTATGTCGAGAAAAGTCCAATTACTCTTGGGTTATCTTGTTCGATCCATAAAGAGAGCAGATGACTCGGAAGAAGATGGAGGATATTCGATAGAGCTTCAGCCTGCAGACAGAGGATTAGAGAGTCAAAATTTCGAAGCAGATATCGTATTATGGACAGTCGGTTCTAAGCCTTTGCTTACCAAACTTGAACCTTCGGGTCCCAATGTCCTTCCTTTGAATGTTAGAGGACAAGCCGAAACAGACGAGACACTCCGTGTCAAAGGACATCCACGGATTTTCGCATTAGGTGATTCGTCTTCTCTAAGAGACCCAAACGGAAAGCTTCTTCCTACAACAGCACAGGTTAGAGAAAAAAACTTTTAAAAACACAATTTGATCATCACATTCATATCTTAAAACCGAATAAACGTGATACCGAAATCAAAACTTTTCAGGTTGCTTTTCAAGAAGCAGACTTTACTGGTTGGAATATATGGGCAGCCATAAATAACCGACCTTTATTACCATTCAGGTAACAATGAACAGACTTTTAAACTGGGTCTGTGTAATGTAAACAGAAGTTTTAAGCTCTGTTTAATCTTTTGCAGGTTTCAGAATCTAGGTGAGATGATGACTCTTGGAAGATATGATGCTGCTATTTCGCCGAGTTTCATTGAAGGGCTTACACTTGAAGGTCCAATTGGTCACGCAGCGAGAAAATTAGCATATTTGATTAGACTACCAACTGATGAACACCGGATTAAAGTCGGCATCAGCTGGTTTGCTAAATCCACGATTGATTCAATTGCTTTACTACAGAGCAATCTAACCAAGGTATTGTCTGGTTCTTGATTTCTGTTAATCAAAACGGTGCCGTATGAAAGACAAATGTATAACTTGATGGAAATATAATAATAATCATTGGAGAAAATAGACTTAAGATTTTGGAGTGGAATGTGCGTTCGACAAGTAAAACAGTATCAAAATTCATGGAAAATTGATACTGTTATGTCTGTTTTGCACCCATTTCACCTCACTTGGCAACCTTTTTTTTTTTTTTTTTAACATCTGTCTTTATTTATATAAAATATATAATTACATAGAAAATACATGATAATACATAATTTAGAATAACAGTAAACAATAAAACTAAAGAAAAAAAATTCTAAGGATCCTTTTCCTTGAGATGTCTTTGTGAACCAGAGACTATCAACTCTAGTTTTTCTTGATCCTATATGGCTATCACTAATATGATGAAACTCCATAATCTTTGTCGCAATATAAACATCAGTTCCTTTTGTTGCATAACATTGGTCAATTCCCAATTTAGATCTAGAGAAGTTTCTTTTGTTGTATAACATTGGCCAATTCCCAATTTAGATCTAGAGATGTTCTTCGATTAAGAATAAAAAAAATAGGATTTGGGATTGTCACTCTTCAACGATTCTACGAATATCGCCATACAACAAAAAAGGACATCTTCCACACCAAATCGATGTCTCCTCCATGGTGGTTTCCATGATTTCACCGATGGCTTTGCTTTTCCCAAATTCCGATACCAAATCATCACTATCAGACTCTGGATTTTAAAACATTCTTCCTCCATTATTCCAATCAATCTTCTGCTTCTGGTATGGAAAATCCCAATAATGTATTAGGCCAGAAGTGAAGAGTCACCATCATCACAACACATAACTTCTTCCTTTGATTTCGATTATCATACCTTCTCACTAGTTCGCCTTTCTTCGCACTTTATTCAAACCATAGAATAATAAATATAATTCCATTACTTTTTCGGTTAGGGTAGATCCTAAAATCCGCAAGTAAGTATTTGATAAATGTAAAAGAGAAATCTAGGTCAACTCGATTGGAATTAACAAAATAGATTTGTATGGCAATTACGTTGTCCCGTAAAATTCAACCATTTTTTTATGGCAAGTCTTATCCAATTCCATAGCGGTAACATCAAAATTAAAACAGCGAGGTATTTGTTCCATTATTTGCAAACAGTGTGGGGTTACGGACGAGACGGTAAATCATGCTATATTTGAATGCCCTTCTGCCCTCAACATTTGGGTCTTGACACCATTCAATGTTGGGACGGGTAGTTTCATACTATATCAGTTTATTCGATTATGGATTTCCTATTCTGGAGAAATACAAGACATAACGTGCTAAGCATTGATAATGATATGTTTCCATGGATAATGTGGTTTATTTGGAAATCAAAAAACAAAAAAAGTGTTTGAAGGGGTTGATTATGATTGTTTAGCTTTAATCCGGTGTTCATCAGTTGGTCATGCAGCGAGAAAATTAACATATTTGATATGTTTCCTCGTCTCTCAAACAAGCATGCAGATTGTTTAGCCCACACAGCACGTTGAAGATTTATTGAATTTTCTATTGTAAACAACTCACCTCCACACTGGATAAGCCAATCGTGAGAGATTCTTTTAATAAAAATCTTATTAGTTGCCAGAAAAAAAAAGATTTGTACTAACATGGTTAATGAATCAAGATTTCAACAACAAAACTCTAAAGAGATTGACAAAAGTATAACAAACCGCAGCTCGCAGTAAAAAAAAGGTACAACAGAGCTCAACACGAAAATAATAAAATATGAACTGATTTTGTATAAGTCTTAGTGGATGAGATTGGAATTAGCTTCTTCAAACCTGGTCTTGTTGTATTTATAGCATGCAATTATCACATCTAACTGCTCCTATATTTTTGCAACATATTCTTATCACGATCCCATATCTTCACCATTACTCTCGAGATCTGCTCCTTGACCAAATCTATTTGTTATCAATGAGCTCTCCTTTAGTCTGAAGCTCTCGAGGAAGTCATCTAATTGTCCCCAAATGCCTTCGTTGAATGGGCTGATATCTCTTCCGAATGGGTTTTTCCGTTGGCAAGGTTTGGTACAAACCCAACACCAACACCAACACCAACAATTGTCCTTAGCCCTTTAAGCTATATATGGAAAGCTTGAAGGACAAGGATATTATGTCAAGCCGATTCTTGCGCAGTGGATACACTCGAGTCAGAAGGTGATAGACATGTGAAGATTTTACTCAAAAAGATCTTCGGTTGGGATTGCTTGATTTGAACAGTATGGAGACTTAAAAATCAAAATGACAAACAACAAAAGAGACTCTCACCCCCAATCAAATTTCCATGGATTGATTCATTTTTCACCACCAAATGGATTCTTGGGCATGTTCAGGACTTGTTCATTTCAAGTGTTGTTGTTACCAAAATCCACAGGAGAAGAAGGAGGAGGAGGAAGACAATCAAAAGGGATAAAACACACCTTACACTCTTTATCACTCCAACTGTTCTGAAACGTGCATCGATCGCAAAACTTACTCGATGCATCCTCATCAACATTAACCTCAACTTCAGGCAAACCATCCTCAAGGGACTTGAGAAAGTAATGGAAGTAATTACCAGTGTTTTTAGTTATGGTTTCCACTTTGTGCTTGAAGCAAATGATATCTCCAGCTGAGATGACTCCATTAATCAACGAATGTAGAGTCTCTTTGTGCTTAAGTAGAACTGTGTTAGCTTCTCCTTGAATGTGATCAAGGTAAAGCTTCTTCGGGGTTTGGTCCTCGCTCATGAAATAACCAAACAATGAACTCCATTTCATGACTTAGCTGCATTGAACAACAAGCATTGCTGCTTCACTCAAAGCCCTCATGTCTTGCTCGCCTAAACCGCAATCCTCGGTTAGTATCGGGATGATTTTTTCCTCGATTGCGTTCAGATCGGATTTAGTTTTCACCAATGCTTCATCAGTTGCCTCCCAGAGACTCAGGTGAGAAGTTAGAGCCCATACAATCGATGGAACATAGACTTGTTTACAATTCCATTTTCCATTGTGCTCTTCCTCAAATCGGAAGCAGAACCAACAGAAGCTACGACTGATTTACACAAACAAGTAAAGCAAAACAGAACCATGAGTTTAAAGATCTATTTTCTTAAGCATTAGAAAGGGGAAAAAAAAACATACCCGCAGATACAAGCTATGAGCCTTAAATCAGGATCACCATTCTTCTCCACATTCTTGCAATGAGGACAAGGTTTGGTGTTTTTATCGATCCAAACAAGGCTCATCGCTACACCGAAGAGACAATTCAGCCAAAGGAAAGCATTGTGACAAGTAGGGTCGGTGTGAATCTAGCTTGCAATTCCAACAGAAAATGTGACCACATAAACACACCACATCAGAATCCTACTGCTCCTATATTTTTGCAACATATTCTTTTCACGATCCAATATCTTCCCCATTACTCCTCGAGATTTGCTCCTTGACCAAATCCATTTGTTATTAATTAGCTCACCTTTAGTCTGTAGCTTTTGGGTAATTCATCTAATTGTCCCCAAAAGCCTTCGTTGAATGGGCATATATCTCTTCTGAATGAGTTTTTCCGTTGGCTAGGTTTGGTACAAAGCCAACACCAATAATTGTCTTTAGCCCTTTAAGCGATACATGGAAAGCTTGAAGGGCAAGAATATTTTGTCAAACCAATTCTTGCAGAGTAGATAAATTCGAGTTTATCTCGAGGAGTAATGGTGAAGATATAGGATCCGGAAAAGAATATGTTGCAAAAATATAGGAGCAGTAGGATTCTGATGTGGTGTGTTTGTTGGTCACATTTTCTGTTCGAATTGCAAGTTAGATTCACACTGACCCTGACTTGTCACAATGCTTCCCTTTGGCTGAATTGTCTCTTCGGTGTAGCGATGAGCCTTACTTGGATCGGTAAATTTATCAGACGTTGTCCTAAATGCAAGTATGCAACATAAGTGTGTAGAAGAATGGTGATCCTGATTTAAGGATCATAACTTGTATCTGCGGGTATGACTTTTTTCTTTACTTTCTTACGCTTAAAAGGTTTAGATTTTTAAACTCATTGTTATGTTTTGCTTTTACTTCTTGTGTAAATCAGTGGTAGCTTTTGTTGGGTCTGCTTCCGATCTGGGGAAAAACACAATGGAAAATGGAATTGTAAACAAGTCTCTGTTCTATCGATTGTATGCGCTCTAACTTCTCACTTGAGTCTCTGGGAGGCAACTGATGAAGCATTGGTGAAAACTAAATCCGATTTGAACGCAATCGAGGAAAAAAATCATCCTGAAACTAACCGAGGATTGCAGTTTAGGCGAGCAAGCCATGAGGGCTTTGAGTGAAGCAGCGATGTTTTGTTGGTCAACGCAGCCAAGTCCTGAAATGGAGTTCATTGTTTGGTTATTTCATGACCGAGGACCAAACCCCGAAGAAGCTTTACCTTGATCACCTTTAAGGAGAAGCTAACACAGTTCTACTTAATCACAAAGAGACTCTACATTCGTTGATTAATGGAGTCATCTCAGCTCGAGATATCATTTGCTTCAAGCACAAAGTGGAAACCAGTACTAAAAACACTGGTAATTACTTCCATTACTTTCTCAAGTCTCTTGAGAATGGTTTGCATGAAGTTGAGGTTAATGTTGATGAAGATGCATCGAGTAGGTTCTGCGATCGATGCACGTTTCAGAACAGTTGGGGTGACAAAGAGTGTAAGGTGTGTTTTATCCCTTTTGATTGTGTTCCTCCTACTCCTCCTTCTTCTGTGGATTTTGGTAACAACAACACTTGAAATGAACAAGTCCTGAACATGCCCAAGAATCCATTTGGTAGTGAAGAATGAATCAATCCATGAAAATTCGATTGAGGGTGAGAGTTTCTTTTGTTGTTTGTCGTTTTGAGTTTTAAGTCTTTAAGATTCTGTTGTTTTGTTGTTTTAAGTCTTTAAGTGTCGTTTTGAGTCTAACTCTTTGAGAATCTGTTTTGTTGTGTTCAGTCTAGAGATTTAAAGAATGGTTTATAACCATTTTTTATTTTCCTAAGGTGTTGGATCTTCAATCCATCATATTATCAATAATATAGTCTTGTTTCATTTATCATAATGTTTTTTCTTTGCATTTTCATATTATAATTATCACTTATATATCAGGACGTTGTTGACAAAAAAAAAAAAATATCTGGACGTTATTAACATAGAAATGCAAAGAAACAATGCCTAAAAATCATGTTTTAGATAAATTTTGTTGAGACTAATTAAACTATGTTTTTTTTTTGGCTAAAAAAATGTATAATTTATATTTATTAAAATCTAATTTTCATTTTTAACACACATCGAAACAAAATATAATGGTAAAATATTGCTTATAACATATTGTTTTCAACTCATGTTATTTATAATGATGACTTAAATTATATTTGATAAATAATAGATTACTAATTAATTAAACGAAAGAAATAAATGACTTAAATTATAGAAAAATTTCAAAAAATACCACTTTTCAAGTGTCATTTTACAAAAATGCCACACTTTTGAAATCTTTACAAAAATGCCATTTTTCAAAATTATATTTTCTTTATATTATTTATTTTTGGGTTAATTATGTTCTATTAGGGTTTAGTTTTGAGTGTTAGGGGGTTTTAGATGTCAAAACATTTTTTAGGGTTTAGAATTTTAAAATATAGACTTTATAAATCTATAGTGGCATTTTTGTAAATACACACCCCTAAGTGGCATTTTTGCAAATATGCATACATAAAATGTTATTTTTGTAATTGTCCCTAAATTATATCTGTTTATATCTATTTATGACCTTTCGACACGCATCAAAAGAAAGAAATAATAATAAATAATAGATTACTAATTAATTAAACTATGTTGATTTAATTTTTTTTTTTATAGAAAAAAACTATGTTGATTTACTTAAACTATCGTCTATCATGTATTGTTCTTGTAGCTAATAGGGAAAATTACGTAAAAATACCGTAACTAAATTCCGATAAATTTTTTAATATCCACACTTTTCGCTACCCGGTTTAATATCCCAACTAATTAAGTTGATCATTTTAATACCTCAACTTTCAACTTATACCCATTTAACTTTACGGACTTAAACGGCAAAATAATGTATATTATCTATTTTTTTTATTAATATAATATTAATATTTTAATCGAAAATAATAATAAAAATCGAAAAAATCGTCGAAAAATTCCAAACAATTATAACAGATTTATTTGTGCAATGATAGAAAAGATATGTGCTTTAAAAATAAAATAGAAAAATTAGAGAATCATATTCGGTACATTACAACGAGAATTAGTCTACTACAATTATATATTACACAAATAATTTTAAAATAAATATGTCGTAATTTTAAAATAAATTTACCACCACTTACACAAATAAATCTACATGTTAGGAAATCAGCCTACTAACAATTATATATTTTTTGTTTTTTTAAATTTTATAATTGAATTTTCATCTTAAACTCAAATTATTTATTTTTAAATTTGAGAATTTTTAAAAATTTATAATTTAAACTATAATTTAATTTGATCTAAAATTTAGTTATTCCTTTAATTTTAATTTCTTTTTGGAAGTTTTTGGAATTTTTTCAATCTTTTTGATTTTTTTTTCAATTTTTTAGTTTAATTACTTTTTTCGATTAATATATTAATATTATATTTTCAAAAAATAAATAGATTACGGGTGTTCCGCTAAGTTTGTGAAATTAAATGGGTATAAGTTGAAAGTTGGGGTATTAAAATGATCAACTTAATTAGTTGGGGTATTAAACTGGATAGTGAAAAAGTTAAGGTATTGTTGGAGTATTTTTATGGAATTTTTCAGACTAATAGAAAAAAATTGTTACTCTGAAATAGAAATCTGTTGAACAATACTATGATTGGAAAATACTTGTACTGGGTACTAATAGTCTAATACTATGGTTGGAAAAAGTAGTTGTGCATATAGAATTGGGATACTTTCTTATGTATAAGTTGTGTATGCGTGGCTATACCAAATACGAACTCATACAATTCAGAATATATTTTGCTAAGCTACACAAAAATGAAATGAAATAGACACCTTCTAGAATCGGTACTTAACAAGAAAAAGTCATAAAATCCCCGAGTCCACGTGGCAAACTAGTGAGCATGCATTGAGGACTTGAGGTCACCTTCATCATCATCACTGTCACTTTCCACATCAAACCCTAAAGCAAGAGTGAAACGTTGGAGCAGATCTGATCAAAGCATGTACGGTCGTGACCCATGGGGTGGTCCCCTTGAGATCAATGCAGCGGACTCGACCACTGACGACGATCGCAGTCGAAATCTTCAGGACCTAGACCGGTCGACTCTTCCTCGTCCCCTCGACGAGACGCAACAGAGCTGGCTACTCGGACCGACCGAGCACAAGAAGAAAAAGTACGTCGATCTTGGTTGTGTATTACTCAGCCGCAAAATCTTTCTCTGGTCACTCGGAACAATTCTACTAACAGCTTGTCTCGCTGGATTCGTTACTCTCATCGTCAAAACTCTCCCACGTCACCACTTTAAGCAGCCACCACCCGATACTTGCACCATCGCTCTCCACAAGGCTCTCAACTTCTTCAATGCTCAACAATGTAAGTTCAACAATTGATCACTCTTTGTGTTCTGCTTCTCAGTTTCAGAACCCTAATCAAAAACATGTTTCAGCTGGGAAGCTACCAATGCATAATCATGTACCATGGAGGGGTGATTCTTGTCTTGAAGATGGAAACTTTCCAGGGAGCTCTTACAAAGATTTGGTTGGAGGCTATTACGATGCTGGAGATGCTATCAAATTCAACTTCCCCATGTCTTTTGCAATGACCATGTTGAGCTGGAGTGTTATTGAATACAGTGCAAAGTACGAAGCTGCGGGCGAGCTCAACCATGTTAAGCAACTCATCAAATGGGGAACTGACTATTTTCTCAAGACTTTTAATTCTAGTGCTGATACTATCTATCAAATGGTCACACAGGTTCTCTTATAACATCTATACTCATTGCAAAATCAATTCATACTTGTATCTGTGCATTTCAGTTATGATAAACATTTGTTTTCTCACAGGTCGGATCTGGGAATACCGATGGACCAAGTGTAGTACCTAATGACCATTACTGCTGGATGCGTCCTGAGGATATTGATTACCAAAGACCTGTTTCTATATGTTATAGTAGCTGCTCCGATCTTGCTGCGGAGATGGCAGCCGCTTTGGCTTCTGCATCCATTGTATTCAAGGACGACAAAGTATATTCGCGAAAGCTTGTTCACGGTGCTAAGACGCTCCATGAGTTTGCAAAGTCTAGCAAAGGTAGATACAGTCCAAATTCACAAGAGTCTAGCAAATTTTATAACTCAACCATGTATTGGGATGAGCTTATATGGGGTGGTGCTTGGATGTATTTTGCTACTGGAAACGTAACCTATCTTGATCGAGTTACCAGTCACGCTTTGGCCAAAAATGCTGGTGCCTTCTCGGGTGGCCCTTATTATGGCGTATTTAGCTGGGACAACAAGCTTGCTGGGGCTCAGGTTAGCTAGACTAAGAGACATCCTTTGTTATTTTGTACTACCTCTTGCTTACTTTCTTGATTTATGTGTGTTTTAGGTGTTGTTGAGCCGGTTGAGACTGTTTCTTAGCCCTGGATATCCATATGAAGACATGTTGAGCAACTTTCATAATCAAACCAACATAGTTATGTGTTCCTACTTACCTTATTTCAACAAGTTTAACAGAACCAAAGGTAAGTTGTTGTCTATGGTACTTTACCTTCATTCTGTTTGTGAAAACTTTATAATCTTCCTACCCTCTACAGGAGGTTTGATCCAGCTGAATCATGGAGGTCCACAACCTCTCCAGTATGCTGCAAATGCGGCTTTCTTAGCGGCGTTGTACAGTGACTATCTTGATGCTGCTGATACTCCCGGATGGTATTGTGGCCCTAATTTCTATTCTACTGATGTCTTACGGGACTTTTCAAGATCGCAGGTACGCGCACGTCTTCTTAATGCAGAAATGATGGAAAACAAAGAGGATTAAATGTCCTTATCTTATCAAAATTTGTTTCTTTTTTTTGTTGCGGGGCAGATTGATTACATACTTGGTAAAAACCCTCGGAAGGTGAGTTATGTTGTAGGTTTTGGGGAACGATACCCGAAACACGTACATCACAGAGGAGCTTCAATTCCGAAGAACAAGAAGAAACAAAGTTGCAAAGGAGGATGGAAATGGAGAGAGAGCAAAAAGCAAAATCCAAACACGATTGAAGGAGCAATGGTTGCTGGACCCGACAAGCATGACCGATTCCATGACGTGCGTACAAACTACAACTACACAGAGCCGACTCTAGCGGGCAATGCGGGTCTAGTTGCCGCTCTGGTAGCGTTATCAAGACCGAAATCGTTCGGGACCATTGATAAAAACACTATATTCTCCGCCGTACCTCCCTTGTTCCCACCCACACCACCGCCTCCAGCACCTTGGACACCTTAAAGAAAACTAAAACTTTTGAGCGTGCTTTGTAATTTCTTTTGCATAAATAAATCACAAGTAGACTATCGTACTCCAATGTTGCTTTCAGATTCGTGGAGTTTCTTTTGGGCAGTGGAAAGTCTACGAAATATGAATCAAAGGAAGGTTACGTTTATGCCTAAATGGTATCACTCTCTTATGCCTCGGGACCTAAATTAACCTTCTTTTAAAGTTGAGGTTCTCAATTAAGTTGCTTCTTTGTTTTAGACCTTTAGTGGCTATCGTGTTGTTTTGTTTCGTACTTGAAAAATTAATAAAATCACTTTTTTAGTGTTAAAAAATATTCTCTTAAGAAAATTAATTAACAACATAGTTTTAAGAAGAATTGGAAACACACATTTTTATACACATATAGTAGATGGCTATATTGCGGATTTATAGCAATTTGGAGAAATTTATAGCAGTTTGGATTTCTGTTTTTGTTTGCAAATTCACTTAAGTTTTACATGGAATAGAATTGGTTTAACTTCACAACATTAAAGTAGACACTTATCTTTCATACCTCTCTGCTTATCTTTTTATGAATATAATAAATATGGTTTTATTTTTTTCTTGACCAGTAATCAAGTTTTCTGCTTACTTTCTAATATGATCTAAATAATTGATAATGTATAATTTTATATTTATATGAAAATAAAATTTAACCATAAACTATAATTCATGCTTCCTCGATATCACTTTAATAATATAATAGGGAAATTTGGGACACATTGAAATTGAGTTTGTCTCAATACACTTTAAAATATTTAATGTTGTCCAATTATGCATTAGTTGAAGTCAAATCCGTTTTTATCCTCTAATTTAATTTAAGGAAATGTCTTTGTTAAGTAACGGAATATATGAGATATTGTATGATTTATGGAAATATATTTATGGAAAATATATTTATGGAAAATATATTTATATTGTAAACTAGCCGGAGATTTATCGAAACCACCGAATATCTCTTTGCCTATTCTTCTCTTTTTCTCTGTCTTCTCCGTCGTTTCCGAATCTATCTCTTTACCTATTCTTCTCTTTTTCTCGGTGTTTTCCGAACCCAGCCGTCGACTCCTCCTCACCGGCTACCAGATCCAACCGTCGATTCCTCCCCACCGGCTATTGAACACATCCGTCGATTCCGGTAAGATTCTCCCTTTTCGTATTTGCTCTATTTCACACTCATTTTAGGTTGAAAAAATAATAATTAACAGTGATTTATTTCTAATTTTTTAACATGGGTAAAAAAAAAATTGGTAGATAATTTACATTATTTCACACTCGTTTTAAATTGGTAAACCAATTATTAAAATTAAAAATAGACACAGATTTTATATTATTCAACTTTTACGTTCTATTATTCTTTGATATTACTAATATTTCATTCATTTTTACTACTGAATTTTTTAAACATTTCTAATATTATTTAGATAATTAAAAGTTTGAAACGTATAATTTATATTATTTCAATATAATTTCCATTTTTAAGTCATCATTACAGATAACATCTCAAATAACAGTCGTCACAAACAAAATGTAACCGTAAATTTTGCCAATGACATGTCGACACGTGTTGAAAGCAATGATGATAAATAATCAATTTTAAATATTTACATTTTGCATTTATAAAAAAATATTATTAATTTCACATTTAAAGGAAAAAAACAAATGTTTTTTGAATTTAACCAAATTTGTATTTTTAACCAAATTTTCAAAAAGAAAAAAAAAAACCTTAAAATATATTGTTTTAGCTTGCTATATAACTCAGCTGTTTCTAGAACATAAAATTAGTACATATTACTCAATATTTTCCTTTCAACTTAGCTTCTTTATCGACTGAGTTAGCTCGATCCCGAGGCTAACCATAAACCCTACTCTTCCCTCTTTGATTTTTTTTTTTTGTAAGTTACCTGTGAAACCGCTTCTACTTATTTACAAAATTCCCATAAAATCTCTTTCTTTCTCTTGTTATGTTTACATTTCTTTAATTCTTTTGATGTTTTTTTCAGCAATGGAAGCTGAACGTCCAAGAATTCACTCTGTTCTTACGAAAACAGAGGTTCATGAGAAAATGTTGAAAGAAATCCAACAAATTTCTGAAGTGTTCTCTTTGTCAAAATCTGATGCTACTGTAATCCTACTCCGTGTCCGTTGGAACTCCTTTCACGCTTCTGATCGCTTGAGTGAAAACAAAGAGAAGTTTATGGCGGAACTAGGCTTGGTTCAAGCTTTCGATGTGAGTGGAAACGAATCATTTTCTTGTTTTGCAGATCATAAGATAACTCGTTTTGGTGGTGGTGGTCGTGAAGACTTAATCTCTACACCCTTTTGCTCACACAAGTTTTGCACTACTTGTTGGAGAGATTACTTTAACGAGTTTCTCGAGAAGAAGAAGAAGAAGAGCGACAACAACGAGGAGGAAGAGCTTGTTGTTCTCCTTTGCCCTAACCCTGTCTGTATTGCGTCTGTTGGACCCGATACGATTGGAAAATTTGCTGAAACGGTGAAGAAGATGTACGAGAGCTACGTTCTTGAATCTTTCATGGTGAGTAACAAGGACTCGATCAAATGGTGTCCTGCACCGGGCTGCGAGTACGCCATAGAGCGTCATGAGGATCATCAAGAAGATGAGGATGATGTGTCCAGTGATTTTGGTGTGGTGTGCTTGTGTGGTCACACATTTTGTTGGTGTTGCAAGGTTGAATCACACCGACCGGTGACTTGTGAGAATGCTTCCCGTTGGTTGGATCGTCTCCATTATGTAGCTACGAGCCTTGGTTGGATCGAGAAAAACACCAAACCTTGTCCTCATTGCAAGAGAAATGTGGAGAAGAATGGTGATCCTGATTTAAGGCTCATAGCTTGTATCTGCGGGTATGTTTTTTTTTCCTTTCTAATGCTTAAAAAAATAGATCTTTAAACTCATGGTTATGTTTTGCTTTACTTGTTTGTGTAAATCAGTCGTAGCTTCTGTTGGTTCTGCTTCCGATCTGAGGAAGAGCACAATGGAAAATGGAATTGTAAACAAGTCTCTGTTCCATCGAATGTGTGCGCTCTAACTTCTCACTTAAGTCTCTGGGAGGCAACTGATGAAGCATTGGTGAAAACTAAATCCGATATGAAAGCAATCGAGGACAAAATCATCCCAAAACTAACCGAGGATTGCGGTTTAGGTGAACAAGACATGAGGGCTTTGAGTGAAGCAGCGATGCTTGTTGTTCAATGCAGCCAAGTCCTGAAATGGAGTTCACTGTTTGGCTATTTCATGACGGAGGACCAAACCCCAAAGAAGCCTTACCTAGATCACCTTCAAGGAGAAGCTAACAAAGTTCTTCTTAAGCACAAAGAGACTTTACATGAGTTGATTAATGGAGCCATCTCAGCTGGAGATATCACTTGCTTCAAACACAAAGTGGAAACCAGTACTAAAAACACTGGTAATTACTTCCATTACTTTTTGAAGTCTCTTGAGGATGGTTTGTCTGAAGTTGAGGTTGATGTTGATAAGGATGCATCGAGCAGTTACTGGTTCTGCGAACGATGCAAGTTTCAGAATAGTTGGGGTGATAGAGAGTGTAAGCTGTGTTTTATCCCTTTTGATTGTGTTCCTCCTCCTTCTCCTGTGCATTTTGGTAACAACAACACTTGACATGAACAAGTCCTGAATGTGCCCAACAATCCATTTGGTGGTGAAAAATGAATCAGTCCATGGATTTTCGATTGAGAGTGAGAGTCTGGCGCAGCGTAGGGTTTAGAAACACAGATCAATCGTTGCCGTGAGAGCCAAGCAAGACCTGCAACGTCAACGGCTCGAAGGATTTTCGAAACTAGGGATAGATTCAGCTCAACTAAGGGAATTGAATCACCTTAGGACCTGCTTCCTGAAAGATGAATTGAATCAAATCTAACAAGGCTTCCTGAATTGATGAATTAAATCGAAATCAACGCAAGGTAAGAGAGAACTCTCAATTTTATAACTTCAAAACTAAATTCTAAAGAGTCTTAGCTATGACTTTATATAAACCGTAAAGGTCGGTCACAAACGACTTTCCTTATTAAAATAGGAATACTAAAACGAAGAGGAAACAATCTAAATAATAGAAATAGAAAACAAAACTCCAAAAAAAGAGGAAATAAGCGAAGGTTGACGTGAATTGGAAGGCACGGGTGACTAGTTGCGTGTTCCTAAAGTGATTAGGATGCTACATCAGAGTCTGTTTTGTTGTTTGTCCTTTTGAGTTTTAATTCTTCAAGATTCTGTTATGTTGTTTTGAGTCTTTAAGAGTCTGTTTTTGTTGTTTTGTCATTTCGAATCTAAGTTTTTGAGAGTCTGTTTTGTTGTTTGTCGTTTGAGTCTAGAGATTTAAAGAATGGTTTATAACATTTTTTATATTTTTCCTAAGGTGTTGGATTCTTCATTCCATCATATCAATAATAAAGTCTTGTTTCATCTATCATATAAGCTTTTTTCTTTGCATTTTCATATTATAATTTTTACTTATCAAGATATTTTTTTTTTTTCAACACTTATCAAGAGATAAAAAATGCAAAGAAACAATGCATTCAAATTTTTGGTCAGATAAAAAAAATTGAGACTATTGTTGCTATCTTCGTCCTTTTTCTCTCTCGAAGTTGCTTTGAAAAGGTCACTTTGTTGTGGCTATTGTGTTATGTTCTGTTTCATTTCTGCGTTTCATTTTGTTAGTGTTGTTGTCCGTGAAACTTGTTTTCGGTCCGTCTACAGGGTCTTGAAGTTTTTGTTTGTTTCGTACAACTACTATCTACAAGTTATTATGGAAAGTCGTGCAAGCGTTTTGGATCAAAGTTACAGTTTTAGTGGTGAGATTCACGTTTCTTATCCATCAATTTTTTTCCTTTTTATTTTAGCGTTACATTCATAGTTTAGCTTGTCGGTTTGTGTTTTTCTTGTTTGGGATATTACCTTTTTTATTTGGAATTTTGACTTTAAGTAAATTTTTTTAGCGTTACATTCATAGTTTAGCTTATCGGTTTGTATTTTTTTTGTTTGGACTAGTACCTTCCTTATTTGAGATTTTGACTCTGAGTAAATTTTTTTCCAGCTCATAGTCGTAATTCATATTTGTAACTCCAATTTTTAATATAATCTATCCAAATGACAAAAGAAAAAAAAGATAAAAAGGTTTGGACGAAAAAACGAGTAAAATAAGAATATATTAAAGTAAAATATGTTGAATTACTTACAAAAATCATTTATCATTTATCATGTTTTGTATCTAATTGGAAAAAAATAAAAAATTGTAAGCTTTTTATTAGAAAATTAGAAATATGTTGAAGAATACTACAGTCGATAGAGAGTGAATTTCCAACCATACATTTGTAACATTTTAAAAACATAAAATTATTAGGAGAATAAAATAAAATAAAATAATCCGGTGGATGAGAAAATTTAACGGTCATGTTTTATATACACACACACACACTGCAACAGTTGCTTTTGCTTCTTCCTCCATACTTCAATTTGCTCACTCACCCATTTCGTCGAACACCTTTAGCTCTAACAATCCATGTCAGTGAGCAAGCTTCCACATCTCTCCCATGGCGTTCACACCACTGATTACTCCGATTTCTCGAACGAACCAGTGATTCTAAGCGTTTTGCTTCCCAGTCCTTCGCAGATTCGCCTGTTCTCGGCTCTTTCCACCACCGCGATCGGCGGCTCCGGGGTCGTCAAGTGTCACGGAACGAGAAATAGCGGCGGGAGAGGTGATAACGGTTTGAGGAGAGAGAGTGGATTAGGTTTCGTCGAAGACGACGAGAGAGGAGGAGAGAGAAAAGTGCGTTGTGAGGTTGATGTGATCTCGTGGAGGGAAAGGAGAATAAGAGGCGAAATCTGGGTCGATTCAGATTCTCAATCCGTCTGGAATGTTCTTACTGATTACGAGCGTCTTGCTGATTTTATCCCCAATCTCGTTTGTAGGTAACTTCACTGATTCTTATCTTCAAAATTCTTCTGAATAATCGCTGCTTCCAACTGGTTAATTCAAGATTCTGCATCCAATTCTGCAGTTGGAACAATGCTTTAGGGAGAGATGTTGATGTTTTATGTGTATGAATCTTAAATTGTTGACGCTAACATGATCTTTGATGTTGATTTTTTTTTTTCAATTTCTAGTGGAAGAATTCCTTGTCCGCATCCAGGACGTATATGGCTGGAGCAACGAGGCCTTCAAAGAGCGTTGTATTGGCAAATTGAGGCTCGTGTTGTCCTTGATCTCCATGAGTGTACAGATTCTGTGAGCACCTTAACTGAATGTAGCATCCTAGCTCTTTTTACTTTTCCCCTGCCTATTGATTGGGACTAATTCAAGAAGAGGAGAATGGCTATGAGATTGTGATTAAATAGGAATTGCAGTGTTCTTTCCTTTCTGTAGATCCTTAATCTAAAATTTTTATGAGTTCCAACTAAAACAGAATCGTAGGGAGGTTTATTACTTCCTCCATATTCAGAAGTTGATGATTCTAACGTTCATCTTGCTTTGCATTCCTTCCATTGGGTGTATTGTTTGGTATTTATCGATCTTTACAATGAGTCCATAATTTGCATTGTTTTCTAGATCCATATTATGTGTTTATAAATCTACTTTCATGCGTTTTCCCTTTTACGTTCGTTCGTTTTAGCCAAATGGCCGTGAGCTTCACTTCTCTATGGTCGATGGTGATTTCAAAAAGTTCGAAGGAAAGTGGTCTGTGAAATCTGGAGCCAGGTACAGTTTTTGATCCCTGTTTTGTATGTAAATATGTAGATCCTCTGTAAATGCGTGTCAGAGAAGTCGTTTCTGTAAACAGACTGTTATGCATTTTCTAACCACAAACAACTTCGGAACTATCGAATTTCCAAACATTTATTTCTCTTTTTACAGGTCCATAGGAACTGTCTTGTCATATGAAGTAAACGTGATACCAAGATTTAACTACCCTGCCATTTTCTTAGAGAGAATAATCAGATCAGATCTTCCTGTAAACCTCAGAGCCTTAGCACACCAAGCTGAAAGAAATTACAAAAGTTACGGGAAACCGTCAATAATTGTAGATTTGTTCGGTAGAACATCTATACCACCGACCCCTTCTCATGGTGTTGAGTTTGAAAGTTCGCTTTCTGAGAGATCTGTTGCCTCCAGTGTTGGATCATTATCTCATTCAAATGAATTGAACAATAGTTGGGGTGCATATGGAAAAGTCTGCAAGCTAGATAAACCTTGCACCGTGGACGAAGTTCATCTTCGTAGATTTGATGGACTATTGGTACGTTAGTTGGTTCTAAAACTTCATAATATAAAGAAAACCACAGGTTTCCCATTTTAGTGTGTTAAAGATGAGTGCTATTTTTTTATGAAGGAAAATGGAGGTGTCCACCGTTGCGCCATTGCTAGTATAACAGTTAAAGCTCCTGTTTCTGAAGTTTGGAAAGTTCTAACCGCTTATGAGAGTCTTCCAGAGTAAGTACGGAATGCTTTTATTTATCAACAGATAATCCATGATTCACCTTTCTGACCTTGAGGAGGATTGTATTGTTAGCTTTACTTCTGTGTCGGTATTTATCAAATATTGGTTGTCTCGGCTTATGTATCTCTTGTTCATCTACGTTTATTGTTCATGAATATATCAGGATAGTTCCAAATTTGGCAATCAGCAAGATTTTGTCACGCGAAAACAACAAAGTCCGAATACTTCAGGTATGAGCATTCTCATCCATGGTAAAATTTTAATGGGAAGGGATAGTAAAACACATTACCAGTACTTATACATTGGAAAAGTACGAGACCTGAAGGGACAGAATTGAGTTATTTTTTATAAATAGTTGTGAATGTTTGGCTATATTAAATATGAACTCATAGCTTGCTCTTCGATGATTCAGAAAGGCTCTGCATTTTGTCCGGTGTTGAAGATCAAACTTCTGACACTGGCCTCTGTCTTGATTGAAAAAAGTGTGTAACTACACCAAATGCTGTTTGCAGGAAGGATGCAAAGGCCTGCTTTACATGGTGCTTCATGCGAGAGCTGTTCTCGATTTGTCTGAGAGTCGTGAGCAGGAAATCAGATTCGAGCAGGTCGAAGGAGACTTTGACTCGCTTGAGGGGAAATGGATTTTTGAACAATTAGGAAGCCATCACACACTTCTCAAGTATACTGTGGAGTCCAAAATGCGAAAAGATACATTTCTTTCTGAAGCAATCATGGAAGAGGTTTGGTTAACAATTGGATATATAGTTTTTTAACTCTTATCACTTTTCCTATTGTAACTGCAATGTTTCTTTCTGAGTCTTTCAGGTTATTTACGAAGATCTTCCATCAAATTTATGCGCTATCCGGGATTACGTCGAGAAAAGAGTAGAGCAGTCTTCAGAGTCATGTAAAGTGGAAACATGTCATGTTTCAGAGGAAACGTGTCCATCTCGTGCTGCATCAGTGGAGACAGTTTGCAACAATGATGATGGTACAGACCAAACTAAGCAGAGACCGAGGATTCCTAATCTGCAACGAGACATCGAAGTGTTGAAATCAGAGATTCTTAAGTTCATATCTGAACATGGACAAGAAGGATTCATGCCTATGAGAAAGCAGCTCCGGTTACATGGAAGAGTTGACATTGAGAAAGCCATTACAAAAATGGGTGGATTTAGGAGAATAGCTTTGATGATGAACCTTTCACTTGCTTATAAACACCGAAAACCGAAAGGATATTGGGACAATCTCGAGAACTTGCAAGACGAGGTAAAGTTTCTGTGCTATTTCTGTTTGGATAGGATCGGTTAAGGCCTGTGCAATGGATTGACAAGAGGTTCTCTCTGTTTGTGTGTTGTAGATAGGAAGATTTCAAAAAAGTTGGGGAATGGATCCATCATTTATGCCAAGCAGAAAATCGTTTGAGCGCGCAGGTACAAACATTTTAAGCTCTATATGTTTCTTGAAAATATATTGGTCCGACAAACATTTGGTCTGTTGTTTCAGGTCGTTATGACATTGCGCGTGCGCTGGAGAAATGGGGAGGGTTACACGAAGTGTCTCGTCTTTTAGCATTGAACGTGAGACATCCAAACAGGCAGCTAAATTCGCGTAAAGACAATGGTAACCCAATACAGAGGACAGAGTCCATTGATACCGATCTAAATTCGACGATTAATAACAAGAAAAACAAACCTTATGTCTCTCAAGATACAGAGAAATGGTTGTATAAACTTAAAGATCTTGATATCAATTGGGTTCAATAAAATCTTTATGTTCATTTCACTATCCTTAGATTTTTGTAAATTGTAACATTTGGTTGAAACTTGAAAAAACCATGTATTTATATAAATAGGTGTCAATTATTTCTCTTCAACTCTAGTTTTCCTCTTTAACTCTAGTTTTCACCCCCAAACTATATTATATATCTTTTTTCCCTCAAAAATCAAATGTTCAATAATATCCCACCATAAGTTTTTTTCAAATTTGTTTATTCTCTCTATACTCTCAAGTTTTTTACTTGTATATATGAGATATATACACATAACACATTTATAACTTGGGTAGATAAAAAGAGAGAGAGAGAGAGAGAGCGTAGAATTATAAAGAGGATAATAGCAAAGAAGAAAGAAGTAAAGGCAAACGTGAATGAAATTTTATAGTGATGGGTTTAAGAAAAATAAAAGTCTCGTCATTGTCTTCAGTATGAAATGAAATTACACGTAAATAGAAACAACTTCTTTCTATGTTTTAGATTATTACAGAAACCAAGTTTCAGAGAGATCGTGACTCGTGACTGGAGAGAGAGAGAGAGAGAGAGAGAGAGAGAGAGAGAGAGAGAGAGAGAGAGAGAGAGAGAGAGAGAGAGAGAGAGAGAGAGAGAGAGAGAGAGAGAGAGAGTTTGGGATGTGAATTGTGATGTGAACAAGGAAAACTAAAACTTTTGAAAAGGGAAAATCTGTATAATTATAAAATGCATGCATAAATCCAGAAAAGAAAAAGAGCTTCAAATTGAAGGTAGACTATCCAAAAAATCTTGAATCTTCCTATTTAATATACACACATATATATAAGTAATAGCTCTATAAATATGATAATTGGAATCTTCCACTTAATTTAAACAATCCCACCCAACAGCTGAAGAAACATAAATAAACAATAATTTTATTATTCATATAGATTAATTAAGAGTAAAAGATGAAAATGTAGCTTGCAACTTTGGATCTACGACAATGTTTAACAAAACTCATTTCACAAGAACTATTAAAGAAAAAAAATATGTAGGAAGAATGTGATATATTGGTTGGGGGGAATGAAGCCTGGTCCGAGAATCATTTAGGGTTTTTTTTCATTCTTTAAAATTAAATTTATCGAATGATCTTTTTCTTCATGACCTCGAGCCAGACAACATTCCTCTCAACCCCTAAACCAAAGAATGATAAACTTTTTGTAAGAAGAAAGAAGAAGAAGGCTCTAAGGATGTGTGAGAGAGAAATAAAATCCAAGTTTCGTCTTTATATATAGAGAGATAGGAGGAAATGACCACAAGACCAAGATTTTCAGATTCACTTACATTAATTTAGTAATTTTTTGGGGTTCGAAAAGCTTTGATTAATGTTTGGTTACTTTCTTATTATAGTGTGTGTAGGGTTTACCTGAAATAGATATACAGGAAATCCAGAGTTGTAAAGTTAAAACATACTCCAATTGGACATTCAAAATCTTCACCAAACATTTTTTTTTGTTTGTTATAATTTATATACTGGAGTAGTATATACTCCCTCTGTATCAAATTAGATGATTTTCTAGAATATTTTTTTTTATCAAATTAGATGATTTTTTGAGTTTTCAAGACAAAATTAAATATATTTTTATTTATTTTGACTATTTGTATTTTGCAGTTTGATTTACTATTGATTGAATTGTATTTAATTGAATGATAAATGACGTTTTAATTTATAAAAACTAAAAAAGTTAAAAAAATTTTAATCTATGTGTAACATCTTTAAAAATCATCTAAAATGATATAGAGGGAATAATTACAAAATATAAATATATCTTCGTTTGTCTTTAGTTGTTTCCTATTCAATTTCCTTCTTTTCCGAGGTCAACACCAATTAAATTCTCTACATCTTTATTTTTTATTCTATGTGGTAAACAAGATCCCCTAAATCCAACGAGGCATCTTCATTCATCAGTAAATGAAATTATGAATATTCAGAGTCAGACTGTAAATATTGAGTTAATGCGAGACAAGTACCCTAGCTTCGATCTCATTATTGCCTTATTATTTCTTTTGGCTCTCTCTCCATGACCTGATTTTACCTTTTGCTTATCTTTTAAATTCATGTATTGTACTACTATTATATTTCAGAATTGGAATTATCATATTATATAACTTTTACTACTTTATATGTGTGTGTGGATGCATTTGCTTATTATAGGTGGTTCATGACGACTTCATGAACATATGTATTAATTGTTGTGAAAATGACAAAACATTGTTTTTGGTCTTCGGTACGTCCAAATCTCTCCTATATCAGATCGCTTTTAATTTTACATACAATGCTATTTTAAAATTCAACGACAAAACATTTTTTGTCTTCATTATAGGTCAAAATTTCATTCCATTTGAATTTTTTTTTATCATCACTACTCTCATTTTATGAAAGGAATAACATTTTGTGGCAAAAAAAAAAAGAACACCATTTAAAACTACAAATCGTCAAATCCGTTAGACAACCAGTAATAGAGAATTACTACACATAACAACATATTAATTATAGTTGTTAATTTCAGAAAACATAGTAGAAGGCTTGTATTCAACCAAATTTAGAGATAATTTACTCACAATTTTTATTTTTATTTTTATTTTATTTTACCATAGGTCGTTTCTTCAAGATTTATGCGTTATACAATTATTTGTCATAACAATTCCCTCACAAATCGTTTCGAATTCAATAGTTAGATTTCTCACTCGATTGGAGGAGTCTAGTAACACAAAAGCTACTTAGTTACTTACAAATTTGGTTCCTTGTAGGTTTTGATTGTCTTTGCATTTACATAACATTAATGTTCAAAAAATCGTAGGCGCTAATCGGACGGCAAAGGTGGACCTAGCGCCAAATCAATTAAGCGGTAAAGTATTTTATTAAAATATAATAAATATACAATTAATGCTACTAAAACATATGAAGTTGTGCGTAGCACAGTGGTAAAATAAACTCTAACAAAGAAAAAGTAAGGTGTTTGATCTGTTTTAAGTGTATTTTTGGGATTTTTTTTTATTTTAACGTAAGGAGAAAATGGTAATTTTACAAATCATTTTCTTCCTCATGAGTACTCGTTTTCTGCAACCCTAATTACAGCCACCACTCTTTTTGTTCCATTTATGAACAGTTTTTTTCTACTTTATTCATAGTTTGTACACAAACATTATAGATCCAAGATAAAACACTAGATTCTAAACTTAGAATGTAAAAAAAAAAATAGTTTTTAATGTTCCGATTTTTTTGTCCGAACAAGGAGTAATCGCGGCGGCGGTACACTGCATAGCGATTTTTCGACGATTAACCGGCAACGCAGCCGCGTTTTATAACAAGGCATAAAACATAAAAAAAAACGGAGCTTTAGTTGCATACTGATACAGTATAAATAAGTATATGTAATTTTTGTTATTTAACTTCTCATATATTGTATTTTGCTTTTCCATCCCTTCTCATATATGTAAGAAATTATTTCACATA
The DNA here is from genome assembly GCA_964056655.1 of Arabis hirsuta. NCBI lineage: Eukaryota > Viridiplantae > Streptophyta > Magnoliopsida > Brassicales > Brassicaceae > Arabis > Arabis hirsuta. The sequence goes on along the minus strand of OZ053302.1, from coordinate 5,146,904 downwards.
AAAAAGAATACAATATTAGCTAGGAATAACTAATTATAAGTACATGTAAGAAATTTATAAATTAGTTGGCTTAAAAAAGTGAGAGACAACGTTGGAAAAAATGATAAGACCATAGAAAAATAAAAAGGATAATGGGAGAGATCAAATAATAAAAGACACGTGAAAGATATTTGACAGTGATGGTTTTAAGAAATGTAAAGGTCTCGTCGTTGTCTTCAATATGAAATGAAGTTACACGTAAATAGAAACAATATTCTTTCTGTGTTCTAGATTATTACATAAACCAAGTTTCAGAGAGACTCAAGACTCAAGACAGAGAGAGAGAGGGTTTGGATGTGAATTGTGACGTGAAACACAAAACTAAAAAAGCAATTATATATATACACACAAAAACAAAATAGAAATATTTAAATGCATGCATAAACCCCCAAAAGAAAAGGGTACAGTAACGAAGAGAAATCATCAAGTCTATCTATTTTCTCAACTTATAAATGTTTATTATGATAATATATACTTATTCCGTTCCTAAAAAATAAATGTTTTAGAAGTTTTACATATTAAAAAAATAATTAATGTGCCATAATAAATGTATTGATTTCTACAATAAACAGTTTTTAAAATGTTTCAACCAATAATATGTCAAAATATGCTTTAATAAATGTATTGATCTCTGTAGAACAATTTTTTTTGTAAATTTTTTATCATTATGGAACAGAGGAATATATGTTATTCATTATAAAACTCTATATATAGTTAGTATGACAGACAAATAAGCAATTTCAAAAACTGTAGAAACATATAAACAACATTAAACTTTCTTACTCGTGTAGAGTAATTAAGAGAACTTTAGCAAATATAGCTTTCACGTTTGGATATATAAACCAGATTCAACAAAACTCATCTCACTAGATAGATCTAAGATGAAACTAAATAAGACAAACTCCAAAACCATTTAGTTTTTTTTTTCTTTAATTCTTCTAAAATTAATGGAATAATAATCATTCTTCATGACCTCGAGCCATACAACATTCTTCTAAACCCTTAATCGCACCATGGTTAATATCAACACTAGAACCACGTCATCAAGGAGAGAACAGAGAAAAAAAAAAGTCAAAGAATATGTGAATGTGATGATAAGACTTTGTGTAAGAAGAAGAGAAAGAAAGGTATATGAGACAAAAGAAGCCCAGGTTTTGTCTATACATATAGAGAGAGAGATGATAAGCAAATAACTGACCACACTGCACCAAGATTTTCTTCTTCTTCTTTATTCACTTCTCTTACATTAGTTTAGTAAACTTTTTGAGTTTAAAAAGTTCTGATTAAATTTTGGTTATTGTCTTAAAGTAGTGTGTATAGGGTTACCTAAAATAGAAATTTATAGGGAAATCAAGATTGTAAAGTTCAGCATGCTCCAAGTTAGTACACTCAAACTTTTCCTCTTCTTTTAATTTCGTTTGAAGATATATAATTTATATTTCTCCATTTGTCGAAATAACCAAAAAAACAAAATAATTTAGAAATTAACAAAATTTGCCCTATGTGGTTAAACCATGGCCATTAGATATATAACAAATGGTTAGTTTTATAATTATAAAATTTTTGTTAGTTATGTATGCAAATTTTCCTTGTCTTTAGTTGTTTTTTTTTATATAATAATTTCCTTCATTTTTAAGGTCAACAACAACTAGTCTCTCCCCATTTATTATATTCAAGTGGTAAAAATTAAAGAACTTTTCATATAAGCACCCCGAATCCAATATTTATATATTGAAGAACTATTTAAGAAAAGTTCAATAGCCACGTTTTTAAATGTTTTTGATAATCTTCCACGTTTTTTATTGAACTCCTTGATATTGTATATGAAAATATTTAAACATTTCTTTTTGTCTTTATATTGTTGGTCATATATCGTTAGCAAAATTGGTGCTAACGAAAGGAAGTTGGATTCTCTGAAGGAGTATAAAAGAACACCTCCATTGGAAAGTTTTCATAAAGATATCTAGACATTAAAAATAAAATAAAAATAATAAAAATAGGAGAAAAAGATAAATGAGACTGAGAGACTTTAAAAAAAAATTGAAAAAATTTCGTGACACTTATAAGAATATAATTGGTTTAGTTTTATTATAAATTGAAATTTAATTACTTAATTGAATTAAATTAGAAATTAGTAGTTTTATATTTGGTGAGATACTCATAAGATATAAAATCAAAAGTTAATTTAACAAAAGTCATGGGTCTTTAAAAAAAAAAAAGAGTCAAGGGTGTTCCTCGTAATTTTATCTTTTCTATCTATTTGGGTGTAAATTTGTACAAAACAAACTTTAAGATAAATTTCAAAAACAGATGAAAATATTGGACTTCAGTAACGGGAAGACGTAGCATTCTTTCTATCCATCAGTTTCTCTTCATTTCTTCTTCTTCTTCTTCATGAATCATAATGTGATTCCATTTACAAATCAAATCTTTTCGTCAAAAAATTCATTTTTTTCTCAGACGGAAAAGAAGAACGATCCATTTAAACCTTTGTGTCTTCTTCATCTCTTTTGATTGATCGCATTTCCTTTTTTTTTTTGATTTTTACAAGTGAATATGTTGACTAGAGCTCTAGGAAGAGTTCGAATTCATGGGTCGAGGATTCATGGATCGAAGAATTCGAGTGGGTTTTTGGAGAATTCGGAATTGGGTCCGATTGGTGTTTCCTGTAGAAGAAGATGGTTGTCGAGCGAGAGCGGAAAACGATTTGCGGCGATGTGGGGAAGTGGAGATTACGGTAGATTAGGGCTCGGGAACTTGGAGTCTCAATGGCGACCTGCGGTTTGCACTGCCTTGAGTGATCACAGTATCAGAGCCGTCGCTTGCGGCGGAGCTCACACTCTTTTCCTCACCGGTGATTTTCTCCACCTCTCGATGAAATTATGAATCTTAGAGGTTGCAATTGGATTTAGTATACGACTTGCTTAGACTGAGTCATTTTGGTATAGACCATTTGCAGCTATGAATGATCGTGTTGGGATCATACTATTTCTTGGCTGTGTTTGATTGGGCATGTTGATGTTTAGTTGGGATTTTGTAAAGTATTCTTCTTTGAATCAGTGATTGGTTATGAAAAATGTCAGCAATATCTGATTGTGAGCTTACATACAGTCTCATGTGACATGTGACAGAAACAAGGAGAGTCTTTGCAACAGGTCTTAATGATTGTGGTCAACTTGGCGTATCAAATGTCGAATCTCATGCTATGGTATGTTAGTAATTGGTATGTTGGTCAAGAGACTATAGGCATGCAAGCTTTTATCTTTTTCTTTGCCTGTCTTTATCTCTGATAATTCAATTGGAATTGAGGTTTTCATGTTGCTTGTATTAAAAATGTTGTAGGAGCCGCTTGAAGTTTCTGGACTAGAAAAGGAAATTTCGCATATCTCAGCTGGTTATAATCACTCTGCTGCTGTTACAGGTAAACAAGCATAATGTTCTTTGTTAGATCTTCATGACCTGAACCTGAACTATGATCTCGTGCATGCCAAACTGTCGAAACTTTTCTGCAGCCTTCTAGTGCAGTGCAGTGCTTTACATGTAGTATTTTATTTGGGGTTTGTCACATATTTGCTCTCTTTCTTTCATTAGTGGATGGGGAACTCTTCATGTGGGGAAAGAACTCGAGTGGACAGCTTGGACTGGGAAAAAGTAAATACATCTTCCATTCATTTAAGTTACACACTGTTATTTATGTCCTAAATCATCAAAGTTGCTTGCTCTAATTAAATATTTTTTTTCTTATGCAGAGGCTGCAAAAGTGGTACATGTGCCAACCAAAGTGCAAGCTCTGGATGGAATCACCATCAAATCTGTGGCTTTGGGTTCAGAGCATTCAGTTGCTCTTACTGGTTCGGATCGTAGATTCTTAGCTAGATACAGAAGTAAACACTTTTTTTTGGGTCTTTTTGAGTATCTTTTTCTTGAGCAGATGGAGGTGAAGTTCTGAGTTGGGGAGGAGGAGGATCTGGAAGACTTGGCCATGGTCACGAGTCCAGTCTTTTTGGTATCTTCAGAAGCAATAGGTTACTTAACTTATTTCGTTTATAGTTTTGCTTCTTTCTCATGCAATTTTTACTCACGAGAATTCATATTTCATCCTTGGTGTATTTTATCATGATTCCTTCATAGTTTTCTTGTACTGCGCTGTAAAGTATGTCCCTGATTGCAGTGAGTTTACTCCAAGGCTTATCAAGGAACTTGAGGGGATCAAGGTAATTCCTGGGATGAAGAACTTCTGATTACATAGTAGTGGTTTTAATCTTTAGATTTTCTTGCTTATGTTCTTTCTATCGCGGACTAGGTTAAAAATGTTGCTGCTGGTCTGCTGCATTCAGCATGCACCGATGGTATTGGCTTACTTTCTTAAAATATGAATGTTGTGCCAATTGCGGACTTTCTGATTTTGTTCCCAAATAATGCAGAGAATGGCTCTGCTTTCATGTTCGGAGAGAGATCTATAAATAAAATGGTAAAGAAAATGTCTTTTCCCTAGACTTATATAGTTACTTTATAGTAATCTAAAGCTATCTGCTGGAAATTTACAGGGATTTGGAGAAGTAAGGAATGCTACAACACCATCCATTATCAGTGAAGTGCCATATGCAGAAGAAGTTGCATGTGGTGGTTACCACACATGTGTTGTTACAAGTAATTCTCTCTTATTCTCTTTTTGGATGACTGTGTTGCTATCGAGTTTGCTGTATATAGCACATCCGTGTCCTCACATTTCTATGCATATGTTCTTTGGATATAGCACCAAAACTTAGTTTTAGTTTCTGCTATATATATATATATATATAAATAATATGAACATATCGTCTTTGTAAGATGTTCGATAGCAACTCAGTCTTTTTTCTTTCATTCGGTTTTGTAAGGAGGTGGGGAACTTTACACCTGGGGATCAAATGAAAATGGGTGCCTTGGCACAGAGTAAGTTATACCCCGAAAAATTAGAATGTTTACTCATAAGACCTAGACTCATTTTCTTTCTAATTTTATGTCCCTTTTTCAGTTCAACATATGTCTCACACTCCCCTGTGAGAGTTGAAGGTCCTTTCTTAGAATCTACTGTATCTCAGGTATCTTGCGGGTGGAAGCACACTGCAGCTATTTCAGGTAGCATCTCTTTTAAGTAAAACATTTTTCTTCCACTTTCATTGTAGAAATTATGCAACCGAATTCTGAAACTTGTTTGCAGATAACAATGTCTTTACCTGGGGCTGGGGAGGTTCTCAGGGCACATTCTCGGTTGACGGACATTCCTCTGGTGGACAGCTGGTTTGTTCCATATCTTTCTTATTATTGATCAAATCTCGAAGCAATTCACCGACTTCGTATGCGAATGTGATATAATTTCATTTAGTTCATCCATGACATCAAAGAGCGTAGTAATGATATGGTATGCTAAATATGTAGGGACATGGTAGTGATGTAGACTATGCAAGACCAGTAATGGTGAACTTGGGAGAGAGACTAAGAACAGTGCATATATCTTGTGGCTTCAATCATACAGGAGCAGTTCTCGAACATTTCTGAAGACTGCTCCTTAGACTCGGTCTCATTTCATATAATTCTTTCATAAACTTCGATACTCGAGTGAGGAGCCTGTACATCGGAAGTCAACTTTATAGAAAGAACTGCATTTGTAAGAATATATATATACAGAAGAAGAATAAAATGTAAAGTGTACATTTATTCAACACTTTTTTTGTAACATTTCGGGTCAAAAGGTCTCTTACTTCAAACCAAAACCTTGAACCCTGTAACGACTTTCTTTTAAGATTACGAAAATTTGAATACAAAAGTGGAGAGATTGAAAACATAAACACTTGTCTCCTTTATTCCAAGTCAAAAACTTCAACGAATGATTCTGTTTCTCCGTACTATCTCTCACACTCACAATGATGGGAATCACAATGTATCAGCAGTACCCACTACCGCCTAAACCATTGGTTTTCTTGTTTTTTTTCGTTATTGTCAACAATAGAAGAAGAGAAGTATTAAGCCTCCAAAAGAGATTGATTCAAGCCCTTAAGCTGCTGACTCCTTAGAGATCTTCTCTGCCTTTGTAACCACCTCGTCGATACCACCAACCATGTAAAACGATTGTTCAGGAAGATCATCGTACTTGCCATCGAGTAAACCCTGCAACAATTTACATATCGTATAAGCTCATAACAGCAAACAGTAATGGCCCAGAAAGAAAGTTGTAAGGATGGGCTATATACCTGGAAACTGTTGATGTTCTCTTTAAGGTCGACGTATTTTCCAGGGGCACCCGTGAAGATTTCGGCAACATGGAATGGCTGACTCAAGAATCTCTGGATCTTACGGGCACGGGCAACAGTCAGCTTGTCATCTTCACTTAGCTCATCCATACCCAGAATGGCGATAATATCTTGCAAATTCTTGTAGTTCTGTAGCACTTTCTGCACACCACGAGCTGTGTTGTAGTGGTCCTCACCCAGAATGTGAGGGGACAGCATACGGGATGTCGAATCCAGGGGATCCACAGCAGGATAGATACCAAGCTCAGAAATCTTCACATGGGAAAGAGAAAAATATAAAGATATCAGCTTTATGAGTATTGTTACACATAATATTTCGAAAAAGAAGCATCCGAAGGAAACGAGTTCGCACCTGTCTTGACAACACAGTTGTGGCGTCCAAGTGAGCAAAAGTTGTGGCAGGAGCAGGATCTGTCAAATCATCAGCAGGGACGTAGATGGCTTGGACTGAGGTGATAGAACCTTTCTTGGTGGTTGTGATTCGCTCTTGAAGAGCACCAAGATCAGAAGCCAGAGTTGGCTGGTAACCCACAGCAGAAGGGATACGACCAAGCAAAGCAGACACTTCAGAGTTGGCCTATACAAAAGAGAATACTGAGTTTCAATTTACAATCTCATCATGCATATAGGGCACACAGGTGCTGAGGTATAGACCGAAACACGACTCACCTGGGTGAAACGGAAAATGTTGTCAATGAAAAGCAAGACATCTTGGCCTTCGGCATCACGGAAGTACTCAGCAACAGTCAAACCAGTAAGACCAACACGGGCACGGGCACCCGGGGGCTCATTCATTTGTCCATACACAAGAGCACATTTGCTCTCCAACTGTTAGATGGGATAACAAAGTTAATTCAGCAACAAAGATCAATCAAATGCCTTTTGCAGGAAAGACTAAGTGAAGATTACTCGAAATTAATTGAAAACCTGCTTCTCGCCTAGCTTGATGACACCACTCTCAATCATTTCTCTGTACAAATCATTGCCTTCACGGGTTCGTTCTCCCACACCAGCAAACACAGAGAAACCACCTGTTCATCAGGAAAAGTCCCAGTTAACAAACTGAAACAGAGACGATCAGAAATAATCCCACGTGTTAAACAAACCATGAGCTTTTGCAACATTGTTGATCAGCTCCATAATGAGCACAGTTTTCCCGACACCAGCACCGCCGAAGAGCCCAATCTTTCCTCCTCTTTGGTATGGAGCAAGGAGATCAACAACCTGGTAAGAAAACAACATATGTAAGCTTGGAACATGACAGACAACAATGTGACCTGTGGGAACAGTGCGGAGCTGGGGTCCAAGAATCTACCTTAATACCAGTGGCCAGGATCTCTTGCCCAGTAGCTAGATCAACCAAAGCTGGAGCTTCTCTGTGGATTGGTAAGTAATGCTCGGTCTCTGTGCAAGAGCAAGAACACAATGTCATGACAGGTTTGCAGAAAATGAGACACTGATCAAGAGAGGCTTAGATTTCTTACTGATATCGCCTCTCTCGTCAATGGGTTCTCCAAGAACATTCATGATACGTCCAAGGGTAGCTCTTCCAACAGGGACCTTAAAAGTGAGAACAAGCCAAAAGTCATATATTTGTTATCACAACTTTAGCCAGATTACTAAATAAGGGCATCATCAAATAAATAATTAGTCATCCACATTCATCAAAATCATATGGATACGGAGTTCCTTGAAAATGAAAACTAAGGGGAAGCATCAAAGAATTGATTAGTCAATTCAAATTCATCGAAATGAACACAGAAAGCCTTGAAAATGAATAGACTTTTGAAGACAAAAAGTGTTTTTTTGGGGAAAGTCAACGTCCAGGACAAGGAATCACGAAATGAAGCAAAATACCATCAACGAATTCACAGATCTAGACCTGATAATGGCAACATAAAACCTATATTGACTCCCTAATCCCAGATCAACGATCCAAATGGAAGGATCTATATACAGAAAGTACTTACAGTGATTGGAGCGCCAGTATTGAGAACGCGTCGACCACGAACGAGACCCTCAGTACCATCCATAGCAATGGTCCTGACGACATTCTGACCCAAGTGATGAGACACCTCAAGCACCAATCTCGTTGGATGATCCTGGACCTCGAGAGCTGTCATGATCGGAGGCAATCCTTCCTGATCTTCGAATCTAACATCAACAATGGCACCAATAACTTGGCAAACCTTCCCGATCGCGCCCTTTCCACCATAATCGTAGGTCTTCTTCCCCTCATCCTTAGCCGGAGCAGACGATGGGGCAGCAGAGCTTGGCGGTGAAGAGGTGGAATACTCGGCGACTCGGCCGAGGAGATCTCCAAAAGGAGAAGCGCGACGAGCAGGGGAAGGAGAAGGAAGCCTAGGGTTTCGGCTACCGAATTTGGCAGCAGATCTGCCGGAAGATGAACGGAGAAGCGACGATAAGACTCTCCGAGACGCCATGAGTGTGTGTTCTGTGAGAGAGAGAGAGAGAGGAAATGCTAGGGTAACTACAGAACCTGAATCTAAACTCCACTCGTTCTATCTGGTGGGCTTAAATAATGGGCTTATTTGGGCCAATTTCATGTATAATTTTAATTAAAAAAAAACATATATGCATAGAATGACCCTTGGGGATCCAAATTGATCTTTTTTTAATTAACAAAAAAAAATATGTAGGTCAAAGTTTGATCTGAAGAACATGCCAAACACAAATATTTTTAGTGCTAAAACAATTATATAGTTATAAAAAAAATTCACTCAACACAAAGAATAATTAAACAAGGATTGAAAAATCATTTGATTTAATTGCGCTACTAGTTTACATTTTGTTTTGTTGTTGTCCGAAATTTCCGAATTTATTTTCCTTGGTTGGGTTATGACTTATGAGAAACAGTATTCGATTATTTCCTTCGAATTAATATGGTTTGTTGATGGAACGCAAAACAATCAGGAGTTTACACGTGTCAGTAGCACAGCTAAACACGTGTCACGTAAGAAGTGGTCTACCTCAGTGAAGCGGAAGAGAGTTATAGAGAGAGAGAAAGGAGGGAAGAGAAGAACGTTTCAATATAACCCTAGCCCCCATCTTTCTCCTCTCTGTTACACAGTCATGGCGAGTCGGCGAATCTTATCATCGCTTCTCCGATCATCTTCGGGCAGATCTACTTCTAAATCATCCTTACTCGGGAGCCGTAACCCTAGGCTCCCATCACCCGGACCCGCGCGTCGCGTCGCTCCATGTGGGACCTTACTTGGCCGAGTCGCCGAGTATTCGACCTCTTCTCCGGCTAATTCGGCTGCATCATCGTCTGCTCCGGCTAAGGATGAGGGTAAGAAGACTTATGATTATGGTGGAAAAGGTGCGATCGGGAAGGTTTGCCAGGTTATTGGTGCCATTGTTGATGTGAGATTCGAAGATCAGGAAGGATTGCCTCCGATCATGACAGCTCTTGAGGTTCAGGATCACCCGACAAGGTTGGTGCTTGAGGTGTCTCATCATTTGGGTCAAAATGTCGTCAGGACCATTGCTATGGATGGTACTGAGGGTCTCGTTCGTGGTCGACGCGTTCTCAATACTGGCGCTCCAATCACTGTAAGTAGTTTATGAGTTTTTCAAGTCCAGTTGATCCGTGATCAGGATTCGATTTGAGGCATTATTCGCCATTTGATATCTTGGTCTAGATCTGTGGATCCGTTTATGGCAACTCTACTCGTTGTGTTTATCTGGTTTCTGACCTCTATCTTATCGTTGACTTTTTACCTAAGTCTTTTTTCCTCTAAAGTTTATTTCTTTCCGATAGATTCATGTCTTGTGATTTGGTCAATCTGACGTCTGGCTGTTTTCTGTCTACTCAGGTTCCTGTTGGAAGGGCTACACTTGGACGTATCATGAACGTTCTTGGAGAACCCATTGACGAGAGAGGCGATATTAGTAAGAAGTCTAAGCCTTTTTTTATCTCTGTCTCACTTTTTGCGAACCTTTCATGACAATGTGTTCTTACTGTTTCTCAGAAACCGACCATTACTTACCTATTCACAGAGAAGCTCCGGCTCTGGTTGATTTGGCCACCGGTCAAGAGATTCTGGCTACTGGTATTAAGGTAGATCCAGTCTCTAGCTCTGCGTTGTTTCCACAGATTACACGTGTTGTTTTTCCGTGTTCTGAGCTGACTTCTGCTGCTTTCTGTTTTCTTTTAGGTTGTTGATCTCCTTGCTCCTTACCAAAGAGGAGGAAAGATTGGACTCTTTGGTGGTGCGGGTGTTGGCAAAACTGTGCTCATTATGGAACTGATCAACAATGTCGCCAAAGCTCATGGTATGTACTCGCAGGGTACTTTTAAGTAGTTTGCCAAACGGTTTCTAGTTTTTATTTTATTAATTGGTACTTCTTCTGATGAACAGGTGGTTTCTCCGTGTTTGCTGGTGTTGGAGAACGAACCCGTGAAGGTAATGACTTGTACAGAGAAATGATTGAGAGTGGTGTCATCAAGCTAGGCGAGAAGCAGGTTTTCAATTAATTTCGATTAATCTTCACTTAGTCTTTCCTGCAAAAGGCATTTGATTGATCTTTGTTGCTGAATGAACTTTGTTTTCCCATCTAACAGTTGGAGAGCAAATGTGCTCTTGTATATGGGCAAATGAATGAGCCTCCGGGTGCACGTGCCCGTGTTGGACTTACTGGTTTGACCGTTGCTGAGTATTTCCGTGATGCCGAAGGCCAAGATGTCTTGCTTTTCATTGACAACATTTTCCGTTTCACTCAGGTGAGCTTTGTTGTTTGCTCTATCTCTCTGCACCTGGGTTCCAGAAACATGAGCTAAATTACTGTCTTGTGTAGGCCAACTCTGAAGTGTCTGCTTTGCTCGGTCGTATCCCATCTGCTGTGGGTTACCAGCCAACTCTGGCTTCTGATCTTGGTGCTCTTCAAGAGCGAATCACAACCACCAAGAAAGGTTCTATTACCTCAGTCCAAGCCATCTATGTCCCTGCTGATGATTTGACAGATCCTGCTCCTGCCACAACTTTTGCTCACTTGGACGCCACAACTGTGCTGTCAAGACAGGTGTGAACTTGTCTCCTTCTGATGCTTCCTTTTCGAAATAGTTATGCAGTCCTTGTAATGCTTCATAAAGCTGACATCCGTATACTTTTTACTTGCCCATGTGAAGATTTCTGAGCTTGGTATCTATCCTGCTGTGGATCCTCTGGATTCTACATCCCGTATGCTGTCGCCTCACATTCTGGGTGAGGAACACTACAACACTGCTCGTGGTGTGCAGAAAGTGCTACAGAACTACAAGAATTTGCAAGATATTATTGCTATTTTGGGTATGGATGAGCTAAGTGAAGATGACAAGCTGACTGTTGCCCGTGCCCGTAAGATCCAGAGATTCTTGAGTCAGCCATTCCATGTTGCTGAAATCTTCACCGGTGCCCCTGGAAAATATGTCGACCTTAAAGAAAACATCAACAGTTTCCAGGTATATGCATTCTGGCAGTCACCTCATTGTGATACACGCAACAATGTTTGGCTATAAACTTATGATAAGCATACGAGTTGCTGTGAGTTCCTAAAAGCTTTTAGTGCTCCCTCACAACTAACGGCCATGGATTTTAAGTTGAGCTAGAATAGTTTTCCAGTATAGATTAATCCTTTGCGTTGTCGAGGTCTAGGAGAACTTGTTTTACTCTGTCATACATTGCTAAATGGAATGCTTCCAATAACTGACCCAAGTCGTCTTGTGGGGTTGATTTGTTTCAGGGTTTGCTCGATGGTAAGTACGATGATCTTCCTGAACAATCATTCTACATGGTTGGTGGTATCGATGAGGTGGTTGCAAAGGCAGAGAAGATCTCAAAGGAGTCAGCAGCTTAGAAGCTGGATTCTTCTCTTTCGAATGCTAAATACTTCTGTTTATTTTGACAATAACGAAAAGAAAAACCCAAAGCCTGTGAGCCCCCCCCCCACCCCACCAAACGGAATTTGAGTTCCGTATTTATAGTTTCTTTCGGTTCAAATTCCATGAGAGCTTACGAGATGATGCTGAACATATTCAATCACTGTTGCTCAGATTTTTGGTTCATTTGCTTCCTTGAAATAAAGGATAAGTCTTGCAGATTCTAATTGCAATATAAGATTATGATTTCTTGATCTCAGTCTCTTTGCTTCAGTGAATGGTGCAAGTATTGGTGTGATCATCATCAATTCAAAACCACCAATAAGAAGTATATAAAGTATAACATCCCATTTCTGAAAGTCTTACTAATGATCTTGATCTCATATCTTGATGTCGCACTATGATCTTCAGCCAATACCACCCTTGTATTTATGTTACGTATTACATGTACATGTCTCTTAGATATTCTGTACATGATCTTCAGCTCACATATACATTTTCTTTTACAAAGTTCTACTTTTTTTTTTTTGGTCAAGTACAAAGTTGTCTATTTATATGGCCAAAAATTTCTTGACCGTAAATAATAGCGTTCTGGTCCTCATGAAGAGAACAGTGAAGCACATAAGAAAATACACGATAGTATTTGTGTTTGGCATGATCTTTAAAATCAAACTTTGACCTCTTAATTACTTTTTTTTTTCTTTGCATATATTTTAACTAAAAAAAAGATGCTCGTTATAGGCCCAAATAAGCCCCTTATTGAAGCCCACCAAACTTTTGGAAATTTCCCAAAACAGAACCAGTGAAGCTAGATCCAGGTTTTGTAGTTACCCTAGCATTTCCTCTTTCACACAACACTCACACTCATGGCGTCTCGGAGAGTCTTATCATCGCTTCTCCGTTCATCTTCCGGCAGATCTGCTGCCAAATTCGGTAGCCGAAACCCTAGGCTTCCTTCTCCTTCCCCTGCTCGTCGCGCTTCTCCTTTTGGAGATCTCCTCGGCCGAGTCGCCGAGTATTCCACCTCTTCACCGGCAAGCTCTGCTGCGCCATCGTCTGCTCCGGCTAAGGATGAGGGGAAGAAGACCTACGATTATGGTGGAAAGGGCGCGATCGGGAAGGTTTGCCAAGTTATTGGTGCCATTGTTGATGTTAGATTCGAAGATCAGGAAGGATTGCCTCCGATCATGACAGCTCTTGAGGTCCAGGATCACCCAACAAGATTGGTGCTTGAGGTGTCTCATCACTTGGGTCAGAATGTTGTCAGGACCATTGCTATGGATGGTACTGAGGGTCTTGTCCGTGGTCGACGCGTTCTCAACACCGGCGCTCCAATCACTGTAAGTACTTTCTGTGTATAGATCCTTCCATTTGGATCGATGATCCGGGATTAGGGAGTCAATATAGGTTTTGCGTTGCCATTATCAGGTCTAGATCTGTGAATTCGTTGATGGTATTTTGCTTCATTTCGTGATTCCTTATCCTCAAAGTTGACTTTTCCCCCCAAAAAAACCACTTTTTTCTTCAAAAGTCTATTCATTTTCAAGGCTTTTCGTGTTCATTTCGATGAATTTGAATGATTAATCGATTCATTGATGCTTCCCTTTAGTTTTCATTTTCAAGGAACTCCGTATCCGTATGATTTTGATGAATGTGGATGACTAATTCTTTATTTGATGATGCCCTTATTTAGTAATCTGGCTAAAGTTGTGATAACAAATATATGACTTTTGGCTTGTTCTCACTTTTAAGGTCCCTGTTGGAAGAGCTACCCTTGGACGTATCATGAATGTTCTTGGAGAACCCATTGACGAGAGAGGTGATATCAGTAAGAAATCTAAGCCTCTCTTAATCAATGTCTCATTTTCTCCAAACCTGTCATGACATTGTGTTCTTGCTCTTGCACAGAGACCGAGCATTACTTACCAATCCACAGAGAAGCTCCAGCTTTGGTTGATCTAGCTACTGGGCAAGAGATCCTGGCCACTGGTATTAAGGTAGATTCTTGGACCCCAGCTCCGCACTGTTCCCACAGGTCACATTGTTGTCTGTCATGTTCCAAGCTTACATATGTTGTTTTATTACCAGGTTGTTGATCTCCTTGCTCCATACCAAAGAGGAGGAAAGATTGGGCTCTTCGGCGGTGCTGGTGTCGGGAAAACTGTGCTCATTATGGAGCTGATCAACAATGTTGCAAAAGCTCATGGTCTGTTTAACACTTAGGATTATTTCTGATCGTCTCTGTTTCAGTTTGTTAACTGGTATTTTTCCTGATGAACAGGTGGTTTCTCTGTGTTTGCTGGTGTGGGAGAACGAACCCGTGAAGGCAATGACTTGTACAGAGAAATGATTGAGAGTGGTGTCATCAAGCTAGGGGAGAAGCAGGTTTTCAATTAATTTTGATTAATCTTCATCTTTCTTTTTCCTGCAAATGGCATTTGATCAATCTTTGGTATTCAATTTCTTTCTGTTTTCCCGTACAGCTTGAGAGCAAATGTGCTCTTGTGTATGGACAAATGAATGAGCCCCCGGGTGCCCGTGCCCGTGTTGGTCTTACTGGTTTGACTGTTGCTGAGTATTTCCGTGATGCCGAAGGCCAAGATGTCTTGCTTTTCATTGACAACATTTTCCGTTTCACCCAGGTGAGTCGTGTTTCGGTCTATACCTCAGCACCTGTGTGCCCTATATGCATGATGAGATTGTAAATTGAAACTCAGTATGCTCTCTTGTATAGGCCAACTCCGAAGTGTCTGCTTTGCTTGGTCGTATCCCATCTGCTGTGGGTTACCAGCCAACTCTGGCTTCTGATCTTGGTGCTCTTCAAGAGCGAATCACAACCACCAAGAAAGGATCTATCACCTCAGTCCAAGCCATCTACGTCCCTGCTGATGATTTGACAGATCCTGCTCCTGCCACAACTTTTGCTCACTTGGACGCCACAACTGTGCTGTCAAGACAGGTGCGGACTCGTCTCCTTCGGATGCTTCTTTTTCGAAATATTATGTGTAACAATACTCATAAAGCTGATATCTTTATACTTTTTTCTTTCCCATGTGAAGATTTCTGAGCTTGGTATCTATCCTGCTGTGGATCCCCTGGATTCGACATCCCGTATGCTGTCGCCTCACATTCTGGGTGAGGACCACTACAACACAGCTCGTGGTGTGCAGAAAGTGCTACAGAACTACAAGAATTTGCAAGATATTATCGCCATTCTGGGTATGGATGAGCTAAGTGAAGATGACAAGCTTACTGTTGCCCGTGCCCGTAAGATCCAGAGATTCTTGAGTCAGCCATTCCATGTTGCCGAAATCTTCACGGGTGCCCCTGGAAAATACGTCGACCTTAAAGAGAACATCAACAGTTTCCAGGTATATCCCATATGCATTAATACGATAGCCTATATGACTTGTTCCCTCCTCCATGATTGTTTGATATACCTGAGCTTATATGTATTGGAAATTGTTGCAGGGTTTGCTCGATGGTAAGTACGATGATCTTCCTGAACAATCATTTTACATGGTTGGTGGCATCGACGAAGTGGTTACAAAGGCAGAGAAGATCTCTAAGGAGTCAGCAGCTTAAGTGATTAATTCCATCTCTTTCAGATGCTTAATACTTCTCTATTGTTTTTTTTTGACAATAACGAAAAAAAGCCAATACTTTAGGCGATGCTGCTGATGCATTGCGATTCCCATCATTGTGAGTGAGAGCTGTGAGATGATGCTGAACATATTCATTCACTGTTAAATTTTTGGTTCTTTTGCTTCCTTGTTGTAATAAAAGGTTAAGTCTTGCAGATTCCAATCGCAATGTATTATCTTGATCTCAGTCTAAATCTTTCAGAAAGTGGTGCTAAGTTTTGAGATCATCTCATTTAGAACCATCATAAGCAATGTAACAAATGTATGACTATATTGAAATATTGCAAATGATCTAGCAACATGATGTCACACTACAGCTTCTTCCATAGCCTTCTTTTATGCTCTTATATACAACAAAACATGCAAAAATCAGAAGCCAGTTTTGTGCATTGACCTCACTTGAGACCACAAAAACACCACTTTCCATTAGAAGCTTAAGCTACCTTCTTTCAACAATGCTTTGTAATCTCTTGGCACATCAACCCGGTCGATCACATCCAACACTTTTTCCTTGTCGATAACGAAATCAAGAAGCGGAAAACCTGAAGGAAAACTTTTCACCGCAGCTGATTTGCTTCTTCTTACTCCACGAAAATATTCACTGCTTTTGCTCAAAGGGTCACACTTTCTCGCCCGCGAGTACTCGGTATCAAAATCTTGACTCTTGCTAACACATGGCGTTTTCTTTCTTTTGCTTGCCTCTTGTAACATCTTTTGCTCCTCATCTGTTACTAAAGGGACACCACTCGATGGTTCAGACATCAATTGCTTGTTCGTAGTATTCTCTGGAGACTTGATAGAAGAAAGTCTAGGAGCTACTCGAGCATCGCTTTTTGCTTTTGTAACCAAATGTTGTAACCAAATGATCTGTCCAAGAATGTATATCTCTGTCTTTTCTTTACTAGCATGATAGAGTGTTTCAATACGTAGTATATCTCCACCACTAGGCTTACTAGTGAAATCAGTCCTGTAAGATTATAAACGAAAGCATTGGCGAAAAACACACACAAATGCAGGTGAATATAAGTTGCAAGTCTCGTTTCATTCATCACTCACCCTGTATTTGCCCACTCTCCAACCCAACCGAAACCATGATGAGCTCTGCGATGAAACAATTCACGACCATTAGCCATAAGAATATTATTTCATAAGATGTAAAGTCGGTGTGAGGAAAGAAGAGACAGATGTTTTACTTGGTTGTGTTAGCTGCAACAGGGACAAGCCAATGCAGTGTCCTCTCCATCTCATCCTTAATTTGTGTCACCGAAAGCTGTCGGAAAAATCAAAAACAATACCACCTTGTGTTTAATGAGATTGGCTAAACAATGAATTCTTTATTCAGTTTTGTAGATCAGAGAGACTAAACCAGAAGACGTTACCTCCTTATCGACATTGAAAGATTTAATCTTGGAACGAAGAGCCAATTTTATACCAGGTGGCAAGCTTTGGTATAGAGAATCCCTTGCATTTGAAGTTATAGAGCTCGCACGAGCAACCTACACCCATCAAAACACACATGCATAATCATATTTGAGAGAATACACTTAAAAACCAACCAAACCAAATGAAGAAATGCTAAAGTTTGTGCACTCACAAGTGTATCAATCTGCATAATCATATTTGCATAATGCAAAGCAAGACCAGCAGGTCCCAATCTTTTATCATAATCTGCAGCTCCTTTCTTCGATGGTTGATCATCTGGGCACAAAAAAGTCAGGATTTGTGTGAATACTTAGTCATTGAGGATCAATTGACACGAGAAATTAGAGAATGTATTGGAATAAAACAGTCAACGGGAGAACATGCAAAGCTTAGATATATGATCATTATTAGCACATGGTGGAAGGTAAAAAAAGGAGGAACTTACATACCGGCACCATCAAAGATACTATGAATCTCTAGCAACAAGAAATGTACAATATCTACTAGTTTCTCCATCACCTGAAATACAAATTAGTGGTAAAGATGAACATCATAATTAATTCTCCTTGGAAAATTTTTGTAACAAGAGAGTTAGTTTATGCTAAATTTTAGTTCGTGAAATGCAACGTTTTGTGTGATCAAGAACGATGCATTGACACCATATAGATGTATGATTTGGTAATATGAAATGATAAAGCTCTACCCACCTCTTCAAAACCTCTCGACCACAACGACTTTTTCTTTAAGCTTTTCACTATCTTTCTCTGGGATTTAAGTTCTGTTTTTAAGATTGCAAGGCCCTCTCCTACGTTTAAAAGAGAGGACTGTTACGAAAACAATGTTTCAAATCTAATAAAGTAGGCAAGTAGTGTTCAATGACTTACCCTTACTGCTAGTAGCTGAGTTCTCTTCTTCTCGACGCCTATGCTCATAGTCTTTCTCCAATCGATCCAATACTTGGAGTTCTTGGTATAGTTCCTGAACAGTATAAGATATATTGAAACACATAATTCTGAGATGTCCGAATGACATGACAAATAACCTGCATTTTCCTATCACACATCTTTCGGAAGTAAACAGATACTAAAGAGTAAAGGCAATAGCTCAAAGCACAGTACACCACATCTAAGTAGCAAGAACAAGACAATATGCTTTTAGAGTTTCTAATTTTAGATAGTATTCACTCACAGCAGTATACTGCACTAGAACCATCAGTTGTTCAACAACAAACACCGCGTCTTCCTTCAACTGCCTTTGAGGGGTTAATTCTTTGCTGATCCTGAGGACAAAACAAACATTTCAAAAACTAAAAAGAAAGCCATAACACACAAAGATTCACATAATCTCATGCACAACAATTTTGGATAAAACTACCTGTCGAAGTAGCGCTGTAAATTATGCCACTGAATATCTTTGGATCGGTTTCCAAACCGAACCACTTCTCCTGAGAAAACTTGCAGTTCCTGCCTGAAAATATAGAAGGTTAACCATCTCGTAATGTTTCTAAAGAGCTTAAAAAAAAGCAGTCTAAACTCGACATTTCACCTCTTATCAGCAGCAACAAGTCTGAGCAGTTCAACGAAATCATTCGAGACAAGATTTTGAACACCCTCGGAATAAAGGACGGTTTCTTTCAAATGCTTGATGTTCCTCTTAGAAAGGGATTCAATGAGATTTGAGCTTTTCACAATTGTGTTTGCCACTTCAAAAGCTAAGATCCCTAGTTCATTGCCTTTGGTTGCAACTCCAGAAGTAAATCCACCGCTGCTAAGATCCGTCATGCTACTCCCAAGAGTATCCAAAACATCCTTTGCTTTACCTAACCCAGCTTTGCCTAAAAGCACACTTGCCTCTGTAACCTGCCACGTTATAAGCAAATCTGAATTGTTCACACTGACATTTTAGACACTTAAAAGACACTTGCAGTTACTAGGAAACAATTCTCTAACTCTTGATCGCAATCGCTAAAAGGAGCTTATTTGTAGCTTGCTATCTCAGTTTGTCCGGACTGACCTTTGAAACTGCGTTTTGAGTAGATTTTGCAGACCGGAGTTTCTGCGATGGAACCATTGGTAACCTCGGAATCCCATCGTAGAAATTATCTTCTACTTCCCTTTCCCGGAAAGAGAACACATCTTTCAATTGGTTTTGCTCTTGGACGTCTTTAACCATACACTGCCTCATACCAGGACCAATCAAACTGGTTTGGCCAGGTGGTTGTGTGTAGCCAAAATCAGGTTCTCGACCATCATCAGCCACACTTGAACCTGAATATTCACTGCCAAAATTGATCCCAAGACTCTTGGAGCAAAAACTTCCCATAACTAACTCTTCAAAAACACCTCAAGCTAAGTTATTGGCAAGATCATGCCACTGTGAGGAGAGTAGTTTCAGAAAAAATCTCGAGACTTTTGATCCTAACCAGCGAGAGTAACAACCTAGAACAAAGGAAAAAGTCAGATCAAAAGACTTAAGGAATAACATTGACAGGATCGTGTCCGAAATAGTTCTCAAGACATTGCAATCGCCCTAAGGGAAGGATCACAAAGATATAACAGATTCGCACCATTCGTCTAACTCTGAAACACATCAAGCCACGAAGTAGTAGCCTTTAGGTCAAACACTGTGTAAGCCCTTCTCTCTCTCTCTCTCTCTCCACAAACCTAAAGCAAGATCGGATTTTTACCGGAGGAATGCGAAGAAGAAGACTTACCCAGAATCAGAAAAGACCAGAAAAGACGTGGGCTTAAGCCAATTTCCGAGCTTGGGATTCACGACATGAACAGTGAAAAGACAAAAGAAACTAGAAGAACACGAGAATTAATGTTAAAAAGGAAGAAAGTCAAGGAGCGTAGTATGAATAAAGCAGGAAAGAGGGATTCAACAAACAAACATATAAACCGGATTGGACCACTAAATTGGCATCCTCCATAGCCAAAACGAAACAAGGAACTTGATAAAAAAACAAAACCAAGAAAAGTCAAAACTTTCTCTTTTTAATCTCAAAAGTTAAAAAAAAAAAGAATCACAAGTTGGTCAAATCTTCCCTTATTACCACGACATTGACTCATCTTTGTGTGTCTTTTTAAATTCCGTGGAAGTAAAAAAACTCAAAATCTTTTTATTACACAAGAAACCAAAATTGCGCAAAGGTGTGGACTTTTCAAAAGGATTGAAATTAGTCTCAACTCTCAAGGAATGTGAAGGAAGATATATCTATTCTAAGAAATGATTAAAAGTTTTATCAACTTAGAATTGAATAAAATGACACTTATTTGCCAAATTGCATGATTATTGGTTCGTTCAATCATACCACAACAGTTGTGAACAAAAAGCTTATGCAATATATTAGTGTCTGTTAGGACATCTGAATGATCTGATCCAGTTCTAATATTATGTGTGTTTGGAGTTGTCCGATTCATCAAGTTTTAATGTTTGAATGTTTTCACGGGTTTTAGAAAATATATAATAAAATAAATACGTTACAAATATAATTAGAAAAACGAAAATACCATTAATCTAATTAAACTAGATTTTTAGCATTTTATGATTATTCCGTAAATTGTCTATCCAATTTAGTCAATTGTTTGACTATTTCGTTAATACACTATTCAGTCGAGCAAATATATAATAAAATTTACATAAGTTTCTGTTTGTTATTTTTTCGGTTTAGTTCAGTGGCAGTTAATCCGATCTTGGTTTGATTTGTTCATAAATAAATCCCGGTTAAATCCTGCTTCCGTACAAGAAACTGGGTCGATTCGGGTCGGGTTCGGATGGAGTGGCCCAATTACAATGTGTCATTAGTCTGTGGCTCAAATTTCTTTAGCAAAAAAAATCCTTCAAAAACCAAAGAAGTCCCAAGACTCAGTGCCATGGCCATGGCTTCTGCTATGGACTTATCTTCTCCAACGTTCTTCTTATCGAGAACTTCTTCTTCTCTCCGTCGTCTCTCCCCCATCTCCGTCTCTAGCTTCCGCCGTCACTCTAGCCGAAGATTACATGTATGTTGCCAGGCCACAGCCGGAACTCAGCCTCAGAGTGGTCTCTCTGACTCTGACTCCAAATTAGCCGCTCGTTCTGGACAGGACCGTCTTTTGAAGGTCCGATTACGTAATTTCTGTCTCTCATTCATCTATGTGCGGAGAGGATTCGGATATTTGAAATTGGATATTTTTCTCGGAATTTGCAGGTTCCGATATCGAACATCAGGAATTTTAGTATTATAGCTCATATTGATCATGGGAAATCGACGTTAGCGGATAAGTTGCTTCAGGTGACTGGTACTGTGCATAACAGAGATATGAAGGAACAGTTTCTTGATAACATGGATTTAGAAAGAGAACGAGGCATCACAATCAAGCTTCAGGTTCCTATTTCTGTTTTTTTTTTTTTGCTTTGGTTTCTCTGCACAATCAGTTGATACATTTGCCTATCAAGAATTTCTTTTCATAGTGTAAATTATATATACTGAAACAAGATTCCATAAGATTGTTCAGCAATAAGGTTATTCGTAGTGCAGGCAGCTCGAATGCGTTATGTTTACGAGGATACACCATATTGCCTCAACTTGATAGATACTCCAGGTCATGTTGATTTCTCTTACGAGGTACTTAAATCTTCTAATCCACTGAAATTTCGTTGATTCCAACATAGACTTATTGTCTACTTGGATACATATAAAGCTTAACCTTAAAGAAGTTACTTGGGACTCGCTGTTTGAATCTTCAAAATTTTGTAACCTTAACAGCTTAAATCTTTTTATCTTTATAGAAAATACAAATGATTAAGTTGCAGTTTGATGAAGAATACAGTGTTAATTTCTTTTCTTCTTTTAATAGGTTTCCCGATCTCTTGCTGCATGCGAGGGTGCTCTTCTTGTTGTGGATGCATCCCAGGTGAATTTTCTTTTCCTTGACATACAATTTTCTGACACGGTGTGGAAACCTGGAATCTTTTTGCTTTAGCTGTTTTTTCGCTTGATGAATTTGTTACGGTCTTTTTTAATGACCATGTACATTACTACAAAACTTTCTAAGTACTTCCTCCAACATGTGATTTAGGGTGTGGAAGCGCAAACATTGGCTAACGTTTATTTGGCTCTAGAGAACAACCTCGAAATTATTCCTGTAAGTACGGAATCATGCTTCATCTTATTGGTGTTTATATTCTTCTTCTTAATAAATCATTTCAAGTATATCTGTATATGTGGTACTTATCATCAATCTTTCCTTCGTCTCGTAAGTTATTCAGTGATGTCAATGCCCTTTTTTTATTTCAAGAAGTGAGAGTCCACAATAAGTTTAACTTTCAGGCCAAACATGTTATTAAAATAGCTAGCGTCACTCGAGCAGTGCATAGAAGATGCTTAATGAAGAAAAGAATAGCTTGTCTATGATAAGATAATGATAACGTTTGGTAATTACTTGAATCTGATTCATGACAATTCAGGACACCATAATGCAGTTTTATTTTCTTCCTGTTCAACAAATTGGTCTGTATACCAGAGTTTAAAGCAACGAACTCTACTCATTCATGCAGGTTGTGAATAAGATTGACCTTCCAGGCGCTGAGCCAGAGCAAGTTATCAGGGAGATTGAGGAGGTTAGTCCAATTTTATGATGTTTGTTGGTAATAGCAATCATACAATGCATCCAGTTATAATGTGATAGTATTCCTTCTTTGGTGTCTGCAAGAACTCTTCTCAGTCTTTTATGGTTCCTGTTGTCAAAATGTTAATGAGTACATTCAGCAAGGTTCTAGCTTCTATTAGATATTATGTTTGATATTTAGTGTACTTGATTTTAACCGTTAAACTTTTCTCTGTGATATATGTCTCGTTACTGCTATTCCAGAGACATCAGCCTTTATGTGAATAGTGTTTGACAATGCGGATTGTTTGTAGGTTATTGGGTTAGACTGTAGCAAAGCAATACTCTGCTCGGCAAAGGTTAGATTTTAAAATCATTTTGCTATTCTGCTACTTAAAGAAATAAAACGTGTGTCTCTATCCATATAATTACATTTTCTGGGCATATTTGGTTGATACAGGAGGGAATTGGTATTACAGAGATATTGAATGCAATTGTACAAAGGATACCTCCACCTCGCAATACTGTAGAAAAGCCCTTAAGAGCCTTAATTTTTGACAGGTTTGCACTTGCTGTTTTTATCCATAATGACGTTTACCCTTTCTAGAACATTATTGAGGCAAAACATATAGTCTAAGTTGTATTGTTATATGATAATTGGACTGTTCATTGGCTTGTCAAGTCAGTTCCAGTTATGCCCTATCACTGGTAAACTAAAAATGAGTGTGAAGTATTCACTTTATGTCTTGATTAGTCTACAAACGTGCAATGTTTACATATTAACTACTTATATTTTTCTTCCACAATACATTTGTCTGCAGTTATTATGATCCATATCGTGGTGTCATTGTATACTTTCGAGTTATCGATGGGAAAGTAAAGAAAGGCGACAGAATTCTTTTCATGGCAAGCGGAAAGGTTTTTTCTTTTTCTTTCTACTCTGTAGTCTGGATGTCTTTCCACTTGATCAAGCTAGCTTTCCATATGCCAAAAAAAATTGAATGTAATTCGTGCATGTCAACTTTTCGTGGTCTATTTCGTTAGAGTGGGTGCAGTGTTATTCTGTAATTATTTCAGGAAAATTGAGAGTCTGTCTTCTAAAAAAGCTTTCTCTTGTTTCACCAGTATCTCATGTTATCAATTTTGCATCAATTGCAGGACTATTTCGCAGATGAAATCGGCGTTCTATCTCCAAATCAAATTCAAGTGGATGAATTATATGCGGGTGAGGTAGTGTACTCTTTGAACATAATTTTTTTGTTTGTTTCATACTTTCCTGTGCTTTCATTTCCCATTTTCTGGTGAAAATTTCAGCAGCAACCTTGCTTTTTACGAAATGAAGATGTCAGTTTTCTTTTGCAGTTCTGGGTTCCGTTCCATCGCATGTTAATAGGGAAACTATAAGCATTTTTATCTGGAAGGATTTCCTTATCATTTCCTTGTAGCAGCTTTGGTAGAAGATGGAGCTGTGATTAATAAGATTTTGAATGCAATAAAGCAAATGTGTTTTCACTTTTCTTGTTTGGCTATATTTGATGGGGAATGGTTAATTGCATCGTATCTCAAGTGCTAATAGCTAGAAAGATGTGCTGTTGATACTGCTTCTGTATATCAAATTTGTCTGACTATCATGCCTCAATCCTTGCACATATTTTGAATGTTTTTAACTACAGGTGGGGTACATTTCTGCTTCTATAAGATCGGTTGCAGATGCCAGGGTAGGAGATACAATAACAACATATAGCAGAAAGGCAGAGAGCTCTTTACCTGGTTACGAGGAAGCTACCCCTATGGTGTTCTGTGGCCTGTTTCCAGTTGACGCTGACCAGTACTGAGCTTTTGTTGTTCGTTTGCTGACATTTGTTTCTATTTATGTAAGTTTTTTCACATGTCGTCTATGATGACAGGTTTCCGGATCTTCGAGATGCATTGGAAAAACTGCAACTGAATGATGCCGCGTTGAAGGTATTAGCAAAGTGAAACTACAGAAAATAAGTTTTTTTTTTGTCTGTCCACTATAAGTTGTGTAGTAGCAACTAGGGACGTTCAATCTTTTTGGTTTGTGGGGGGGAAGGAGTTTTGAAATTATTATGACTGAAAAGTGTTGCTATACGATACTTTCTTGATTCTGTTAATGGTTTATAGACATCAAACATGTTGCATTTATAAATGTGGTTGTGGCACCAGAGACAACTATGATCTTCTTTTGTTTTTCTTAGCCAATATAGACCTATGCTCAGTTTGCTTCAAAGGGGAATGTGAAGTTTTTTGGTAAAGAGCTGGACTGTAATTTTTACTGGTCCTTTTTCAATGGATAATTAAAGATAATACCACTCTATTGTATGTATCTTTGTTATTGTTATTCACATTTGGTCTAGGGATTAAAAAACAACTACGTTAGCTGAAATCCACCTATACATTTGTCCTCAACTTCGTTGTTAATCCTGCAGTTTGAGCCCGAAACTTCAAGTGCCATGGGCTTTGGCTTTAGATGCGGTTTCTTGGGTCTTCTCCACATGGAAATTGTGCAGGTCATACAAGTTTTGCTCTTCTTGTTTTAAAATGTTTTTGATGCGTCCTACTGATTGATGCCATGCTACACCGATAACCGAAAAGAAGTTGATAGACAGATTTTTGCATAAATAATATGCAAATTTTACTTAATCCAGCTTCCTGTCTGATGGATAACCACCATATATTGTATATAGGATGGATAACCGATATAAGTTGATGGAAGTCCACAGAGTCAATTATATCATGCTTCCGTTCTAATGCTCCAGTTCATCTTCTTTGCAGGAAAGGCTAGAAAGGGAATACAACTTAAATCTTATTACCACTGCTCCAAGTGTTGTGTATAGGGTGCACTCTGTAAATGGTGATACTGTAATTTCCTCTTGATCCTACACTTTTAATTATTGTTCTTCCCTGGAATTGTATCCTTGTGTATGTCTTTCTTGATACCTAGAGCCTTCCTACCATTTAAACTAATGTTTCTGCAGACTATGTGCTCAAACCCATCTCTTCTTCCACAACCGGGGCAAAGGAAATCAGTCGAAGAACCATACGTTAAGGTTACTTTTTCTGCTGCATAAATATTACTGATATTTTCACATGATACGTTTCTTAGAATTACATATCCTTACTGCAAAATGATAATTATACAGATTGAGTTGCTTACACCAAAAGACTATATCGGTGCGCTTATGGAGCTCGCTCAAGATAGGAGAGGGGAGTTCAAAGAAATGAAATATATAGCTGAGAACAGAGCTTCTCTCCTCTATGAGTTACCCCTTGCAGAGGTGAGGTTTTGCCTGTGCACAGTTCAGATAGTCACTATGAAATTTTAGATATGTCTCTCTTGATTAAGTAAACTGATCTTCTCGTTATTTGGTCCCTGCTATTTTGCAGATGGTGGGAGATTTCTTCGATCAATTAAAGTCCAGGACCAAGGGATATGCGAGCATGGAGTACTCAGTTATTGGGTTAGTTCCACCAACCTTATTGCACAGATCATCTCTTAGTTAGTGATGCAGGCCTTCAGTTTTAGGTGATTAACTTAGAAGCTCGTCAGCTATTTTTTCATATATGATTCTTAGTAATCAAAAGCCACAAGTAATCTGAGAAGCTTTAATAGATCTATGTATCCTTTGAGCTTTTTTATGTCTTTCTTAGCAACTTCATTTCTTATAATATGTGTGCAGGTACAGGGAAAGTGATCTGATAAAACTCGATATTATGATTAATGCTGAAATTGTGGAACCTTTATCAACCATTGTACACAGAGACAAGGTTAGTTATTAAAGCTTTTTAATCTGAATTTTGTGAACCTAGCGTGCTTCCACACTTCTCTAAGTGTAAAGCTTTATGAAACTGTTCCTATTTGCTTAAACCTCTTAGTACTGTTGAGTTGAGCACGTCTCTTAGTATTTAGCATTGAGTTATATGAGTCATGTCCTCACAGTACTGTGGAATCCTTTTGAACTATACTTTCAGGCATATTCTGTTGGGAGAGCTTTGACTCAAAAACTCAAAGAGCTTATTCCGCGACAAATGTTTAAAGTCCCCATCCAGGTATTTTTACATTTAAGCTTCTCTATATCATTTATTTTCTCTTCTGAATAACTTGTAGTTTTCTAAGAATGCTTTGGAGATTTTTTAATCTACCACTGAGGGCCTAAGGCACATCAGAAGGATTGGATCTTAGATCTTCCTCTTCTGAACTTATTAAACTTAACTTCTGATCAAATGGGTCTGGTACAATGGCCTTCGAATATACAAACTGAGGAAGATATTTTTGACATAAAAATATACTTACAGGCTTGTATAGGAACAAAAGTGATTGCTAGTGAAGCGCTCTCAGCAATCAGAAAGGATGTTTTGGCGAAATGTTACGGTAACTACACAATTCCCTTGCTTCCCTTCCTCCTTTCACTAAAGCATAAAATAGCCACCACATGGCTTGTTATCGAAACTCTTTAACCGGTTTAGCCTAAGCGCTTCGCACCTCTTGTGTTACCAGAAACTTCTCTTCACTCTTTCTGGTGTCAATCGGATTCAAAAATAAGAATGAAGTAGCTTTCGCTTTAATGTATTTGTTCCCGCGAAGCCATCTCCTCTGATCTTGTTACTATGATTCATTCAGGTGGAGATATTTCTCGGAAGAAGAAGCTTCTTAAGAAACAGGTACTCTTTTTTTTCTGCTAAGAATAAGGCTCGATAAGGGAGAAATCCGTGATTTACAATTCAGCAATTTCGAGTGACCGTAACATGTTTTTATTTTTTTTCAATTTAAATTTTGATTTCAATGTGTATACAGGCGGCAGGTAAGAAGAGAATGAAAGCCATAGGTAGAGTTGATGTACCTCAAGAAGCTTTCATGGCCGTCCTCAAACTTGAACGAGAGGTTTTGTAACAATTTTTATAGTTTTAAGTCGCTCGAGAATCAAGATCTCCATTACATTATATTTCATTTGATCTCTTTGTAATATTGTGCAAATTATTTTCACCTAATGCAATTATTTTCTCATTTCTGTATGTATTCGGAATAAATGGTGGGAAGTGTTTTTTTATTACTAATTAAAATGATTTCTACACTGCTTTCAAATCTTTCAGATATTTCTGGTTGAAAAACGAATACTAATATTTGACCAAAAAGAAAGAAAAAAAAACGAATACTAATTCCCGATTCCTAGAAATGGTCCGACATAACTGGCAAAGGCTTGGCAAATGGGGACACAAAAAACATGTGTACATCAAAGATTAATGTAGTAGATGTCTTATTAATCCTTTTATTTAATCATAACAAATAACCAGAGAAACAGGAGACACAACGATCTTTTCTTATCGCGGGAAAACAACAACTTGATAACAACCACTTTCTATTCCAAAATCACAAATTCAACTTTAAAAATTAAAGGAGATAAAATTTCAAATATTTGTTTCTTCACGTTTTTTTTTTTTTATCTCAATCCAGAGGAAGCTTATTGAGCTTACGGTAACTGTAATCCTTGAAAGCAAAAGGTTTAAACTTTGGCGGATTAACATCTCCGGTAAGCTCCGGTAAAGGTCCGACGATCATTTCACGGTGAGGCTCTAAGAAAACCGGCCACGACATCCTCGTCTTATCCTTATCCACCGTCGTTCTATGCAACACATTTTTATACCTCCCATTACTCAGCCTCTGCAAAATTCACTAATCATTCCATTAAAATAAAATAAAAATAAAAACATTTTTTTACAATAAACTAAATATTTTATAAAAACAACAATACGGACCAGAATCTGATCGCCGATGTGGACGATGACGGCGGAAGGAATATACTCGGCGTCGAACCAGTGATCGTCTTTAAAGACTTGAAGTCCAGGAACTTCGTTAGGGACTAGAAGAGTGATTCCACTGAGATCCGTGTGTGCCGGTACTCCTAATGCTAAATCCGGCCGAGGACACGGCGGATAATAGTTAATTTTCATCATATACTCCGCCAACTCTCCGCCGAGACCTTCTTTTAACGCATCACGACGTAACCCTAATCCTTCCGACAGAAGCCCTAATAATGTCTCTGATAGCTTCTTCACATGCAATGCGTACTCTTCATTCACCTCCCTAACATAAAAATCCATGCAATGCAACCAAAAAAAAAAAAATTAAATTACGTGTTTTTATGAATGTTCTGTTTTTATGAATGTTCTATTTTGTGCTCTGTTTTTGAAACTTTTTTTTTTTTTGTTTTTCTGATGACAAAAATAAATAACTATGAGTACCTGTATTCCGGTGGATTCTTAGGCCAGAATCTGTAATTAACGCACGACGGTGGCCAGATCCGGTGAAAGAGATGATCGACCCAAGCTTTCTTACCTTCTACCTCTTTCTGTAGCTTCGTTCCATAACCTTCGATGTCTTTCGAATCTTCCGGTTTAGCCACCGTCTCTTTCTCCGACGACGGAAGCTCGAAAAACTTCCTCCCGACTTCTTGCAACCTCTGTATAAGCTCCGTCGGAATCCCGTGGTTAATCACCTGAAAAATCCCCCATTCTTCGCTCGCTTTCACCACCGCACGAATTACGTTTTCTTCGTCGGGATCACTTAGATCGACGACGGGGATCGCCGGTGTTGGACCTCGGAAAGTTGTGATCGCCGGTTGTTCTTTCTCCGTTCTGATGAATTCCGACGGAATTGATTCGGCTAGAAGTGACGACGATGAAATGTCTTGGACTCTCTCGATCTCCATTTGGTTTTTTGAGGTTTGTTGTCGGAAACAATGGCGGAAAGATTATGGTTTTCAGAGGAAGAGTGTAGAGAGTTTGGTTTTTAACGATGGAGGAAGTGATGACGTGGCGGAATCTTGGCCTTTGGATAGAGACAACTACCACATAAAGTACGTGTTTGTTGATATTCTTTTTTTTCTGGTAAGACTATCATTAATGATTTTTAGCGGGTATCATTACATATAAAATTATTAAAACACACTTTTTCTCTTCATTTTACTCAATTTTATATCTTTTCTTTCATCATTTTATTTAACTTTTATTAATTTTATATTTAAACATACCCTAACTAAAGTTTAAACTCTCTCCAAAAGTATCAACTCATTGATACAAAAACACTCTCTTTCCAAAAGTATCAATTCATCTTTTTTTTTACTCAAATTTTATATTTCAATACATTCCATTATTTCAACAAAAACACTTTTTTTTATTTTTATTCAAATTTTAGTAATTTTATATTTAATGATAACAAAAAAACAAGATCATCAATAATAATGCTCAAAAGTCGAGGCTTCATGACGTCGTTATTCCCTGACGAGGGTTGGTACCGGATTTTATATATATATATGTAGGAATTTATTAATTACTTTTGTTGTGGTGGTAGTTTGATGTTATATCCGAAAAAACAAAAACAAAAAAATTGATGTATATTTGACCCCAAAAAAAAAAAAATTTGATGTTATATTTTTGGCCAGCAAATACAAGAATCGAAGACTGATATTTTTGGTTGACATATCTCATATCAATCTTTATTAATACTTTCAACTGTTTTTTGCAATATTTTATAAATCTTTACTGGTTTGGGTTGGTCCATATATTGGAAAAAAAAATTAATATATTTTTATGTTGACATTTCTCGTTGGTTTTCATGCAAACAAAAATAAATATCATTTGCAGTAGTTGACTGTTGACAAAGTAAATATCAATCTTTAACACTTTCAATTTTTTTTGCACTATTTTATTATATAAAGAAAAATATGTATAAAAAAAAGTGATACATAAGCAAAATTGTAATTCATCATATCGTAATATACGTTAATTGTTAATCAGATAATGACATAAGCTCACTTAAAATTAATGAAAAAATATAAAAACAAAAATAGAAAACCAACAAAATAATTTTCAAATAACTAACCAAATAGTAAAAAAAAATTATTTTTAACTTTAACTATGAAAAAAAAAATTTCTAATAGTCTCCACTAACTAGACTAAAAAAATCTAAAAAATTGAAAAATAAACAAAATAATTTTTAAATAACTAACCAAATAATAAAAAGAAAAAAATTCTTATTTTTTAAATTAAATATGAGAAAAAGAACATTTCTAATTGTCCCCATTAGGTAGACTAAAGAAAATCAAATAGTTTAAACTAACTATAAAAATAAATTAAGAAACAAAAAAGAATGAGTATAAACCATAAAGAAAATAGAGAACAAAAATCAAGTAAGAAAATATTATCACGAAAGTTTGACATGTAAACAAAATTATAACTCACCAGATCGTGACATATGTTCAATATTGATCAGATGATGCATGTGTTAAAACTTAAAATTAAATAAAAAAAAAAGTAAAACTATAAATAGAAAACGAACAAAATAATTGTTAAAGATTATATATAGAGAGACTATAAACAATACAAAAAAATACAAAAAAGTAGAGAGGAAATAGAAATTTTAATTAAGAAAAAAATATGAATGGAAATCTCAATGTTAAAGTTTATACAAACATATAAAAAAACAAATCTACAAACATATTTATTTTGTAAACATCGTTATAAAATATTACAAATAAAAAAGAAATCTTCTACCTATATTTTTCAATGTTAAAAGAGGATATTACATAAAATGAAAATGTATACATGTTATGAAATAATAATAATATATTTACTGTTAATATCTCAAAAGTGTAAGATTTGATGAGTATATATAGATTTCTATAAAAATAAACCGATGACATCAGTGATATTTATCAATCGTAGATTTATATATAATGGTTGATAATACTATTTATAAAATATTTTATAAGTTTTTATGAAATTACTCACATAAATTTATTGTTTTATGATTGAACTCTATGATATTTTAATTGGTATAAGACTTTATCATATAATTAATATAAATTCACAATAGGTAACAAAACTTTTTTTGTTATTGAGGATATGATTTGAATTAAATATATGTATATATATATCGGTCTGCATCATATGAATTAGAGAAGACATGAGAATTAAAATATGAATTAAATTTAAATGGTTTAAGATCAATGTTTAAATATTAAAAATATTTTTATAATTTAACGGATTAGTAATTAAAACTTAAATTTTGAGATTAATAATTTGTAATATGTTTATCTACGTATTAACGCGGATCCTAATCTAGTTTATATATACGTAAATCTTTATTGCTTTGGGTCGTTGCATGAATTATTAAGCGGAAAATAGATTAAAAAATGTAACCTAATAGTTTATGTTAATATCATTGATGTATGGTGAGTTAAATTCAAACATGTATTCCCTCCGTTTTAATATATACGATGTTTTAGAAATTTTGCATATATTAAGAAAACATATTAATTCTGATCTATTAATACATTGTTTTTAGCACTAAACAATTTTATATTAATTTAAGCCAATAGTAATTCAATAAAATTAATTAATATGTCTTGAAATTTACAATTCATCATTATTAATTCTTAAAACTGCATTAAAAATTTAAAACATCATATATTTTGAAACAAAAATTTTTTTTCTGATATATATTATATTAAAACGGAGGGCGTATATTGTATATTATTGAAGAAGAACATTTATATTTACTGATATATAACAGTCAAATTTATTAATTTACCAAAGCTAGTTTAATGGCATATAATATTTTATTGAACAGAAAAAATGTTTTGGCTATATTATTGTTTTATTATTTTACGGGAAAACGTAATAATTCTCTCCCCCAAAATTACCGTATCTCTTTAGATAGATCCTGAAAATTAATTTCGTACTATTTCTCCTCGTAATTAACATTACACGTTTATTTCACCCTTATTCTGGGTATTCTCGGTTAATAATAAAATCCGATCGTAAACTGGAAAACCAAATACACCGGTTGACCGAGACTCAGAAAAAATAAAAGAATTGAAAAAAAAATTA
Organism: Arabis hirsuta; assembly: GCA_964056655.1. Lineage (NCBI taxonomy): Eukaryota > Viridiplantae > Streptophyta > Magnoliopsida > Brassicales > Brassicaceae > Arabis > Arabis hirsuta. The sequence goes on along the minus strand of OZ053302.1, from coordinate 5,114,128 downwards.
TAAATAATCTGGGAGAAAATTTGCCAGAAATACAACAAAAAAATTTATAATTTGAAAACTAACAAAAAAACACTAAATCCAATGGTCTAAAAATTGCCGCATATTTTCCCTAACTTTTTTTTTTTTTTGGTTATTTACCAAAAATGTTCATAATCTGGCAAAAAAAATAAAAAAATTGAAAAACAAAAAACAAAAAACAAAAACAAATGAAAAAAAAATAAAAATAAAAAAATAAACAATCCTTCTTCTTCTTCTTCTTCTTCTTCTTCTTCTATGCAATAAGCAAATCCGATTGGTTGCATAAGCAAAATAAAAAACAAGCACATGAGAGCTGTAATAAGAGAACAAATCCCATCGGTTTATGCAACAATCGGACACTACCAATTGATTTATTGCATTATTGAGCTTATGATTCGAGCTGAATTTTTTTGGTAATCAATTTAGCTCAAATATACTTTTTCTCATTCAACAAGTTCAGATTCTCCTTTCAAAGCGAAATCAAAAAGAGGGAAAAGAAGCACACGAAAGCTGTAATAAGATAACAAAACCCAGTTAAAGAAAAAAAAAAGACAATCGAAGTTGATTGACCATCCTCCTTGTCCTCGTCACTCTCACCACCACCACTCCTCTTCCACTCCCTCCTCCCCCGCAACCCCAACCGCTGGAGCTCGCCGTAAAATCGGAGTCGCCGTTGATCTCTCTGATGAAAGCGCCTTTGCCGTCCGTTGGGCTGTAGATTACTACATCAGTCCCGAAGACGCCGTTGTTCTTCTCCACGTTCTCTTCTGCGCCGATTGGGGACTTCTCCCTCTCAAAACTCAACCTCCTCTAGAAGATCCATCTTCTCAATCTCACCAATCGCATTAGCAACCAAGTCAAGAGGATTTCGGGTGGGTTTCGTGTGGGTTTCGAGTGGGTTTCGGTTTACTGTTTGATAATCGGGTTATTAACAGTTAAGTAACGGTTTTGGTTTCTAATAAATTTGTTAACAGAAATTTGGTCAACAGTAAACCAAATTTTAACCGATTTGGGGTGAAATAAGCGTTTAATATTCATCTTAGGAGGAAATAAACGCTTAATATTTATTATGTGGGAAAATAAGCGTGTAATGTTACTTATTAGGGGAAATAGTACGAGATTAGTTTTTCGCATTTATCTAAACAGATATGGAAATTTTGAGGGAGAATTAGTACGTTTATTTCACTAATCTTTTCTTATTTTTGGTCATCACCACTAATTTCAAATGAAACCAACTCTCTAACCCCAAATATCAAAACCTAGCTTTTCTCCCTCAAACGATTTTTGAACCATCATTTTCTCCCCTTGGACACGACTACACACCGGTGGTTCCATTTCTTATTCTGCTTTAGTCTCTTGTTAGTTCTATAATGTATATATAACAAGTTTGTGGTTCGGATTCATGTCAGAGATGTTCATGAGATTGAAAAGGCGACGGTTCTTCTCCGGCTTCGAACGTGACTTTATCAAGTTTCTAGTGGTATTTTTTCGAGTTGAACTTCCACAAGTTGGCTATGATGATCGAATTGGCGATGACTTTGCTTATTACGGTGGAGTTTTCTCATCATCATTCGCTCGCATAGGCGATCTTTAACGTAACTCTTCTCGAAGGCTCTGCAATTCTGCAATGATTGATATGACGTGGAATCTACAGGATCGTCTTCTTCAACTTACGACGTCATCTTCAACGTTTATTCCTCATCATCTTCTCCTCCTTGTGATGTGTTTAAGTTCACGAGGAGAAGTGGATTGGACAGATTGTTGCTTGAAGAAAAAGTAGAGAATAAGAAGAAGATTAGATTAAGGGAAACTATACTTTTGTTTTCTCTTATCATTTGTGCGTCTAAAGTGTGGTTGTCAGCGTGTCGTTTTGTTCTTCCTTATGGTGTTGGTTGTGATGGGGTGTGCACCGGTGACGATAGTTCAACAAATCTAAGTTTGTCATGTCTTGAATGTGATCCAAAAAGCATTGGTATCACGATCTCTGGATCTCGGTTTTAATGAATAATCGCATTATCTCTTACTTGTAGAGCTCATCCGGTGATGTCGCAATAATCAAAACTTTTGCCGGTTTTCCGAAGCAAGTGTACATGATCGAAGAAGGGGCATAGCAATGTTTAAGTTGGTATATGATATATATCATTGTATTAAGTTAATTGCAGGTGTTCAGATGATACAAAAATATGTATTCTATCAATTTTTTTCACCAATTATGTACAACTCGGAATACCATATTTTCAAAACAAAATATCAGAACCTAAGGCCCAATAGATCCATGTAATGGGCTGGATTCATAATTTGGAAATAAAATAACTTATGTGGCTAATATATAAAATCAAAAAGGTTAATGGGGCTCCAAAATAACAACACCTGTATAAAATATCAACGAGTGTACATATATAAGTAAATAAATGTGGGGCTAATTCACTAAAACACATAATAAGTTTTTTCGTCTTTCCCATAAGGAAGGACGACGACCAAACAGCTGAGAGCGAGAGAGAGAGGCGAGCAAAAGAGAGAGAGAGAGAGAGACCAAAGAGATCTCAACAACTGTGTTCGTCTCCTCGAGAGAGACACTTCTCTTTCTCTCTCGAAGACGAGCATCCCGAATTTCGTACATTCTCCGTAAGATTCTCGAGTCCTTGTGTCTGTTCTCTTGTTTGTGGCGGGAATATCGATCCTCTTTTACGCTTTCGTGTGCGATTTTGCTTTCTTCCATTGTCGATTCTGTATCGGCTTCGATTTTTTGGTACGTTTTTGTGATTGTTGCGTTTCTTCTTCGATTGATTTGGTATGGTGTTAGTCTGGCTTTTGTGTGTGATTCCTGTCGGTTTCGCGTTCTGGGTGGGTTTTGGGATTCTCCGAAACTGACGCATGATAGTGATTTCTTTGCTTGATCTTGGGTTAATGGTTTCGATTCATCGGTTTCGTTTTTTGTTGATTGGGTTGGTCGATTATTGCTCTGAAGTGGTAATTAATCGGTGAAATTTCGCCGATTGTTTCAGATCTTTTCTAAATTCGATTGGGACGCGATAGTTCTAGGGTTTAGGTGCTGTATCGATTTCTGCATTGGTTTTTCTGAATTACATTGTTCATTGGGTGGTTATTTTTTTCCACATGATCTCACAATTCCCACTTGCTTATCGATGGTCTCTGTTGAATCAGATTGAAATTAGAATCAGGTCTAGGGTTAGTTGCTATCATTTTTCATTTTATGCCACTTTTGTGTATGTGATTAATTCTTTGCAAAGTGTGCTTGACATTAGTGTATCCGTAAACGCATATGGGTTTGAGATTAGTAGGTTAATTCTCTGTTGTTTACAGTTTCCAATTTGTAAAGAAATGTGTGTGGTATGTAACAGAAAGTCTCTGAAGATTAGCTTATGTGACGTCTTGCTTTTATATGATATTTCTTTTCCCTTTCTTGCTTGGACGATCTGTTGTGTCGATTTGTTGCTACATTTCCTTGATGTGTCTTCTATGATTGCAAAGAAAGTGAAATTGTGCTAATCTCATATAGACATTCAGGTTTACGGAATTCGTGTTACATTGTAGGTCTTTCTAGCGAACCTGAAGGATGCCTCTACTAAAAAAGAAGCCACATAAACTACTGGAGCCCCCAAACGACTTGGAGCCATATGAACTTGTTTATCAAGTCCGTCTCACAAAGGAGATTTTTCGAGACTATCAGTATCCTTCTTCTACTTTTTTTTTTTTTTTTTAACTATGTTTCAAATATTTGCCTTCTCCTAGTGTGCGCAGTCTGCGGGAAAATAAATGAACTTGAAACTTGCAATGCTGTTTCATTCTGGAACAACCTTTATTCATATAATTCTTCAAAGGCCTGGTTATTCATGTTTACCAATGGACATGCTGTGTGAGAACTATTTGTCTGCTTAACATAAAATAGACTGTACTTGAAGAGGATAAATCTGTATCTGAAGCGAGTTTGGACATGTAAATCTACTGGAAAAACTAGCTTGACCTACGAGGAGGCCTTAGAGTCAGAAAAACTGGCAAGCAAGAAGGTTCAAACTCTGCCCAGAGAGCTAGTAGCACCTGCTTTACGTATCATCCAATTCAGTAAGTTTGTTAACTCCCTTATTAGATTGTGGTTCATTCTTCTGATATAACTGTTTCCAAGTCTTGATTTCTTTAGTTATGTAAGAATTACTATGTGTATTTTGAGGGTGGCAGCATAATTGTCTGTATCTTCTTAAAATCCCGGAAACTTAGGCAGCTGTCAGGAACTCGAATGTTCCAGACTTTTTAATATTAAATGTGCCTCTATAATTTCGTAGGATGCTTTTTAGATGCCGCCACTCGTAATGGTACCAATTGGTTGCATTTACGATTATCAAAATTCCTGTTCTGACAAAGACTACAATTTTCAGTGGAAGGGAACTAAGAATGCACTCGTTGGGTACAGATCAATTAAATCATCAAAAACAGAATTTGTGGCAAACTTTGTCATAATTTGATTCTTGAAGTAGATCAATCAGCTCAATGAAAACGTACCTGCACTCACAATAGTGGAAAGGGATCCTCTCTAGTTATGCAAACACAAGATGGTTATTTTTATGGTTCTTACCATCTTCACTAAATTTGACCATATATTTTTGATAAGTTACCAACTGTAGTTAGATAAACCTTTGCTTTTTCTCTGTCAGTTCTGTGAATCAGGACAAGCTTTTTGATCTTGTTTGTATAGCTTTCTTAATACTAGAAGTCTCTCGTGTATGATCACTATTTCTGACTCTTTCTCCTTCATTTTGAATAGGTATGTTTTCGTTGAAAGATCTTGCCGATAAAATAGCAGCAGAGTTGCAAAATTGCTATTTCGCTGGTGCAGAGTTGTATGGAAAAAGGGATGGCGAGTTGCAGCCGTGCAAAATCTTGAAGGTAGTGACAGATGGGGATAGTAAACCTCACTATGAGGTAGGCTTCCTTGACAAAGATAAGGAAATAAATGAAAACACAGTGCTGTTTGGGGAGGAGCTGTCATGGAAGAAGTTTCCATTTAGTAGAAATTTTCTGAAGTCTTTCATCCGGGAGTCCACTTGCCATAGTATACCTTGGGTAGTTAAAGAGTATCTGGTTAAAGCACATGGGATCACGAGTAAGATTCCCAAGGAACTACAGAACAAATATGTCTATCAGAATGGAGAACTGGTTCAGCAAAGGAAACAGGTAGATGTAAAGTACATCACCATACAATAATTTGTTGCGTTGCCAAATAAAATTGGTCTATGTACTAATCGGTTTCATCTCATCACTAAACTATAGGAAGATAAAACCGGAAAGGAAAAAGGAAAAAGAAAGAGAGCCGAAAATGACAGACATGAGGAGACAGATAGAGGTAGATGTGTGCTCTGCAATTCATTTTTATTCCAATGTTTCTTAACTTGTGCAAAAGATCCTTCGCAATGTCAGTTACATTTCAGGTTTATAGCTGAAATCATTAATCGTATGTGTTCTCTTGATCTTATGGAGAATATTTTTGACTTGGGGATATGCATTCCAACTGACGATTGTTCGTGAATAAATGAATTTCTGTCTCTCTATATTGTCTACTGATTTGTCGTTGTTGGCGATTGTTTTTCCAGAGGTTAATGAGACTGAGGAAGAGCCTATCAATTATCCAATTGAAGATTTACTGTTGCCACTTGATCCCAATGATGCTGATATCACTCCGCGTCCTTCTCCTTCACGGGACTTTAGTGTTCCAATGGATTGTATTGGGGATCTTCTTATGGTCTGGGACTTTTGTTCCTCATATGGTAGGCAGCTGCATCTATGGCGATTTTCTCTTGAGGACTTTGAAAATGCTGTCTGTCATAAGGAGAGTAATTTGGTTCTTATCATGGAAGTGCATGCCTGTCTTTTCCGGTTCCTTATCAATGAAGGCAGTGGTCGTTTCAAAGCTTTACAGCGAAGGAGTCGCAAGTCAAAGGTCAGATCGTTGTCTCATGGAAATGATCCTTAATTGGCCGCTCAGTAATATGATATTCTCATTCAGCATTAAGTCGCCTGCCTTCTGATTTTTTTTCAGTGTTGTTTTGTGATTGATGGCCTGCTTGTTGGTTGTTCATCTTATTTCAGATAACATTGATCACATGGACAGAGTTTTTATGTGATTTCCTGGAATCAGTCGAGACTCCTGATTTGTGCTCTGACATTGGAACAATCAAACGGGGACATTATGGTCTACTCGACCCCAATTTAAAGTTGAAAATCTTAAGGGAATTAGTGAATCGTATAACTGAAACAAGTGTGTTCAAGGGGGAAGTAGATGAACTTGTTGAACAACGACATGCCCTTGGAGCTGCTAGAAGAGAAGAAGCATTGGCGGAGGCCCGACAGAAAAGAGAGGAGAAAGAACGGTCCAAAACTGGTGATGAAGCTGATGGAGTTTCGGACAATAACAGAATGGAGAAAAAGAAAAATAGCCCACAAGTAGTAGAAAACAGCAAAGACAGCAAAATGAAAGAGAGCACTGCGGGGGAAATCAAGATGGAGAATGGGTTTGTTTCTTCAGAAAAAAATGAAAAAACAGAGAAAAGGTTTGGCTTACCTATATACGCATAAGCAGAATATCTGGTTTTCATATCACTTGGGAGCTCATCATTTTTCTTATTGTAGTGATAGGCTTATGGGGAATGTCTATCTGAGAAAGCACAAAAGGCAGATGATGGATACAAAAGTCGAACCAAAGGAGGAGGAGGGGGAGGAGGAGGAGGAAGAAGAAGAGGAGGAGGAGGAAGAAGAAGAGGAGGAGGAGAAGCAGGAGGTAAAATCAGCAAGTGAAGATGAGAAAGGAACTTCAGAAAGGAGGGGCCCTAAACAGAGGGTTGAGTTCATCACCTCATTATTATTGTTGATATGTGGTTGTTTGCATATGCACACTTATTGCTTTGACCCATCAAGTCTGAACGTTTTATTTAACATGCAGAGGCTATATTATGAGCGAGAGATGGAGAAAATAGTCATACGTCCAAACCCCTTGGGTAAAGATCGGGATTACAACAGGTACTGGTGGTTCCGTAGCAATGGGAGGATATTTGTAGAGGATTCTGATTCCAAAGAATGGGGATATTATACCTCCAAGGAAGAGGTATCATTAATGCTATGGTTTTATTTGTTTGGTTGAACATTGGTTGTATAGATCTTGCTTAAACTTGTGTTTGTTTCTTAAAATCCAGCTCGATGCGCTGATGGGATCACTAAACCGTAAAGGAGAGAGGGAACTGTCTTTACACATACAGCTGGAGAACTTCTATGACAGAATATGGTAAGTAAAGCTGCGTTTATTTAAGTCTCAATTGTTTTTTTGTGTCACGTCTTTACAACCCGGTAATGACTTGTGTGTTTGCAGCTCCACACTACAAAAGAGGACAAAGGACATTGCTCACAACATAGAAATGGAAGAAGCAGTGGTTAGGAGATCTACTCGTGTACGAGCTCCACTTCATGAAAATCCAGCTAGTGCCTTCATGAGATATGTTAACAAGTGGAAAGAGGACTAAACATAGCAGAATGCGATTCTGTATAGGAAAAGCTCGCAGTTGCCAAACTTGCCATTTTCGGTCTGCCTTCTCTCTGTGTTTTTCTTTTTATTCTTCTTTAGGGTCTAGTAGAGCTTTACAAGTTACAACAAAAGGCATAGCCTTATGGGTATGGTAAAAGCTAAAAGCCTACCTAAGTAGAAAGATGGTGTTGGATTTTGTTTTTTCAGTTGCCATTCATCATCACCTTCTTTTCAAATACTCTTTGATTCTGAGGTTCCATTTGTTCGTTTTACCGGGGAAATTAGAAGTTTCGTTTTACTGTTCTCAAAATGCTTCATTGCATCCATGTCTGATTTTGTTTAGTGGCTATATCCCTAAGCTTTGTTACAGAAGAATTGGATCAATTAGGCTAAACCTTATATACAAATTTACAAAGCTGTCAATTTATACCTCTTTTAGAGGTTGAAATTTTAATGAGCAAGGAGTGTGGTTCGAAAAGTTCGATGGCATTGCAACTTTGCCTTGGCAGGAAAATGAACCATTTATGAATATACGTTACTTATAAGTGAAAAACAGTAAAACTGTTCCCTCGCCAGTATCTTCAAAAATAAAACTCCCTTCATGAGAAGGTAACATTTATATAGGTGTTTATAATTCAAGAGATTACACACTTGCAAAACATTAGAAGAACAAAAATTCTACTTGGTTCTAATACCAGGAACACCTTGGAGACGCATTTTGGAAACAACATTTCTTGGGATAGCTGGTGGGATGTCAAGGCCCATGCTGCGGCTAAACTCATTGGCTAATGCCACTAGTCTGGTCGTGTCTTTTGCAATCATCTTCTGAGATTTGTAGTATCCTAACCACGCCTGATACGCCGCCTCCTTGCTATTCATTTCCACTTGGCTAAGCCCCCTCTTCACCTGGATTCATCATATCCAACAAGAAATTTTCCATCAATACTCAAATACTCTTGAAGATCTTGACTTCAAAGAGGTTTATGTTGTGAGACAAATTCCAACAATGGCATTTGTATAGAGATTCTAAGTCCAAGCCTTACCCTTTTCACTGCCTCATGGTCTACTGGGGGTAGAGGAGACTTAGTGATGGGTATGTCTTTAACGGACGACAGAAAATACTCTTCCCACGGTGCCAACACTAGTACACCTTCCCCTGCCTTACCTTTCCTCCCGGTTCTGCCTAGTCTATGTACATATTGATCCCTGTCTGATGGCAATCCCATCTGCAAAACCAACATATACACAACAACAACTTCAGGAAAAACAATTAACTTTATAGTTGCGGCTCATTTCCTTGATGAAAATTTACTATATGGTTTACCTGTACAACTAGTGACACATCAGGGTAATCCACACCACGAGCAGATACATCAGATGTTACAAGGATAATAGCCTTCGACTTGCGGAACTCATCCGAAACTCTGGTTCTGTAACTCTGTGGTTTTCTAGAATGGATCTCTCTGACGTTCAGGCTTAGCTTACCAAGCAATTCAGCCACCAATTTTGTAACCATAGCAGTTGTGCAGAAAATAATAACCTGAAGCAACAAGGAGGTCATGTTAGTTCAGAAATACATTGATGATTGACAATGGCACTAGAGGACCAATTTTACCTTGTAGTCCACATTATTTGCTATGTGTTCTTTAAGAAGCCCATATAGAAGCGAGAAATGTCTATCCAGTGATGCAATCATGAACATTTGTGTGACCTGGGAGATAACGTAGACATGAGAAACCGATAACATCCTAACAGAACCTAAAGCGAAATCTTTTACCTTTTGATGTGTCTCGTCAGTACCCTCTTGAACACAATTAATGAACTCATGATCAGGTTTCATAGCAATATCGCATATTTGGCGGACCTAGACACAAAAAAATCATTCAAGATTCCAACCCAAAAATGAGAGCCTTTTGTGCTAGAAGAAACTGGACTTACCTCTTTAGGTACCGTGGCAGAAAATAAAAATGTTTGTCTTTTCTTAGGCACCGCAGCAATTATCCTCTCTATATCTTTTCGGAAACCCATGGCCAAGAGCTGATCAGCTTCATCGAGTACAAGGACTTTCACACCCATTAACCTTGTGGCAAATCCAGAAGAGTTCTTGATATGGTCTATGAGCCTTCCAGGTGTAGCCACAAGAATCTGAGAGTGTTCATAAATGTGATTACTCAACAATATATAGGGAGACAGCTCATTGTATCTGCAGCCACTTCAATTGCAGGCAAGACAGATATTACAAAAAAAGGCAGATTCATAAGAGGCTAAAAGAAAGAACATAACATATGAATACTTAAATGGGCGAATAATCCTAACTTGGACAGGGACATATCTACATACTTAAATGGACATCTTCTATCTTAGAAGGCCAGCTTAAATGAAGGACAAGGTTTGCTCAGAAGAAACTTCACATCAATACACATGGAGCGGCAATAGAGATTTACCTGGCAAGGAGCTTTTTGCATACGCCTTTGCTCTGTAGGAAGCTTTGTGCCTCCAATCACAACTTGAATACCAATAGATGAGTGATACTTCACCAAGGTGTTTGCTTCTGTAGCAGCTTGACAAGCCAGTTCCCGAGTAGGGCAGACCACAAGCACAATAATTGGGGGTTGCTTATTACCCCGGCTTACAGGAGGAGATTTGATAACAGCTTCAATTGATGGAAGCTTGAAATATAAACATAAAAAATAAGAACAAATCTCAATTGAAGACCGATTAATTCCAACTTATATACATGAAACCAGAGGGTAAAATGTCTCACCAAAAATGCAACTGTTTTCCCAGTTCCTGTTTTGGCTTTGGCTAGCACATCTTTACCTGGAAAACCAACAAGTTAAAGAAGAAATATTAGAGGAATAATGAGCAGTCAACTAAGCTGCAAAATGGAAGTCATGGCAAAATATGCAGAATCCCCAAGAAAGATGCAAAGTGATCTGTAAAAGCTCGTGAGCTACGGTCAATTAGAAATCGTCTCTAACATTTCTCAATCATAGTGTGTTATCTTTCTGCCTTATAAGCAACTCCAACGAGAACAAAAGAAAGAAAAAAGGAGATCACCTTTGAGAATGATAGGAAGAGTAGCCTCCTGCACAACAGTCATTGTCTTAAATCCAGCATCCGCAATTGCTTTCAGCGACAAGGGAGACAGTGGGAACTGATCAAATCTGCAATTTAACCAATAAAGAGCATTCTAAATCAAAAATCACTAAAATGGTAGTGAAAGCAAGTCACATACATACGTAAGAAAAGCTCTGAAGCAATCTCCTAAACATTCAAAGATAGTCTAATAGGTAAAAGTAAAGCATAACCAAGAAAGAAAAACACCAAACAATGTTACCTTGTCTTAGACAAGTAAGAATCAGAAGTTTTGGCAAGTTCACTCTTTGGCTTATCAGCTTCTACAACCTTAATAGAAGCTGCTGATTTCTTCATAAGAGGCTCATCATTATCAGATTCGCTTTCCCTTATCCTCTTCGGAGCTCTATTGTTGTTGTCCTTGACAAGGTTTCCAGAGTCATCTTCTTCACTCGTGAGCTTCTTCAAATGTTTTGCGCGAAGCTCTCGTCTTTTCCGACCAGATTTGGATCCATCGGAACCCATGGAAACGAGAGGAGTAGAAGGAAGCTGTATAACCGAGAGGGAACTTTGAGTTCCCGTCGTCGGTAATTAGGGTTTTGAAGGAAACACAAAGTAGGGTTTTTAAGAGGCCAGGAGATGAAGCAGAGAGTGGGGCCCACAATGTTAACGAATTAAAAAAAAACGGCATGTAGTTTGCTCCCATCCCATGGCTTTGAAATCAGTTTGCTTCTAATTTGTATGTTTCATTTGATAGTAAGATTTTTTTTTTTTTTCAAAACTAAGTTATGTTTTCAGGTTTCTATACAAAATTATTATTTACATTTTTTTTAATTGTTTGAATTCTGTAATTTTTCTATGGATTGAATTGTGTTAGATGGAATATTTGATGTTTTACTTAAAAAACAATAATAATGAAAAATATTTTCTTATTTGGAGTGAATAAATCTTTATAATTGAAATTAAAGTTAACTGCTTAGAAAACGACGATAGTTTCATTTTTTTTTTCTCTTTTAATTCTATTTGTGTCCCGTAAGTAATCACAATTTCTTCTTTTCCATTGTGATTGCAAAATCAAACGTAATCTCACACACGTATACATATATAACAAAGTACACCAAATATCAATAAATCTGACTTGAGGAGTTCTAAAGCACAAGTAATTTTATTTACTTTGGTGAGTGCTTTAACAAAAAACAAAAAAAAAAGCTTTGGTGAGTCGTATGTGATCCATAAACCTGAACTGAACATTCAGGTATGGAGTCGTATCATGTCTCACGCATTTTTAAATATTTGCATCAACGTTCACATGTAATATAAAAAAATTATCATCAACCTTTAATGGGTCCAATTAGTTATATTTTCCTAAATTTTTATTTGTGTTACTATAAAGAGTCCAGACTTTCTTCTAGCATTTCGAAAAAACTAGGTAAGATAGTAATAAAATAAATAAAACAAAAGATATAATACATTAACTTTAAATATTATTGGAACAATTACAAAAATGCCATTTTTTGTGTGCACATTTGGAAAAATGCTACTTAGGGGTGTTCATTTACAAAATGCCACTAATTATAGATTTATAGAGCCTATATCTTAAAATTCTAAACTTTAAAACATGTTTTGACACCTAAAACCTCCTAAACACTCAAAACTAAACCCTAAAAGAACATAATTAACCCAAACATAAATAATATAAAGAAAAAATAATTTTGAAAAAGTGACATTTTTGTAAAGATTTCAAAAATGTGACATTTTTGTAGAGTGACACTTGAAAAGTGATATTTTTTAAAATTTCTCAATATAATATTATTTTTAGTGTTTCTACTCCTTCGCTAATTTTACAATTTGCATTTGATGCCAGACTTTCTACTTGTATTGTTACTAAGATGCCACTCTTTATAAGCATAATATCAGTGAAATTTTGGTTTTCTTTGTTGGAAAGTCGAAAATATTCGTACATAAGACTCGTTAGAGCATCCTCAATGGAGGGTGCTTAAGGAGTTCTTAAAATATAAAATTATTAAAATTTGAGTAAAAATAAGAAAGAGAGTGTTTTTATTGGGTGTATTGAAATATAAAATTTGAGTAAAAAGAGGATAGTGGGTGTGTTTAAATATAAAATTAATAAAAGTTGAGTAAAAAGAAGAGAGAGTTGCTTAGATAAGAACTTTTGGAGAGTGTTTTTAAAATGATGAGAGAGTGTTTAAATATAAAATTAATAAAAGTTGAATAAAATGATGAAAGAGAAAGTAAAAAATTGAGTAAAAGTAAGAGAGAGTGTGTGTTTTAATAATTTTATATTTAAGAATTTGGGTTAAGATCCCCCCATTGAGGATGCTCTTACCTCCCGCTTCACCGCCAAAAGAAAAAAAAAACTATTGAAAAAAGCACACTACAAAAACTAAAAACTAAAAACAAAGTAAATAACAAACTATTTTTACATTGAATTCTAGTTGCAATGTTCAATTAATTCATATCTATCTATATTTATTTTTACTATGTAATGAAATATAATTTAATAGGAGTTAGAAAAAAATTAATCTTCATTTCTAATTGATATACGTAAGCAGTACTAACTAAAATGTCCATACAATTTTAATGAATTTAGGGCCAAATCATATTGATTGAAATTGTATCAACACGTTTATAAATATGGGAAAATTACAAAAATATCACTTTTTATATGCATATTTGCAAAAATACCACTAATTGTAGATTTTTAAACCCTACATCTTAAAATTCTAAACACTAAAAAATGTTTTAACCCCTAAAACCCCCTAAACCCTCATAACTAAACCCTCATAGAACATAATTAACTCAAACATAAATAATATAAAGAAAAAACAATTTTGAAAAAGTAGCGTTTTTGTAAAGATTTCAAAATTGTGGCATTTTTGTAAAGTAGCACTTGAAAAATGACATTTTTTGAAACTTCTCTATAAATAAATATTGCAAATATTAAAAAAAAAAATTGAAAACAAGTAAAAAGAAAACAATACATAGGTAAAACTTGATTATACATGAAGCAAAACTCAAGCATACATTAAACAAAACTCAAGAAAAAAAAAAGTAAACAAAGAGAGAAAATATTGAAGAAACAATTGAAGTTTTTTTAAAAAAAAATCTTATTTCACAACGATGTTGTCAACTATTTTTTCAACTACTTAAGGTTTCTTTTCTTATTTATATACTTAATTATTTAAAATTTTAAAAATAAACTTTGTTTGTATAATGATATTAAGTGAAACCCTTAAGTTATATCTTAGTAGTAGTTATAATACCTTCTGCATTTGCACTCAAAGATTCAGTTTCAAGCGGTCCTAAATCATTAATAAATAAAGAGAGAGTAGTTTTTTCGGTTATATTTATGATTCAACGTTAGACGCAAAATGAATCAATTCATAATCTTTTTGATAAAAATTCTTATTTGGTAACCATTTCAGAAGGCTTCTTAAAATTTTATGAAAGTTCTTGCACATTTAAAAGAACTCTTATTTTAGGTTAGATTGTTGTGTTTCTTCTAGTTGATAAACTTTATTGGACACAATTTTAACTTCTGATTTTATTTTCTTCTATTGTTAAACTTATTGGACACAATTTAAACTTCTTTTTTTTTTGGAAATAGTGTTCTTCGTCTCTATTTCCTTTTAAATCTACTTATTTTTCTTTATATATGTTTTTGTCCCCTTGCTAAGTCTTGCTGTATAACAGTAATATGTAAAACCTTCTAAAAATTGAAGTAAATGAAATTCGTTTAGCAAAGCAAAACACTAAACCTTTGTGTTCTTTATATCATAAACAATCAAACAAACACTTTATTAAAGGAAAATGGTTTTACTGTCCAAATAATTTTGCCTAAAACATTTGTGAAAGTGTTTTCTTTTAATTTTTTATTCAAATTGTTTTTTTTTTTCAATTTGATAAAATCATAGAAACAGCGTTGTTGTTGATTTAAGAAGGTATAAGAAGGCAACTTTAATAGTATTTTTTTTTTTTTTTTAATAATTAGAGAAGTCGAAATGTTGCACGAATGACAAAGAGACTACACTTACAAAGGCATTAAAAATTTAACAAAAGTAAAACATTATATATTAAAAAAATCTACTTGGTTCTAAGGCCAGGAACGTTTTTGAGACCCATCTTGCCAAGAACATTTTTTGGGATAGCTGGTGGGACGTCAAGTCCCATGCTCCGGCTAAACTCATTCGCTAACTCCACCAGTCTGGTCGTGTCTCTTGCAATCATCTTCTGAGATTTGTAGTAACCCAACCACGCCTGATATGCCGCCTCCTTGTTCTTCATTTCCACTTGGCTAAGCCCCCTCTGCACCTGAATTCCACAAACAAGTTTCCCATCAATACTCTTGAAGATCTTAGCTTTTGACTTCATCGAGGTTCGTGTTATGTGACTATTCTAACATTAGCATTTGCATACAGGTTCCAAACCAAAGCTTACCTTTTTCACAGCCTCAGGGTCTATTGGAGGTAGGGTAGACTTGTTGATGGGCAAGTCTTTAACGGAAGATAGAAAGTACTCTTCCCATGGTGCCAACAATAGTACACCTTCCCCTTCCTTACCTTTTCGCCCGGTTCTGCCAAGTCTATGTATGTATTGTTCCCTGTCTGATGGCAATCCCATCTGCAAAACCAACATATACACAACAACTTCAGTAAAAACGATTATCATTGTAGTTGCGGCTCAATTTTATGATGGAAGGCTACTATATGGTTTACCTGTACGACTAGTGACACATCAGGGTAATCGACACCACGAGCAGATACGTCTGATGTTACGAGGATAATACCCTTGGACTTGCGGAACTCATCAGAAACTCTGGTTCTGTATCCCTGCGGTTTTCTAGAATGGATCTCTCTGACGTTCATGCTTAGCTGAGCAAGCAGATCAGCCACCAATCTTGTAACCATAGCAGTTGTACAGAAAATAATAACCTGCAGCAAGAAGGAGATTGTGTTAGTTCAGAAAATCCATTGGTGACTAAAAATGGCAGTAGAGGAACAATTTTACCTTAAAGTCCACATTATCTGCAATGTGTTGTTTAAGAAGCACATATAGAAGCGAGAAATGTCTATCCAGTGATGCAATCATGTACATTTGTTTGACCTGGAAGATAAAATCGACATGAGATACCGATAACATCCAATCATATGGCAGGCCTATTATGTAAATGAACCTAAAGAGCAATCTTTAACCTTTTGATGTGTCTCCCCACTACCCTCTTGAACACAATTGATGAACTCGTGATCCCGTTTCAAAGCAATATGGCATATCTGGCGGACCTAGACACCAGAAAACACAATTCAAGATTCCAACCCAAAATGAGAGCCTTCTGTGCAAGAAACTGACACTTACCTCTTCAGGTACCGTGGCAGAAAATAAAAATGTTTGTCTCTGCTTAGGAACAGCAGCTATTATCCTCTCAATATCCCTTCGGAAACCCATGTCCAAGAGATGATCAGCTTCATCAAGCACAAGGACTTTCACACCCATCAACTTAGTTGCAAATCCAGAAGTATTCTCAATATGGTCCTTGAGCCTTCCAGGTGTAGCCACAAGGATCTGAGAGTGCTCAAATATGAAATATGTGATTATTCAACAATATATAGACGCGGCTTACTGTAGCTGCAGCCATCTAAGAAGCCCAGCTTAAAGGATGTGTAAGACTTGATCACAATCAACTTAACATTAATACACATGGAGTGGCAAAAGAAATCTCTTATTACCTGGCAAGGATTTGTTTGCATACGCCTTTGCTCTGTAGGAAGCTTTGTGCCTCCAATAACAACTTGAACACCAATAGATGGGTGATACTTCAGCAAGGTGTTTGCTTCTGCAGCAGCTTGACAAGCAAGTTCCCGAGTAGGACATACCACAAGCACAACAATTGGGGGTTGCCTAATATCCCGGCTTGCAGGAGGAGATTTGATTACAGCTTCAATTGCTGGAAGCTTGAAATATAAACATAAACGATAAGAACAAATCCCAATTGAAGACCGATCAATTCCTAACTGACCAACTTATATCCATGAACCAAGAGGGTAGAATGTCTCACCAAAAATGCAACTGTTTTCCCAGTGCCTGTTTTGGCCTTGGCTAGGACATCTTTACCTGGAAAACAAAGCACGGAAGAAACCAAGGAGTTAAAGAGGAAACATTAAAGGAATTTTTAAACAAATCAATCAAGCTACAAAGGGAAGTCATGACAAATTCGAGGAAATGATACACAAGTCTCTGGGTTTTCTTTGAAATACCTATTGGCTATTACTAAGTGATCTGTAAAAGCTTTTGAGATGCTGTCAATTAGAAATCGTCACTACATTTCTAATCATGGTCTTTTTCTTTTTCTGCCTCGCAAACAACTCTCATGAGAAAGAAAGAAAAATTTCACCTTTGAGAATGATAGGAAGAGTAGCCTCCTGCACAACAGTCATTGTCTCAAATCCTGCATCCTTGATGGCTTTTAGCGATAAGGGAGACAATGGGAACTGATCAAACCTGTAAACCATTTAACCATAAAGAGTATTCTCAATCAAACAGCACTAAAAGGGTAGTCAAAGCAAGTCACATACAGAAGAAGCAATCTTCTACATTCAAAGATAATCTATAAGTATAACACACAAGGAAACTAAATTCACAAAACAATTGCGGCT
The DNA here is from genome assembly GCA_964056655.1 of Arabis hirsuta. NCBI lineage: Eukaryota > Viridiplantae > Streptophyta > Magnoliopsida > Brassicales > Brassicaceae > Arabis > Arabis hirsuta. The sequence continues at coordinate 5,096,833 of OZ053302.1, read as the reverse complement.
TAAGTTACAAATAACATACCTTGCCTTCGACAAGTAAGAATCTGAAGTTTTAGCATTTTCAGTCCTTGGCTTATCAGCCTCTACAGCTTTAGAAGAAACCCCTTTAATAACGATAGGCTCGTCATCTTCTTCGTCATAATCACTACTATCTTCACTAAGCAAATCATCAATGCTTCCCAATACTCCCGACTTCTCGTCCTCGTCACTACTATCTTCCTCTTCCTGTCTTAAACCTCTAGTCTGTTTCCCCAATCCCTTGTTTGTTTCCAAACCTCGCTCTCTCCTAAATCCTGAATCTACATTTCTTTCGTTCCTTCCACGAAGAGACGAATCACTACTCTTCCCTTGAATCCGACCGTTCCTTGCACCGTCTCGATCACCAAACCGCTTGTTCCTAAACGACTCACCCGGCTCGTCACTAGTTCTCCTCCTGTTCGAACCCCCAAATCTATCAATGCCACCTTCATTTCCCCTTTTCGGACCACCAAACTGGCCTTCCTTTCCCCTCCTCGGACCTCTACTGTTATCCCTGTCTACATTTCTACGAACCACCTCCCGATCCGACTCATCTTCGTCGCTCGTGAACTTCCCACGCAACGAACTAGGCCTCAAATCGCTTACCCAATCACTGAGCTCTGCTTCATCCTCAATCAAGCTCTTGGACACGCGAATCTCCCCTCCGTCTCGACCCCGCCTCTGGAATTCGGTTCGGGTTCTCTCGGGTCGGGTAGAGAAACTGACCCGGGTTCCTAATCCAAGGTATTTTAACCTAAAAGGAAAGGCTTTAGAGAGAACAGGAACAGAGCGGAAGGAATAGATTAGTGCGCCGGAATTCATGGAAGCGAGACGAGTACAAGGAAGAGAATGAGTGATGAAGCGTACACCGAGAGGGAACTTCAAGGACATATCTTTGACCTGTAAGGTGAAGAATGAAAGCTTTGTTCAGTGTAGAGAGGGGTTTTACAGGTTTTGTACGAAACAAACACGATAGGGTTGGGGATAGGAAATGAAGTAGAGAAATGACTTGGAAACAATGTCGTTTCAGGCAACAAAAAAACGGCATGTAGTTTGCCTCTTTTTTTAGGTTAAAAAGGCATGCAGTTTGCTCATGTATATAACTAATAAACCAGGTGATTCTCCCGCGTACACGCGGATAAATTATTTATGTAGTTTTGTTTTTAATTTTAAACCCGATTATTCGATTAGGCGCTAGGTCCGCCTTTACCGTCCGACTAGCGCCTAGCGATTTTTTGAATATTGCACTACAAGAAAACATGGCCATTTGCGGCACGAGTTTTAGACACAAATACCTCGCAAATGAAAATTTACGAGATATTTGCGACCAAATAATAATCGACCCGAAGGCCCAATCGCAAACGATAAATCGTCGCAGTTTCGACGCAAATTCGACGCTATTATTTACGACGTGATTGTGTTTTGTCTTATAGCGAGGAGATTACGTTTACAGAGGCCGCGTGTTGTTTGCGTCCATTTTGCGTGACTTTTAAGTGCGGGGAAATTGCGACATTGTTGCGTGTAAAACTTTTGCGTCTGTTTGATTTGCGAGCCTTTTGCGTTGAATAGTTTGTGTGGGAGTTGCGTTTTATTTGCGACAAAATATTTGCATCTGTTTATTTGGAAGTTGCGAAGGTATTGCGACATAATATTTGATCCGTTTTTAATTAAAATATCTGTTTTTTAATTAATTTAATTTTAAAAAATTGAAATGATGAAATTTTAAATTCAGATTAATTTCATAAAACCGAATATTTAACAGAGTTGATGTTACAAAAAAAACCCGAATATTTTAATACAACGAAAACAAAATAAAACTAATGCGAGTTCATATCAAATAATCTGGAAACAAAATTAGTCAATGTTCAGATGTTCCTTCTCCTCTTGTCATTGTTACTTCCTTCTTCTTCCGCATCATCTCTGCAATCGCTGGATTCGTAGCCCCTATCACAAATATTTCATTGAAGCTGTTGGAGTCTTCCTTTAGAAGACGATTATCCTCTTTTAGTGATTTGACTTTTTGTTCTGCGAGCTCCAACTTCTTGTCTCTAATGGGATCAGAGGCATAGGACGAAATCGGGCAATAGGGAACTCCCTCCTCATCGATCGGAATAGAACCCGTGAAAGTCATCTTCCCCTTTATGGTACGAGGAACAAGCTGTAAAATCATAAATTTCAATAAAAAATAAATAACTAAATTGTGTAAGTTATAACATTATAATTAAAATTTTCTTGACAAATGAGAATTTTCTTACCTGAGAGTCCACCGGAGTTAACTCTACAGATATACCACCGGATTTCTTCGACTCGGGCAGTCACATCACCGTGTAACTTCTGCACCCGTCGATCAACCCACGTCCCGTCGTTGCGTTTGTGGGTCTTCTCCCAAAGCTCTGGCATTGTAGTAGGAGCTCCTTTCTCATGTGCCTGCAAAATTAGTATGTTAATTTGAACAAACTTATCATTTAATTTTGTTTTTAAAAGAAAATTTACGTAAATAAAAATTAACTTCCAATTCGGCGTGCTTGTCCTCAAAAGATATTTGGCCCGAGACATGCTTCGACATCTCCATCCCGTCAACTTTTGTACGACGGGCTGCTGAACATTTTTCTCGCTTGTAACTTTGGAAGTGGGTAACTGCCAATACGTGACGAGACCATCCCAAACCTTCGGATTGAGCAAACGCGGCATACAAAACTCTGGATCGGGATTTATTTCCCATTTATCCTTCCTCGGCCCACCTGATCGGTGAGATGCTTTTTGGCTTTCTCTTTGAATATCTCCCGGACTAGTGTGTTGATTTCATAGTCCCAATAGTATCGTTGCTACAAAAAATAAATAATAAATTAATTAATAATGTTAATAAATAAAAAATAAACATAATAACGTTAAAAAAATGGGCGGACTTAATTATCGCGAAAGTTTTATACCACCTACTCCTCGTCTCCTCAGGGACCTTTTTCCAACTCGGGTGAGGGGGTTTGAAGTCTCGCTCAACAATCTTCCTAATCGTCTTTCCAACGACATTCATTGAGAACCTAATAAAAATCAAAATTATGTTAGAAACAATTAATTCAAAAAAGTATTGTTCAAATAATTACAAAAATAAATATTATTACCATAAAGCTTTCCCGACAGGATTTGGCGTCAATCTCGTTAGTTTCCTCCGTGCGGGACTAACGAGAAGCTCTTCTAGTGTCATACTTTCGAACCGTTGAGCTTCTTCGGGGGTAATACCCTCGGCATTCTCTCCGTCATTCTCCTCGTCATTCTCGTGAAATGGTTGTGGAGGATGATGACTAGACTGCGTCTCGGGAACAAAAATCGGGACCGGAGGAGAGGTTCTCGGACGTGGTGGATTAACTCCAGGTTGTTGCGGGAAAGGTGTATTTGAAGAATTTAGATAATTAGTGTAGGAGTTGTTGGTTGCCATCTGCAATAAAAAAAATATTAGCAAAAATTACAATGTAAATTCCAATGTAATTCCAAAATATTACTAAAAATTCCAATGTAAAATTACAAACCTAAATTCTTATATCAAAAACTACATATCTAAATTCGTTTTTTTCATCAAACATATAGAAATTCTTATATCAAAAATTACATATCGAAATTTGTTTTTTTTTTCATCAAACATATATAAATTCTTTTATCACAAAATTACAAAATTCTTATATCACAAAATTACATATATATATATATATATATAAATTTGTATTTTTTTTAACAAATCAAACATATATAAATTCTTAAATCCTAACACATTACAACCAAACCTAAATTCGTTTTTTTATAACAAATCAAACATATATAAATTCTAAAATCACGAGATTTCATGCCTAAATGATAATCCTAACAGATTTTACAACAATTACAACAATCTAAAACTCTTCAATTACAAGAAAATTGTAGAAATTACCTTAAAATTGAGAGAGGAACTCGTGACGTGAAAGAGGCAACAGAGAGGGAGGGGAACTCGTGAAGGAGGCGAGAGAGAGACAGTCACGAGAGAGTCACGCACATAGATTTCTCATGCACATGCATATAGATCCGTCGCATGCACATGGATTTCTCAGAAAAAAAAAAACAGAGAGGAACGAGTGAGAGAGAGGCTGTTCTGCGAGAGAGAGATAGAGTGACCTCTTTTATATATGGTTTTTTCGACGCAATTACGTCGCAACCCCATAACCTAATTTTAACCCAATCAGATTTTCTATAAATTTAGAGGCACAACCGTCGCAAAGCAAGGAAAATTAATTAAAAATTTGATGTCTTACCGCCAATAACCGTCGCAAAATAAACGCAAAGTAAGCGAAAAAACTAATTATTTTTGTTTACCGCCACATTCCGCCGCAACTTCGATGCAAACGAGTAAAACAAATTAAAACAAAACCACGAGGCAGCGAAATTATTTAATTTTTTTTGTTTTACCGCATCAGTCCGTCGCAATTAAGAAGCAAATAAAGCGAAATTATTTAATTTTTTTTTTTGTTTCACGTTTCGTCTCAATGAGGACGCAAATGTAGCAAAAATCTTTTCCATCGCAAAGCAAACGCAAACAAAGAAAATTAATAACTGACATCTTTTACAATTCTCGCAAAAGCCACGGGAACGTGATATCCCACGCAAGTTTGACACAAAATATTAACGTTTGCGACTGATTGGCGAGAATTCGAAGTTTTTAGGCAGCAAAAAAGAAGCAAAATAGATTTAGGGCAAACTTAGGGTTTAGGATTTAGAGATCAATCATATCCTATACCAAGCTACCAAACTAAGCGTTTCAATGTAAATTGATAGTTCAAACTTAATTTCAAGCACATATATAAGGAATTCCACAAATGTTCAAAAATAATCAATTGAACATAGTTTGTTGATATAGATACATGTACATTAGTCTATTACTTGAACAATTTTGTTGTTTCAAAATGATGTTATCAAGAACGTTCCATCGAACAATTTAGGGTCTATAATCACCGGTGATTGATAAACACACGAGAGACGGTATTATGAAACTAACCAGAACCATAAAATTTTATGGTATAGGGTTTGTAATTTTGCTTTTGATTAGCGGTTTATCGCCGCAAGTTAGTCGCAAATTTTTAAATTTCGCCGCAAAGCAGTCGCAAATGTTAAGTTGAGCCGCAAATCCCTCGCATATCGTTTCAGGGTATCAATCTTACCGACACAAATCTCTCGCATGAAGTTTTATCGACGTAAATCTCTCGCATGTTGAAATATATTTGCTTCGGATATGCGTCTCAAAGCCGGAAAAAAATCAGAATTTATAAGATTTTGCATTTTATACATGTTCTCTGAAACACATTTATTTTACAAATAAGTTTCATCGGTATATAAAATACCTTTATTAACATTATTATACATGTTTGGTAAACACACATTTATTTTACAAATGAGTTACATACTGATTCTGCATATTTTATATTTTTTAATGAAAAATAGAAGATTTATTTTTTTTAATTTGTTTGTAATTAGTTTAAAGCTTGAATTTAAAAAAAAAATTAATATGGTATTTTTTTGCAGCATTGACCTCTCTAAACCAAATAAGAAGTGATGGTCAAGATCAAATAACATAGATAAATGTGTGGCAATGAAGTAATGTACTCTAGTAATTCCTAGTAATAAAACTGTGTTTCCTCCAAATTTTTGATGGGCCATTAAGACGCTAAGCAATGCTATATACTCCAACTACGTTATTCGGTTGTATTCACTTTATCTCGAAATAAACACGTTAATGAGAAAATTGTATGCCACAGGCTTATATACTCCATATTTTTTTTTTTTTTAAAACTACTGTAAAGAAATTTCGTCTTAAAATGGGTGTCATGTTTTATTTCTCCATTTATATACTTGCTCCGGATGAATCTTTTTTCTTACCGGCTTATGTTTGTAATGCACGTATGTAACATCCGTTTTTAATATAATCGGAAAAAAAGAAGGTCCTAAATGTCTTTCCTTTATATATATATATATATATATATATATATAGTTTTGTTGTTTTTGTCAGTGATTTTTTAGCAAAATCGCTGTACCATTTTTTTTTGTCAACCTGTACCATTTATTTCTATGATAGTATAATAATAAGTCAACAGAGCTCATTAAATTCACCGATACAAGTACTAATTTACAAATTGAAAATTACATTTATCAAAGCAACCACCACATTCATGCTTTATATACCCCGGGTGAGTATCACAATTAACCCTCTTGAAAGTGTTAATTTAAAAAAAAAAAATCAAAGACGAGATGTCTTTCACGATACAATCATTCGTACTTGTTTCATGGTTCCTACTACTCTCCGGAGCCGATGTTTCCGGCGATGTTTGTGTTCGGAGACTCTTTGGTGGACAACGGAAACAATAACCGGTTAAATTCACTTGCTAGGTCAAACTATCTCCCTTATGGCATCGATTTTGATGGAGGTCAACCCACCGGTCGCTTCTCTAACGGCAAAACCATCGTCGATTTCATAGGTACATAACATTCCTCAACATTAATTATACATATCACATGTATATATTTGTTTTTAAGAAACACATATTTGTGTATCTTTAAACATTCTACTCTTTTTCTTCTTTTGTGTCAACAACTTTAACCATTCTTCTTAACATGTTTACCAAAAAAAAAAAGAAAAAAACTTTAACCATACTACTAAGCGATCTTTTCATATACATATCTATTGGACCTCGCCGTAGTATATATATACCTATTATATATATATATATATATATATATATATATATATATATATATATATATATATTACATACTCCATCCGTTTCAAAATAGTTGTCATTCTAGCGATAAGTTTTTGTTTCATATTATTTGTCATTCTGCAATTTCAATGCATATTTATGATTAATTTTTCTATTTTTATCCTTAATTTTAAGTTTATTAATTACTCATATCAAATAAAATATTATATTAATTAGGGATAAAACAGATTTTTAATATGTTTTCTTAATTTGTGTGAAAAAACTCCAGAATAACAATTATTTTGAAACAGTAATAGTTTCTGTATGCATGCATGCATGTGGTTTTGGAGTCAATGCTTGTTTAAATTTAGGACAGTAGCTAGTATTTACCGTTTAGTTTGTTTTTGGTTTACAACATTCTGGAATATCAGTTTTTCTAAATAAAATGGGATCTGTGGATGTGGTTATATAAAAAATGAGAGTATAAAGAAATAATATGGGATTTAATGATATGGATGGTCGCAGGAGAGTTACAAGGGCTACCGGAGATACCGGCGTTTATGGAAACGGTAGGCGGAGGAGTTGATATTCTCCGGGGAGTCAACTATGCATCGGCTGCCGGAGGAATCCTAGAGGAAACCGGTAGCCATCTGGTATCTACATAAATTTAGTTTAATTTCTTTTAAACAAAATAGTTTTAGTTTTTGGCATTGGTTTAATGACACTAGTTTAGAGGTCTGATCGATTGAGCATCGTGCAATTCTTGGAGGGAATCCAACTTTGAAATTTGTATTAATAAATTGTGTTTATAAAGAAAAACGAAACTGAAACCTATATTTTTTTTTTTTACTTTTTCATGTATTAATTAATACGGAATTCACGATCACACACGCCTATAAAATACTGAAGTTGGATATATTGATTCATCTACATATGTGTACAAGTAATATTAATATACTAGTACTATATTAATCTCTTACAAGAAAACACATTAATTGGTCTCTCACACGTTCGTTTTGCGGTTTATTTACAAAACATGCATACATAGTTTAACCCCGAAAACACGCTTCATTATAACCAATAAGTACACTTCTAGATCTAGTGATTCAGTTCTGTTGACTCGAATTTCAAGTGACTTTGATTGAGTGCATGAAGTTTTAAAATCTATTTTCAAGTGAATGTGATTGGGTGCATGAAGTTTTCACTAGATCTTTGGTGATTGCGACATATGCATATTAGACATGCACATGAGCATATTTAATAACCCACACCAAAAAAATACTCCTAATAAATGAATGGGGGTTGCATGCATGAAGGGAGAGAGATTAGGCATTGTAGACAGTAAAAGAGTACTATATGGCAAAGTCATTGGTGGTTGTGTCATTGGGCAACAATACTACATTAGAGCATAATCAATGGTAGTTGTTAAATTGGGTGTTAAGTGATTTTTTAGTATAAATTGTATTGCGTCAATTAGAACCCCACATTTTGGAGTTCTAATTCTCTTAAATTATGACTTTTTATCGAGGTTCTTAAATAATTTGTGTACTATTATTTAATTATTTTTAATTTTTTAGAAATCTATTAAAATCCATTTAACAACTACCATTGATTATGCTCTTAACAATTACTTGAAACCAATGTTCAAAAAATTGCTAGGCGCTAACCGGACGCTCGACACGGGCCTAGCGCCTAATCCATTACTCGGAGATTAATCAACGATTAAGCGGGGATTAGTTTTACAAGGTTTTAGTCAACATATGGGTTTATATAAAAGTAATGTTATGGATATACAATAACGTTGGTTAGGCTGGTGGTTATGGAGCGAATATATTGGTCTTGAGGTCACGGGTTCAAAGCTTTTGACTGCAGATTTTTTGTTTTTTGACGTTTTTTAATGAAGGGCATAATCATATTTTAATCGGGTTCTGCAACCCTAGATCTCGCCGCTGCAACTTTTTTTTTCACTTTTTTTTTTTTTCATTTCATTCGTTTTTAATTCTCGTTTTTAATGCATTTTGTGCTTAGTTTTGGTAGAACTAACATTCCTCCTTCGCTTTTTAGCCTTAAAACCGAAAAAAAGGTTTTCTCAAAGATCCGATTTTAAACCCGAATACACCATAATCGCGGTGGCCGGACACCGCTGAGCGCCTATCCGCCGTTTACACGGCCACGGCGGCCGCGTTTTTGAACATGGCTTCAAACCAACACTTTTCCTCACAAGCTCCATTTACGACCCTACTTCTTTCGCCGACCTCCTTCTCTCCAACTTCTACTTGTAAGTTTTTTTTGGTGAATGATCGGGAGATGACTCTCTCGTTTTTATTTAAAACTTAAAACAATTACAAACGAATTTGTCTTGTTTGAGGCTGTCCGTGGACATCTTCTCCCAAGATCGAAACAACAACATCCAGAACACAAATTAAAACATGAAAACCTAACGGTAAAGAAAAAGCATAGTTCGCTAAACCATCAGCTAGACGATTAGGTTCCCTATACACATGAGACACCCAGACTATCCAGTCTTTTGATAAAAAGTCATGGCACAAGCGTACCAGGAACGACAGCGGATGCGAGTCGCATATTCCTGTTTGAAGAAAACCAACCACGATCTCTAAATCCACCTCTAACTGCATTTTAGTCCTCTTTTGCTCCCATGTAGTATATAAACCATAATATACTCTCCACAACTCTGCAAGCGGTGCTGAACATCGACCTATATTCAACACAAACCCACCGCACCATTGACCATCACTATCCCGTAAAACGCCACCAGTCGTGGCCAGTCCCGGGTTTCCACGGGACGCCCCATCTATGTTAAATTTAACCCATCCCGTCTCTGGAGCCTTCCATCCGACTGTCATCTCCACCCTCACTGTCGGACTACTTGTTCCCCTTTCTAGCACATTTGCTTTCACCACTTCTTTAACCCAATCTTTGATAAACCGCACTCTATCTCTACATAACTTCTTCTCTCCAAACATGTTACCACAACGCCATTTCCAACCCCACCAAACGGATACTGCAAAGGTCGTTGACCATGGCCCATCGACTGTTTCTCCTCCCTCACTCAAGTTCTCAAACATCCATTCGAATAGGGTTTATTCAAAGAACGCTCGCCTCTTAGCTCGAGGCACAATGCGTGTCCATATGCCTTCCATCGCGGGACAGTCTCGCAAAATGTGCAAAATTGATTCAACTCTTCCTTTACACACTTGACAAATCTCCGTATCCACCAAATGTCGTCGGTGTCTCTCTTGGTTTGTCATGATCGCTTGATTTCCAACCAACCACAAAAACACTCGTATCCGTTCAGGGACTTTGACTCTCCATATCCGCTTAAAGAACACCTCCATATTTGGTCTTGGGAGCTCATCTCGTGTTAACAACGCATACCCAGATTTTACCGTGAAAGTTCCATCCGATGTCTCTCCCCAAGACACTCTATCCTTTGCCCCAGTCACAGAATCGACAACTACTGCCGCAAGCTCCAACCGCCTCTCCATTGACACATACGGCAAGCTACTACATCTACTTGTAAGTTGGTCTCTCTTTTTTTGTTTCTTTCTTTTTCAAATCATTTAAGTAGTAATAACTCAAGTACCATCGGGTTTCTATAGTATTCTAAGAGCATCATTAATGTTAAAATTTTGTAGGTGTCTTTAAATATAAAATTATTAAAATTTGAGTAAAAGGAAAAAAGAGAGTGTTTTTGGTTGAAATAATGGGTGCATTGAAATATAAAATTAATAAAATTTGAGTAAAAATAGGAGATAGCGGATATTTTTTGAGAGAGAGTGTCTTAGGAAGACATAAAAAGACACTTTTGGAGAGAGAATATCTTTTAGTTGGGGTGTGTTTAAATATAAAATTAATAAAAATTGAGTAAAAGGATGAAAGAAAAGGTATAAAATTGAGTAAAAAGAAGAGAAAGTGTGTTTTTAATATTTGTTTATTTAAAGACACCTACAAAAATATCACCAATGTGGATGCTCTAATTAAGGGTTCAATACGATTGGTGACCGGTTCAAAAGAGGCGGTGAGATTGTTTAAAACGGTCATATAGTAAATGCGGTAGAAATGAGAAAAATGTGTGGTCAAAGATAGCGGTTCGAATATGTTTTCGTTATAGTAACATTTTACCGGTTTGAATGATAAAGACATAAGATAAAATTGATATTCGGTAAAGTCTGGACCAATGACCACAGAATGAATTACTTTCACTTGATTTCAAAATTTTAGATATCATTGGCTGCCATATAATTAGTTGCTATTTGGTTATTGGGAAATTATCATTCAATTTAAAACCAAGAGATGCATAAAATCTATCCATATATATTGAAAAAGTGAAAGAAAACTAAACTTATATAGTTATATACTGCATGACTGCATGCACTTCCGTTTGGTTAGTCCACTAGAATACAAATCCTGAAAAACGTAAATATAATTGCAATTATGTTTGATTCATTGTTGCAAATGTTATAAACTTTATGTTATAACTAGATGAAGGACCCGCATGCGGGTTTTGTAATTTGATATCTTATAAACTTGTGAAAAATAAAATATTTATTTGTTTTGAGAAACATAACAATTATTTACTAATTTGATGCTTTTGTTATTTGATTTAAAATTAAATTTTATCACATATTTTCAAATCATTAGTTTTCTTATTCATATTAAAATAAAATTAGATGTAAATTTTTGTCTCTTATTTACTACTCAAATTTCTATTTATCAAAATGTTGATAAATTTATTTTCATATTTGAATTTGAACAATTATAACCGTAAAACAAATCAAACATGAAAAAACGAAAGACAAAATTAGGTTCTCCCACGAAGAGATAAAATAAAATTGAGAATATTTGTACAAAATTACTTATAGAGCAGTCTGTCAAATATTTATCTATTTTTTATTTTCATAATTATTTCTTATATTATTTGATATTCAACTAAATTATTTCATAGATTTCTAAATAATTTAATTTGTTCTAATCCTATCTAAATTACGGTTATACTTTTCTAATCCTACTTAAATTAGGTTTACTTTTCACTATCTTAAAAATAAATATAAATAGATAAATATTTTGACATGTAGCTAAATCTAATTGAAAGAAGTATTTTATATTTGTTTACACGTGCCAAAATCTGGTCATCCGACTTGGCATGTGTCATGATCATGATAAATTTATTCTTATTTAATTTACAAATAGTTAAATTTTTCTAACCCTAATTAAATTAAGTTAAGATTTTCCTAACCTTATTTAATTAGGTTTACTTTTGAGAAATTTTAAGAAATGCCACTTTTGAAATGCCATTTTTCATGCCACATTTTCAAAATCTTTGCAGAATTGCCACTTTTCTAAAATTATTTTTTTCGTTATATCATTTATGTTTGGGTTAAGTATGTTGTATTAGGATCTAGTTTTGAGTGTTTAGGGTTTTTAGGGGTCAAAACATTTTTTAGGTTTCAGAACTTTAAGATTTAGGCTTTAAAAATTTATAATGTGGTATTTTTACAAATGGACAACTAAAAAATAGTATTTTTGCAATTGTCCGTTTACTTTGCACTAATTTACAAATAAAGATAAATATCTAATTTTTTTTACGTATGATTAAATCTAATTATAAAATATCTCCTACACTTGTATATACGTGTCAAAATCTGCTTAACCGACTTGACAGATGTCCCGATCATGTTAATTACGAAGTTTGCAAACCAAGCTTTATATAATAAGATTTTCAATTAAATTATGTCACATATTTCAAAATATTAAGATATTCAATTAAATCATGTCACATATTTTAAATAATAAGATTTTCCTAATCTAACTTAAATTAGGTTTAGATTTTCCTAATTCTATTTAAATTAAGTTACTTTTCACTATTTTACAAATAAAGATGAATAGAAAAATAATAAGATTTTCCTAATCCAATTTAAATTAGTTTTAGATTTTCCTAATCCTATTTAAATTAGGTCACTTTTCACTTTTTACAAATAAAGATAAATAAATAAATCTTTTTATTTGTGGTAAAATCTAATTGAAAATAATTATTTTACACTTGTATACACGTGTCAAAATCTGATCAACCGACTTGATATGTATCACGATCTTGTTAATTATCATGTTTGACGCATCAAATTTTTTATATAATAAGATTATAACATTCATGTTATAATAATATTCGAGTTTTTTTCCCTAGGAATTGTATAGAAAGGGGTTTAGAAAATTTGTATTAGCCAGTGTGGATCCATTGGATTGCATACCAACTAGCCGCCCGAGTGGCTCTGCCGGGTGAATGTGTGGCCGCGGTTAATGAGATGGCTGAGCTTTTCAACGACCGCCTCAAGTCGCTGGTGGATCGTCTCAATTCCGATAACAAAACCACCGGAGAAGGCATTTTTGTATATGGCAATACCTATGGAGCCGCCGTGGATATCCTCACCAACCCATTTGCTTACGGTTAAGTATCTAATTTTATCCTTCCAAATCAAAACGTGTTTATGATTTTTCTTGTTTGTGTGTGGTGAAGCTAGTCCGGTTTTCGTTTTGGCTTTTTGGTTTACAAAAGATTGAACCGAAAAGGTGGTTTTATAAATTCGGTTGGTTACAATTTTTGTTTTTGTATGGATTATATTTTTAGTAATTGAATTTTCATTTGAGAGAGTTTTAAATTAACTTTTGTAGGGGAAGCAAATTTGAATTCTAACTGTTATTTGTTTTAGCCAAATTTTTTGCTTGGTTACGGTTTATGCGAATTTTAAAAGAATTTGGCGTTTATATCTTCCATTATACTTTTTGATCAAGTTTTTCGTTTTAGGTTAGTTCAAATCAGTTAAACTCGATTAGGACATTTCAAAATATAAAAAAAAATTGAAACGAAATGATTTAAGTTTGTTTGTTATGTTTTCTTTAGGGTTCGAAGTGACGGATAGAGGGTGTTGTGGAGTAGGGAGAAACAGGGGAGAAATTACGTGTTTGCCACTAGCAGTACCATGTGCATTCAGAGATGGACACGTGCTCTGGGATGCATTTCATCCAACACAAGCTTTTAACCTCATAATTGCACTTAGAGCCTTTAATGGTTCCAAATCCGATTGTTACCCCATTAATCTTTACCAAATGTCTCATCTCTAATCAATCTCAACTAATCCTTTTCCACTTTGTTTTTCTTTTATGTCACTTTCCGATTTGTTTATTAGTATATATATATAGATTGGTTTAGATGGTTAAAGTTATATTTGGTTTATGGTTTAGTCTTTGGTTTAGTATTTTGTATATAACAAACCTTATCTTGTTCAGTTACGTTTAATGAAGATTAATTACAAGAATATTGAAATTGTTGGTAATGCTGATGCATATTTCTTCTCATTATTATCTTTTTTCCCTGATACATTTCTCTATCCATATGAAGTATTTGGGTTATAACTAACTTGAGTTTGGATTCTCTAAAGTTAAAAATTGAATTATAAGTAGCCTTTAAAAGGCTAAATACAAAAATTTAAAGGCTCAATTAGAAAAGCCCAAATCAAAATATTAGAAGCCCAAAATGAAGCTAGCGAGTGACCTAGAAGACAAGCTTGGGAATTCCCGAATTTGTACCGCCGGATCCGTCTCGCAACCGGCGAATCATTTTTTCCGGCGCGATGGAAACAGAGGCGGTGGTTCTTACCGTCGCCGGCGTCGACTATTTCGTTTCATTACCTCATCAACTACTCCACGCACTTCAATCCACTAGCTCATCTCCCCTCCCTCCGCTTCTCCCTGTAGAGCTCCGCTCCGCTGACCGCCGTTGGACTGTTGCTTGGCCCGGCTCTAGCTCCTCCTCTTCTTCGATCGAGGTACTCTCTCTCTTTCTCCTTTTTCTCAAATTGATCCAGATATCATTTCTGGGTTTTGGAAGTCTGACACTTCTTCTTCTTCCATTAAGGTTGCTAGAGTGTTTGCGGAGAGCATTTCGTTACCTGATGGTACAGTTGTTCAAGTTCGAGTTCTTCCTAATGTGCCCAAGGCTACTCTAGTGACAGTCGAACCTGAGACTGAAGATGATTGGGAAGTTCTTGAGCTCGATGCAGAACTCGCCGAAGCAGCTATACTTAGTCAGGTTACTCAGCTATGTCTTGATATTAGATAGTCATCTGTACCATTATTCCTCTCTTCTTATTATCATTGCAGAATAATCTGATCTTCATGCCTTTAGTCTGTGAGATTGGCATAATCAATTTGCAAATGGTCTGCTGAAGGAACTTTCCAAACATGTGTTTCAGGTAAGTATACTACACGAGACCTTGAAATTCCCTTTGTGGTTGCATGACCGAACTGTGATAAGATTTGCTGTGGTTTCGACATTTCCATCAAAAGGGGTGGGCAAGACCATCTTTGTTCTTCACTTTTGTTGTATTGTAGTCGTCTATACCGTACTTTTCTTGTTTCTTTTTCTTCAACTTATCCTCCCTGGGATACCTAAAGGGGTGGGTAAGACTATGGTTACTAGTTTCTATGTTTGTAATCATTTTAACAGAAATGTCTTGACTTGTGGCTCATTTTCAGTACAACTTGTGCCAGGAACTGAGGTAGCTGTGGCTCCAAAGAGACGTGACAGAAATCTCAACGCAAAAAATGGTCATGATGCTCCGGACAAAGAATGTAACAATGTGAAGGTTCTGTTACGTGTACAAGATACTGATAGACCAGCCTTTCATGAAGCTGATGTCAAAGGATTTGAGCTAAGAGTAGCCCTCACTTCCATTGCCTATATCCATCCTGAAACTGCCAAGGAATACTTGCTAGAATCTCTTCAATTGATTTCGGTATCCCCCAGAATACCTTTGAAAGGCAGTGCAAAAAAAGATGAAGCCTTATCTGTGAAAAACAGTGAAGCTTCGAAGGTGGTCGAGAATGGCGCTCCAAATGCAAAGAAAGAGCCCCGTCGAGCAATTCTTCGTCTTGTCTTTTCAGATTTAGCTGCTAAAGGACATCTTATGATAACCGAGTCTCTTCGTCTTTACCTAGGAGCAGGCCTTCACTCATGCGAGTAAATTTTGCTTAAACATACAGATGCTTCTGTTGTATGTTAGTGTAATAATCTTATCGATCTGTTCAACTTGGTCATTAAAATGTACGGAAAGACCGAGCTAAAGTTATTTGACTGGTTATTCACATTATGTGGCACTAGAATCTGTTTTGTTTTTCTATTGATGTGCCTATCATGAAGCAAACCTGTTAGGGTTTTTAGAGTTGTCATGCATTTATAGAGTCCGAAGGTTATAGAATTCACCATGTTGCAGTTTTCCATTCTCAGTTGAGCTTTGTAACCACAGAAGGATCATGTCTGAGTAAGAGTTATCACTTGTATGTAGGGGTTTACTTAAAGGGATGCAATATGAATGTGAACAAAGAAATTCCTGCTCTTTCACTTTCTCCATGCATCTTCAGGATTTCTGGAAAGGAAAAGGTGCTTGATAGAGGGACAGATAGGCTTGGCAATCATAACTCTATTAGAAAAAGCACTCATCCACTTTCCGGGTTGAGCACCAATTTGGATGTTGTGGACTGGTCTGTGCATGATAAGGTTGTTTCGGCTCTTTCATCTGGGGGTTTGGACGATAAAGGAGAACAAGAGAATGCCTATCAATTTAAAAATAAGAAAGGATTTGAAATCCTTACTCGCCTGTGGTCATTGGCACAGCTTGATGCTATTGCGTCAGTCAAAAGGGTTGATGTTAGTTCGTTAATTGTAGGAAGAGAAACATTGTTCCATTTTGAAGTAAGAGGGCTCGAATCTTATAAGTCCAGAAACTGGCAGCCATCTGTTAATGATTGTTTGGAAATTGGGAAGAAGGATAAAAATGTTCCTTTAGAAATTTTGTACGTTATGACAGTATCTGATGAGTCTACACTTGGTGATGAACTCGTTGTGTATGAGCTTACCTCGGATAGAAGTGAGAAGAGGGATAGTGTGGTGCATATTGAGAAGATGAATCTTGGTGAACCTATATATTTCTCTACTGCTAAAGAAAGACACTGCAATAAAGGTGTAATGTGGTTTAACAATTTCAGTATTCCTTCACCTGGACATATTCTCATATATGGGCCTCCTGTGAGTTCCCTTTCCCATTTTTGTTGTTCCATTTGATATCCTTCGAAAATGAATTTAGTGCATTTTTGGCCCTTGAGTTTACTTTTGTCTAATTCCCAATTGATTCGTTCTCTCGATGAACGGTAGTACGATACCCATTCCAAAGCTATCCCTTTGGCCAGGCATGAGTATCAGGATGTTTATATTGAAGCGTTAGATTTGCTCTTACTCACAACCTAAAACTTTGTTTCCGTGGGTTCAGTTGTTCCTTAATTTCCCTTTATTCCGACTGGTTGTTTACTGGTGTAAGCTTTTGGTTGATAGGGTTCAGGAAAGACAATATTGGCAAGAGCTGCTGCAAAGTACTCCAATCAGAAGCCTGACTCCGAATCTCATCAGGTTTTTCTTTCTTTCTTTCTTTGTTTTTTGTTGTAATCTTCTAATAGATTCATACAACAACAACTTGCAACAGGAAAAGAAGCTGTCTGAGGCTACTACCTCCATGCCTCAATCAAGGTATCCATTCATATCTCTCTATGTGATTGTTGATTGTTGATTGTTTATTTTGTGAATCGTAGCTCCCTTATGTTATTGTTTTCACCTGAATCAGCATGCACAAGCCCAAACTCCTCCCCAAGGCTGCTGCGTTTAAAAAGAAAAGAAGAATAGCAAGAAGAAAGAAGAGCAAGAACCAGCAGGTCGAAGCCACCACATAAGGCCTCCTCTTATCCCCTCCTATCAGCAAGCAACTGTATTTACGCTTTGTCTTTTGTTTTCCGAGTTGTAACTTGCAAATTGCTTTGTGGCTTGAAACCTTTTGTGTTATGATATTTTGCTATCATGTTGTGAGAAATATGAAATTGCTAACTATGGTGCATCTTTCCCAATGGTAATATTCTTGCTTTTCCTTCTTATCGTCTCTTATGCCCCAAGAGAAGGATATAATAACAAGCCGAAGATTAAGATGAAAAAAAAAAGACAAGAGCTAGTGGGCAAATCCATCACATAATCGACAGTTGTTATTACATTTCTAATGCTGAAGACGGCAAGTTTTCTCATCTTGATCACTCTTTGCTTCGTCGCAACAAAAAAAGAAGGTGAAGTAAACAAATTAACTTGTTGGGTTTGTTTTGAAAACATACTAAGTAAAACTTATTTACCTATGCAACTCTTGCAAATGTAGCTATCACAAAGAATTTGCTGAGTCACCTCCCCATGTTCAAATCATCGAAAACATCTTCTCCAGCAAGGAAAATATTCCAAGGCCTATGTTCCTTTGAATTTGTCTAATTGGAAGCTTAATTCTCTCTTATGTTTTTTTTTGTTTTTCTTTTTAAAAAATAAATTCCATTTAATTAAAAGTAATATTGTTTAGCTATTGCGTTTAGAAACCTCTATATATTAATAGAGGAGACACTAGATAAAAATCCTAGATGTCATCCTAAGAGGGTTTTAAAGAATTTATTTCCTAATAAAAATTAGTAAAAACTATTAAAAATTCTTAATAACAAATATATGGAAATAACGAATATGTGGTAATTAATATAGAAACTTTTATTCTACTTACTATATCAAACAAACTTTTATGATTGTTTTTCGGTATCCAAAAGTCATGATAAGTTATAGACATGATAATTGATTTTGTATACATAATTCTTTCCAAATGTATCATAATATATATTGTTGCTGACTTTATCATCACATTAAGAACGATAACCATGTTTTTTCTAAATTTTGGTACTAATAATGTGTATTAATTTTAAATGGATAGTATATTATGATGTTAATATTTATTCTATTACAATAATAAAAGTATAAATCATAATCTCAAGTTAATACATATTATTTTTACAAATGAATTTAATTAAATTCTTGAACAGAATATCATTTGAATTTTGTTAAAAAAAATTCGTACCTAAAACAAATATATCTCTATAAATTAATATTTATTAATTTATCGATTAATTAATATCTCTCTAAATTAATAAATTTTCAAAGTCCCAACATTATTAATTTATAGAGATTTAATTTTACTGTAGTTGGTGCAGCTGCTGCAGCGTGTTCCCTACGATTTATATCAGTATAAGGGCCCGAGCTATTGAACAAATACATCGGTGCTTCTGAACAAGCTGTAAGGATCACACCTTTTTTTTTTTCCATCTGCAAGAATCTTTTTGGATTATCATGCTTTTCAAATCTCCAGTGACGCATGCTTTCTTTGTATTGTTGAATTTATTTTGATTCTCCTGGGTTTTCTGCTGAGTCTTTAATTTGTATTAAACAATAACTATAAATACACTTCTTCTTTCAGGTCCGCGATATATTCTCAAAAGCAGCAGCTGCAGCACCATGCCTACTCTTTTTCGATGAATTCGATTCAATTGCTCCCGAGAGAGGACATGACAACACCGGAGTAACTGATCGAGTTGTTAATCAAGTAAGTTACTACAAAGTCTGTGCATATACGATTCATGTAAAGTTCAAACATCTTATATTTTTTCATTTGGGTAGTTTCTGACAGAACTGGATGGAGTTGAAGTTCTAACCGGGGTCTTTGTATTTGCTGCAACGAGGTATGCAACACTAGAATAAGTATATCAGTTTTGGTCTTCAATGCATTAATACAATCTTACAACAAACCGTGGATTCTTCTGAGTTAACAATAATTTCCATTACATGATAACATTTATGTTGAAGCCTATTCTCAGTCCTCACTTTATGTGTTCATTACATACAAAAGATGGATATCTGATTTTATAATGGTTTCGCTCTAACAGTAGATCAGATCTACTTGATCCTGCGCTCCTAAGGCCTGGCCGGCTTGATCGTCTTCTTATGTGCGACTTTCCATCCCCACCAGAGCGACTAGAGATTCTTACCGTTCTTTCTAGAAAGGTTTCCCTAATCACTTTTCCCTGAAACCTCATGTAAAGTCTTCTATGTTACATCATGTTTGATTCTTACCGTTTTTTCCATTATTATTGTTATGCAATTCTTCTAATATGGCCATTTATCATTTTCGATTACCCCCAATTGTTTTTATTTACTTACTATGTGAAGTGCGGGTTTTGTTGTAAATGTAAAAAACGTAATAAGGACGTAAATGGGAATAAATCAAGAGCTTTTAAACATAAGGACGTAAGATGAGATGGAAAATTTGCATCTTAATCTTTTCCTTGGTCACAAACACAAACAACACTCTGAGCTGACCAAATTGTTGACTAAAGAGAAATTCAAATTTCACAATTCCCATCCTACGTTTTAAAGGAAAATTTACCCTTAATACAACAAAAAAATTATAATTTACAAACTAACCAAAAAATCTAAATTCTAAAATCTAAACTGTGTCACATACTCCTTTTTTCTTAATTTTTTAATTTTTTGGTTATTTATTAAAAAGACCCTATTTTTAAACCACTAATAATTAAATTAGTGAAAAAAGGACATGGTTTTTTTTTATCCTTTACAGGGAGATTTCGAAAACAAAAGTTCATAAGCCAAACTCTTTTACCCCATCCGAATCTAGAGATAACCAAACAATAAACATACAAAGGAAGGGAACATAACCTTAACGTGAAAAATACTAAGAGACTTTCTGGGCAAACAACATGAAAATTATACATTCAGAGAAATATATCAAGAGAAAGAAAAAGGAAAATAACACAGTTAAAAACAAACAACACTTCGATTGATGAATGTATATGAGAAGTATCAACGACTTTATCTCTTATACATTATTTGGGAAGTGATTTTGTTGAGTTTGCTTTTATGTCAACTCCACAATCACTCTTACCAAAAAATTATGACATGACACAAGTTTATTATGACATGGCAAATATGACTCATTTGAACATTTTTTATAAAAATCTTCTTTAACTAAATTTATTCTTTCTATAAATAAATCAAAGAATTTTTAATTAATATATAATAATATTTCCGTTTTTATTCTAAAAATGATTTAAAATTAATTTATGTCACAACAAAACTTTAGAACACTTTTTATATAAATATATTTTTATTGATTTATATCTTTGTATTAATTATAATTATATTTCGTTTAAAATCAACGGTTACATATTTCTAATTGCTAATATTAAAAGAACTAATATTCAAGTTTTAAATAAAAAAAAATTCAGTTTATATTGTCACATTATATTTAATGTTTAATAAAAAAAAACACTATGAAAAGTTCAATATGGAATAAAAAAGGAGAGGTCATATTAAATGGTTCAATGCGTGAAACTGATCCCTAATTCTTTAAAAATTTTCTAATTATCCCAAATAAATAAAAATTAGTTTTAAAAAAAAACAAAATATAAAAAAGTGTAAGAGACGATAACCATAAAAAAATAGAAAATAACAAAAATTTGAAAAACGAAAAAAGAGGAAAAGGTAGAAAACTAAGTTTATATATCAATTGTTTTTATAAGATGATCAAATCGAGGCATCAATCTTTTATGAGAAAAATCTCATAATAATTTAAAAACAATTTGACATTGTTCGTATTGCTACGATGACACAAGTATATTTTTTTATTTTCTACAAAAGTAATAAGATGACACGTTTACATGTAAAAATAGTAAAATTATGAATTAATAAAATGGTAAAACTAAACTTTAAATTCATATTAATTATTAACAATAGACAAAAAGAATTAACAACAAAAATATCTTTTTTTATTGGTCAACAAAAAAAATCAACAACAATGTCTATAATAAATATCAAACCAATATATATTTGTACATTTCTAAAATATAAAATTAAAAATAAAATTAAAAATAAATTATCCACGTCTACGCAGACGAGTTACCTAGTTATCTTGTAAAAAAGGAGTTTTCACAATTAGATAGGTTGGGGTTCCACAAATAAAATAAAACCGATCAACTACCAGCATTTTTGGATTCTTGGATCGAAGTTCACAGTTGTACATATGTTCGGGTTACCTTTAAAAAAAAAAAAAAAAAAGATAGAATACTTGGTTTATTTTTTTTTTTTATAAGACGATCAAATAGAGGCATCAATTGAGAGAAATCTCATAATAATTTAAAAACAATTTGACATTGTCTGTATTGCTACGATGACACAAATATTTTTTTTTTGTTTTTTACAAAAGTAATAAGACACGTTTACCTGTAAAAATAGTAAAATTATGAAATAATAAAATGGTAAAGTAAACTTTAAATTCATATTAATTATTAACAATAGACAAAAAAGAATTAACAACAAAAATATCTTTTTTTTTTGGTCAACAACAATGCGTAAAAAAGGAGAGATCATAGTAAATCGTTCAATGCGTGAAACTGATCTCTAAATCTTTTAAAAATTTCTAATTATCCCAAATAAATAAAAAATTGTTTTTTTAAAACAAAATGTGAAAAAATGTAAGAGATTTTAACCGTAAGAAAAATAGAAAATAACAAAAGTTTGAAAAATAAAAAAGAGAATACTTGGTTTATAGTTCACAATTAGATAGGTTGGGGTTCCACAAATAAAATAAAACCAATCAACTACTAGCATTTTTGGATTTCTGGATCGAAGTTCACAGTTGTGCATATGTTGGGGTTACCCAATAGTTCACATTTTTTGATTTTTAGATAGGTTGGGGTTATCCAATAGTTTTAGTTGTACATATGTTCACAGTTGTACCTAGTAGTTCATAGTTGTACCCAATAAATCTATTTCACTTTTTTGATTCATGGAATTTTGATTACGGTGTCTCAACAAACGGATGGTATCAACGATTTTATGGCGATTGAAGCCACCACCCTGGGGGTGGTGGTGGTGGCGAGGACAATACCGCTTTTCTTATGCCAATCATGAACAAGTTTGGGATATAACTCAGATTTCAAGTTTGAATCTCATAGATTTGTCTCAGTCCGTAAGGGTATCTCCAATGTATTTTCCTATAATTATCTCTAAAATAGAGTAAAAAATAGCATTTCTCTATTTTCTCTCCAATGTATGATTCTATTTTAGAGAAATGCTATTTTTTTGTGTTTTAGGATATGACAAAAAAAATCTCTATTTTCATCTCCAAATATAGAGAAAAAATAGTAATTTCTATTATAGAGATAAAAATAGAGATGAGTTGGAGTAAATTTGACTCTAAACTCTATTTTAAAGATAAAAATAGAGATGGGTTGGAGATGGTCTAAGGCTTCTAAAGTTCTACCACAAATTCTCTAATGGTGAAGCCTAACTCTGCTATAGTGTTGCTGGAAATTGACGAAGAGATTATGGACGACTTAGACGAGAACGACATGTGAAGGAATGATGTAAGGGAAGAAGAAGGAAGAAGAAGAACGAAGAGCGAAGAACGAAGAAGAAGAAAAATGTAGAACGAAGAAGAAGAAATATGAAGAAGAAGAAAAACGTAGAACGAAGAACAAAGAAGAAGAACAAATTGATTTAGGGATTTTGATATTTTTTTGTTTTATCTGATTAAGTTAAAAATTAAATTTGTTAGTTGGTCCGATCGAGTTAAGTTTTGGGTGGATAATAGGTAGTTGGATCAGTAATTATTTTGATTTTTATGGGTATTTCGTCATTTTCCTCAATTTTGAATTTAAAAAAAAAAAGATAATACATCTTTATTATTTTGGGGTCATTGTTATTTCGGACTCAATTTAAGGGTTAATTTGAGGTTTTGATCCTTATCTGACTGACTTAAGAAAGAAAGAAAAACAGAAATCCTTAAAAATTAGGGAGATTCAATCCTTATTCTTCTCTTCTTCTTCGTGAGAAGCTACTGATTTTTAGTAGCAAATCCTTCTTCTTCGTTCTTCTCTTTTCTTCCTTCTTCTTCATTTTTCTTTTTCTTTTTCTCTTTCTTCTTCTTCTTTTTCTTCCTATACATCAATCAATCTTATTCATTCTTCTTCTTCCTCTTCTTCTTCTTCTTCTTCTTCATTTTTCTTCTTCTTCTTCTTCTTCTTCTTCTTCCCATACATCAATCTTTTCGATGTCACTTTCATCTGAGTCGTCGACGATCTCTTTATCGATTTCCAGCAATACTACCACAAAATTGAGTTTCACCATAAGAGAATTCGTGGTAGAATTTTAAAAGTCTTACAGATTGCGTGTGACAAATTTATGAGATTTCTCTTACTAATTATAAAGGTTTTATTCCATGGATAGACATTATCCAATTTGAATAGTTCTGTCGGTCTTCAATTTGATCATGTAATTGTAGAAGGAAAACGGCGAGACACCGTAATCAAAATTCTATGAATCTAAAATTGAACTAGATTTACTTGGTACAACTATGAACTATTGGGCACAACTGATAACATATATACAACTAGAAATATTGGGTAAAATTGAACTAATAAAATCAATTAAACATAAATGGAAAAGAAAAAATTCATTACATGTTGCAGCAAAAAAATATCATATGTTTGAAAAATTATAAAAAGTAATTTTGGATATTTATTTAAATTAAAAAAAATCAACTTGAAAATAGGATAATAACTAAAATTGGATCAAACCCAATCAAATTAGGCCACATGGCCTCATTTCCTGGACATATTTAAGACATGTGCGCCGCCACATAATTTAGACATAGGCACAACTATTTGGTATATAGTTGTGCCCAATTTTTTAGTTGTGCATATTTGTTAATAGTTGTACTTTTGGAGTTTTGCTATTTTTTTTAGTTTTACCTTATTATGAAAAACAAATTTTCAGTTTTACATGTGATTTTTGGAATTAGAAACACATTTTTTATGTTTCCATGTCAAAATATATTGAAGACCACATTTCCTATCAACTTTAGCATAAGAAGGTGTATTGCATTATGAAACCTTTCTTAAAAGTATAAGGTGATTGATAGAATATTCAAAATATTAAATTGCACAAATCGAATATTTTTAAAATGTCAATTATAAAAAATATAAAAATAACTGATTTTGTGTTTTTACTAAGAAATTTCAAAACAAAAAATAAATATTTATAATTTTTTTAATACTAAATACTACTTATTATATGATATGAAACATGTATTTTACTAGTAAAATATTTTTGTTGCCAAAAACACAAATCAATTTTTTTTTTAAATATTCGTTCATCTAATAAATTACTATTTGTTGTTGACAAAGTATAAATTGTTTTGACATGAAAATTAAAATAGGTAAAAACAAAATAGTAAAAACTTTTTAGTTTTATCCAGTATTACTCAGAGATCTACTAATCATCAACGATTCACTACGATTCAACCACTGTGGGATGTTACGTTGCTTACCCAATGCAATGTTCTAATCGATCTATATACCGTCTATTGCAATGTGCATACGAGATAAATAATTGTCCAAATCCAATTGAAACACAAATTATGATTGCTCAAATTCTTGTTTTAAACAAAGAAAATTGATTAATAAACTAACAACTAGTTTGATTTAAGCTAAAAACACATGTTAATTTAGCTTTAACTTCAACTAAAGTGCTTCAATGGTAGATTCGAATTTAGTTTGATAGCATCTATGGAGGGGGAGTCGCGAACAGGAAGAAGAGAAATATCAATTTTTGATTGGTCATTTTATTTTTCTTTTTTTTTTTGTTTTAATTTTTGGTTTGGATTTTATGGTCTTTTCCCTTATTATAAAAAGTTAGAGGATTATATTATGTTATTTTGTGGTGGCCAAGTTTGGTAGGGAGAGAAAATATGTTAAAAGAAGTTGAGCTCAATACCGTGTCTAGAAAACCAATGAGGATTACCCAAAACCCATTTCCAATCTGTCGCCTCCGATCTCGAAAGACATTGAATGTGAACTAAAGAGAGCAATGGAAGCATCGTCGAATCGAGTCTCAATCTTAAAATTATCTTCTCCTTCCTCCGATTTTCCTCTTCTCTCAGATTGATGGAGAAAACGCTTATGAAAGTTTCATCGGTGATGAGGAGATTCCTACCTCTGGTGAACAAAATTTTGAGAGTTTCGGATCTGGATTTACAAGATCTGATTTGAAGTCAAGCACTCTTTTTGATCTGAAACAACTCGAGGCGTTCGAATTAGATATGATATGCTTCCAGAGAATAAAAGATTTCTCCAGATAATCCAGAGTCGATGATGAGGAAGATGATATCGTCTTTCCCGTCGAGGAAGAGCCCATCGAGAAAAGCATTCGGGGTTTCTAGTTAGTAGCGTTAAGGTTTGGTTTTGTCGCGACGGCGACAGTGGTGAGTGCATCTTCACCGTGAGCCTCGCCGCATATCAAATCCTTGCTCATACCACCGGCTACACCATTGACGTCGATATTTTGTTATGACGATTGAGGAAGAAGAAGATAACTTTTTTTTTGTTTTGTATTAATTACATATTAATTATAATAGATAATTATATCTTTTAGATTCGGTTTAGTTTAATGGTTTTGTGTTGGTTTAGATTCAGGGTTGTGTCTCAATCGGTTTTCGATTCGGTTTAATTTCGATTCTTTCGGTTTGGTGTCAGGTTTAAAACGAAACCAATCGAATTTTGATTTTGTCCGTTTTCCATTTTTAGTTTTATTTGTTTTAATTAAATTTATTTTTTAACACATGTCATCATCCGATCAATAGTAGATACGTGTCATGATCTCGTGAGTTACAATTTTGTCTATGTGTCGCATTCTCATCGTGCGCATACTCTTTTATATAATAAGATCTTTTTTTTTTAATTTTCTAATATTGAAACTATTACATATTTTAGTAGAACGACTTTTTTTAATTAGTCTATAATCTTTGTTTATAATATATTCTTTTTTTGTTAATATTGGAAATACATAGTTTAGTAAAATGATTTTTTTTTTCTTTTTCTTAATTAGTCTATAATTTTTGTTGAGAATATATATATATATATATATATATATATATTAAACATTTTTGTTAATATTGACACATGTCACAATCTAAATTAACAATTACACATGTCACGATCTCGTAAATAAGAATTTTGCTTACGTGTCGCGTTCTCATCGTGCACATTCTCCTTTATATAATATAAGATGATATAGATTGGCAAACTCGGATATGTCTTTGGCACCTCACTTTTATAATCAGTAAATTGAAAATTCATGATTGCTTCTACCAAGCTGCAGAGCAGATTAGATCTACATTTGTGTCGTACTTGTTGCCTTTTCTACCAAGCTGATTCCTAGCCTATTGTTAGCAATGTGAAGGTTAGATTCATAATCTTATGTTTTTTTATCTAGTTTAGTCATTATGTTTTGCACTTCGGATCTCCTTGATTATCTATCTTCGACATCTATTTACTGTAGGATAGTAGTTTGGGTGGTTGCTCTGCATTTTGGCTGGAAAAGTTTCAACTTCATCCCCTTGAAATTCGTAAAAGTAATACGTAATATAAAAGTGATATAAAAAGATGTTGTGAGTAACTATTGAGCACTTTCAATAGAGAACTGAAGTGATTGATATAGCTCCTTGCTTCCTTGATGTTGGAGTGAGGTTGTATTGTATCTCTTTACCGTCTGAACATGTGATTGATGTTTACATATATGTTCATCCGTATTCAGATTTGATTTAGGCATCTCCAAAAAAAACTCCTTCTTACTAAGGTATGCTATGCGGGTATGGGGTTTGATGGCATCAAATTACAGTTTAGTCATATTCGCTACTAATATATGGTAAGGTTATTCGTTTTGATCTTTTCCTTTCTCTGGTAGGAGCGCTTTCAAAAGGTAATGCTGTTTCATTTTCCTAGTGTGATTAATCATCCTACATCACAATACTAAGGTTGATGAAACAAAATGGATTTTTACAATTTCTTTTAACCAAAACTAATATTAAGATCGAGATACTGGATACAAAAATGAGAAAAAAGAAACTAAAACAAATATGCAACTACATGGAGCATCAAAACGGATGGATCATAGAGAATGAGAATAACAAGAGAAGATGAAAAATGACAAACAACTTAAGTTTGGTTGAAAAAGTATAAATAAAACAAAAGTCATATCTGAAAAACTATCGAACTTTTGAAATATTCTTTTGTAGATGACATTCATTGTCTTCTTTTGCATTTTTCTTTCTTTGTCGGTGATTAGAATTTTCAACCCACTTCTATATTTTACTCTTGATATATCCATGAGAGAATAGAGGTAGAAACAAACCAACAATTTAAGTGTTTATTTTAAGTAATTTGTTGTAACAATGAGAAAAAACAATACAATTGTCGTTTAAAAAGAAATAACATTTTGTATTTGTGTTGTGTTATACTATTAGGAGGGTTTTATGTATAAATTATCATGCGATACGTAC
Source organism: Arabis hirsuta (assembly GCA_964056655.1). Lineage (NCBI taxonomy): Eukaryota > Viridiplantae > Streptophyta > Magnoliopsida > Brassicales > Brassicaceae > Arabis > Arabis hirsuta. The sequence goes on along the minus strand of OZ053302.1, from coordinate 5,068,779 downwards.
GATGTTTTCTCTCAATATTTTTGGCATATCTTAATTTGATTGGTTATGTAACTTTATAAATAAAATAAAATAAAATAAAAGTAAACATATGGCGGAGAATTTCAAGTGTTTACTTTGCAAATTTAATTGCGTAAAGCAATAAAATTTCATACATTCTATTAGTGGATTGTGACAATAATGAGGTTTTGTAGTGTGGTTTAAAAGAGGGGAAACTAAAATTAACAAAACGATGCCGTTTTAGGCAACAAATGAAAACGGCATGTAGTTTGCTTCCGTAGCTTTGGAAATGTGTCGTCACTATCAGTTGTATAACTCAGAAACAAAATGTTACAAAACGGCAAGTAGTTAACCTGATAAGTGAAGTACCGAAATTGCTAACATTGCAAACAAAGACATCTTTTTTATTATCATCATCATAATATAATCCAACTGCTTCATAATCACTCATATCAACAACATAAGCCATGTTTCTCTACTAGAGATCCAACAGCATTTCTCACTTTCAAAGTATCGATGTTTCTTTCTTGAGAAACACTAAACCATTGATAAAAGGACAACGATTTCAGTCTTTCAGACATGAAATCAAGAAGTGGAATAACGTGCTAGTAGTAGTTTTTACTCCCCTTGGCTTTGAAATGGAATTAGAGAAACAGAGAGCATTTCTCTTTCAAGCTTTGTCAGGCTCTTGACAGGACTGTGCCTCTTTGACATGCTTCTCGTATTCATCTTCTTCGTCTTCTTCCTCATCCACTTCAACTTCCACATCCTCTTCCTCTTCCCGTCCTTCCTCAGCTCCTGAGCTCGAGCACTTGGGAACACTAGATGACGGAGCTGGATTCCTTGCTTCTCCAACTATTTTCATTATGTCCTCTACGCTTTGAAGAGAGAAGCTCGGGTTGTCTCTCTTGTAATATGCTGCTTGAGCTGACTCTAGCAGCTCCTTTGGCAAATTCTTCAAATACCACGGATGATTCTTGATATCTTTAAGCGTGATTCTCTGTCACGAATATTATTTTGACAATCATAATCGTAATAACATCTCCCAACAAGATCTAGCTTGAAATTTGAAAACCGAAATGGTTAAGGTACCTTGGCGGGGTTAGTGACGAATATGCGAGAGAGAAGGTGTTTGCATTCCTGAGAAATGTGAACGTAGTCCGGGATCTTGTATTGTATAGCCATTATACGCTGCAGAATACCATTTGAATTGTTACATTTCTGAGACACTGGAACAATCAGAAGATGAGATAATTCGAAAAAATGCATTTGGTAGTTGAATGGTGGAGTTACTTGGATTGTTTTCCTGAAGTTCTTTGGATCATTAGGGTCCTCAAATGGGTAAGCTCCAACCAGCATCACATAAAGGGTTACACCACATGACCACACATCCGCGTTCTACAAAAAAGGCAGTCATATGAGTGTAAAAGCCAGTCTATGTGCTCATTGACAATCATGAAATACATAAATCTAGAGACTGGCCTATAAACATCCTACCCATATGGATAATCGCCCCATCAATTTGTTAATAAAGACTATATGCTTGGACATGTGCAGAGGGTGGTCCAGTTAAACTTTATTAGAAGTCCAATTACCCGAAAAACACTACACAGACCACGCCAACCTACATCTCTGAGCAATCTTTTCAAATTTCTTTTCTCATATTTCTCCCTTAATGAGATTATCTGTTTACTTTGACAGTCAATCATGTGTTGGTCATTGACAAATCGATAGGTATAACAAGACATTAGTAGTGTACCTTGCCATCATATTCTCTACGAGAAAGAACTTCAGGTGCTATGTATGCTGGAGTTCCAACAGTCGATTTAGGCCTAGAATGTAGTATAGATGACTACACAGAAAGAAATAAAACAGAAAACAGGGAAAATAATAATAATTAAGAGACGAGTGAGTAGATAATGCTAATCTGTGATGGATTGAGGATTGGGACGTCTGAGCAAAGAAGTAAAGGGAAATGAATTGAGTACACACCTTAGAGTAACCAAAATCACAGATTTTCAAAAGCGGAGCAGGGCTCCCATCGAGCAATGTGTTCTCAAGCTTCAGATCTCTATGGCATATTTGCTACACAAAAGCAAACGAGAGTGACAACTATGATTTTAAAGGATTCATTTTCCTTTTTCCACAACTAGCATCACCCACATGCCACATCACATCACAAAGCATCAAAACTGGCAACTAAGATTTTATATGATTCACATAAGATAAGTATGTATCCCACAATTGAAACCTAGTGGCGTGAACAATCAATCAAGACATTGAAATCCAGGTCAAAACATCTATAAAAAAATGTACATGTGGGAATTCATTCAGATCAATTACTAAAGCAGTAAATTCAATATCTCAAACAACGAATCCAGGCCACAAAAACATATAGTTCTCCATAGATGCCTCATCAGGCACATAACTTTTCAGCTTAAGAAATTTTGGAAAAACTGTATACATACCAAGGAATGGCAGTAGTCGACACCACAAATCAGCTGTTGAAAGAAGTACCTAGCCTGAAAAGATAAAGATCAAAAACAAAATTTCTAGAGAGAGAGAAAAAAGATCAAACAAAATGTGGAAGAACAGATAGATCACCTCAGCTTCACTGAATCTACCGGCAGTGCAGATTCGTTCAAAGAGCTCTCCTCCAGAAGCATACTCCATCACAATGGCAAGATGAGTAGGGGTCAGAATCACCTGAAAGAACCAAATCACAATAAGATCCCAACCAAAACAGCTCTTAGGTGACCATAAGAGCCAAACGAAAATACACTTGCCTCCTTGAAGCGGATGATATTAGGATGCTTAAGTGATCTGTGATTGATAATCTCTCTCGCCACGTTCTCATCTATCTGCAAATTCATGATCAACATACCAAAAACAATCAAAAGTCAAATCATCATCATCATCATCAAAACCCCAAATTTCTTGCAAAATTCCCTCAGAGAATGAACCGACCATTATCACTGAGCTAGAAGCAAAACCCTAAACCCACAAAACTCAAACTCCAAAGGAACCCAGATGGTGAAAAAAAAACAAACCTTTCGACCTCTCTCGATGTATTTCATGGCAACAAGCTCTTTGGTGTCCTTATGCCTTAGAAGCCGAGCAACACCGAAATTCCCAGATCCCAAATCCTTGACAACATCGTACTTGTCCATTTCCAAAATCAACAAAAACGGTATGGATCGAATTCTTGCGAGTATATATGTATCTGTCTACTTGTATACGAGCATGATCACGAGATAAAACGAAGTCGAAGAGGATCTGATGAGAAAGAGAGGCAAAATTTGCATTTGATGAAGAAATTGCGAGATCCAATACACAAGCATGTGTCTGTGTGTGTGTATCGATGGAGGAGTAAACGGAGGAGGTGATCGGTAATGGATTGGAACACGTGTAAGGTATGCTCGATTTCCCATGACCAGGAGCTTTGAGTGGACTCAGTCCAACGGTAATTTCCCGGTTTGGTACTATTTTGGTCTGTCAATTTCGGAACTGATTATTTGTTTGTTTAATTTTTGTAGCATATTAAATGAAAAATCTACAATCAAGAAAACATTCACCAAAGGTAGAAAACTTAGTTAAACGGGTTTAGATAATCCGCTTGAACGGTACCTGAATAGCTTGAGAAGCGAATCTTAGTTCTTTAGAGAAACTAGACCATTCTTTTGGTTTGCGATCATTTTGAAAATGTCACTCCATACATAAAAAAGAGAAAATGCATGAGATGATGAACTATCCGGATTACTCGATCCTGATCTTATTCCGAAATGAACACCTGATCACTTTAATAGAGAGGAAGAGGACAATGTTACCGTGTATCACGAAAGCCAAGATGTCCTTAAATCAACGTTGATATATCTCGCCGCTATTGCTGAAAATGCTAATCAAACAAGACCATATGCATCATGCTACAATTTTTGTTTCTTTCTGAATGATAGTTTTGGAAAAAGACGAATGCTATTTTTGTGTAAGATCTTTTACGAGTTTTTCTATGTTTCGTTTTGTGTTAATTAGTTACTCACCAAGGGGCAAACAAAAAATGTAAAAACTAAACTATTTGACTAAAGAGGTCATAATCAGATTTAGAGTCAAATCTTCTTAAAAATTTACTAAATCCAATTTAACATATTTATTCAGCAGATCTATCCATCATCTCCTTCACACTTCGAGTGTAAAAAGCTCTCAACTTTACAAAAAAACACTTAGGGTTTCAAGCTTCAGATTCCTCTACTGTTACCCAAAAAAAAACATGGGTAAAGCTTCGGTGATCTTATACATCACTGTGGGGATCTTCGTCCTCTTCCTCATCTCTTATTCACCGAAGAAGAAGAGTGACCAAGATCACCACCACGGTGGTCAAAACCAACATCATCGACTCAAACTCCGTTCTTCTTTCAATTTCAAACCTACTCGTCACGATCCGGTTCCGTTCGATCCTCTCGTCGCCGACATGGAGCGCCGTCGCGAGGATAAGGAGTGGGAACGGCAGTACATTGAGCATTCTCACCCGGATTTAGCTTCTCATTCACAGAAAGCAGCAACCGATGATCACGCACCTGGTCACGAGTCGCAGCCTGAGTGGGAGGATTTCATGGATGCTGAAGATTACTTGAATAATGAGGATAAATTCAATGTCACCGATAGGTTTTTGTCAAAAATCCGATCTTTGATTTTGTGTGTTAAATTACAAAATGCATACTTTGATTCTGGGTTTTACTGGAAGGAATTAGTTTAGCCTATGCAGTTTTGGTAAAGGGAAGAGTTTAATTGGTGTTGGTTTTGCAGGCTGATTGTGCTGTTTCCGAAGCTTGATGTTTCTCCGGCGGATGGGTTTGTGACTGAGAGTGAATTGACTGAGTGGAATATGCTGTCTTCTGCTAAGGAAGTCATACACAGGACTCAAAGAGACATGGATGTTCATGATAGAAACAAGGATGGTTTCATTTCATTCTCTGAATATGAACCACCATCTTGGGTTCGGAATTCGGGTGAGCCGCAGTTTCCTGTTTCTTCTGTGAGAATCTCACTGACTAATATGATCATGCAGAAAGTACTTGACTTGATAGATTTTGCTTCAAAATGATTGGTGCATTTTCATTTGGTTTTATCAAAAAAATTTCTGTTTGAGCTCTTCTGCGTATGACCCATATGATCGTTTGTTTCTTTACCATATGATCATTTGGTGTAAAGAATCTCTCTTTTTGTCTCTTAAGACTGCTAGCTGACTCAGTTATATAATTTAACAGATAATAATTCCTTTGGCTATGACATGGGCTGGTGGAAGGAGGAGCATTTTAATGCATCAGATGCGGATGGTGATGGTCTACTGAATTTAACAGAGTTTAACGAGTAAGCGTTTTCTGCTAGTGATAAAAGCAACCAAGATTTGGTCACTACTATCATTTTCTCTCACCATGCTCTTTGTCATTAATTCTTTTCGCTTAGCTTTCTGCATCCTGCTGACACCAAGAACCCTAAGTTACTGCTTTGGTTGTGCAAGGAGGAAGTAAGGTAATGTACTAGAGGTCATATGTTTTTTTTTCATGTTGAAACCCTTCTTTTAGCTTATTGTTTATCTGACGGATTCTTCTCCTTCCATTTCCCAGAGAAAGAGATTCAGATAAAGATGGTAAGATCAGTTTCAAAGAGTTTTACCACGGCCTATTTGACACCGTAAGGAACTATGAAGAAGATAATCACAATTCTACGCATCCTTATCATGACTTGCCTGAAGGCCCTGCAAAGCAGTTGTTTGCTCAGCTTGACAAAGATGATGACGGGTACGCGATTTAAGAGTACACGCTATGATTACACATTCCGGTAAAGACTATGCATCCCTTAACATAGCTCCCTCCCGCTCATCTGCAGGTACTTATCGGACGTTGAATTGCTTCCCATTATCAGTAAAATCCATCCTACGGAGCATTATTACGCAAAACAACAAGCTGATTATATTATATCACAGGTACATTACTTTTAAAACAAATGGCCTAGTTTGCTGTTGAATTGCTTGACGTTACATTGGTCTCTCCTTTTCCTGATCTTCCAGGCGGATTCAGACAAAGATGGACGTCTGACTTTGGCAGAGATGATTGAGCATCCATATGTATTCTACAGTGCCATTTTTGACGAAGATGACACTGATGATGACTATAGCTTCCATGACGAGTTTCGTTAGTTTCATGATGAGTAAGCATCTGCCACAACCCTGGATTTATTATTCAATCTGTGTCCAAAAACGTTTAAACTTCAAACATTAATCGATATTCTCCATCGCATCTGATACACAAAACAGAGGAAGAAATAACATCAGGCTCAATTCGTTATAACTTCAAGGAACAACCCTCTCAAAACAGGTGATCTCAGTTACAGCAGGCTCCATGTTAAATCTTCTTTATAGTACCTTTGTTCTTAACTTTCTGATGGCGATTCTTATCCTGCAGAGTCACGAATCTCTCCCACGGCTGATCAACTGGTTATTTAGAAGTTAGAGGAGTATTTATGATTCTAAACATCTAAAAGAAACATACTTCTCTTTGGATCTTGTTCAATCATTATGCGTTCGTTGTACGTGGCTTTCTCGATTTTTGTATGTTCTACTTAGCAACACCTTTGAAGCTTAATATTTTATAAGCAAAGCTTATGAAGAGAAATTCTTATATATCAAAAGCCAGGACTGAGCCATAAACGGCAGATTATGATCCATAATCTTGAAATGCTAATTCGAAAAGAAAAAAGGGAGAGAGCCTCAACATTACACTGTTTCCTTTATTTCATGTTACGAAGCTAACTCTCCGTAATGATTACCAACAATCATCAGGAGCCAAGATTTACGATTTTGAAAGAAGTTTGAGAACTCACTTCACCACACAGATCTTGATAACCGAAGCCGCTCCAATACGGTGCAGCGCCACAACTGCATCTCCACGGTTACAAAGTCCTTTCTGTGTAGCTGACTTCAAAGCAGCCTCAATGATAACTTCTGTGGACTCGCTATCCGTTGCCTTTGCGGACCCTTCAGCCAACACAGGGAGTAAACCTCTGTATATTAGACTGTGCCTTGCAGGTGACTCGTCACTACAAGTCCAGTCAAAGGAATCGGTGGTCATAACTGGGACAACCACTGACAGAATAGGAACAGCCGGCCTATATTTAGCTACAAGCTTAGCAGTTGAACCTCCACGAGTCAGCACAATGATGAGTTTTGCATGCGCTTTGTTGGCAGTCCTTACAGCGGATGATGCAAGACTCTCCAGTGGGCTCATTGGAAGCGGAGTTGCTCGGATCATCTCTTTGAAGATTGTGTTGTAATCAAGTGAGCTTTCGGCTTCAATGCAGATCTTAGCCATAACTTTGACAGCTATTTCCGGATAAGCTCCTGCTGCACTCTCGCCACTAAGCATCACACAGTCAGTGCCATCAAGAACAGCGTTTGCAACATCTGTGGCTTCAGCACGGGTTGGCCTTGGTGATTTGATCATTGACTCCAGCATCTGAGTGGCTGTGACCACTGGTTTACCCGCAAGGTTACACTTGTAGATCATCAGCTTTTGAGCCAAGAAAATCTTCTCTATCGGAATCTCCATCCCGAGATCACCACGAGCAACCATGAACGCATCTGTTTCGCGCAATATCTCATCAAAGTTTACCACTCCTTCCTGGTTCTCAACCTTCAAAAATCAAACCCCGAAAACAGAAGTCAGATTCATGCCTCAACATTATGCAATCGCCATGAGTGAAAAATTCTAAGTACCTTTGACATCAACATTATGCTTTTAGCATGAGATCCAAGAACCTTGCGGACATTAACAAGATCTGAACCTTTACGGACAAACGAAAGAGCAATCATATCAATGTTGTTCGGAACACCCCAACCGAGAATATCTTCAATATCCTTCTCAGTCAAAGTGGGAAGATCCACGACAACACCGGGAAGATTCACGTTCTTTCTTTCACCGAGCATCGCTGTGTTTTCACACCGGCACCTAACCGTTCCAGACTCGGGATCACATGACACGACAGCTAGACTTATGCTTCCATCTGCACATAATATGGTGTTCCCAGGCTTCACATCAACAGGAAGCTTTTTATAGCTCATGGATATCGTCGTCTCATCTCCTTGAATGTCATAATCTGTGGTTACAGTAATCTCCTGACCTTCCTTCAGCTGTATAGGGTTCCCATCTTTCAAGAAACCAGTACGAATCTCAGGCCCCTGAGAATTCAACAAGGAAAATCACATGATCATAGTCTCTAAAACTGGTTCCTCTAGGCTTCTTTGATCAAAATCAGATAGTATAAATTCAATGATCAATACTTTAGTCTCTATCATGTACCCATCAACAGTAATAACCAAAGATAACATTTAACAAATTCCTAGTTTGATCTTGTATCTACTGACATTTTTTAATTGAAAAGCTGAAGGAGACGAAGCGATTCGATGTTTACCACGGAATAGATTGATAAGTATGATAAGAGAATCCATTAAACAAGAAGATAAGAGTTTTAAACCTTTGTATCAAGCATGACAGCAGCGAGAATGCCGGTATTTTGCATAGCGGAACGGAGATTGTCGAGTGTACCCTGATGGTATTCATGGCTTCCATGAGAGAAGTTGAAGCGAGCAACATTCATACCAGCTCTCAGAAGCTTTTCAATCATAGGAACAGAACGAGAAGCTGGTCCTAAAGTGCAAACAATCTTCGTTTTTGGAATCCTCCCGTCATTAGGTAGCTCCTTCAATATCCCTTCTATGTCTATGTTCGACATTTTTCTTAACCAAAATTCACCAAATCCTTCTTCTCAAGAATTTCCCCTGAAATGAAAACAAATTGAGTCTAATTAATTCAGACCCATCAAACAAAACAAGCGAAAGAATATAAATTTCTCAACTTCGTTTACTTTAGATCCATTTTCTGTCGTTTATAGACAAAGATCCATAACCAGACCACAGAAGAAAGTACTGAACAAATTGAAGGAACCAGAGTGACTGAGATTTGGATCCAGGACATAGAAGTAAGATAGATTGGAGAGTATTCGGGGAGTGAGAATTTACCTTAGCTCCGATTCTTTGATTTGTTGTCGTGTCGGAGAAAGAACCCTTGTTTTGGGGGTTGGACTTGTGTTAAGACTCTGGTGTTTTGGACTGTAATAAGATTAGCTTTTGAAAACGAAGACTGCCACGTGAACTCGAATTTTATAGTTACCATTTTGGTTTGTTTAGGGAAAAATCTCAAAAAAAAAAGAAAAGTTTATTTGGTTCTGATTTTTTAATGTCTTTATTTAATGCACCTGGTTTTATTTGTGTACATTGTTTAAGCTTCTGCCTTGTTAATTTCTATGAGTGATAATCAAAACAAATTTACTATTTAACTAATGCACGTTATGATCATGATTACTCTAGCAGAAGAATATGCCATCGATCCGAGATATGTGATTCTTGATTTCTTGTGTGTATTTATTTTTTTGTTTGTATCCATGAATTTGAGGGGCTTATACTTTTTTTGTATAGAGACAATAAATACAAACATTTTAATACATTTTCCCCATAGTTTAGTTTGGTTCTTTGGAAATTTCAATGGCCATATTCCTAAGACCAATAATGCCTCCTCTCTTTTTTCCCTCTTGGCTTTATTAAGGAGCCATTTCTTCTAGACTTCAAGATCAACTAAATAATATCCAAAATCAAATCAAAATGATGAATCATTTTTCGTTTTGAATGCACTCATGACTCATTGAAAGGGGGAAAAAGACCAATTCCCTCGTTAACTTCTGAGCTCCCGTTTATTCATACGTGATCTATTAAGTTATGCCAAAACCCTCATAAATTTGATATTATTTTAAATTTCTCCTATCATCTATTAAAATTTGGTGAATTTACACAAAACCGGAGAGGAAATATGTTTTCCGTTAACAGGTTGTGATGTGGATTACAGGTGGCTAACAGGGTTCGGTTCGGTTTTATGTTGACCAAAATCAATTGGGTTTTTGACCTGTTGGAAGAAAAACGACGCCGTTTTTCATTTGGGGGAAACAAAAAATCTTTCAATCATACCAGATCCAACCTGAAACCCGACTCGACTCTCTACTTTCTCAACTTCCATCGTCTTCTCCATTCTCCCTGACATACCCACAAGCCCTGGTTTCGGCCTCTCAAACTAAACCTCACCTCCAGGTGCTATCTCAAGCCAATACTTCGGTCTCTTCACTAACTCCACCGTCAGATTCACCGCTCCTCTCCTCGCCGTCGAGTTCGACACCGGACAAAACCCTGAGTTCAACGATATCGACGGGAACCACATCGGAATTGACCTAAACAACATCAAATTCATCAAATCCGAAACCGCTGGTTACTACAATTCTGTTAATGGAACCTTCGTTCCCTTTAATATGCGTAGTGGACAAAATGTTCAAGTTTGGATCGATTTCAATGGATCCAATTTTGAAATCAACGTTACGATCGCCCCCGCCAGTGTGATTCGACCTCTCCGGCCAACTCTTACCTTTCGTGATCCAGTTATCGCGAATTATGTGTCGGCGGATATGTTTGTTGGCTTCTCCGCTTCGATAACGACTTGGGTTGAAGCGAGAATGATTCTAGCTTGGAGCTTGAGTGATACAGGAGCTCTTCGAGAGATCAACACAACGAAACGGCGTCGGTTTTCTTCCAACAGGTCAAAAACCAATTGATTTTGGTCAATATAAAACCGAACCGAACCCTGTTAGCCACCTGTAATCTACATCACAACCTGTTAACAGAAAACATATTCCGTCTCCGGTTTTGTGTAAATTTACAAGATTTTAATAGATGACGGGGGAAATTTAAAATAATATCAAGTTCATGGGAGGTTTTGGCCTAACTTAATAGATCACATATGAATAAGCGGGAGCTCGGAAGTTCAAGGGAGAATTGGCCTTTTTCCCATTGAAAGGTGAGCTTTTCTTTCATTTCACTTGACTTGACATTTTGTCTGTAACGGATTGATATTTGTTGAAAACAAAGTTATTTGCATGTTTGGTCAATGTTGTTTTAGAATTTTTTGAGTAATAGATAAACAAATGTCGTTCTATTATCTATACCTTGTTAAATTAGAGAATTTTTTCCAATAGTCTTTGATACCTTCTTCACCATAATATTTTGCTATGTAATTTTCTTTTATGTACTTTGGTTTGTTTATAAAATTCATAAAATGAACAGAATTTCATTACTAGTAAGAGAAATCCATTCCAGAATTTGAAAATAATGTAATTTATCTTATCTTCCGGAGGTTATGTACTACAAAATGAGTTTGGCAAGATATGTTTTTGTTTTGGCAAAAAAAGGATCAAATCTTTAGATTAGTAGAAAACTTGAAATCAGAAACCAAGTTGTTACTAAACTACTTCAATTAATAGCCTCCATGGACTCAAAACTCACTCTTCTTGAAGCTGGTGATTAGCAGAAGATGACAACATGGAGACATTTGATATCAAAGGGCTTCAAATGCGTTTGGGCGGAACATACTGCACCCGCTCTTCTTGGCATAGGAACTGCTCGCGGATTTCCGCCACATACAAGTGAAATAAAAAGAGAACAGTCAATATGGAAACCGGGTCATCGTGTCTTTTAGAAGGATTGCTTATTGTATCGTTGAGCCGCGTTGAAGTAAATAAAACATCTTTACCTGCATTTCCTCTGGGAGTGCCTCTGAGACAGCAAGAGTGTAGCAACCAGGAGCAAACTTCCCTGGGAACAAGTTTTACAAAGTGTTAGAATCATTTCTGTCTCAACGAAAGCTCGCAATTCTGAGAAAACAAGATCAAGCCATTAACACAAAGAAATCTGAATGCCGCTACTGCACAAACAGGTGTACACAAAACACTTAATCTGAAATCTAAAGAGCGGTTTTGGTGAATTAGATTTGATCTTATATCCATCTTTGAAGTGGCAGGCATATATTGCCAAAATGAGATTTAAAAAAGTATTAGCGTAGCAATTAGGAACAAGATTATCATCACTACATATATTTCCTAACCGGGTAGCTTCAGGGTCAAAATCCTCAAGAAGAAAGGCCATAAAACTGCGCATTTCTTACATACACATTTCTATCTTTCAAAAGAGAAAGATGTGATGAACGTACCAGTAGTATCACCATCTATCAAGTATAATAGCGAGACAAAAACAACAAGCAATTGAAAGAAGAAACAACACCGCAATCGAAACTCAAAAAAAAAAGGGAAGTCAAAAGTTGAGGAAACAGAGCTCAAACATACCAATTCTTAACCACCTTGCTCCCCAAGGTCTGCGTGGATCCATCACAGAGATTATACTGCAAAACAATCATAATATCAAATACCTTATGTATGGAGCGATCAACACTACCACCTATCTCTCTCACTGACTGGCATGAAAGAAGTTAAAAAAAAAACAGTCTTAAAGCAGCAAACTTTAACGCAATCACTCAATCTTATCAATAGGTATTAGAACTACAGTTTCAGTTTCATCATCCTAAGCCAGAGTCTCACCAAGATTCCGACTTTATCCATGTAACCACGAGGACACACGCAAAAGAGAGAGAGAGAGTTATGAACATTGGCAATATTACATTGCCCAGTAAATTAAAATCAAGGAATTGGAAATTTAGGTCGTACCCATTGAAATTAGGAGCGGTAACATCAACAATACGCTCATGATCGTCTTCCATTTTGAAGAAAGGACAATTCTCGCACCCAGAATCTCTAAACTGTTTGGGGAAACCAAAAGATATCACAAAAGAAGAACATTTAAACAGAGAGAGAGAGAGAGAGAGAGAGAGAGAGAGAGAGAGAGAGAGAGAGAGAGAGAGAGAGAGAAGGCAGACCTGATCGTAGGTCTTGACGAGTCGGCATCGAAGACAAGCCCTGAGCTCGTGGCCGAAACTCGTCGGAATCTGAGCAGGCGCTTCTCCCATTGTGGGTTTTGTCTACTCGAGCTTCTGATTCTTCCCCAAATTCGAAATCTTTTTGTCCCTCGTTTCGATTCTTCTTCACGAAATTTCAAGAACACTGTTTCCGTGATTTTTCGGTTCCGTACAACAACATAACAGAGGGAAATATATCCTTTGGTTTCTAAGAAATGGGCCTGAGGTTGGGCCCATAAACGTGGTTCTTAATCAAGAACTCAAACCTTATTCATTTGGTACAAGCAAAATCCTAAATGTATTGCACAATTCTACATTTCTACTAACCACAACAAACCTTCCGCACCATTTTCCTAACAGTCTATTATGTGATATAATACTAGTTGTTGTTGTTGTTGGATTGAATCCCACATAATCCTCAAAAAAGTAACAAACCAATATCTACAATCATCTCAAAACTAGTGATGCTGATTGCTATTATCGATTTTTATCAAAATGTAATTATCTATTAACAATGTGAAAACAAAAAGTGTAAAAGATAAATATATAAAAAAGGGGAAAGAAAATGAGATAGTTTTGTTGGGACGAGAGCAGCCCTGTGATCAGCCACGCCTCCTCTTTTTCTCTTCTTCCTTTGTGTTTTATAATTTGTTTTCTCTCTTATTGAGAGAGAGTCGCTTCCTCTCTCTTCCTTTCTTCTTTCTTTAACGCATCCTTCTCTCTCTATCTTCTTCTCACCGCTTTTGCGTCTCTAGCAGTTTCTCCCCTTTGATTCCGGGGCTGTTCATTAACCCTTATCAATCTCTCTCTCTTTCGTCTGCCATCGCCAAACCTTATCTTTTGCTTCCTGGGTTTTGCTTCTTACTTGGTAAAAGATTGGTTTTTTTCTTCTTCTCTCTTACCCTTTTTCTTATTTGCTTCTTAGATCGTTAATTGATCTTCTTCATATTTTTAGTTTGATGTTGATTTTACGAATTGGGTTTTTGTTATTACTAATCCTTTTGGGGGCTGTAGGTGTACTGTTTCGATTTTGTTGGGGGGGGGGGTTGATTGAGTAGTTTATGAGTAGTTTACGCAAGTGATCATCGTGCGATTGAATTGATTTGGCATATCTCAGATTCATGTGGTTACTTGTTCCGATCGAACAAGTGAAGTTGAAACTAGTTTTTGGGTTTTTGATCAATTGGGTTTGATTGATTTATTGGGTTGAATGATAATCTTCTTGTAGCCACTATCATCTGCTAGTAGATCTACCTGAGTTTTTGTGTGTTTCTTAATCCCATATTATGTTTCCTTCTTATTTTGTTTATAGGCTAAGTAAATGTTTTTGGTTTCTTTTCTTTTTAATTTCATCTCTGATTGTGATCAAGTAGAATCCTTGTACTGTTCTGGTGTTGTTTACTGGCATTCTGGCAAAATGACATTTTTTTAACCGGTTTTTTGTGTGGATCTAATGTGCACTTACTCAAAGCTTGGTCTGGTTTTATGTCTCCGCAGGAAAATTATATGGGCTGAACTAGGAATTTCATGGGAGTTGTGGAGGATACTGAACCTCCTTTGAAACGTGCAAAACGGCTTGCTGACGAAACGAACGGCTTCTCTGGGAACTCATCTGTTAGAGGTAGTAGTGTGAACAACTCTTTGGGAGACCTTATGGCAAGGCCTTTGACCTCCCAAGGGGACGATGAAACTATAGGCTCCAAAGGGGTCGTTAGAAAATCTGAATTTATTAGGATAATCACTAGGGCTCTTTATTCGCTTGGATATGATAGAACTGGGGCTATGTTGGAGGAAGAATCCGGAATTCCTCTGCATAATTCTATCGTTAAGGTGTTTCTGCAGCAGGTAAAGGACGGAAAATGGGATGAAAGTGTTGTGACATTGCACAGAATCGGTCTGCCAGATGAAAAGGCTGTCAAATCTGCGACTTTCTTGCTTCTAGAGCAAAAATTCTTAGAGCTTCTGAAAATTGAAAAGATAGTTGATGCGCTACGCACCTTGAGGAATGAGATTGTGCCTCTTCATATTAATACAAAGCGTGTTCATGAGCTCGCTTCCTTCCTTATATCACCTTCAAACTGTATGTCACATACCACTTCGGGTCCAGGTAAAGAAAGTGTGAATTCAAGGTCCAGGGTTCTGGAGGAACTGCAAAACTTGCTTCCTGCTTCTGTTATAATCCCAGAAAAGAGGTTGGAGTATTTAGTTGAGAATTCTCTTCATATTCAGCGGGATTCTTGTGTTTTCCATAATACTTTGGATAGTGATTTGTCTCTGTACTGTGACCATCAATGCGGGAAGCACCAAATTCCTTCTCAGACTGTTCAGGTTAGACTACCCTGATCTGTGAATGTTACTTCTGTTTTCTTCATGCTGTCGTTTTGTTTCTCAGTGATCATGAGTTTGTTGGAACTATAGGAGAGTAACATATTTTTAGCTGAAAGGCTACAGCTGCAACCATTTCCACTTCCTTGTGAGGTCTTCGAGAAAGAAATAGAAGATGATAATCGTCTCAATCTGATGCCTCTTTTCTTTTTGGGTTATTCCTTTTCCATCATTGGCTATGTATTGCATTTTCTTTTGCTGTCACCTGTACTTGCGTTCCTCTGATTGTCTAATTACTTCTGTGGCCTCTTTTCTATGTTTGTAGTATAGTCAGACTTGCAGTGCATGTGTGCGTTAATGACCTAAATCACATTCGTTAAGTTCTCTGTCTACGTGAATGGTTCAGATCTTGGAGTCGCATACTGATGAAGTTTGGTTCTTGCAATTCTCACATAATGGCAAATATTTGGCTTCATCTTCCAAGGATCAGACCGCAATTATATGGGAGGTAATGCTGACTTACCAACCCAAGTCTAACCTGTTACGTATTATAATTTAGGCAATCCGGTTGCTGATTCATTTAGAATGTACTTTTCAGATCAACGCAGATGGACACATTTCATTGAAGCATACACTTGTTGGCCACCAGAAACCTGTGATTGCAATCTTATGGAGCCCTGATGATCGTCAAGTTCTTACATGTGGAGCAGAAGAGGTTATCAGACGCTGGGATGTAGATTCAGGAGATTGTGTTCACATGTATGAAAAAGGTGGTATCAGTCCCATTTCTTGCGGATGGTATCCTGATGGGCAGGGCATAATCGCCGGAATGACAGACCGAAGCATTTGCATGTGGGATTTAGATGGTAGAGAGAAGGAATGCTGGAAAGGTCAGAGGACACAAAAGGTATCAGATATAGCAATGACGGATGATGGAAAGTGGCTCGTTAGTGTATGCAAGGATTCCGTGATATCCCTGTTTGATAGGGAGGTGACAGCTGAGAGATTTATAGATGAGGAAGACATGATTACCTCGTTCTCAGTTTCGAATGACAACAAATATATTCTGGTAAATCTCCTCAACCAGGAAATCCGTCTCTGGAATATAGAAGGTGAGCCCAAGATTGTGGCTAGATACAAAGGCCACAAGCGTTCACGATTCATCATCAGATCATGCTTTGGTGGGTATGAACAAGCTTTTATCGCTAGCGGAAGCGAGGATTCTCAGGTAAGAACCTCTTCTTTTCTTCGCTTAGTATCATAATATAAGCACATATAAAAACATAGCTCAATGAAATACCGATAACCTGGTCTGATTTCTAAACCATTCTCAGAATTGAGGAGGGGTTGTTTGTTTCTTTATTTGATAAATTTAGACAAAACATAATCAAATGACGAAGTTCTAGTCAATGTATTCAGAATCTATGCGGGTTTAGGGTATAGACCGAACCAAACCAAATGATGATAATCGAGTCTCTGTTTGTCAGAATAGAAGTACGGTTTGTTTCTTCATTTCGATATCTTTGCTGGTTTTTGTTACGGATTTTGGTGACATGGTCTCGCACATTGCTGGAATTTGCAGGTATACATATGGCACAGATCTACAGGGAAGTTAATCGTAAAGCTACCAGGCCATGCAGGAGCGGTTAACTGCGTGAGCTGGAGCCCGACTAACCTTCACATGCTGGCTTCAGCAAGCGATGATGGAACCATAAGGATATGGGGACTTGACCGGATTAACCAACAGAGCCAAAAGAAGCAGCAAGTGCAAGGAAGTAGTAGTAATGGTGTGATTCACCGATGCAATGGGAATTGATTTATGCTAAGGAAAAAGACGACTTTTAAAATTACTTTTTAACAGTTATGTTGTTTCTTCTTCTTCTTCATTGTCCTTCTTTTGTTTGCTTCCTTTGCTATGGAAGCAGAAAAGGAATGCAAAAGCTGTTTTTTAATTTCTGAACCCATTAAGTGGAAGAAACAGAAAGAAAAAGAAAATGCAATTTGCAACATTTATTTCTTCTTTTTTTTTTTTTACTTGCTTCATTATACATCTCTTGAATGGTAAAATTGGTTTCTAATTAAATATTAATCTTCTGATTCTATAAAAATAATATTGTAGCCAATCACGTTTGAAGCAACAGATTTTTTGTTTGTTTAGAATGGTTACTGTATTTTGTTAACTTCTTTGATAAAAGCAAACTGTGCAAATTATTAATGTGTTATAATTTTAGTATTTTCGGGGTAATATTATTTACCTTTTTTCCGACTATGCTTTCAAATACAGCGGATGAAAAAGAAAAAAACGAAATACAAGTTTCGATCCCTAACCGTAAAATCCCTAATTCTAGAGAGAGAGAGAGAGAGAGTTATGGGAAGTAACCGTCCTAAGAATTTCCGGCGGCGCGGGGACGACGGCGGCGATGAAATCGACAGTAAAGATGCTGCCGCCGGGACGAAGCCGTCTTCGGCTCTTCCTTCGTCGAAACCGAAAAAACTCCCAGTCGCGGCCCCGAAGAAGAAACTCCTCAGTTTCGCCGACGACGAAGAGGAAGAAGATGGACCTCCACGTGTGACTGCAAAGCCTAAGAACAGTAGAGACCGAAGCAAATCTTCTTCCCGTCTCGGCGTTCCGGGATCTTCTCACAGATTGAACTCTTCCACAAGGGAACATCGTCCCGCTTCTTCTACTTCTTCTTCTTCTACCTCCACCGTGGCTCCGCTTTCTAACGTGCTTCCTCAGGCTGGCTCTTATACGAAAGAGGCCTTGCTCGAGCTCCAAAAGAACACACGGACGCTTCCGTATTCTCGCCCTAGTGCGTATGCCGAGCCGAAGGTAGTGCTTAAGGGTTTAGATAGAATCATACCTATGCAGGAGCGGGAACAGGAGAATCTGAAGGATGTGGTCAAACAGGTTTCAGATTTGGACTTCGATGAGGAAGGGGAAGATGATCGTCCTGGAGATGGGTTCCATGATCAGGCGGCGATCGATGCTATTATTAGATCTAAGAGAGAGAAGATGAGTCAGCCACGTTCAGCACCGGCACCTGATTTCATATCACTTGATTGTAGTACCGCAAATCGTTCTGCTGTTGAAGTGGTTAGTGATGACGATGCGGATTTTCAGGGAAGTTTCATGGGTGCTAGACCTGACAAAGGTGATAAGAAAGGTGTGTTTGAATTCGGTGATGAAAAGCCTACAGCTAGAGAACCCACGAGAAGTAGTTTTTATGAGAATGATGATGATGATGAAGAAGACAAGTTGTGGGAGGAAGAGCAATTTAAGAAGGGTATTGGTAAAAGAATTGATGAAGGTTCTAATAGGACTGTAAGTAGTAATGGCTTGCCTTTGCATCCTAGGCAGCAGCCACTACCACAACAGCAACCGCAGATGTATGCCTATCATGCTGGAATACCACTTGGTTCAATGCCTAATGTTTTTGTGCCCCCTACGATTGGTCCAGCTAGTAGTGTTGATACATTACCAATGTCACAACAAGCTGAGCTTGCGAAGAAGGCATTGCAAGACAATGTTAAGAAGCTTAAGGTATTGCTTTATGCTAGTGTCTTCTTTGCTAGTTGACTAGTTATGAGACTGATTTAGTTATTGATTTTATTTCTTATATTGGTTTCTGATGAACTGCATTTATTTTCAATTATTTGCCAGGAATCTCATGCAAAAACCTTATCCTCGCTTACCAAGACAGATGAGAATTTGACTGCTTCTTTGATGAGTATCACAGCTCTTGAAAGTACTCTATCTGCAGCTGGAGACAAGTATGTCTTCATGCAAAAACTCAGACAATTCATTTCTGTTATCTGCGACTTCATGCAGGTACGCTTTCATATATTGTTGTGGCTGTGGTCGTATACATATAGCTTATGTTGCAGGGTTGTCTCCTTTTACTTTTGAAATACCGATGGCTACTGCTTCACTTGACGTCTCTTCCTTTCATCTCATTTGACTGCATAGGATCATGAATATAGCATTTGTCTGTTTGCTCTTAATCTCCAACGAAACAAAGAAAAAATGAGCTCAACTATATTTTCATAGAATTACGTAGGTTTTCTTGGTGTATGTGTTCTTTGACACATGTAGTTAGATTCTGCTACTGGATGGATTGCCCTATGCGTAAAAATAGTTGCGAGGCAACGGCTGTTGGAATAGCATTCCTAATTCATGTTGTGATTTTTCTGTTGCAGGAAAAGGGTTCCTTAATTGAGGAAATTGAAGATCAGATGAAGGAACTTAATGAAAAACATGCTTCAGCTATACT
Organism: Arabis hirsuta; assembly: GCA_964056655.1. Classification (NCBI taxonomy): domain Eukaryota; kingdom Viridiplantae; phylum Streptophyta; class Magnoliopsida; order Brassicales; family Brassicaceae; genus Arabis; species Arabis hirsuta. The sequence goes on along the minus strand of OZ053302.1, from coordinate 5,049,290 downwards.
AGAAAGGAGAATTGCCGATAACAATGATGAGATGGTAGAATTGGGAGCTGCCGTGAAAGCAGCAAAGGCAGTTCTAAACAAACAAGGAAGCAGTACTTCAGTGATTGCTGCTGCCACAAGTGCTGCATTGGCTGCGTCTGCTTCTATAAGACAGCAGTCAAATCAACCAGTTAAGCTTGATGAATTGGGTAGAGATGAAAACTTGCAGAAGCGCAGGGAAGTGGAACAGAGGGCTGCAGCTCGGCAGAAAAGGCGAGCTCGATTTGAAAATAAGCGTGCATCAGCCATGCAGATTGATGGATCTTCTTTGAAATTAGAGGGAGAATCAAGCACTGATGAGAGTGACAGTGAGACTTCAGCTTATAAGGAAACCAGAGATAGCTTACTTCAGTGTGCTGATAAGGTCTTCAGTGATGCATCTGAGGAATATTCCCAGCTTTCTAGTGTGAAGGCGAGATTCGAGAGGTGGAAGCAAGACTATTCATCTACTTATCGGGATTCTTACATGTCTTTGTCCGCTCCTTCCATCTTTTCACCTTACGTAAGATTGGAGCTTTTGAGATGGGATCCTCTTCATCAAGATGTGGATTTCTTCGACATGAAATGGTATGCAAATTATGATATCCAACATACAATATTATCTGCATCCTCTTTCTTAACCTATCCTACCTAGTAGGAAGCAGTGTCCTATGTAAGCTAAATTCATTGTTTACTTTGTACTTTTGAAATTTATCTGACTCCTGAAATCTGTCTTCAGGCATGGGTTGCTATTTGATTATGGGAAGCCAGAAGATGGGGATGATTTTGCACCGGATGATACTGATGCTAGCCTTGTCCCTGAACTAGTGGAAAAGGTTGCGATTCCTATTTTGCACCATCAGATAGTTCATTGTTGGGATATACTTAGCACCCGGGAGACAAGGAATGCTGTTGCTGCTACAAGCTTGGTGACAAATTATGTTTCTGCTTCAAGTGAGGCCCTAGCAGAATTATTTGCTGCTATTCGTGCTCGTCTTGCTGAAGCCATTGCAGCTATTACGGTATGAATTTGCATTGGTTACATCTCTTGCTTTTTTCCCGATGAAACTCATTGAGTCTGTTATGAGTATGTATTGTGGACTAATTATATCCTCTGATTATTTCTTTGTTCTCCAGGTTCCAACATGGGATCCTCTGGTATTGAAGGCTGTACCTAATGCTCCACAAGTTGCAGCATATAGGTTTGGAACGTCAGTCCGTCTAATGAGAAATATATGTATGTGGAAAGACATCCTGGCACTTCCAGTGTTGGAGAACTTGGCTCTGAGTGACCTTTTGTTTGGAAAAGTTCTACCTCATGTCAGAAGTATTGCATCAAGTATCCATGATGCTGTTACAAGAAGTGAAAGGATCGTTGCTTCTTTGTCTGGAGTGTGGACAGGATCAAGCGTCACAAGAACCCACAGGTAACAATAATTTCTTTGAACAGTTAAATCAGAACCCACAGGTAACAATAAAATGTTTCATCGTAGTGAAACATTTTATTTGACATCTTGTGATGTTGCATATCGTTTTCTATTTCAATTATAATCCGTCTCATGAGATAGTAAGCTATTGTTTTTCATGAGTGCTAATGCGAAAATAAGGAAAGCGACTCTGTCGAATTGGGAGTAAGATGTGTACAATACATCCTTCTATTTTGCAAAGTCTAGGCCCTTATCTCAAAATCAGTAGTATTGGTCAGGCTATTGTCTTTATGTTATGCCTTCCGGAATCTCATTCGCCATAGACAAATCATCATCTTTGTTTAGCGTGTTTTTTCTTGTTTAGTATCCACATCTCATACTAAAAAATTTTATTTGTTTTTGCAGTCGTCCGTTGCAACCGCTTGTGGATTGTATTCTTACACTTAAAAGAATTCTTGAGAAAAGGCTTGCCTCAGGACTGGATGACGCTGAAACCACTGGTCTTGCCCGTCGGTTAAAGAGATTACTAGTCGAGCTCCATGAACATGACCACGCCAGGGAAATTGTCAGAACATTCAATCTGAAGGAGGCAGTTTGATATATAGTCGAAAAACTGGAAAATTGACTCAGAAATCCTTAACCTGTTATCAGGTACACAACTCTGGAGTCCAGGAAACTGAATATTTCCCGAGGAATTGACATTTGCGGATGTATTAGGTTAGCAAGTAATCCACCAAAAAGTGTTAGATGTCGATTTTATTGGAGTCCATCTTCAGAAACAAAAGAGTTTCAAGTACTCTAGCTTCTCTCGTGCAGTGTAAGTAACATCTGAGCTTATAGAAACTTATATTAAGAATAGATGCTTAAGTATCGCAATCTGTATGAGTTTTTAGAAAGATTTAGCAAGGACAATATTCATATTAATATAATCCACAACTTTGTATTGTCGTGCTGCATTTATTTCTATTACAAGCTGTCTTGCTTTATGCCAAAAGACATTTTTTTTTTTGTTGGAAACAAATGTCTTTCTGCTATGAACAACTTGTGAGTAAGTCAAAAGAACATAAGAAATTAAAACCATTTGGAAAAATTTAGTATTGAAAGTTGGTCTTTGAAGAAAACATCTTAAGGAGTAGCATTAGAGTCATTTTCTTCATTTGAACTTTCCTTATCCGAAGAAGATTCTGCTGTCCTCTCAAGTTCCACCATTTTCTCAAGCGAGGCTATGTCTCCAGCTTCACCAAGCGCGTGTATCCGCAGCTTCTCTGCGTCTTCACTGAAATTTTTGTAGAGATGGGCAAGTTAAGGAAGGAACGTTGTAAAGACGTAAGATTCTTATTCTTCAATTGGAGAGTTAAGTTGTCTTACTCTGTAACTCCAAATATTTCCTTCACGATTAAGGAGTTGTCTTTTAAGCAGAATTCAGGAAGCTGTTGAATAGAGTCAGAAATGTCATCACAATAGAGAATGAAGTCAGGAAGCTCTCAAAGTAGAAGAATTTGAGTTTACATATTCATTTACCTCAGAAAGATAGTAAATTTTTCCGAAAAGAGCCTGCACGGCGAGTTTTCTCTTGAATCCTTTCTCTGTAAACCCTTCCATTTTCATCACTACAGGACCTGCAAATCCAAATATGCCAAAGAACAACATTAAAGAAGATTGATTGCAGCGGAGAATCTGAATTGAAAGAGGTTAGGTTCTGTGTTTTTGACCTTTTTCTTTAACAATACGACGAGAGATTTCATTCAAAATCGCAGGAATCTGAGAATCATTCAAACCAGAAGCTTTTCTTAGATGAATGAGATCTTCAACAAGGTCGGGGTTAAACGGTTTCTCATTCAACGCATAACGAATGTATTTCCTCAATATCTCCTCCATGTTAAACTCTGTCTGGGATTCAGAGAAATTCTCATGTCAAATTCTCTCATTCAAACAAAAGAGCAAAAACCAAAGTATATGATATAGTCTCATACCTTTTGTTCAAGTGCCTTAAGCTCAGAGCTATGCACTGTTCCATCTTTCTGTAACAATTCATCTATAGATCTGCAAAGCATAGCATTCTGATTCACCTGAAGAGAGATTTATAAATCAATAAAACCAAAATCGAATCAGTTCTTTGTTCAAATCAAATGATCACAATAGAGAGTGAGAGAAGTGGAATCAGAGACCAGTTTCTTGCGTTTAGTTTTAGGAGAAGAGAATTTCTGAACGGTTTTGACAAAGGCAGTGACGAAAGTTACTCCGGCGTAAGCCAACGGAACAGCGAGCATCCATGGCAATTTGCTACTTCCAACTCGAGGTCCTGGAATCGCCTGAGTCACCGATCCAGTAAACTCGACTAGGTCTAATGCTTTCTCCTGAATCCACAACATATCTTCTTCTACTTCCTCTTCTGTTTCCTCACTCTTCTTCGCCGGCTGCTGCTGCTTTTTACTCTCCGACGGTTTCTTCGACGCTGCGGCGGTAATAGAGAGGAGACGATGATTCGGTCTCAAAAGAGGGAGAGAAGGTAAAGAGACAAAAAGTGGTGTTGTGAAGGCGGAGCGACGGAGGAGCAATGGTTTGACATTGGTTTGACTTGGAATCTGGAGAAATGGAGTAGAAGGTAGGAGAAGAGACGCCATTGTTGGAAAAGCTTGCTTTTGGGGTTTAAAGTGACGACGGCTTTCGATGCGGCGAAGCTCTACAAAAAGCCGCTTATCAGGAAAATAAAACACCGAAGGTGAAGAGATGAGTTTTATAATTCACTTAATTGGGCTTATCTTAGACCGGCCCATATTGCTTTACAAATTTTTTTTTTTTTTTTTTTGAAACATGGTTTAATTAACTTTACTTTAAGAAAAGAAAATGACTTTTACTTCAATAAAAAACTGAATCCAACATACAAATCTCATGCAACACTTGAAAATAGAGTGGAACTTCAGATATTTGTCTTTAATCTTTTATCTACAAAAAAAAACTTAGATTGTTTCAGTTATCTTCTTGTAAATTCATGTATTTTTTTTCCTATTTTTTCACTAATTCAAATTGGAATAGCCATGCTAGAAGCATGAGTAGCAACAATGCAAGGTACATGGACATATATGAATTAGAATCTTACAAGGAAAACCTTTGTTTGCCTTGTCTGATGCACTTAGTTCATTATCTTTTCCCATCTTATGTCAAAAAGGTAGTCCAGTTTTGCGCGCATGCTTCTATAAATAAGAAACAGAGTTATTCCAATTTCTTCTAGCTACATACATATTTGAAGCTTTTAGTTTGAACATTAGAAGGTTAAAAAAAAGAAGAAAAGAAAACAAAATGCTACTTTTTTATACATTATCAGGCCAGAACTCTCTAAAGAAGGCACGTTCAAATTCTTTTTCCTGTAAATGCTTTTCGTGCTCGATCATCTTCCGCATTTTCTTGGAAAGTTTATTGGTTTTCTTTGGTACTTCCTCATCCTGAAATTCAGAGTAAGACAGAGATAAATTCTATGCCTTAAGAGACAAAGTGTGCATAAGAAACTATCAATTACTTTTGAACCACTCTGAAGCAATAAAAACAAGAATAGCGTCCAAGTATTTCTTTCAATACGAAATGAAACAAAAAAAACTCATGGCTAAATAACAAAGCAAACACAAGTCCAGAACTCTTGAGATATTGATGCAGACTTACAAGAATAAAGCAGCTCAGACTCTTATCAATCATTGGATGAACAGTTTTTATCATTAACATACATAAAATTTCAAAGTTGCCTGCAAGGGAAAACTAACTGACCTTTTCGCTGTGCCCAGAATCTGTAGCCTGAGGTTTTGCAGCTTTTCGCTTAATTGTTTTAACAGCTCCCAGTCCTCGTTTGTTATGTTTGGGCTCTGTCTGTACAGGCACCAAGATGCCCTGCTTGGAAAAAGAGCAAATTGTTCAGAAGGACAAGAATATTTGATTAGAGAAACTCTGTTACAGAATGAGCATGATAACTAGTCCTAGAAACAATAAAACAATATGATAGTGACCAAGAAATCTGATATAAAGTACACAAGGTAATATAAGCACGTACACGTCGAAAGATGATACAAAGTTTAACTAATTATCAGTTTTTATTACAATTCCAGCGTATCTTTGTTGGTTGTTGCAGAGAAAGATTTCAAACTGTGCATGTAATTCACTAGTAGACTTTCAAGTAAAGCACAACAAGATATTACACAATATAGCAAGAATATGGAAAAAACCTATTAATGATCCTTGAAAACAACTGAGAGAAATAAGACATTCCTATTCATGGCGATGACATTGCATTGGAAAATGTGATCCTGCAGCTAGACAGAACCAGAATTGATACAAGCAATGGGAGTTTACCTGTTCGGCGATTCCAAGACCAGTGCCTTCCTTCCAGCCTTGCTTCTTTAGGAGCTGCATATTCCAATTTTACACAACTGCTTTTAACACCACATAGACCATTTCAATATAGGAAAAAACACATTAAACATAAACATCCCAGATAGAACATGGTTCGACATAAGTACCTGAAACCCAATGTTGGAAGAACTGATAGCAGCCCATGAACTGCTTGATCCAGCCGACTCGCCTGTAGCGTTTGACACCTGGATTCAGTAACTCAATGTCAAAAAAATAAAAAATTGAGAGCACATACAATTCTCCTTGCTTCTTTTAGTCTATTCATCACAACTGAAACAGACCCAAAACTTCCAATCCTCTATCACTGAACGGTTCCACAATGTAAATAGCTTAGATGAAGCAGAAATGTAGATAAATTTCATAAACCATGTCTCAGATCAGTAAGAGATTTAAAAACTCCAGGCAATCGGTAGAGCAAGCACAAATTAAAGAGACTGAAGAAGAGTGAAATCAAGTGCAACATCACTTACTTTTGCACTGTTTTGAGAAATTGTAGCATGAGACATTTCTGTTTCCTTTCTCCTTTGTCTCTGTGAGTTTTCTGCTCCAAGTCCAAGCGTGTTATGTTTCACTTGCGTTTCTACAGGCACCAGTATCCCCTGCTTGCACGTAGGGAAATTGTCAAAGAAATGATACATAATGAATATGATGGCTAAAAACAACAAATCAAATTGTAAATTGACCAGTTATATACATATTGGCAAACATCTTGGTAATATACAGAAACAACACTTGGAGAGCATGTATATACAAGTAACACCATCCCTCTACAATAACATAACTAACACAATACTGGAAACTGAGCAGACACAGATAGATCAAGACATCAAGTCAATAAGAAATCTTATACCAGAAAGTAAACTGACCAAAAAGTACCAATTGCCAGAATCAAAGAGCTCACCTGTTTGGCGATTCCCAGACCAGTACCTTCCTTCCAGCCGTGCTTCTTTAGGAGCTGCAATAACCCAATTGCACCATTACCTTAGGAGCAACCAAACCACTAAAGAACAAAACAAGAAAAAAACAAATGAAACACAATTATCCCTAAAACAAAACAGACGCATCATCCAGAGATGACTTATACCTGAAAACGAATATTGGCAGAGTCAATGGCACTCCATGAATTTCTTGAACCCGAGGAATCTCCCATAACAAATCGAAACCTAAATACAACGAATCAACCATCAGAGATACTTATAGCGAATTCAGGGTTAGAAAATTTCGCCTAGTTATCCAAATTACGGCCAACTAAACGATCTCTTATGTTGATTCTTGTATGGAGATAACTGGAACTCGAATCAAGGAGTAAATCATGAAAATTTTCAAAAAACATGATCTTGAATCAACAAAAGATTGGAGATAGTATAGATGAAACTCACCAATACACGTGAAACGCAAGAAACCGCCGAACACAACCAGACCAAGAAAAACCCTAGAACCACCGCCTCTGCTTGTCGTCGCCGAACTGAGGCGGTGTATTTGAAACGCCGATTCGGGAAATTGAGAAAATTGTAAAAAGGAGCCTCAAATGTTTCTAAATGCAAATTATACCCAATAGTTTTATAAATAGCTTAATAAAAACATACGGGACTTGAATACTTGGGTCAGACCAGGCCCAAGAAAGGCCCATAAAAGATAGATAGAGAAAAGTTAACGCCAACAAGACGCGGACTAATCTGTACCATCCAGTTTATCTCGAGTTCGTCGGTCTCAGGTGCATCCAAGCTTCACCTTCTTCCTCCACTTCCTCCATTTGTGTTAAGGAACAAAGACCAGTCTCTCTCTCTTCCCGACTGATTCTCAGAAATTTTGTCTTCATGGTAAGCAATCAGCTTCTCAGAAATCACTTTGATGATCTTCGTTTTTCATTTCTAGGTTTTTTTAATCTCGATCGCATTTGTTAGGGTTTTCGGAATTTGAGATTTTGATTTCTTTTTGTTGTTGTGTTTATTTTGAATGTAGCTGAATAATTGCAAAATGCGACATCTTCGTTCATACAGATCTAGCGGGTTGTGATTGATTGGAATTTGATTTTGATCTGCTAATTTTTCTCTTCGAGAATTGTCGATTCCTCTTGCGCGATTGGGTTTATTCCAGTGATTTTGTGCTTCAAATGTTTTGATTTTGAACCAGATCATGCGTTTCAGTGTTTTTTACTTTGAATCAATTTGCTATTAAACCTCTATGTTATCTGGATTTGATGACAGGCACCCGTGAGGGGGATTCTTGGCTTGCAGAGAGCTGTATCAATTTGGAAGGAAAGTAACAGATTGGCTCCAGCTTTGAGATCATTCAACACCCAAGCTGCATCCACTTCTACCACTCCACAGCCACCTCCACCTCCTCCGCCTCCGGAAAAGACTCATTTCGGTGGTCTCAAGGATGAAGATCGGATTTTTACCAACCTTTATGGTCTACATGACCCGTTTCTCAAAGGGGCCATGAAGAGAGGTGATTGGTATAGGACCAAAGATTTGGTACTCAAGGGTACTGATTGGATTGTCAATGAAATGAAAAAATCCGGCCTTCGTGGACGTGGTGGTGCTGGTTTCCCTTCTGGGCTTAAGTGGTCATTTATGCCTAAAGTATCTGATGGACGTCCATCCTATTTGGTTGTCAATGCTGATGAGAGTGAGCCTGGAACTTGTAAAGATAGGGAGATCATGCGTCATGACCCTCACAAATTATTGGAAGGGTGTTTGATTGCTGGTGTCGGAATGAGAGCTAGTGCAGCGTATATTTACATCAGGGGTGAATACGTGAATGAACGTTTGAATCTGGAGAAGGCTCGAAGAGAAGCATATGCAGCTGGTCTCTTGGGGAAGAATGCGTGTGGTTCTGGTTATGATTTTGATGTTTATATCCATTTTGGCGCGGGTGCGTACATTTGTGGTGAAGAGACTGCGCTTCTTGAAAGCCTTGAAGGGAAGCAAGGAAAGCCTAGGTTGAAGCCTCCGTTCCCTGCTAATGCTGGTTTATATGGTTGTCCCACAACTGTTACCAATGTGGAAACAATTGCTGTTTCTCCTACCATTTTAAGGCGTGGACCTGAGTGGTTTTCGAGTTTTGGTAGGAAGAACAACTCTGGGACCAAGCTGTTTTGTATATCAGGCCATGTGAACAAGCCATGTACGGTCGAAGAGGAGATGAGTATACCTCTCAAGGAACTGATTGAGAGGCATTGTGGAGGTGTTAGGGGTGGATGGGACAATCTACTTGCTATCATTCCTGGAGGGTCCTCTGTCCCTTTGATTCCTAAGAACATATGCGAGGATGTGCTGATGGATTTCGATGCGCTCAAAGCTGTCCAGTCAGGGCTAGGAACTGCAGCAGTCATTGTGATGGATAAATCAACCGATGTTGTGGATGCAATTGCGAGGCTGTCTTACTTCTACAAACATGAAAGCTGTGGGCAGTGCACTCCTTGCCGAGAGGGAACAGGTTGGCTTTGGATGATCATGGAGAGAATGAAAGTTGGCAATGCAAAGCTGGAAGAGATTGATATGCTCCATGAGGTAACCAAACAGATCGAAGGACACACAATCTGTGCATTGGGTGATGCAGCTGCATGGCCCGTGCAAGGTCTGATAAGACACTTTAGGCCAGAGATGGAGAGAAGGATCAGGGAACGCGCTGAAAGGGAGTTGCTACAGGCTGCTGCTTAAAACCCTTGTTAACAACACAGGTTTGCATCTCCAGTCCTTCCTAATCTATCTTCCTCCTTTTAACCTTCTTTTGCAACCTTAAAAATAGAGATCTAGATTAACGCAGCCTTGTTTTCATAGAAAGCCCCATAGTTTCTCCAGGCACTCAAGATCTTGAGCGCGGCTGCTAGCTAACTATATCCTGCTCTTTCCTTCTCTTACAAAAATTGGTTTATGTTATTGGCAGGGGATTTGCTATTATTCTGCATGGAAATAAAAATCTGAAAGCACACTATTAGGGTTTTTGGGATGCAAAGCTACTCTTCAGAAGGAGAAGAAGGTAATGAATGTATTTGTTTAAATGGTTAATGTTCAAACTTTCTTTAAGTTGTATCAGAAAGAGCTCTGTATTTGCTGTTTTGCATAATCTCTACTTTCTTCATTGTTTGCTTGTTTTCTTATGACTATGAGAGCACATTTTGGGAACAACCAGACAAACCATTTTCATGTTTGAAATAAAGGATGCTCCTTTTTTGGTTTACATTGCAAATAAATGATGAATAATCAATGGTTCCTTTTGGCTTCTTATGGAAAAGATTTTTAGGGAATACAATAAGGTTGCTTTGTATCATTGTTTCTGTATTTTGATGATATAAAAGTCCACAATGATTTTTAGTAATGTATAACCAAATTGTGATTACAACAATGATCTTACTAAAAGATTTAAAATAGATATCTTGGTAAAGGCTTGGCTAAATTTTATGTATAATCTAAATCTATGAACAATAAACTTGCTAGAATCTCCTTGTTTTTTGGTAACTATTACTCAGAAGTGTAATGCTTTTTTGTTTGTTTTCTCCTTGTTTGGGCAATTTATTTATTATAAAAACGAGTAACCCACCTATAGATTTTTCTTGGTATTTATTTCCTCAATGGAATATTTTATTTAAAAAAATCGAAGTGATATATTCGCATTAAATCGAGAAAGAAAAAACGGAAAGGGGAAAAGATAAAATGTACAGAGAGGCCTGTGAACTGATGGGACAAGTAGCGAAGGGGACCGGTCTGATTGGATATTTTTGAAGGATTTTTTTGGATAAGACGTCAACATCTTCCCTAACTTCTTTGTCCATCTCTCCACTATTTCTTTTTCATTCCTAATCGATAATACTACGAAATGAAATCAAGTTGTAAAAAAACAGAATGAAATCATATATTTATCAAGTTTGAAGAAGATACAAACTACGCATTATAAAAATTGCAGAAATGTTTTTTCATCAATTTTCTAAAACCAAGGATTTACATAAACATTTTGTGATTTTGTAATCGATAAACCTTCACAACATTGTTCTACAATTAGTCAATTATTATACTACTATAGAATATTATATATAATATTTGCAGAAGTGTTTTCTTTCCAATAAATAACATTGAAACTATAGTGTCCATAAAAGTGAATAGAATATTTGCAGAAGTGTTTTTCTTTACAATGACCAACCAAGTAATTCATATATTGCATTGAGGGGGGGGGAGGGGGGGGGGGGGGAATTTATTTCATAGGCAATTACATTTTTCTTTGAACTGCATAAAGCGCCATTTTTTTAGTATACAACAAAAAACTCTTAGGTCTGAGAACCGTGATTCAATTTTTTTATTTATTATAAAAATATCTTTTCGTAAACTTAAGTTAGTATTATTTGCGTGGAGATATATTTGGTTTATTTGATCACAACTTTAGTAATGTTTTTAATTGATTCCCAGAACATATAAAGTTATACAAATTATCAAAAATAAATTTATTGGAGAGCTTTAGCATGATATAAAATCGTTTGTCTTAGTCCTATTTGTTATGAAAAAAAAAATATTTATTGTGAACATGATGAACATAAATACGTTTATACTTTGACGCAATTACAAAAATGTCACTTTTTGTGTGCACATTTACAATAATATCACTTAGGGGTGTCCATTTACAAAAATACCACTAATTATAGATTTATAAAACTTATATCTTAAAATTCTAAATTATAAAAAATGTTGACACCTAAAACCCTCTAAACATTCAAAACTAAACTCTAATATAACATAATTAACCCAAACATAAATAATATAAAAAAAAATAATTTTGAAAAAATGGCATTTTTATAAAGATTTCAAAAGTGTGGTATTTTGAAAATAGATATTTTTTGAAATTTTTCTTATACTTTATACAGTGGTTTTGTGTAAAAAATTGAATTGTCTGTTATAAAGTCGGTAATCAAAATTTCCCGTCATAAATATTTAATAATCGATTGTGTAATAGAATGACAAAAACAAAGTAGTTTTAAATGAAAAAGATGAGTAAATTAATTTTTTTAAAAGTAGTTTATAATTTGTATTGCGTACATGTCAGTACAAATGATAATTATTCTGTCAATGATTGTCTAGAAACCCCAAATGTCACCAAAAACAAATATGTAGGCACATGCTAAAGCATTATGAAAGTGAAAAAGAAAAATCCAATATGCAATTCACAATAATTTCCAAACTAAATTATCATCCATGATTAAAAACTTGGCATAAATATCGGTCAACACAAAAAAATTACTTAGTAAAATAAATAGTCAATATTACCTAAAATAAAAGAAAAAGAAAATAAGGTAAAAATAAAATAAAAATAGGGGACTTGAGCTGTGAAAAACTGTTGCTATCAATGTGTTGGGCGCTTATGGTTATCACTGTTTCTTTTTGGTTTCAACTTCCCTTTAACAATGGCGTTTTGACCCCTCTCCCTCACTCTTCTCTTCTGGGTTTTTTATCTCTCTCTCTCTCTCCATCTAATCCTCGCAATCCCTAGAAAACCTTCCAAAAACCCCTAATTTTCTTTCACAAAGTTTCATTTTTTTCTGGGTTTCAATCTCCATGTTGCTTTGGGTTCTTCGTGCTTCTATCTCGTAACGATAAGATAAAAATCCTCTCTTGGGTACTTGTCATTTGTTCTTGCATCTTAGTTCCTTAGTAGACTATATCTGAAAGGGTTTTGTTTGCCCTTATTTTTAGGGAATTTGATTTTGTAAATCTCTTTTCGATTCGTCTTCCTATATAAATCCCCGAGATTTTCTCTTGAATCCTTTTTAGTCTTCTTGTACGGTTGGATTTTGATTTTGGAATATCAGGGTAGTTTTATCTGGGTTCAGTGATACTTGGAAGATCTGAGTTCTTGGTGTGTTTCTCAGTTTCTAGTTTGTAGAACTTTAAAGATAGGAACTTTGCAGAAATCTGGTTGATATTTTACAGATTTTTAGAGGGATTAGGGTTTTGGTTGGGTTTGATTTGGAGAAATGACTATGGAGGAAGTTAGTAATGGTTCTGCGTGGAGTAGGGAGGATGATATTGCGTTTGAGAGAGCTCTTGCGAATTATACTGATGAATCAGAGGAACGGTGGGAGAAGATTGCTGCAGATGTTCCAGGAAAAAGCGTTGAACAGATTAAAGAACATTACGAGCTTTTAGTTGAAGATGTTAGTAGGATTGAATCAGGATGTGTGCCTCTTCCTGCTTATGGTTCTCCTGAAGGATCAAATGGTCATGCTGGTGATGAAGGAGGAAGCAGTAAGAAAGGGGGAAACAGTCATGCGGGCGAGTCTAACCAAGGAGGTAAATCAAAGTCAGATCAAGAACGACGAAAGGGTATTGCCTGGACAGAAGATGAGCACAGGTGAGCTTCTTGTTCCTTTAGGATTCACTCAAAATTACGTTTATTGCTGTTTCTATGCTCCGTGTCTCTGTCATCTAGGTGACAATTTAGGGTACTCTTGGATGTCAAATATTGTGAATGGGAACTCAGAGTTTTCAAAGTCATATCTTGCTTAGAAGCAAGACCTTAACTGAAACTCTTAGGTTATTGGTCTCCCTATTTGAGACCATAAGGGAAAGTGGAAGGACTGAGTTTAATTTTAGGGGGATTGACCTGAGGTAACTCCGGACAATGGTTAGAAGGAAAAATAGAAATTTCTTATAAAGGTTTAATCTTTGTGTCTTCGTGATATGTTTCAAAAAAGGCGCAGATTTTATTGAAATTATAACTTGGCATGAGACAGAGAAAGCTGTTCTCATAAATTCTCTTTACCTCCCTGTCCTAGCTGCTATATCATTACATCCACCATGTTAGAGATGATGGGGAGATGCTATCTAACCCCCGGGACCATTTTGACCGTCTTTTCCACCACTTGTTGAAGGTAGATGCTGTTTATCATGCTGAAACCTTGAGAAAGGGATAGTTAGTCTGCCTACCTCTGTTATTGGAGAACCCCACTTTCCTTTTAGAAAAGGGACAAGAAAATCTTGCTTTAAAGTTTAGTCTTCATTTTACTCTCTTGAAGGTGCAAGTGGTTTTGGGATATGAAATGGTAGATAAGCGTAGAATTAAAATGGAGTATATATATGTAAGAGAAGTGGCAAGAATTAATTACTGGACCGGATTTTCATTTGCTAAAAGATGGGAAATTGATGTAATAGTGTAGTCTATCTTTCTTATTTGTATGTTTTGCTTGACAAATTCTTGGAAACTTATGTTTGTGCCATTATCTCGATCTAATCCCTTGTTATCTTGATTTGTTTGGTGGTTTTACATTTGCGTTTTCGACAAATTGAATTTTGGCGGGGACAGATTCTCCTAGTGAAATTAGAAAAAACACAGTTAGTTATTTACTAGGAAAGGTAGGAGAAGAATCACGAGTTTTATATTCAACACTCTATTCTGGTGTCTAGAAATGTCTTCAGTGCTTACTCAGGAAATTTAAATTTGAAAGTGCTGGAGAAGCAACTGAGAAGTAAGATTTTCAATTCTGTATGCTACTGGGGCATTCTTGAAATCCGCAGATTAGCTGTCAGTGGCAAATGCTCGACAAACTTTGTTTCTTGCTAGTGGTTTTAGACCGGTTTCGTTTAGCAGGATTGTGCGTGTCTTCATGTTTGATGCAATGTCCCGGAAAATTCTTCCCTTTCGTTTATGATTCTGATTTCTGATGAACTATTGTCTTTGTCATTTCTATGTTACAGGTTATTTCTTCTTGGTTTGGATAAATATGGGAAAGGTGATTGGCGTAGCATTTCTCGTAACTTTGTGGTAACAAGAACGCCGACCCAAGTCGCGAGCCATGCTCAAAAGTATTTCATTCGTCAAAACTCGATGAACAAAGACAGAAGACGATCAAGCATTCACGACATCACTAGTGTTGGCAACGCAGATGCCTCAACACCACAAGGACCAATCACTGGGCAGAACAACAACAACACCGGTTCTGCTGCTGTTGCTGGAGGCGGTGCTGGAGGAGGAAACAAATCAGCCAAGCAAGCTACTTCTCAACCACCACCGGGACCTCCCATGTATGGAACACCCACCATAGGTCAACCAGTAGGTGGAGCATTGGTCTCAGCAGTTGGAACACCAGTGAACCTCCCAGCTCCACCTCACATGGCTTATGGAGTACATGCTGCTCCAGTCCCTGGCTCAGTGGTTCCCGGTGCACCAATAAACATGGGTCAAATGCCATACACAATGCCGCGAACACCAACGGCTCATAGGTAACCCGAAAGCACGTTTGTTGTGGTAGTGCTCTTTGTTTTAGGTGTAAGAAAGTTGTGTAAAGGATTTAGTGAATATTCAAGCTTGTCCCTTGAGTGAGTCTTTTCATTACTTAGTTTGTGGGGATTTTTATGAGGTTCGAATAAGATCATATGATTAGTATCAGACTTGGGAAAAAAACAACAAAACCCACTTTTTGTATTTGAATGAACACGATAAAGCCTATGTTATACCAGACTCGAGACAAGGTAAAAGCCAAATCTTTATATGCTTAACCCTCTGGGAAACTTTGTTGTGCAATGGTTATATACATACAATGGTGTTTCAGTTTGGTCCAACTGGATATAGTATACTGAGTAAACCGAATTTGAACAAAACAAATTCTAATTGATTGAATATAGGAATGTGACGACACCAAAATCACAGTTTCAATAGAAACAAAATCTCTTCTCCTATATGCATAGTTGTTCATGCTGCATTATAGAGTCAAAGTAACTCTTCTTTGGTTTCATTCTCCGGGAAATTTCATCAAGAACCTGATAGATCTCATAAGATCTTGGGTGTGATTTATCTTCCACAGTAAAGTTATGAACTTCGACTCCAACTTCCACTAAATAGCTATATCCAGCAGCTTTTGTCAACATTTCCTTCTTCATCATCTTCCTCATCCTTGAAACTCCATCCCACTTCTCATTCGTTGCATAGATATTCGACATGATCACACAATTACCTGGATTTGAAGGTTCAAGCTTGAACAGCGCCTCGCTTGCTATCTCTGCTATCTCAACATTTCCATGGAAACTACAAGCTCCCAAAAGGGTTCCCCATACTACAGCATCTGGCTTCATAGGCATTGTTTTGATGAGATCATAAGCTTCTTGTAGCTTCCCAACACGCCCCAAGAGATCGATCATGCATCCGTAGTGCTCTAGCTTTGGGGAAATCTTGTGAACGTCCTCCATGGACTTGAACAATTCTTTGCCCTTCACCACCATCCCACCATGAACACAAGCTAGCAGCAACCCAACAAATGTAACTGCGTCAGGTTTTTCTCCTTTTCCCTGAAGTATCAACAGAAAATCATAGTGTTATAACTCCTATAAGAAACCAAGGAATCACCATGCTTGATATGAAGAAACAGAAAAAATGCGCACCAGCATTTGGGAATAAAGATCGAGAGCTTCGGCGTGTTTCCCATGAGTAGCTAGGCTACTGATCATGGAGTTCCATGAACACAAATTTCTCTGATTGCCCATTTCATCGAATATCCGTTTCGCTACATCAATCATTCCACATTTTGAGTACATTTCTAGTGTAGCATTACTGACGTAAATGTTATCAAAGAACCCGTTCTCTCTAGCATACGCTTCTATTCTTCGACCAACCTCCAAATCCCCAAGAAACGCACAAGCCGGAAGAACACTAGCTACACTAATATGATTCGGTTTCACGGATTTGTCTTTCTCCATACACAAATACATCGTTAAAGCTTTAGAGTAATTCCCGTTCTGAGCAAAACCAGAAATAACGGTGGTCCACGAGATTACGTTCTTACAAGGCATTGAATCAAACAACTCCATCGCTGCCTTCATATCGCCTTGTCTTTTGTAACCTGTGATCATCGCATTCCACACTGGTACATCTCGGTTAGACATTTCGTCGAACACCCTGCGCGCACAACACAATGATCCTAGCTTCGCGTAGGCAGAGACTAAAGCAGTGCAGCAGAAGGAATCTGACTCAAAGCCGGATCTAAAAAACTGCGAATGAAGCATCCGTAAAGGTCTAACTGACGAAATCGAAGCAGAAGCAGCAAATACGAAATTGAAAGTGTGGTGATTTGGTCGGAGACCATCGAAAGAGAGGAGATTGAAGAGGAAGATAGATTCATGAGGATTGCTATGAACAGAGTAAGATTGAATTAGCTTGTTGTAGAGGAAGATACAAGGGTTTCGATGAAGATCAAAGAGCTTTCGGGCATAAATAAGATTTGGAATCAGAAGCAATCGTTGTAAGAGATATTTGGTTTCGTCCAAGCCAATTTTGAGACTGTGCGCGTGTAACTGTTTGATCTGATTCATTCCCACGCGCCCACACTTCGCGCGTGTCAGTACCGCGCTAAAAACCAGTGAATTGGACTTAAAACGGTGACATTATTTAAATATATGTATGGGCTTATGGCCCATAAAAGTCGTTTGTTAACGACGCCGTATTGGTTGATCTAAGTATTATCTTATTTTAATTCTTATGAAAAATATACAGTATTAAAGTTATAGAATCACATAAGAATAAATCTGACATCAAATATGGAATCTAATAAGAAAAAATTCATGAAAATTTAGAAAAAATCAGATCTATATTATATTAATTATTTCATATAATTTATAAAAAAGATATATCGATTTTTTTTCTTAAAAGTATATACCAAAATACTTCTTTGTAAACTATAATGGTTTATGTAAATTTAACTTATATATAGACTCCATTGTAATTAGTACGATGCTTTTCCCAAGAAAATAATAATAATAATTCACCTATATATAGGCTCCATTTTGCTGTTAATTACGAACATTTCACTAATTAAAACTATGGAGTTCACTAAGAAAATATTGGTAGTATTTCCTCTCACCATTATGTTGGGTATCTCTTGTGTTCATTGCCGTTCAGTTTCTAAATCCATGCCTCGTAACATTTTGTTTGTCTGTTTTTTTTCTATTTGTATTTCATTACTAAAATTTTGGTTAGTTTACTTTATACTTTCTGTTTTGTTTTGTTTTTGTTTTGGAGAAAAAAGTAGTACTCCCACTCAATGTTTCGACACAAAACCATGTCTTCAAGGGATGATGAAATGCATTGAATTCTGCACCTCAATGGGGACTGTAAACGGACAATGTAATAATGAAAACCTCTGTTGCTGCATATATTAGTGTTGCATTACCTTTTATTCAAATAAAAATGATATTACACCGGAAACAAAAATTAAAAATAGCTTTCACTTTCTTAAGGAATGGATTAGATGGATAATTGTTGTTTCAAACTTGTGTGATAAGAACAAATAAAAATATACTACATTAGTAAGAATTACCTAATGAACTTTCTCAAGATGAAGATGAAACATTTCAGAAATATCACAAAAAGTGGACCACTTATATATGACTTAGAATATGAAAAACTCTATGTTAAATCAACTTTGCACTCTGTTATCAAATTAGGAATTACGGGCTTGTAATTCAAAACCATTTAACAATGAATCGTATTAGATCATAAACTTGATGTACTATTTTTAAAATATTCCAGACATTTTGTATAAGATTATTAAGCACATGGGTTGGTCTAATGCACCCAAAGACAAAACGTGATCTTCATAACACATAATTTTTAAAATAATTTAACCTAAAACTAAATTCCTTTGGATACTAATAGCATTAACAAAACTTTCTAATACCAAAAAGAAAAAGGAAATCAAAATAGTTTAGAAAGAGCAAAACCATAAAGCCAAATTAGTTTGTTTTCTTGTCATCTTCTTGGTCAGTGATCGTCTTCGTATCCACAGAAGACTCATCCTCACCTCCAAAACCAAACTCGTTAACACGTGTTTTGTCCACTGGATAAACCCATCTCTGGTACAAGTATATCAAGAATATCACATCTGCAACAACAACACCAAAATTCAATCATCAATCAACTTTTGTAAATTCCAAAACTATCTTAAGAGACATTAACCAACAATCTTAGGGAAAGATTGATTTGTACACACCATCTCGGAAGACAGAAAGGCGATGTAGCATTGGCATTTTGATGACAAAAGCAAAGAGATCGTCGATAATGGTGTTAAGGAATTTATATGTCATTTGCCTCCATGGTAAATGTGCTACTGACTTCAGCTTATAGTTGATGAACAATTGAGGACACATCATTATGAAACCTGCAAATACACAAAAGACAATTGGTTGCAGCTCAAACAGAATCAACCACAAGAGAGTTTTGAGCTGGTGTAAGAGAATTTTGAAGGTTTTTTTACCAAACATGTAGACGCAGCTCGTTAGTGAAGATAGGATCCATGAGTACCAGCTCTTGTGACGTTCGTAGGCAAGTGAATATATGGCGAAACCCGCGACAAGGAGGAGGAGCACATAGGATAAGAATTTAATGGCCATATCATCATACTCCTTGGTCTTGTTGCTTGCATAGGATTCACGGTCGTGGAACCTCAATCTTGGTATCATTCCACTTCGATCAACCTGGGAAGTTTACATGTTTGCCACGGGTTTATAAGCAAAGCAAAAATATAGGATTGAAAGTCACTTGCGGAATTTTTTTTTTAATGATGTTGTTAGCTGTTACACATGCGTAAAAATACTGAACTCAATGATTTTGTATGTGATATACCTCTATGCGCATGGCTTTCCCTATTTTCCAGAACTCGATGCAGACACCAACTCCAGAACTAGCCAGAATCATCCATGAAGTGTCGTTGTCAAGCAGATAAAGGAAGATGATGAACTGACAGATAAAGTTCAGTACGACAGACTTTGCAGACAGTCCTTCCATCGATTTGTTCTTGTTCCAAAACTGGATATCTGCAGGGAAGCCAACAGACAATTAGATAGCTAATATCAAAAAAATTTTGGGAAAGTAGCTGTTCTTTTTAGAATTTATTTACCATTTTTGAAAGCAAGGAAGTCAAATACAGAATGAAGCATCGAGACAAACATTGTGACGCCCAACAGATAGGGATTGCCTTCCAAAAATACTCTCTGCATGTAAATTTTAAACCATAATCACACTCAGCTCCAATTAACAGAACATAATTAATCACATTTCTATACCTACTTTCTGAATTCATAGCTAGAATCGAGGTTCACCATAAGACATATATATGAAGCTAACTGAACATAAAATACCAGAATTACCTTTAGTTCGTCAGATTCACCATCAAGCATGCTTCCATAGCTACGATGAATCTGGAAAGACTGATCAATCTGCTGAAATAGCTGCCA
Organism: Arabis hirsuta; assembly: GCA_964056655.1. Lineage (NCBI taxonomy): Eukaryota > Viridiplantae > Streptophyta > Magnoliopsida > Brassicales > Brassicaceae > Arabis > Arabis hirsuta. Next base: position 5,029,237 of record OZ053302.1, on the reverse strand, counting down.
CTTTGTCATGCTTATGGGGCTTACTTCCAGATTAAGTGGTAGTTCTGAGACGGTCTCATTGATTGCAATCAACTTGTCCCGTAGCAGCCAAAACTCATTGAAGAAAACTGTAGGGTAGTAGTTTACTGTACTAGGCTCTACCAGTAAATCTGACAACAAAGTTAAGTAAAGCAAAGAGCAGATTTGGCTAGTAGACCGTCACATCTTAAAAATAGCACGGAAGATGAAACATGCAACGGACACATACTAGTGCCTTTAAATTTAAAGGAACATGTGCATAGAAAGTTGTCAAAAACTCAAATAATAATAGGCATGCCAGGCTTCTGCCAAACGAAACGGAAGGATACAAGGAGCAATGTTTGGTGGTACACCATGCTGTGGATAGCTGTAAGAAAATTGAAAATAATTAGCAAACGTTTTACAAAATTCATCGTTAAGAGCGAGTCCAAAAGAAAAGCAAGCATGCCATAAATCCATTAGTTACTTATCTACCAACTTACCGAGTAAAGTCATCGACTAGGTTAATTGTGACATTCGGTTTCCAATAGGATATCCATTCCACAGGGCCCTCATCCTTGAGATCCGAGTCATGACCATCAACCTCCTGCGAAGTCTGCTCTATGTTAGTTCATAAGAATGTGTACCATAACACAGGCTTCACTACATACCCAAACCATATGCAAATTTTTTCCTTATCAAAAGCTTCAGTAGAGGCACACCTCAATTTCTGCATTGGATTCAGAAGAGTCTTTGGGATTTCCCAACAGACGCTTCTTCTTATCTGCTTTTCGCTTTGGCAAGTAAGTTGCAACAGCTGAAGAAGTGAATAGAGTTAGTGGATACATGAATGAATCTAAACTACCACAACTGTTAAAAAGGATTGTTTGTCTACGAAAGGGAAGTCTTACGGTGTGTCCTGCCAAAACTATTAAGAGGTTGGTATTCAGGATCGCTAGGATCTATAGGAAAACCAGATCGAGCAAAGAAGACATGAGCATACAGACTTCCATTATTCTTCAGTGCCTGGAACAACAACAGATACCATAACTCAATAGACCGTATAGATTGATCGCGAAGGAATCATGCGACGAACCCCAAATATCTAGTACCTCGGATGGATAATACTTCATTGACAAGGTCCTAGTGCTCTCTGGCTTCCACACAGCATAAGGTATGTTTGTCTCATGCCAAACAAGCGCATTTTCATTGCCAAAGTCATTGAATTTCTCATGCTCCGAAAGATAAAACCACATATCCTAGAGTATAAAAAAGAATGTTTTCGCATTTGGAATCAATCTGAAACATCATTCTTAAATCATAACCCAATTCAGCAATGATCAGAACCAATTTGATTCCAGGAAATCATAGAGTACAGCATCGAAAACACTGTCCTTACGAGAACTTATCAAAGAGGTTGATGAATTCGAATCTTAGACAATCACAGCAAAACCCTAAATCACCCAGAAGTAGAAGAAAAATCGAATCGCAGAAACTAAACTGATATCATCACTCGTAAACATTTACCAATGGTTCTCCTTTATGAAAGAGATTGGACATAATATGAGTGGGTTGAGATGGCTTAGAAGGATCCACAGGTTTTTGTTTGGGAGAGAAGAACTTAGAAGCAAAGTAGCAGAAGACGGCGATTCTAATGATTCCGGTAATAGTATGCCCAAACCCACCAGCTTGTCGTTGCTGCTGCTGCTGCGGCTGACCATCGCCGCCAATCGCCGCAGCCACCGCCGCTGTTTCACTTCCTGGCGACGCCATATTATGCTTTCGTCACTGTCGAATCAAAAGCTTGAGAGATTGTAAAACTTTACTGTATGAGATGTGAAAAAGCAGAGTCGAGGAGAGAGATATTTATCGAGCTTTATTCGAAAAGGATAAGAATATTAAATTTGCACGTAAGGACCTAAAATAGTATTTTATTCTTATTTACCCCATCCGTTTTAATATAGTCAGAATAATCCATATATATTCATAGTTTTAAAGTGGAGACGGAGACAAAGCGACATCTTCATTACTTGATGTAGTAAGGGACTTGATCAAGATTATGTTTTTCTTTAGTTTGTCTATGTCTGTCACATATGGGCAATGGTTATATACTGATAGTTACAGGATTGGAGGGAAATTGTTCTTGCACATCAGGTGTTTGAGGAAATGTCTGATCCAAATTCTGTAACTTCATTTTTCTTGACGAGACGTTTGTTTCTGGGATACTTAGGGGAAAGATGGAAGTTTTACGGAATTTTGTTCAGAATTTCAGATTGTTGTCTGGTTTGGGAACTGATCACAGGGTTTTATCGGAAGTTATCAAAGCTTGTGCTTCAGTTTCTGAGCTCACATCAGGAAGGGCTCTGCACGGTTGCGTGGCCAAGCTTGGTCATATGGCATGCAATGAGGTATCGAAGTCAGTGCTTAACATGTATGCGAAATGTAGGAGTATGGATGATTGCCAGAAGATGTTCAGGCAAATGAATAGTGTTGATCCTGTTGTTTGGAATATTGTTCTGACTGGACTTTCGGGTTCTTGTGCTCATGAGACGATGAGGTTTTTCAAAGCAATGCACTTTGCAGATGAACCGAAGCCCAGCTCTGTTACCTTTGCGATTGTTCTTCCTGTGTGTGTTCGCCTTGGGAATACATACAATGGGAAGATTATGCATTCTTCTATCATTAAAACCGGTTTAGAAAAGGATACACTTGTGGGGAATGCTCTGGTTTCTATGTATGCCAAATGCGGGTTTGTTTTCCCTGATGCTTATACTGCGTTTGATAGTATAGCTGACAAAGATGTTGTCTCATGGAATGCGATTATTGCTGGGTTTTCTGAGAATAATATGAAGGCCAATGCATTTAGATCGTTTTGTCTAATGCTGAAGGAACCTACAGAGCCGAATTATGCAACAATTGCAAGTATTTTGCCAGTTTGCGCTTCTATGGACAAGGACATTGCATACCGAAGTGGTAGGCAGATTCATAGCTATGTTGTGCAGAGGTCTTGGTTGCAAACTCATGTTTTTGTATGCAATTCTCTTGTCAGTTTCTATTTGAGAGTCGGAAGAATAGAAGAAGCAGCCTCATTGTTTACGAGGATGGGTTCTAAAGATCTGGTTTCATGGAACGTTGTCATAGCCGGTTATGCATCAAATTGTGAGTGGTTTAAAGCTTTGCAGTTATTTCACAAATTGGTACACAAGGGGGACGTTTCTCCTGATTCGGTTACAATTGTCAGCATCCTTCCTGTCTGTGCACAGTTAACTAACTTGACCTTTGGCAAAGAGATCCACAGTTATATTTTGCGCCATTCGTACCTCTTGGAGGATACATCGGTTGGGAATGCTCTCATTAGTTTCTATGCAAGATTCGGTGTCACGAGTGCAGCGTATTGGGCCTTTTCACTGATATCCAAGAAGGATGTAATATCTTGGAATGCTATACTTGATGCCTTTGCAGACAGACCAGAACATTCTCATTTTATGAACCTCTTGCACCACTTATTTAATGAAGCAATCATTCTTGACTCTGTTACTATATTAAGCATCGTCAAATTCTGCACAAATGTACAGGGAGTTTGTAAAGTAAAAGAAGTTCATGGGTACTCAGTTAAGGCCGGTCTTTTACACGATGAAGAGGAACCTATGCTTGGCAATGCATTGCTTGATGCATATGCCAAATGTGGTAATGTAGAATATGCTCATAAGGTTTTTCAGGGTTTATCAAACAGGAGAAATTTGGTTACCTATAACTCAATGTTGTCAGGATATGTTAACAGTGGAAGTCATGATGATGCTCAGGTACTGTTCAGTGAGATGCCTAATACTGATCTCACCACTTTGAGTTTGATGGTTCGTATTTATGGTGAAGGTTGTTGTCCTAATGAAGCCATTGGTGTTTTCCGTGAGATACAAGCTCGAGGAATGAGGCCTAACACTGTGACTATCATGAATCTCCTTCCCGTTTGCGCGCAGATAGCCTCTCTGCATCTAGTAAGACAATGCCATGGATACATCATTAGAGGTGGACTTGGTGATATCCGCCTGAAGGGAACTCTACTAGATGTGTATGCGAAATGTGGCAGCTTGAAGAACGCATATTCTGTTTTCCAGTCAGATCCTCATAGAGATCTGGTTATGTTCACTTCCATGATAGCTGGGTATGCTGTGCATGGTTTGGGTAAGGAAGCACTTATGATCTACTCTCGTATGGTTGACTTGGGCATAAAGCCCGATCATGTTTTCATAACTGCTCTGTTGACTGCATGCTGTCATGCTGGATTGATACAAGACGGATTGCAAATATTCCGCTCAATAAGGACGGTTCACGGTATGAAACCTACAATGGAACAGTATGCCTCAGTTGTAGATTTACTTGCTCGAGGAGGTCGACTTGATGATGCATATTCTTTCGTTTCACAAATGCCAGTTGAACCTAATGCAAATATATGGGGAACACTGTTAAGGGCCTGTACGGCTTATAATAGGATGGATCTGGGGCACTCAGTTGCAAATCATCTTTTGCAAGCTGAATCAGACGACACTGGGAATTACGTTCAAATATCTAACATGTATGCTGCAGATGGTAAATGGGAAGGCGTGATGAACTTGAGAAACCTAATGAAAACGAAAGAAATGAAAAAGCCACCAGGATGTAGTTGGCTAGAAGTGGATGGGCAAAGGAGTATCTTTTTGTCTGGAGATTGTTCTCACCCTCAAAGAGACAGTATTTACGACATACTAAATGCTTTATATCTTCAGATGAAAGAGCCATTGGCACTGTAAACAATGAATATTGTGAAATGCTGCAAATCTAGATCATGCTGGTCTACACAAAAACATTGCAGAGAGATGTTACAGAGACAAATCTTGATGAGACAGTGTAAGTGAACAATCTTTCTCTTTCAATGATATTGTTGTGAAACGCTACATACACATGATCTTTGTGATAGTAAGAAGAGAACAAGCTTATGATTAATCTGTCGAGTTTATGGTCTGCCATTCGAATTGGGAGATGTTAAAGGAAACAAAGTAAGCAATTCTGGTTCTGTATACCCTTGTTTAGACCTTGGCGATGGATGTAAGTAAAAGCGTCTTTCTTTAATAGCTTTCTCTTCTTCTTCAATGTTTGTTGTACAACCATCTGGTTCTGCTTTCTCCCCTTCTATCAAGGACAAGTTAGAGAGCAATGAAGAAGGGGTGGTATTACCAGACTTAGATGATGGTGTCGTACCAGTGGGCTTAAAGCTTAGAGGAGGTTTGACAATTTCAAGCTTTGGCCTCATACATTGCCTTCTCTCATGGAGCTTAGAAGTCGGCCTCTTTGGTAGGGAGGTTTTTATCACTGTTGGTTCTGGTGCTGCTGCAGCATTGTTCTCTGATGGACCTGTCAAGCGCTGCACGATTTCTCTGAAAGTGTTGGTGTCCGTTTGGACAAATGTAGTGACGGGCTTGCAAGTTGCAACATTCTGACTTCCTTGGTTATTCATATGTAAGTTTTTTCTCTGACAGAAACAGTCTTTTTTATTTACACCAGCGTTTTGGCCTCTGACCTGCGACAATGTTATCGATTTATGCAGTTGATCAGAAGATGAATAATATTCAAACATGAAAGGTGACTTTCCAGAATCTAGTCCCATCTAAAAAACCAATGAATGTCACATTCATGTAAGGAGCTCAGAAATGAGAGTGATGGAAGGTAAAAAATACTCAAAAGTCTTCTTCTAAATCCAAAATCATTTGTCTGTCTTTCTTAAAGAGTTCCATCGTCATTATTTTTCAAAACAAGCAACTCAAAACATAAATAGCTACAGACACAGAAGATGAGGCAGTCGTGTACTCAAACCTTACCATTTAAAAAAGACCACTAGATTCCCTTATGTAAATATCTATGAGAAAAAAGAAGCTTTTTCCTGAATTTGCTTTGACTTGTTGTATACTCAAAAATCTAAATCAGAGTTTGGTGCTATTACTAATTGTAGGAATGACAAATGAACAGGTCTTTTCATGTCCTAAATCTGTCTTCTTTCATCATCTTTATGGTGGTTACTTGTTCATATGATGAAAGAACTGTTTATACAAGTTCTATATACGATTTAAGGTTTTCGATAACCAAAGCTAATGCCTCACGTATCTTTTGTGTGTTTCTGTTATCTTTACAGGAACCACAGTTATTAATAAATAAAAAAAGAGACCAAAGACATACCTGAAAGAAGAGCAAGCCGAGGCAGCTGAGTGAATGCAAAAATGCCGGTCTTTGAGCCAAAATCAAGAAATGGGAACTTAAAACAAAAGAAGAAAATAAGAGAGATGGAGAGAGAACTAAAAGAAGATATAAAGACTGTTGTTGGTCTAATGGTCACAGCTCAGAACTTGTTCATATACCAGAAAAGAGAAGAAGAGGAAAAACAGGAGAAGAATCAGGGAGGAAAGATGCAAAGAAGAAAAAAGACTCTTTTATCCCTTTATTCTTCTTAACCGTTTTTTGGGTTTGGGTTTTTGTCACTTTTGTCTTTTAGAAATTTGTTTGGTCAAAAGACATCAGAATGACATATTGTGATGAGTTATATATATTTCATGTTGTCGTGAAGGAATGGAGAAAGGAAGTTAAAGAAGGAAGAAATGCATGCCGTTTCGGTTAAGGAGATTGGAAGAGAGAGACGTCACAGCAACCTACCTCTCTCTCTCTCTCTCTCTCTCTCTCTCTCTCTCTCTCTTCCCCCTAATATATAAACCAAACCAAACCGTTTTTTTGTTGTTGTTGGTAATATTGTTTTTTTTTTGGGGGCTGTCTTTTTGTTGAATGTGATGAAAATGAAATATTATTATCTGAACTTACAACAGTTTCTTCAACTGCCTTAACTGACTCTATTCATCATCTTCAATGGATATTTGGTTGACTCCATTTCTAGGACTTTAAGGTTATTGCCATATCAACATTAATCACTGATTCACTGGCATAGTCAAATATAGAATCTTTAAGGATAACACCTTGTCCATTGTTAATACGTTGTTTTCAAATAAAAAAATCTTGTAATTTTCTTCTGAAGATAGGTTTGGTCACATGAAATTATCATATTCATCATAGTGAACATGATACATTCGAATCCTTTGGACCGGTTTTAGTTTGCAGGTCAGCTCAAATCGAATCTGATACTGCTTTTACTAAAGATGTGTTTATAGTCACTTGGATCTTTCAGAACTTACCTAGTAGAAGACCACTTATTATTGCTCCCTAACTAATCTTTATCTGAAAACTCTTTGACAATTTTGTCTTCTATTTTCTTACTATAATGGTTATCACTGTTTATATTATATCATAAGGATACCTCATGATGTGATTTCTACAATGTAACTATTTTTGTCTTTCGTGATACCTTTGGTTATGCTAAGGTTGCTCTTTTGCCTTTTGCTTCTCTTGACTGCAAACAAGATGGTTTTTGATGTTGTCAGTAATCAACCTATGGACTTTGTATAAAAGAGAAGAGGAATTAAGGTGGAGAGGAGTGAGGGTTACCGATTTTCTTGAATCCAGAAACTGGCTATATATGTCATAAAGCTTTTGCTTCTCGGTTTCGGAAACTGATGGTTTGGCTTTAGAAGCAATCGACTTCAGAAGAGGATCGGTAATAATTGGAGTAGTTCCGGGCTCGGGTTTATCTTCTTTGTTCAGAAACTCGTGAACAGCTGCAAGTTGCGCATCTGAGAGAAGAGCTTGAAGATCAGCTCCACTAAAGCCTTCAGTCACCTGAGCTATAGGATCTAGGTCGATATCATCGGCCATCGGAAGCTGCAGATTTGTGCAAGGACTTTTCTTTTGTCATTTTAACTTGTAATAAATATAGATGCCTCAAATCTACATGGACATTCTAGTTTCTGGTTGTTCAGATATGTAACATAGAAGACTTTACATGAGGTTTCAGGGAAAAGTGATTAGCGCAAATGTACTAACCTTTCTAGAAAGAACGGTAAGAATCTCTAGTCGCTCTGGTGGGGATGGAAAGTCGCACATAAGAAGACGATCAAGCCGGCCAGGCCTTAGGAGCGCAGGATCAAGTAGATCTGGTCTACTGTTAGAGCGTAAACCATTCTAAAATCAGATATCCATCTTTTGTATGTAATGAAAACATAAAGTGAGGACTGAGAGCAGGCTTCAACATAAATGTTATCATATAATGGAATTACTGTTAACTCAGAAAAATCCATGGTTTGCTGTAGATTGTATGAGTGCATTGAAGACTAAAACTGATATGAAATATATAGACTTATTATGGTGTTGCATACCTCGTTGCAGCAAATACAAAAACTCCGGTTAGAACTTCAACTCCATCCAGTTCTGTCAGAAACTACCCAAATGAAAAAAATATAAGATGTTTAAACTTTACATGAATCATATATGCACAGACTTTAAAGTAACTTACTTGATTAACAACTCGATCAGTTACTCCGGTGTTGTCATGTCCTCTCTTGGGAGCTATTGAATCGAATTCATCGAAAAAAAGTAGGCATGGTGCTGCAGCTGCTGCTTTTGAGAATATATCACGGACCTGAAAGAAGAAGTGAGTTTGCTGTTATGTGATCTGTGAAAACTCTTTTGTAGAACCATTTTCCACTGAGATTTCCAAACCATTCTATTGTTTAGTACAAATTAAAGACTCAGCAGAAAACCCAGGAGAATAAAAATAAATTCAACAATACAGAGAAAGCATGCGCCACTGAAGATTTGAAAACCATGACAATCCAAAAGGTTCTTGAAGACGGAAAACAAAGAAAGGTGTGATTCTTACAGCTTGTTCAGAAGCACCAATGTATTTGTTCAATAGCTCAGGCCCCTTCACTGATATAAACCGCAGGGAACACGCTGCAGCAGCTGCACCAACTATGTGGGTCTTCCCACAACCAGGTGGGCCATATAAGAGAACATTCGATCTCAAACGCAGAGGAGACTTTGCAAAGATTTTCGGGAATATTGATGGCAACTCAATCATCTGGATATGGCAAAGAGCAAATAAGTTGAGTATCCAAAACTATATTTCTAGATAACTACTTATCATTACTGTAACTAGTAGCACTATGGTATATAGCACAGTGGAATTATTCGCGTCAAATTAGCTCTCAGATAATTCAATAAATATTGTTTCCCACTCAAAGCGTAAGTTAATTCATTAAAAGAACATCCAGCAACATACACAAATGCCAGAAGATAAAACTAAATAGATGCAGGTAAAAGATTTCCCTACCCCACACTAATTAGATCTTAACGGGGGCAACAAAATCAGATATGGCAATCAGCATGCTTATATACCTCTTTGATAGCATTTTTAATATCAGTCACACCTCCAACATCTTCCCACCCCGAACGACCACCTTCAGAGGCAGACTGTGTGATGTCACGCATGGCAACAGGCACAAATTCATGCATAGCTCGAGTAAAGTCTTCTTTGACCAAAGTGTATTTCGATATATTTGATTCACAAGGTAGATGCCGGCCAATGGCAGCATGAACAGCTCTATCAACCAGTATTTCCTGGAAAAAGAAAATTAAAATAGAGCACACTGTAAATTCAAGGACAGAATAGTAATCAAATCAAAATGAAATAGCAAGCTTGAACAAAAAAAAATATCTGACATGAAAATCACAGAAAGTATCAGCTGTGTGCCAACATTTTTTTCAAATACATTTTCTGGTCTTAGCACAACATCAAATCTTAAAAGCATATAGAAAATTCTAATACCAGGTCATATGCATCATATCCTTCACATTTAGCAGCTAAGTCGAGCAATATGTCTTCTGAACAGTCTAAAAGGCGTTTTTGTATCTCATGCTTCAGAATGGCCCCACGTTCCGAGGTAGCAGGAGCAGCCAGTTGCACATGGAAGTCAAATCTTCCTGAAAATAGTATACAAATCATTTACGTGAACTGATACTGGTAGAAATAATATTGTTAAAACAAGTAGAGGTACTGGTATAAAACAAGTTTGTACCTGATGAGCTCAATGTCTGTGGTATTTGTTCTAGAGACTGGACAGAAGCAACAAATGCAAGTGGACCAATTCCACAGGAGATATTCCTGTATTCCTGTTGAGTGAACGGAAATAGAACTGATTAACTAAATGAGAGTCAAGAAGTTTCAAGAACAACTACTTAATGTTGTATTAGTTAGAAAGGTGAAAACAGTCATCAGGATTATCAAGAGAAGTAACATTTATCTTCGTATAGAGTCTTCTTTCATATAATTAAATTCACATAGATAAATGTGATCATACATGTGGATAGAACACTTGAAAACAGTGAACTGTTGGACCTTCAAGAGTTCATACCCCATAATCATCTATAACATCCGTTAGGAATTTTGTAAGCATTGTAATCGCATTCGAAGCTTGTGTTCCTTCGGTGTTTGAAGACGATGAGATAATGCTATCAAGATCATCCAAAATGATGACGGATGGTGCATGTTCCAAGCCCTCAGCTATTACACTAGAAAGGACTTGATGGATGTGTTGAACCTTTTCCAATGCAAGTGAAGAACAGGATACCAGAATACTGCACAAGTAAAATCAAAAGTTAGACCACATTTGTACCAGAATAAGTCTCTCAAAGATAAATCAAGTTGGTTGGAGTAGATAGTATAGGCACATGTAAACCATAACCACTCACACATGTGCCAACAAGTCTTTCTGTTCTTCGAAGTACTTTGCAGCAGCTCTTGCCAATATTGTCTTTCCTGAACCCTATCAAACAGAAGATTACAACAGTAAACAACTAGTTCATTTCAACCAGTAGGAATAAAGGGAAATCAAGGAACGACTGAACCCAGGGAAACAAAGTTTTAGGTTGTAAGTAAGAGCAAATCTAAAGCTTCAATATGAACATCCTGATACTCATGCCTGGCCAAAGGGATGGCTTTGGAATGGGCAACATACTACCGTTCATCGAGAGAACGAATCAATTGGGAATTAAATACAAGTCAATCCAAGGGCCAAAAATGCACTAAATTCATTTTTGAAGGATACCAAATGGAACAACAAAAATGGGAACGGGAACTCACAGGAGGCCCATATATGAGAATATGTCCAGGTGAAGGAATATTGAACTTGCTAAACCACATTCCAGCTGCCGGAGACAACAACACTGTCAGCCCTGCATAATAGTACTGTTAGTAAAACATCTTTTCATGAACATTCTCCACATGCGATGAAATAGGCAGGTTAAAATCAACCGACATGTGAAGATTGCACAAAGAGTAGATGATCAAGCAGTTTTAATAGAGGTAAAAATTGCGTCAGACAATTTATATGCAACTAGAACGTATGTGATAGCAAAACTAAACACGGAATAAAAAAACAAAATTTCAGCAAAATCATTGTCATCAGAAAGCATTACAGAAAGACCTGTTCATTAGAGCGGCATTCTGATATTACAGTTAAAGCAACATGATGCTAAAAGAGTAAAACGTACTCTTGATAACATCCGACACAGTTGGGCCCATCCACGTCAAGGAAGATATGCCCGGGGAAACACCTTTATTGCAGTGTCTTTCTTTAGCAGTAGAGAAAAATACAGGTTCACCAAGATTCATCTTCTCAAGCACCGGCTCAATATGCACCACACTATCCCTCTTCCCACTTCTATCCGAGGTAAGCTCATACACAAGAAATTCATCACCACTTGTAGACTCGTCAGAGACTGTCATAACGTACAAAATTTCTATAGGAACATCTTTATCCTTCTTCCCAATTTCCCAACGATCATTAACAGATGGCTGCCCGTCTCTGGACTTATAAGATTTGAGCCCTCTCACTTCAAAATGGAGCAATGTTTCTCTTCCTATAATTAACGAACTAACATCAACTTTTTTGACTGACGCAATAGCATCAACCTGTGCCAATGACCACAGGCGAGTAAGGCATTCTAATCCTTTCTTATTCTTAAATTGATAGGCATTCTCTTGTTCTCCTTTATCGTGCAAACCCTCAGATGAAAGAGCCGAAACAACCTTATCATGCAAAGACCAGTCCACAACATCCAAATTGGTGCTCAACCCAGAAAGTGGATGAGTGCTTTTTCTAATAGAGTTATGATTGCCAAGCGTATCTGTCCCTCTATCAAGCACCTTTTCCTTTTCAGAAATCTTGAAGACGCATGGAGATAGTGAAAGAGCAGGAATTTCTTTGTTGACATTCATATTGCATCCCTTTAAGTAAACCCCTACATACAAGTAATAACTCTCACTCAGACATGATCCTTCTGTGGTTACAAAGCTCAACTGAGAATGGAAAATAGCAAAATGGTGAATTCTATAACTTTTGGATTCAATAAATGCATGAAAACTCTCAAAAACCTAAAAAGTTTGCTTCATGATAGGTACATCAATAAAAAACAAAACAAATTCCAGTGCCGCATACTGTGAATAACCAGTCAAATAACTTTAGCTGGGTATTTCCGTACATTTCAATGACCAAGTTGAACAGATCGATAAGATTGTTACACTAACATATAAATATGGACGAACATAAAACATAAGCATCTGTATGTTTAAGTAAAATTTACTCACATGAGTGAAGGCCTGCTCCTAGGTAGAGACGAAGAGACTCAGCCATCATAAGATGTCCTTTGGCAGCTAAATCTGAAAAGATAAGATGAAGAATTGCTCGACGGGGCTCTTTCTTCGCACTTGGACCGCCATTCTCGACCACCTTGGAAGCTTCACTGTTTTTCACATTTAAGGCTTCATCTTTTTTTACATTACCTTTCAAAGGTATTCTAGGGTATACCAAAATCAATTGAAGAGATTCTAGCAAGTATTTCTTGGCAGTTTCAGGATGAATGTAGGCAATGGAAGTGAGGGCTACTCTTAGCTCAATTCCTTTGACATCAGCTTCATGAAAGGCGGATCTATCAGTATCTTGTACACGTAACAGAACCTTCACATTCTTACATTCGTTGTCTGGAGCAAAAGCATCAGGACCCTTTTTGGCATTAAGATTTCTGTCACGTCTCTTTGGTGCCACAGCCACTTCGGTTCCTGGCACAAGTTGTACTGAAAACGAGCCACAAGTCAAGACATTTCTGTAATTAATTAAATAATAATTGCAAACATAGAGACTAGTAATCATGGTCTTACACACCCTTTTGGTATCCCAGAGAAGATACGTTGCAGAAAAAGAAAAGGAAACTAGACAAGTATGGTATAGACGACTACAATATAACAAAAGTGAAGAACAAAGATGGTCTTACCCACCCCTTTTGATGGAAATGTTGAAACAACAGCAAATCTTATCACAGTTCGGTCATGCAACCACAAAGGGAATTTCATGGTCTCATGTAGTATCCTCACCTGAAACACATGTTTGGAATATTCGCAAACTGATTATGACATTATCACAGACTAAAGGCATTTGAAGATCAAAATATTCTGCAATGATAATAAGAACAGAGGAATAATAGTACAGATTACTATCCAATATCTAGAGAGAAGACAAAAACTAACCTGACTAAGTATAGCTGCTTCGGCGAGTTCTGCATTGAGCTCAAGAACTTCCCAATCATCTTCAGTCTCTGGCTCTACAGTTACTAAAGTAGCCTTGGGCACATTAGGAAGAACTCGAACTTGAACAACTGTACCATCAGGTAACGAAATGCTCTCCGCAAACACTCTAGCAACCTTAATGGAAGAAACAAACGCATGGAAAACGAAGAAGAGTGTCAGATTTTCCAAAACCCAGAAATGATATGTGGATCAATTTGAGAAACAGGAGAAAGAGAGAGAGAGACTTCGATCGAAGAAGAGGAGGAGCTAGAGCCGGACCAAGCAACTGTCCAACGGCGGTCACCGGAGCGGAGTTCGACAGGGAGAAGCGGAGGGAGGGGAGATGAGCTAGTGGATTGAAGTGCGTGGAGTAGTTGATGAGGTAATGAAACGAAACAGTCGACGCCGGCGACGGTACGAACCACCGCTTCTGTTTCCATCGCGCCGGTAAAAAAATGATTCTCCGGTAGCGAGACGGATCCGGTACAAATTCGGGAATTCCCAAGCTTATCTTCTTTTGTCAGTCGCTAACTTCATTTTGGGCTTCTCGTATTTGGATTTGGGCCTTTCTAATTTCCAAATTGAGCCTTTAAATTTTGTATTTAGCCTTTTAAAGGCTACTTAAAATTCAATTTTTGTTTTCTTGTGGTATTGAATTCGAAATGTTTTATAATCTATAGAAAAGGAAAATCCAAACTCAAATTAGAACCAAATACTTCATACGGATAGAGACATGTATCAGCGGAAAATAAAGAGAAGAAATATGCATTACCAAGAAATCGGAAAGTGACATAAAAGAAAAACAAAGTGAAAAGGATTTGTAGCAAAGTGGAAAAGGATTAGTTGAGATTAGAGATGAGACATTTGGTAAAGATTAATGGGGTAACAATCGGATTTGGAACCATTAAAGGCTCTAAGTGCAATTATGAGGTTAAAAGCTTGTGTTGGATGAAATGCATCCCAGAACACGTGTCCGTCTCTGAGTGCACATGGTACTGCTAGTGGCAAACACGTAATTTCTCCCCTGTTTCTCCCTACTCCACAACACCCTCTATCCGTCACTTCGAACCCTAAACAAAACAAAACAAATTTAAATTATTTCATTTCAAATATTTTATATTTTGAAATTTCCTAATCGAGTTAAACTGATATGATTAAACTTAAACGAAAAAATTGATCAAAAAGTATAATGGAAGGTAAAATTAGTGAGTTTTCATTTTTTTTCTTTAGCTAAGAATCCGCATGAAATGTAACCAAACAAAACCAAACCAAAATGAAAAAGATAAATCTTGTTTTTTTATAAGAAGTTGATTTTTTTCATTGCAATAGACTTTTTTTAGATTAGCTTCACGCACAAAACATAAACATGTTGTGTAATTTGGAAGGATAAAATTAGATACTTAACCATAAGCAAATGGGTTGGTGAGGATATCCACGGCTGCTCCATAAGTATTGCCATAGACAAAAATGCCTTCTCCGGTGGTTTTGTTATTGGAATTGAGACGATCCACCAGCGACTTGAGGCGGTCGTTGAAAAGCTCAGCCATCTCATTAACCGCAGCAACACATTCACCCGGCAGAGCCGCTCGGGCGGCTAGTTGGTCTGGTATGCAACCCAATGGACCAACACCGGCTAATACGAATTTTCTAAACCCCTTTCCATACAATTCCTAGGAAAAAACTCGAATATTATGATTATAACATGAATGTTATTATAACATAAAGTTTATAACATTGAAACGTTGAATCAAACATAGTTGCAATTATATTTACGTTTTTAGGATTTGTATTCTAATATACTATCACTACATAAATTTAGTTCTCTTTCACTTTTCTCAATATATATGGATATAATTCATGCATCTCTTGGTTTTTAAATTGAATGATAATTTCCCAATAACCAAATAGCAACTAATTATATGGCAGCCAATGATGTCTAGTTGTCTACAATTTTGAAATCAAGTGAAAAGAATTCATTCAGTGGTCATTGGTCTATACTTTACCGAATATCAATTTTACCTTATGTTTTTTATCTTTCAAACCGGGAAAATGTTACTATAATCGAAACCCGATGACTCACATATAGGAGATACCATATACTAATTGAGTTCTTAGTTCTTACTCTACTATTTAGATGATTTGGAAAAGAAAAAAAAAAAGAGACCAACTTACAAGTAGATGAGTGGTGAAATTGGAGAGAAGGAGGTCGGCGAAAGAAGTTGGGTCGTAAATGGAGCTTGTGAGGAAAAGCGATGGTTTCAAGTAATTGTTAATGTAGTCATTGTTGCCCAATGACACAACCACCAATGACTTTGCCATATACTCTTTTACAGTCGACTCTTTTGTCCTCTTTATCTCCATTAATGTCTTCTCGAAATTCTCTACTTGCCTTCTCATGCTGAATCGCTCTCCCTTCATGCATGACATGCATCCACCATTCATTTATTAGTAGTAGTATTTTTTTGGTGGGGGTTATTAAATACTCATGTGCATGTCTAATAAGCAAATGTCGCAATCGCCAAAGATTTTCAGTGGAAACTTCATGCACCCAATCAAAGTCGCTTGAAAAATTGATTTCAAAACTTCATGCACCCAATCAAAGTCACTTTAAAATCGAGTCAACAGAATTGAATCACTAAGAATTTTTTTTTTTGAAGTCACCTGAAAATGAAACACTCTTCATGATTCATTTCTATTGGTCATAATGAAGTCTTGTTTTCGGTATTAAACTATGCATGCTTTGTAAATATACCGCAAAAACGTGACAGACCAATTAATTTGTTTTCTTGTCAAAAACTAATCTCGTACTTTATTAATATTATATGTACATATAGTATTCAATGTATGTAATATTTAGCTAAATATATCAATATCTAATGCCGTATTAACAACACAAAAGTAAAAAATATATAGTTTTCAAAAACAATTGTCGACGTAAATTTCAAAGTTGGATTCCCTCCATGAAATGAAAAATGCTTAATCGGTCAAACCTTTAAACTAGTGTCATTAAACCAACTTTAGATGGATATATATGCAAAAAACTAAAACTATTTGTTTAAAAAGAAATCAAACTAAATTTATGTAGATACCAGATGGCGACCGGTTTCCTCTAGGATTCCTCCGGCAGCCGACGCATAGTTGACTCCCCGGAGAATATCAACTCCTCCGTCTACCGTTTCCATAAACGCCGGTATCTCCGGTAGCCCTAGCAACTCTCCTGCTACCATCCATATCATTAAATCCCACATTATTCTTTACTCTCGTTTCTTATATAACCACAGATCCAATTTTATTTAGAAAAACTGATATTCCAAATAAACCAAAAACAAATTAAACGGTAACCTAAATGTAAACAAGCATTGACTCCAAAACCACATGCATACATAAGCTGTTATTTAATTTATATGAAAAGATCGCTTAGTAGAATGGTTAATGTTGTTGACATAAAAGAAGAAGAAGAGTAGAATGTTTAAAGTTACGTTCACAAAGATGTGTTTCTTAAAAGCAAATATATATATATATATGTATAATATTGATGAATGAATGTACCTATGAAATCGACGATGGTTTTGCCGTTAGAGAAGCGACCGGTGGGTTGACCTCCATCGAAATCGATGCCATAAGGGAGATAGTTTGACCTAGCAAGTGAATCTAACCGGTTATTGTTTCCGTTGTCCACCAAAGAGTCTCCAAACACAAACATCGCCGGAAACATCGCCGGCTCCGGAGAGTTTTGTCCACCGGCTGCGAGGACGACGGCGAATACGACTAGTACTAGGAACCATGGAACAAGTACGAATGATTGTATCGTGAAAGACATCTCGTCTTTGATTATCAAGAAAATTTAACACTTTCAAGAGAGTTAATTGGGATACTAGTCGCTCGGGGCATATAAAGCATGAATGTGGTGGTTGCTTCGATAATGTAATTTTCATTTTGTAAATTACTCCGTAATTTGTATTCGGTGAATTTAATGAGCTCGGTTTTCCGTTGGCTTATAATTAAACTATCATAGAAATAAACGGTACATCGATTTTGCTTAAAAATCACTGACAAAAACTGTATATAACCCTAAAAAAAAGGCAATTAGGCCCGTCTTTAGCAAGTACTCTATATAAATGGAGCAATATAACATGACACCGATTTGAAAACGAAATTTCTTCACAATAATTTTTTATAAATTGTGGAGTATATAAATTGTGGAGTAATTTTCTGATCGGCTTCATTTCGAGATAAAGTGACTACAACCGAATTACGTAGTTGGAGTATATAGTCATTGGCTCATCAAAAATTTGGAGGAAATATATATAGTTTTATTATTAGGAATTACTGGAGTACATTACTTTATTGCCACATATTTATCTATGTTATTTGATCTTGCCCATCACTTCTTATTTGGTTTAGAGAGGTCAATGCTGCAAAAAAAAAAATACCATATTAATTTTTAAAAAAATCGAAACTCTAAACGAATTACCAAAAAAATCAAAATTCTATTCTTCATTTTAAAAATATAGATATATATAATGCTAATTAACACTATTTTTTGTCATATCATTTTATGTTTTTAAAAACTTTCTTCTAATAAACTTTTAATATCCGAAATACCTTTCACATTTCGTTTTTGGATCAAAATGCACAAAAAGAACGCCACATATGGGAGGCAAGCCGATAAAGTTATAAAATTTAGGAGACGACTGCATAATATTTTTGAGACAGTTGCAGAGATCTTGTCGATCTCCTCTTGTTTTTGTTTGTTGGTTTACAGTCGATATAGTCTTGCAACATGCACTACAAGAAAACATGACTATTTTGGACGGACAATAGTATAATTTGGATAAACCTTTCTCCCCGAACATGGTTTCAACGTATTTTTTACCATTTCACAATTTATACTACACACAAATTTAGCATTGAAAATTGGAGATATAGCTACCACTAAAACAATAGAAACGACAAAAATTGATTTGATCATGTTTGCTTGATTGTATCTATGTATTATTCTTCTGTAAATATTTTGTTTGAGAACATAAATCTATTTATAAGAAATTAGTTGAAATATCAAATCAAGTATACTAATTCTGACCTTTGAATGGCATATAATATTTGAATTAAGACTAAAAAAAGAAGATCAAGCTATTAAATCTCCATTAGTCAAACTTATACATCAGTCAACCTTCTTTTTTTGGCAATATATTAGTATTTTTTCTATTAATTAATTATTATCCTAGATTAATTAAAAATAATAATTACAAAAAATTAGGATGAAGAAAAGAACAATTAGATAAAAATAAATTATCTATTACATGAACTTATTTAGTGATATTAGTTAGCCCTTTTTTTGGTAATGTATTAGTATTTTTTTCTCGTAATTACATCTTATCTTAAATTAATAACAAATAATTATTAGATAAAAAAATTATGATGAAGAAAAATATTTTTAAAATTATAAAGTTATAATTATATATTAAAGGTAGTTTATATTAGATTTTAGATTTTTCGGATAGGTTCTTTCGAATCTCTTGCGTTAGACTTTGTATAAAGTATGCAAGAATTGATATTTAATATTATCGATATTCTTCAAAACATGTATTAATCTTATAAAAAAAGCCTTTGAAGTTAACAAAAATTGTTCTCATTACCAAAGGTGTGCCGGTGTAGTGGTAACACAAGGGAGTTGGTTCTTTTGTGTTCCAAGTTCAAATTCTCTTTGGGATGAAGAATTATTCTTTAAATTGGAATATCTAAAAGCTGAATATAAATATCGAAGATATTATAAGCTAGAGGTTCGAAACTCCTTAAAAAAAGTATTATCATCATATTGTATTTATAGTGCATAATATATTTTAAAACTAATAAAAAAAACTTACTACATGATAAAATTAAAAACATTAATAAATCTCATGTTTGTGCATGGCGAATGAAACATTCTAGTTAAGTAAAATGATGGTTAGACCAATTCGGACTAATTTTGGCCGGTTAGGTCCAGAAGAATCTCCTTTATATAAAAGGAGAAGAATTTGTGAGCTCTAAGACATGCCACCTAAGCAAAAATAATGTTGAATATAAACATGGTAGCTACTTTTTTTTTACTTTTGGCGGACTATTTCGAATATCAAATAAAAATTCAGCCCAATATTAAGTTTTTTTTTGTTTAGAAAGTGAATTTCAGCCCAGCCCAAAGACAGAAGTCTTTCTTCTTCCCTTTCTTCTTGCTTCACGACACGACCCTCATCTTAGTATTATTCCTCTCCGCTTCTGAGTTGACTGACTGTTACACAATCTCCAAACTTATACCACAATCCATCTTTCGATTCTACGATTCATCTTCCCATCCTTTAATTCTGTCCCACTTCCATCACTCAAAACGCCTAAAGGCACGATCCTAGATCGGCGTTAATGGCTCCATCATTTTCACAACCACTTATATATAGAAACTTGAGTACTAATGGCTCTACGCTTGCCAAATTCCTCGCCTTTCTAAATTTTTCTTCAGATTTCGATTGTGCAGATTGTTATAAACACGATTTTTACTTTCCAGCGGGGCGTCTAACCATATCTCCTATTATGCATGATTCCAATTTGAGAATCATCAAGTCACATGATGATTAACAAGAAGCTGACCAAATCAGAACCAAAGTTGGACGCAGGAAACAGTAACGACAAAACAAGATATGTTCTAAAGTGAGTGTTTAGCGCATCTTTATCCTTGAACTTTTGCTTCTCTGAAAACTACCTTACTAATCGTCTCCATACCTAGATGAATTGAATCAAGTGACGCTAAATCGGGAGAGAATTCTGAGTTTTCTCAAGTTGATATCAATGACGCTAATATGCTTTGAGACAAGTTTAAGAGTTTTGTTGACATGTGCTTTATCATTATTTCGACTTGATACTTAAAGACTTCCATGTAGAATTATGTCTGACGTCTGTGTGTATTTGATGGTTGGGACAGGGAGTTCATGAGATATTTGAAAGATATGGAGAAAAGATGAAACAAAAATCAACAAGATTGTTTTCATCGGCAAGAGTTTGAACCGGGAGGAGTTAGAGATGGGTTTCAAAGCTTGCTTGATTTGATTATAGGAACAAATAGTAAAACAAAAACATTCGAATGCCTATCAGTTGGCCAATAGACATTTTTCAACACTAAGCTAAAGATGGAATATATATATAAAGCATTCCAAATTACAAATACTGTCGAAAGTTTGACATTAACTACAAAGGGCCGAATCAAGAACATATTCTTGCTTACATCATACAAAAAAAAAATTCCTTTCTGTCACAAAAAGCCAAAAACTCCACAATAACTCAAATAAATCCCTATACTTATCCTTCAAATAACATAAGGTTTTCAAGGTCTTAAAGAGCATTTATGTTAAAGGTCTTTAAGAGAGACGAGGGCTAGAGTCGAAAATGGGATCAAGAGCATGCAAGAGCGACGAGGGCTAGAGTCGAAAATGGAAGATATTGCAATTATCTAGAGTTGTAGAGAGGTTCTTAAAAGTAAAACATATGGAAGATATTGTATTAAACTTATGATTATTCTAAATTTTTATTTTATTTATATATTCTAAGGAAATATCTTCTGTTCAACCTTCTGATTTAAAACAATTAAAAACAAAAAAAAACAAATTCCCCTTAATGCCTCCAAACTATAGAATATGTATGGAATATATAATGCATATACTATGTCAACATTTTAAGCTAATGACAACAAATAAAAGAAATCTTCTATGCAAAATGATTTGTGGGTGTTTTGGAATTTTTATCCCTTCTTAAAAAACATGCTCATAATTTGTGATTGGTTATCGTTCTCGTGTAACAAAAGTTTTAGTGCCTTTAGATTCAAAAATAACTTCTAACTTATCCATTATACTCTAATGAGTTTGTTAGATTGGCATAATAGGATAATAAAAAGAAGGATTAATTTTTGCATGGGTTTTGTTGTTAAATCTTAGATAAATAGAGGCATATATCATATTAGTTGTTTGAAAGATAATGATACATCGTCTATCTCTTGATTCTGCAATTTGAGAGGGGGATAAAGCGGGTATAGCGCGATGAATAAAAAAGAATTAAACAGGGTTGTTATTTCTCTCATGATCACCACTCTATTTCTCCACTTTTCTTTTGGTCACGGGATTTTATACTTATGCATTGTTATCATGTTTCTTTTAGTTATTATACGGAGAGGATTGCTTTCACTAAAACCAAATATGTTGCCTATATTTATACCAACATTCTGGTGCGGAGAATAGTCTTCTGTTAATGAAAAAGATACAACAAATCTAAAGACTCAAATTCTATTCATGTGGGAGTCAAATTTCATATGTAATTTAAAACTCTATTTCGTGTGAACCTATAGAAACTTGGTCTAAAAAACAACACCACGACAAAGACATATGATGAATAATGCTTACAACCAAACTTTGTAAACAATTTTAGAAATAGAAACTGAATTTTAGAACAATGTTATTATATTCATAGCAATAATAACTGAAAAATAAACAAACACTAAGAGTACGGAAAATTAAATAGCAACGAATTAGTTACATTAAAACATGAGAATCACAAAAAAAAAGTTAGATAAACAAAGAATTACAAAACAATTAAACAAAAGACAAAAATCTCAAAAAATTAATAATGTAAGTGCAGAAGAATTTGCTGAAGAAACATGAGCTGTGAAGCGTTCGCGTATTATTCAGGAGCTGAAGGAAAAGTCAAAAGCTAAGGAAAAGTCAACGTGATGACTAGGCATGACAGGTGGCACATCGAGCCAAGAGCTGTACAAATGGGAAGCTTGCTGCAGAAGCTGGGCTCAATTAACAAAGGAATTCTGACACAAGTGCACAAAGTCAAAATGTAAGTGGGATACTTACTGTTGAGAAAAGGTTGATGGGACTGGTGGTCTGACATCAACAGGAGCAGTTCTGTTGCCCTTTCGGATTAAGGGGGAGCTGCTTTTAGGGTTATAGGAGTTGCTGGTTGCTACTGCTATAAAAAGAGTGGGAGGCTGACCTTATGCCGTCGGCTCTCCCAAAAATAGCTCTTTGAGATCTCAGAAACAGAGTGAAAAGTGTTCTGGTGTTTTGAGAGAAAAGGAGAGGCTTCGTGACTGTTTGTTGTGTTGCAGTGTTGGGTAGATTAGAGATATGTTCAGGAGCGAATCACTGTGTATGTGATGTCGCGTAACACTGGGTTGGATATGATTTCTGAATCTGTTCTATAGAAGTATCTTGTAATCTATCTGTTGCAGCAGTGCTGTGTGTAGCAGGTGCTACGGCTTCGTGACTGTTTGTTGCGTTGCATTCTTGGGTAGATTAGGAACATGTTCAGGAGCGAATCACGGTGGGTGTGATGTTGCGTAACTCTGGATAGAATTATATTAAGAATCTGTTCTATAGAAGTGTGTGTAATCTATATGTTGCAAGAGCTGTGTTGTGTATGAGCTGTTGTGTCATGCGGGGAATAGCAATAAAGACTGAGTGTTTTTATTGGAACTGCTATGTGTTGTGCACTATATTTCTGTTTATATCTTGTACTAGGGTTCCTGCTTTTTCAAATAACACAAAAACGAGTATAACTTTTAATTAATACCTTCTAAATGCAATAATTACAAAACCAATAACAAAAAATCAACCTAAATATAATTTAGTAACGAGAAAACAAACTTTTTAACAAATCAATTTAGAAACTTATATCCACATCCCGTGCGTAGCGCGGGACAGACCCTAGTTTTGTTTTAAAAAGAGGCTGTAAATGATAAAATTATAAGTTTTGTGTTTTATGTGTTCACTTTAGGGTTCCATTGTTGTTCTTGTGATTGAATTTCAGTGCTCCTTTGTGCTCTGCTTCAGTTTTAATTTGGAAGGATAAAATTAGATACTTTTTTTTTGAACCTTTAAAAAAAAAATTAGATACTTAATCGTAAACTAATTGGTTGGTGAGGATATCCACGGCGGCTCCATAGGTATTGCCATATACAAAGATGCCTTCTCCGGTGGTTTTGTTATCGGAATTGAGACGATCCACCAGCGACTTGAGGCGGTCGTTGAAAAGCTCAGCCATCTCATTAACCGCAGCCACACATTCACCCGGCAGAGTCGCTCGGGCGGCTAGCTGATCTGGTATGCAATCCAATGGACCAACACCGGCTAATACGAATTTTCTAAACCCCTTTCCATACAATTACTAGGAAAAAAACTCGAATATTATTATAACATGAATGTTATTATAACATAAAGTTGTTATAACATTGCAACGTTGGATCAAACATAGTTGCAATTATATTTACGTTTTTAAGGATTTGTATTCTAATATACTATCACTACATAAATTTAGCTCTCTTTCACTTTTCTCAATATATATATGGATAGAATTGATGCATCTCTTGGTTTTTAAATTAAATGATAATTTCCCAATAACCAAATAGCAACTAATTATAGAGTGGCAGCCAATGATATCCAAAATTTTGAAATCAACTGAAAGGAATTCATTCAGTGGTCAGTGGTCTAGACTTTACCGAATATCAATTTTACCTTATTTTTTTTATCATTCAAACGGGAAAATTGTCTTAATAATACATTAAAAACGGAGTGGCTCATGAAAAATTTGGAGGAAACATAGTTTTATTACTAGGAATTACTGGAGTACATTACTTCATTGCCACACATTTATCTATGTTATTTGATCTTGCCCATCACTTCTTATTTGGTTTAGAGAGGGATGCTGCAAAAAACACCATATTAGTTTAAAAAAAAAATCAAGCTCTAAACTAATTACAACAAAAATTCAAAAAATAAATCTTCTAATTTTCATTAAAAATATAAATATATGCAGAATCAGTATTCAACACTATATTTTTTGGATCATATCATTTTATATTTTTAAAAATATTCATCTAATAAACTTTAAATATCCAAAAATACCTTTCACAATTCGCTTTTGAATCAAAAGGCACTGAAGAAACGCCACATCTGAAAGGCAAGTCGATAAGGTCTGAATATGGAGACGACTGCATAGCATTTTTGATACAGTTGCAGAGATCTTGTTGATCTCCTCTAGTTTTTGCTTGTTGGTTTACAGTCTTTATACCCTTGCAACACATATAACTTGGATAAACCATTCTCTCCAAACATGGTTTCAAAGTATTTTTTGCCGTTTCACAATTCATACTACACACAATTTTAGCATTGAATATAGCTACCACTAAAACAATAGAAACGACAAAAATTGATTTGATCATGTTTGCTTGATTATATCTATGTATTGTTCTTTTGTAAATATTTTGTTTGAGAACATGAATCTATTTATAAGAAATTTGTTGACGAAATATCAAATCAAAGATATTAAATGTGACCTTTGAATGGCTGATAATATTTGAATTAAGACAGAAAAAGAAGATCAAGCTATTAAATCTCCCATTAGTCAAACTTATACATTAGTCAACCTTCTTTTTTTGCAATATATTAGTATTTTTTCATTTAATTTATTATTATCTTTGATTAATCAAAAATAATAATTATAAGAAAATTAGGATGAAGAAAAAAAAAAAATCCTAGATAATGATTATTTATTAAAGGGAATAAGAGATACATGGACCAATTTAGTGATATTAGTCAGCCCCTTTTTTGGCAATGTATTAGTATTTTTTTCTCTTAATTACTTCTTATCTTAAATTAATTAAAAGTAATAGTTAGGTATAAAAAATTACGATGGAAAAAAATATTTTAAAAATTATAAAGTAATAATTATATATTAAATGTAGTTTATATTAGATTTTTGATTTTTCGAATAGGCTCTTTCGAATCTCTTGCGTTATACATTGTATAGGTATGCGAGAACTGGTATTTAATATTATAGATATTTTTCAAAACATGTATTCATCTTATAAAATAGCATTTGAACTTAACAAAAATGCCATTATATTTAATTATAAATTAAACATTTTATTAATAACTGTTATCAATACCAAATGTGTGCTAGTATAGTGGTAACTGGTAACACAAGGTAATTACTTCTTTTGTGTTCTAAATCCAAATTTTCTTTAGGATAAAAAATTATTATTTAAATCGGAATAGCTAAAATCTGATTATAGATATCAAAATATTATAAGACAAAGGTTCGAAATTCCGTAAAAAAAACTATTACCATAATATATTTTAAAACTAATAAAAATAAAATTTAGTACATGACAAAATTAAAAACATTAATAAATCACTATGTTTGTGCATCGCGGATGAAACATTCTAGGAAAGTAAAATGATGAGATTGACCAATTCTGCCTAATTTTGGCCGGTTAGGTCCAGAAGAATTTGATTTTAAAAAGAGGCTGTAAATGATAAATTAGAAGTTTTGCGAAACATATGAGAGATTCATTAAATATAAGGGTAACAACGCAAAAGGTAAAAACCTAAAATTGCGGGGTAAGTGCACGGTCTGTGAGACGAAGAACCAAAGAAACTAAAACGCGAAATTAACATTTGTCCAAAAAAAATCAACACAGCGAAAGAGCAAACGAAGAAGAAAGGAGAAAAAAAAAAAAAAAAAAGAGAAACGCTGCAAAAACTCGCAAACTACTCTGCCATTTCCACCACAAGGGTTTGTCTTTTGTGCTCTGCTTCAGTTTCAATCGGTGAAAAATCTCTTCTTTTTGTGTTTTTTCTGTGTTCATTTTTAGGGCTCCATTGTTGTTCTTGTGATTCAAATCCTGTGTTTTTTTTTTCTTTAGGTTTTGTAAGAATCAGGTCCAATTCCGTCTGATAAAGCAGTGATTTTGAGGTTTTGTTTGTGAATTTGAGAGTGATGAGTGGTGTTCCAAAGAGATCTCACGAAGATGGTGTTACTCATCCATCTTCTTCATCAGCCAAATACCCTCCTCACGATGATTCAGGTTCTTACCCTAAATCCACGCATCCTCCTCCTGTAACTCCACCACCACCTGCTCAACTTCATCAGCAGCAGCAGCAACATCACCACCATCAACAACCTCATCAGCATCTCCAATCTCAATCTCAATCTCAATCTCACCTTCACGCACTTCCTCATCCTCACTCTCACCCATCATCACTTCCTCCTCCTGCTTCTCCTGCTTATGAGGTCGAATCAAGAACGGTTAAGGCTCCAAGAAGTGAGCCTAGAGGAGATGGAGAGAGACGCTCGCCTTTGCAGCAATTCGTGTATCGGTCTCCGTCCCTGCCCACCACCACGACGGTTTCTTCAAATGATCCCCATTTGACTCATGCCCCTGTGCCGTTGGAGCCGCCAAGAGATGGTACTAAGGATGGCAGGGAAACTAGAGTTGAGAATAGAGAAAACAGGAGTGATGGGAGAGAGATATATGGTGAGACGAAGAGGGAGATTCAGGGTCCTAAGGGCGGTGAAAGGGATGCAAAGTTTGAGAGGTTAGTCGATGACTTTAGCGGAAAAGGTTATACTGGAAGTTATTCTAGGAATGATGGGAGAGAGATTTATGGTGATGCAAAGAGGGAGATTCAAGGTCCTAAGAGTGATAGGGATGCAAAGTTTGAGCGTACAGCTGATGATTTTAGTGGAAAAAGTAATAGTGGAAGCTATGCTAGGGATACAAAATTTGATAGGGAGAATCAGAATTATAATGACCAAAAGACTGAGATTAAGATTGAAAAAGACGGGCATGCTCATTCGGCTTGGAAAGAGCAGAAGGATTACCTTAGAGGGAAGAGAGTTGCTGCTGAAGGTTCGACCGCAAATGTGGAACCTTGGGTTGCACCCCGTGGTAATCTGCAAGGCCCAACTGATGCCGGGGTGAAAGATTTCTCAGCCCCTGTGGAGGGAGCCCATTTAGATGGGCGTGAGACTGTCGGAGAAAACAAGGTTGATGCAAAAAGCGAAGATAGATTTAAGGACAAAGATAAGAAAAGAAAAGAATTGAAGCATCGAGAATGGGGGGACCGAGATAAGGATAGAAATGACCGTAGAGGAACCGTGCTTGCTGGTAGTGTCATGAGTGAACCCAAAGAGATTGGAAGAGAAGAAAGAGAAACCGATAGGTGGGAAAGAGAGAGGATGGAGCAGAAAGATCGAGAAAGGAATAAGGAGAAAGATAAAGATCTTATCAAAAGAGAGACACGGATTGGTGCTGAGAAAGAGATCTTGCCGAACGAGAAAGAGTTGGGAGAAGCATCTGCCAAACCTGCAGAACAGGAATATGTGGCACCAGAGCAGAAGAAGCAGAACGAACCAGATGGCTGGGAAAAAGACGGAAGAGAATCAAAGGAGAAAAGAAGAGAGAGGGATGGTGATTCCGAAGCAGAGAGAGCTGAGAAGCGGAGCAGAGTCAGTGAAAAAGAATCTGAAGATGGGTGTTTGGAGGCTGAAGGAGCAACAGACAGGGATAAGGATGCCTTCAATTATGGAGTTCAGCAGCGGAAGAGAATGCTGAGACCGAGAGGCAGCCCACAAACCACAAACCGCGACTTTGTCCGTTCACGGAGTCAGGACAACGAAGGGTGCGTCTCTCTGTCTTACTCATTTAATTATATTCCGTCTAATTACATGCTTCTCATTGCTTAGCCAAATCCTTTATGTTCTTACCATCTAGAGCGACATGCCACGTTTGATTGACATTTGAATGTAATTGGTCAAATCAGCGAGTGATACGACATTATTGGTGGAATATCTTGTTACCATTATTGTTTTTTTATCTCTCAGAGATTTAAAGCCTTTAAAGAAAATTTTGCAACCATACTTGTATTTTGCAGTCTCATTTTATCTCTTAAAATATCAAACTTGTTTTTTCTCTGGATTTCCTTCCCCACCGCCTCTTTTTCTTTCCGAGTTAAGAATATTTTTGCCTGTATATCTTTTTATCACATAGGTTAGTATTGGCTAATTCCCCTTTTTTGTTTTAATCATTAACCTGGCTTATAACGTATTATCCGTGTTTTATTGTTTATTTTGCAGAGTACAAGGTAATCGTTCATTTCTTATCCTCGAGAAAGGATCGAGAGTTGCACTGCTTGGAGAGCAGTTTTCTAAAAATCGGTTATATTGGCATTCGTTTTTTTACATATGCTTTGATAATGGTTATCTTCGAACACACATGTACTGGATAGCCAATCTGTTTCGAGATTTCATTGTTAGGGTTGTCCTAAGGTTGCTGTTCCTTACTCGCATGATAGAATGTTAAATATAAAAAGAACCATAAGATCTGAAAAAAATTGGTTTGATCCTCGATGCTACTTTAGATCTGGGCTGCTAAAAGTTTCTTATGCCTTTGTGTTAAAAATTATGAGGTCTAGGTTAATTAAACATTCATCAACTGCTGTTGCTTTTATCTTCTACATATATTATACTTCTTGTACTGTTATGCGAATTAACCAATTTGGAGTTCGTAATTTGGTCAGTGTCCGCTAGTTGAAATTTATTCTTCTATTGATGCAGGCAAATCAGAAATGTCAATTGTTGTTTACAAAGTTGGCGAATGTATGCAAGATCTGATTAAGTTGTGGAAGGAATATGACTCTTCTCAGCCTGACAAAACTGGTGACTTTGCAAGTAATGGCCCCACTCTTGAAGTTCGGATTCCAGCTGAGCATGTTACTGCTACCAATCGCCAAGTAAGATGAAGATACATACAAAAAATCCTCATAATTTTTTTTTTATTGTTTTCCCTCATGACTTGTGAGTTGTAGTTATATATTTTTATGTCCAATGTGTATCTCTGTTTCTTGTTTCTTTAGGTTCCCATTTCTCCCGTGTTTCACATGTTTTGCTTTAAGCACTATGATTTTACATTGCCTATTAATCTGGGAGAAACAACTCTCAGAGCATCCTTTTCTGTTGTGTGCTGAGACCTTTGGTTCGTGTATATGCAGGTACGAGGTGGCCAGCTATGGGGAACAGACATATACACAGATGATTCCGATCTTGTTGCTGGTATGTGTCCTTAGAAGTCTTTGCAAGTTGATGGCTTTGTGTTTGGTCCTAACATCACATTGATTTTGAGCTCTTTGTCCTCTAGTTCTCATGCATACAGGTTACTGTCGTCCCACAGCTTCTCCTCCTCCACCGACAATGCAAGAGTTGCGTGCTACGATCAGGGTCTTACCGCCACAAGATTGTAAGTTAGCTTACCTTTACTATTCTTTTGATCCCCTCTAATTGACTTTCCCATGTTCATGAGCAAAACATATTTAAATTCATGACTTTGTTTGAGTTCCTCTCTGTTTTATATGAAGAAAGAACTTTTATACAAACTTCTGATTTAACTGATATATTTGTTAGACTATACCTCCAAGCTAAGGAACAATGTCCGCTCTCGAGCATGGGGAGCAGGAATTGGATGCAGTTACAGGGTTGAGCGGTGCTATATATTGAAGGTGATTTGACATCTGTTTGTTATCTGTCCTTTATGTTTCCCAGACAATCTTATCCCACAAAGTGCATAATAATATCCAGTTTATAAAGTAACTCTGTGTTCAAATTATCTTTGTTACGATTCCAGAAAGGAGGTGGAACTATTGAACTTGAACCCTCTCTTACACACTCCTCAACTGTGGAGCCAACACTTGCACCAATGGCTGTTGAGAGATCTATGACCACCAGAGCTGCAGCTTCGGTACTTCCCTTCCAGTTTTGAAATTTATAAATGTTTACATCCTTCACTTGGATTTTAAAATTTGATTTAGACAGATTGCAGTATTGTTGACTGTGATCACTTGGTGCAATCTTTTAACACTCTTGGATTATATAACAAATGGCATTTTGGATTGCAGAGTTTGTTTATAAATCATATCTCTCAGGTACTGATAGATTCTTTATTGTTTTGTAGAATGCTTTGAGGCAACAGAGGTTTGTACGAGAAGTAACAATCCAGTATAACCTCTGCAATGAACCTTGGTAACTCTCTGAAATTTTTGGCCTGATGCTTCAAAGTATTGTTTGCTGTATTATATGATTTTTCACTGAGTTTCCTAAAATCTTTTATGAATATTTATCAAGGATCAGTTTGACTCACACATTGATTTATTCTTTGCAGGATCAAATATAGCATTAGCATTGTCGCCGACAAGGGTCTCAAGAAGCCTCTTTTCACCTCTGCTCGCCTGAAGAAGGGAGAAGTTTTGTACCTAGAAACACATTCATGCAGGTACTCAGAAATCACACAAACACTTGTTTTTATCGACATTAATTTTAAGGTCTGAGACGCTGAGTCTAATCTTTGTATGCAAAAAAAGGTATGAGCTCTGTTTCGCTGGAGAGAAGACTATCAAAGCAATCCAAGCCTCACAACAACAATCATCACATGAAGCTATGGAGATAGATAATAACAATAACAAGCCTCAGAATCATCCTCCTCATCAGACAAACGGTGACAAAACAGATTCAGACAACAGTTTAATCGATGTTTTCCGTTGGTCACGCTGCAAGAAACCTCTCCCGCAGAAGCTTATGCGGTCTATCGGGTTTCCACTCCCACCAGAGCATATCGAGGTAAAACATTTCTTTTCGATTCGATTCTTGTATGGTAAATTTCTTGGATTTAATATATAAACAATTGATGATATTTATGGGTTTTTGGATATGAGAATAGGTGTTGGAGGAGAATCTTGATTGGGAAGATGTACAGTGGTCACAAACTGGTGTTTGGATTGCTGGAAAAGAGTACACACTTGCTCGTGTTCATTTTCTGTCTCCCAACTAAGAAAAAAAGCTTTCATGGTTTGGCTCTTTTTCTTACAAAACTTCTATTTGTCTTTCTTTACTTTAGAGACACAGGTTCTTTGGCATGTCTTGTCTTCTGTTCTTCTTCGTGTTTTTTCTTTTGTAAAATTGTTTCAAGTTAAATGGTTTAATTGTTAATTTAGTATCAGAGTATATTACCCCCCTTGTTATTTCTTTCTACTTGCTTCCCATTTTATTCTATTTTCAGTTATGGTGAGTAATGGTTGTGATTAGTAGAAAAATAGCAAAAGGTTTTATTTGTTATAAACAAAATGATTCAGGTTTTAAATGTAAGATTTTTAACCTTTTTTAAGTAAAGGTACGTAGTACTAGATGTAATATTTGATGTTCATAAACACTAGCTTCGATAATTAGTTAAATGCATATCCAAATATAAGCTATTAACTTAGACTTTTCACATTTATTCATAAAAATTAGCTTTAGTACAGATAATAAAGAAGCGAAAGAAAATCTCGAGTTTGTCATTAGTGTGATTCCGCAACTACAGCTTCAAACGCTCTCGGGTTGAAAAAGAGATGGCAAAGTAAAGAGCAGAAATAGGCCTTTATAAGATTCTATCTTTATTTTGCAAGGACATCGGCTTCTGCATCTTCGTCGAGTTGAACTAGTGTTGGGAAGAACACGGACCGTTCCTTCAGGGAATGTGCAACTTTGTCCTGGTTTCATATATGGATCTTTTCCTAGTAAACATTCGATATGGAGTGTGACTCCACATTCATTGCAAGCATACAATCCACTCTTGGGGTTTATATATTCTTCGCATACTTCACACCAATAAAACTCGTCATTCGCATCTTCTTTTTCGTAAGAAAAGGTGAGCAAATGGTCATCATTCTCGTATCTTGCCTTATGCACAAGACTCGCGCAACGAAAGCAAGAAACAAAATCACATTTAATACAATTTAAAGGTTGTAGATATGTCAATTTACAAATGGAACACATTTTGCTTGTTCTTTCATCAGATGTTATAAACAATGGATGTGGATGAGCGTGGTAATCCAATGGTTCACATATAGGAGCACAAAGTATGTCTAGCACCAAATCACATTTTTGAAGACGACACGCATATCTGAAACCGCATGAGTAACGATAACATTTTTGACATTGGACCCAACTTGTGGTATAGCCAAATTCTAGTATCAATGGATGGACATAAATTGCCTAACACTAGGAAGATATGCGCATGATTCATGGAAATTGAAATCACATTGCATACATCTATACACGTTACCATTGCCATATAAAGGAAGTCTGCATGCTTGACAATGCTTGTTTTCATCATAACCTTTGTCAAGTCTCATTTGATGGTGCGGATGACTCGAATGTTGTATAATCCCATCACCTTTCTCTTCAAACATTTTAATATTTTCAAATGCTTCTTCTGGCTCTCCTTCAAGTTCTTTTCCGTCACATACATCACCTCGCATCGTACATCTAGGATGCGCTGCATAAGGGCATCCTTTCCTGCAAGAGTATTGCCCATAATATTCTTTTATCTTTGTATGACAAACGCGACAATTACTCCACTTCTTGGAAGGAAGATTCGAAGTAAAAGTGAGACGATGAATATGCCGAGATACTTTTATGACAAATGGTAAATATACACACCGTTTATGGACAACGAAATCACATAAAAGACATACATATAGGTAGTCGTGATCGCCATCCAATGCACAAACGTCACAAACCAAATTCGATTTTCTAGGAAAGTAATGGAGGGTATGCTCATGCCTTCTCGGATTGTCTATAGTAAGGGATGTTAAGTTTTTTGCACAAAACAAATGGATGATAAAATCACAAATAGAACAATAGTAATATAGTTTACCATCACTTCTTCTGCAAGAAGAACAAAACTCATGAAATACGTAACGTTCGGGAATCCAGAGAAGTTGGAGAAGATGTTTTGGATGATAAGAGGATTGGAACATGGAAGGCGACTCAACAAATTCTTTGTGATAGTTTAATTTGCAATAGTTGCAGAAGTAATAAGTTTTAGTTATATTTCCAAGACAAAACCCACAACGTAAAAATACATTTCGTCACCTTCATATTTGTTGCAACAAAGCAAAGAGTGATCAATATGATTAAGCTTTTCATCTTCAACATCAGAAATGTAACAAGATGTTTCGATTATGTGATAGATTTGCCCATTAATTGTTATCACTTTTCCATCTTTATCTTTGTAAAATCGTTTTCGTGGGCATAAGAGACGACAAGAAGGAGTGTACCGATCAAGAACATCCATAGGTTGAGATTTTACGTTTTTTCTCTCTTTAATTTTTTTTTTTGGAACAAACTCTCTCTTTAATTTGTGTGAAAAGGTTTGATGTTTATAGTTTTTTTTTTATAAAGGTTTAATGTTTATAGTTGTGACGACAAAATAGCTTAGCTATTTTATAGTACTTATAGACTGGCCAACAATTTGATGTTTGCGAATACAACAATCTCACGTCAAGTATTATAATTTACGTTTTCATTTCAAAATTCCTTCACACAAAGCAAGAATGCGATTCTTTTATATTTATTTTGTTTTTTACGTTTTGATAGTTCTTTCCTTCACGCACAGTTTTGAAAGAAAAAGAAAATTTACAAAAACAAATATCTATAAAATAATACGTAATTCTGACTAATAGTGTAAAACTATTATCCAATAACACATTTTTTTATATTTTTATATTTCCAAATCAATTTAAAAAAAAAAAAAAAAATTCTCGTTAATACCATCAGAAAAATACTCTTGTTAGTGGGAAACAAAAACTGGAGTGCTCTCTCTCCTCAGACTAATTCCTTACCAAAGCAAAGCTTCTTCGATCTTCCTCGTCTTGTTGTCGTGTCTCAACGTAAGTTTTCTCTTATGTCTTGATCGAAATTAAATTAAACCCTAATTCTTCTTGCCTTTTAGATTATGAATCGAAATTTTGTCAAAACCCAATTTCACGGAAATCGTTTCAATTTTTGAGTAGAAACCCTAATTAGAGATTGTTCAATTTAGATGCTTTAAGCTATGTCTTGTACTGAACTTATAGATTCGCTGATTCTCTTTTGCGTTTTTGGGTTTTGTCTGTTGAAGAAATGTCTGGCGATGATGAGGTTTCTTATGGCTCTGGAGATGAAGTAAACGTCATTGATGGGCACAACAAGCGTGCAACACCTTCTAGTGGTGCTGGTGCTGGGCCAACCCGTAAGAGAAGTCGAAAGGCTTGCGGTGATTCGATTGTCGAAGCAATGCTTGAAATTGCAGCTGCTTCCAAAATGAGAGCTGCTGCTTTGACTAAGAATGGTGATAGATTCTCTATCAGCAAATGCATCAAAACATTGGACGACTTACAAGGTGTTGATCAACATACCTACTTTCTTGCGTTGGATTTGTTTGAGAACCCGACTTCCCGAGAAATTTTCATTTCTTTGAAAAATGAGAAACGATACAAATGGCTACAGGGAAAGTGTAGAAGAGCTGAGTAGTAGTTAGTTTCTTCTTCTCTGTATGTTATAGTTTTGAAAAAAAAATTGACCTTTTTTCGCTCTGTATGTTCTCGATACTTTTGGTGGAATGATATCGTTTTGATTTAGCGAGCTTCGTCATTTACTTATGTATGAAGATTGTCACTTATAGAATTTTTGATGATAATGACGTTATGGAAATTACTCTGTTATCTTTGGCGCTACTTTCAGATTCGTCAACTAGTAGCTTCGATTTTGACATAGAATTGGATGAGATGGAATTAGTTGCTGCAGCTGCTGGTTACATGTACTACCACAGTCGAGTAAATCAACCTCAGCGTCATTCGTCTCCTGTGATATGTACATATCTGAAAGATTTGCTAGAAGGCCCTGTGGAAGATTTCAGGGAACAGCTTCGGATGGATAAACATGTGTTTCATAAATTATCTGAAATCCTTCACGGTAAAGGCCTGCTGCGAGATACTCCCACTGTTTTAGTAGAAGAGCAGGTTGCTATATTCTTATGCATCATCGGTCATAATGAGCGAGTCAGGGTTATTCATGAGAGGTTCCAGCGTTCTTGTGAGACCATTAGCCGGCATTTCAGCAATGTGCTCAAGGCAGTTAGGTCGTTGTCACGCGAGTTCCTTCAGCCACCACCTCTGGAAACACCTATAGAGATTGTCAATAGCAAAAGGCTTTATCCGTATTTCAAGGTAAAGAAAGAATCTATCGTTACTGAGTTATTGTGATGCAATGTTCTTGATTTTCTTTGTTTATACCCTTCCCTCAGGATTGTATTGGAGTTATAGACGGCTTGCAGATTCCTGCTAACCTTCCTACAAAAGACCAGTCTCGGTTTCAGAACAAGAATGGCGTACTTACGCAGAATCTGCTTGCAGCTTGCACTTTTGATTTGCAGTTTATATTTGTCTCCGCGGGATGGGAAGGCTCTGTTGAGGATTCACGCATCTTAAGAGCGGTCCTGGACGATCCGAACCAGAATTTCCCTCAAGCTCCCAAAGGTTTTAACCTTCTTCTATATTTAGTTTATCCCTTGAGATTTATACAAGTTCCATTTCAATAAAATGACATCCCTTTTTTCCAAGGGAAATACTATCTTGTTGATAGAGACTACAGAAACACAGAAGGATTCGTCGCTCCATACCCGAGAACTAGGTACCGTCTCCACGAGTTCCGTGGCGCAAGGCAGATGCCGCAGAACGCGCATGATCTTTTCAATCACCGGCACTTGTGTCTAAGCAACGTCATTCAACTATCATTCAGCATTCTGAAAACCCGGTTTCCAATCCTGAAATCCGCGCCTCCATACCCGTTTAATGTCCAGAGGGATCTGGTGATTGCAACTTGTGCGCTGCATAACTTCATTAAAAGGGAAGACGGCATCCATGACTGGCTCTTTGCCGCTGCTGCTGAAGATCATGGTCCGGTGGAGGAATCACATGGACAAGAGGAAGACGAACTAGAGTTGCTGCACTTGGATTTAACGCCTATGGACCTTGCTGCTGATTCACAACGAGACTCCACTGCATTTACAATGTGGGATGATTTCATGAACAAATGGGAAGAATGGTAATTAGTGTAAACTAAGTGGAATCCTTCGGTTGCATTGTTGACTAATCTATAGGTGATTCTCTAGAAGGGCATTTGGTAATTACATGAATACTCCAACGAGTTTTTTTTTGTGGTGTTGGACTACAAATTCTGGCTGTAAGAACAGATTTGGGCTAAGTTGAATATAGGAATGGTTGAGAATAATATCCCAAAATGATTTTTAAAACTTCACTTGAAAGTGGTAGAGTGAATACTTATACCACCATGGACAAAGCTCCCAAAGTTATCAATCCAAATACACTTGTTGATCCACTAGGGAGAGTTAGTTAGCAAACACATTTTCAGACAAAAATTTTCTCATAATCTCATTACATAAAGAGGTAGCGAGGTTTCAAGCATATTGCAAGTTTAAGTTACAACTTGGAAAACAAAAGAGAAAGCGAAAAATACATAGTAAAACCTATGTGATAATTTATTAATCGATCACCAGATTCTTCTTCTTCATTCTTTTTTTTTTTTTTTTAAAAGCCTTTGGGAGGAATTGATTGTATATGCTGAGACAAGTGAAACTATTAACATATGTATAAACAACCAACAACATCAATCACAATCAGTCTATTACCATGCATGCATCACCATATATAGATCATACATTGGCCTTAGATTTTGGTTCTTTTCCTCTTGATCACGAACTTTCTTTCTCGCATGATTATGAACTTCTTCTTTATCACATGCATGCGAACCCGTTTGGTGTTGCACCCCCAGATGCAAACAGAAAAACTTTGGTGATGAGGAGATGATACTTAAAAAAATTTCTCAAACCATTTGATG
Source organism: Arabis hirsuta (assembly GCA_964056655.1). Taxonomy (NCBI): domain Eukaryota; kingdom Viridiplantae; phylum Streptophyta; class Magnoliopsida; order Brassicales; family Brassicaceae; genus Arabis; species Arabis hirsuta. The sequence continues at coordinate 4,992,135 of OZ053302.1, read as the reverse complement.
AAGTCTTTTGTCTCCATGAATTCTAACTCCACAGCTTCTTCAACATCGAGATTGAAATTGTACCTACAAATCAACAATATGATTGAAATTGAAATTGAAATTGTACCTACAAATCAACATCGAGATTGAAATTGAAATTGAGATTGAAATTGAAATTGAAATTGAAATTGTACCTACAAATCAACATCGAGATTGAAATCGACAATATGATTGAAATCGACAATATGATTGAGATTGAAATTGCTTAGTGAAACTAACAATATGATCGAGATTGAAATCAACAATATGATTGGAATCAACAATATGATTGGAATCAACAATATGATTGAGATTTATAATTGAAATCAACAATATGATTGAAATTGAAATCGAGATTGAGATTGAAATTGTACCTACAAATCAACATCGAGATTGAAATCTACAAATCAACATCGAAATTGAAATTGAAATTGTATCTACAAATCAACATCGAGATTGAAATCGTACCTATAAATTCTAGTTCCATCTTCTTCAACATCGAGATTGATTTATAACTTACCAGCAATCGCTTAGAGTCATTTAAGAAATTTCTTATACGTTTCAAACTATAATCAGAGTCGTATCTTGAAGATACTACTTCGATATAAAATCCATAGACAGAATCGAGTAACTAAGATCGTAACCAATCTGTTTGTTTGTCCTATGAGTAGATTCTAAACTCCTAATGGAAATAATATTGAAACTAATGCAAATAATATTAGAACTAACCTTAACTGATCAAACAGTTTTGAATCTATAATGGTTTTGAATAGATCTAACAATGCAGCATTTTCAGTATATTTTCTCTACCTCACCACCGATCTAGAAGTAAACTGCAGCTACAGAGTTGTTGTCAGACTTATTTCTCACATTCTCATCAATTCTCCGTTTGGTGTGACGAACACATACTAAGGAATTCTCATATCTCACTATTTGAGAAAGTAACACTTCAGACTTCATTTCGAAGATTTATTATATTTTTAACGCTATCTATATAACTGTCTTTCAACGAATATCTGTAAAAGCAATCAACAACTTTCTTAGCAACAAAACTATCCGACTGCCTATGTAAAATTGTCTGTCTCATTTACATGAGAAATCAATTGTCTTAGTGATCAGACCGGTAACGAACGTTTGGAGTTTATCAAAGGTGATTCTGTTCAAAATGTTCAACGTCTCACTAACGCCACAGGAATGACCATGTAACAATTGGAGCGTCAAGTATTCAGCTTGTTCTTTATGAGTCATGTTGTTCAAATCTCTCACAATCGTTTCTTTGATAATCTGACATAATATTTTTTACAAGAATTCAAATATTAGAACCGACAAATGTGTGATGTTGCAAAGGGACAATAATACTAAATGAATCATACCTCAAAACGTTTTTTGGTGGGGGAGAGAGACATAAATTTCTCCCAGAGAAGTGATAAGAAAAAGAGAAGTTTTTGCCTATAGCCATCAATCTTCAATACCAACTTATCCCCACAGAGTGTTAATGAATTAGACAGATTGGCTTCATTACCCTGCAAACAAGGATATAATATGTCATTTTCTAGTGTTACAATAGAAGACAATATAGAAATAACATAACAAAGATATTATAAGTTTAGATACAATTCACCTCTCAACTGAGACCGTTTAGTTCATCCTTTTGAAGTTTTGTAAACAAACGCATCATCAGTTGATTCTCAAAAATATGAGATCCCCATTCACATATATGGAAAATTATGCATGTGCTGAGCCCACTCGATCACGTTGGTGCCACAACTTTAGAAATGATTTATCCACAAGGATATAGGGAATTTCGTCTTCACTGATGCAGTCTCTTGGGTTGAAGGCAGTTTGAAAAAACCGGTTTTTTGGAGGAAAATGCATAGAAGAATCTATTTCAGATATGTTCCCTATTCGTCTATATACTTATGTGGGATTTGTTATTCTATGAAGTGTATGTCATACAAGGGCTCCGTTTCAAAATCTGAAACAAAGAAAAGAGATAGAGTTAAGAATATCCGGTCAAAAGAAAGTATTCATGAGAACTATTTATTGTACCTATGGCCTCGAATGATTCTGAAATAAGATCAATCCTCATATTTTATGGAGTGAAGTTTTTCATAATATCCTTTATGGCTTCCGGGTTCCATTTATGATGCACATAATATGCACATAGTATGCTTAAGTATCCGATGAGACATGTGTGTACGATAATTTCCTTTTTGTTAATCCCCGCTTTCAAACGTTTTTGTTAAGATCGCTAAACGTAATAACCCAAGCCTATATTTTTTTTTTTTGGTTAACATGTTAAGATTATATTACCATTTTTAATTTTTGACAGAAATTACAGAGACAACTTAGAAAGAAGAAAGATCAAAAATCTACTGACATAAGCAAAAAATACAACAAAAACAAGTAACCATTGAAACTCGAATCATCACAAGCCTAGATGTTGATACTTCGTGAATACCTAATCTACTTAGGTGTGATATTGGGCGAGTCTACAAATCCTACTATCGAATGCAAATGCCCAAGACTAGGAACGCCAAAACGGTAGTGCAACGAGCAAGGTCACAAAATATATAGTAAAGAAGCGTGTCAACAAAAAAAGGTTTATCGATTATGGGTGCTTTGTGAGTCATTTTTCATAGCCACTGGTGGTGGTGTTTTCGTCACTTGAAAAATGTAACTGGGGTGTTCATAACCAATAGGCATTGACGAATTAATTCTACGTACTTTATTAATAAACTAACCCAAAAACCCTTATAAGCAAGAGCTGCATCCTCGTTGCCTACGTAGAAGATAAATAAACTCCACTAAAGATGATTAACCATGATCAGTAATTAAGAAGAACATAATCCACACAAAGACAAAAACAAAAGACAAAATATCTCATCAAAGACTTATTAAAAGATTACCGAACCAACACAAACTTAAGGCAGTAATAATCATCAGTAGAGATAATTTTTGGCCACCGATTTAAATGCATTCCTTGAATCGACCAGGGTTATCCCATATCTACTTTAAAGATGAAGTTTGTTTTAAGAGAGAAATGGCTACAAAAAAAAGAAGGGATTTGACGTCGTTTTTAATCAAGGTCACTAAAATTGATTTAGGATTGACTTTTTTTTTACCTCTAAGAACTTCTTTAATTAAAATAACTCAAGAACTTACATTGTTGACTTTAATCTTTTTGTTGCATTGTTGACTATTTATAGGTGAAGCACTAGAAGAGCAGTAATTACATGAATGCTCCAACGAGCTTTTTTTGTGTGGTGTTGGACTACAAATTCTGGCTGTAAGAAACAGATTTGGGCTAAGTTGAATGTAGGAATGGTTGAGAATAATATCCCAAAATGATTTTTAAAACTGCACTTGAAAGTGCTAGAATGAAGACCACCCCATTGGAGAAAGCTCTTAAAGTTATGAATCCAAGTACACTTGTTGATCCACTGGGGAGAGTTAGTTAGCAAACACATTTTCAGACAAAATGTCTCTCATAACATAAAAAAGTAGCGAGGTTTCTACGTAAAAAAGCATTGCAAAGCAGAAAGAGAAAAATACACAGTAAAACCTCTATGAATAAATAATATCATGTCGGGACTATGATAATTTATTAATCGAGCACCATATTCTTCTTCTTATTCTTCTTCTCGTTGTTCTTCTTCGTTAGTTGGTATAGGAGGGTTACGGGAACCGCGACGTATGGCCATTTATTGCTCTCCAAGATCAAAGTCCGGGACGATGGAAACCCTATAACTATTTGTATATCAAATAAACATCTACATAAATAAATACATTTTCCCGAGTTATAAATTGAGTTGGGCTTCTAACGGCTTTAACCCCCAACGCCTTCTAACTGGTCCATAAGGTTCAAGTGAAAGGCAATTGAAATTTTCAAAACAAATTTATTGGGAAATAGCATTTTGTATATAGATATATCAAACATGAATTTATTGGGGTGATAGCATATCGATTGATTCTCAACTCGCAATAGTAGTCAGGTCTTCTATACTCAAACTTTCTTTTCACTTAACCTCTTCTAGGTTTGGCCTGACAATATGCGTGCTTTGTGTCTCGAGTGACTTTGTTTGACGTATTTTGGAATCTTTGAAATTTTAGCTACTTCATCTTTTAGCGTATCACCAAAGCATAGACCTCAATGAATATATGCACATAGCAATCAATTAAAATATATATATAACAAAAGGTTTTCGTGTTTTATCGATGATGGGTGCTTTGTGTGTCGTTTTCGGGGTGTTCATCTGGTGGTGGTGTATTGGAGCTACTTGTCTTCTCGTGACCTAGATAGATTCTTGATTCAGGATAAGTTGGAAGAAGCATGATCCACATTATTAATGAGTGGATAGTTAGAGTCTTTGGTTATGTGCATAGATCATTTTGAGGATGAATGAGTTGAGAAACATAATTTGAAAACATAATTCTTGACAAAAGGGTTTCTTTATTCTCGACGCTTTTTATTGCATATTTTTTGGAGTTTCATATTCATAGAATCACAGCCTCGAGGGAGCAGTTAAAACTAGGGTAAAGAGAAGAGCATCTATATTTAATATGTAGAAGAAGAACCAACAAAAATAAATGGTTAGATTTGAACGGAAGTAAGTTTAACGGAATATTTTGTTTAGATGTTAGAGCATCATTATCCATGAGATTTGGTGGATATCATTAGATATAAAATTATTAAAATACACATTCTCTTTTCCTTTTACTCAACTTTATAGCTTCTCTTTCATCATTTTATTCAACTTTTATTAATTTTATATTTAAACACATCCCAACTAAGCTAAAGTTTAAACTCTCTCCAAAAGTATCAACCCATTGATACAAAGACACTCTCTCTCCAAAAGTATCAACTCATCTCCTCTTTTTACTCAAATTTTATTAATTTTATATTTTAATACACTCCATTATTTCAACCAAAAACACTCTCTTTCTTCCTTTTACTCAAATTTTAATAATTTTATATCTAATGATAACCACCAAATCTCATGAATAATGATGCTCTTAGTGTCATGTAATGTAAATATGTATGTGTTGTATGGTAGCAAAAGAGTGTTGGGTATAGGATCAGAATGTGTATGTATGTGTTGTAACGGAATATGATTCGTCGTTACCTACGTAGAAGAGAAACAAAATCCAATAAAGATTCTTAACCATGATCAGTAAGAAGAACATAATCCACACAAAGAAAATAACAAAGTCAAAATATCACATTTTAAAGAGCTATTTTAAGATTACAGCCAACACAAACTTTAGGCAGTTATAATCATCAGTAGAGTTAATATTTGGTCACCGGTTTAAATGCATTTCCTTGAATCTCCAGTGTTATCCCATATATTTTAAGAGCGAAATGACATTTGTTCACTACAACAAAGAAAGGATTTGATGTCACTTTTAATCAAGGTCTTGTTGGACCAATTAAAAATCAAAAATCAACTAAGGTTTCATGGGTCATACAATTGATAAGATTAAATTGATTTAATTGAATAAGAAATGAGCATTGGGCTCATGAAAAAAATCTCAAGGAACAAGGTTTTAAAACCTTATAATTTACACTATGATGTAATTGAGATAAATAAGTCTTGCCAAATAATTTGGAATTAAGATATAGATTTGGTGAATGGATCATAAACCACCAGACAGAATTGTCTCAAAAAATAATCAAGAGTATAATTTTACATCAGAATATAGCTGTCTTCGTTTCGCAAAAATATAGCTGTCTTTTGCAAAATATTATACACGTGGTAGATTGCTACAATATTGCATATACATTTTCTTGAAAAAGTTAAGACATGCAATATATATATGTACGTATGTATGTATATATATATATATATGTACGTATGATACCAGAAGAAGCCATTATGTTTTACATGATTACTAAAATTGCTAGATGATTTTACCTACTTTCTTCACTCGCACGTAAGAATGGTACACATGCATTTTTTGTTGTTGCTAAAAAGTAAATATTCCATTTTTTGTGTGGCTTTGACCTTCTTCACGAGCTGCTGGTTCTTCTTCTTCTTCTTCTTTCTTCTCGTTGTTCTTCTTTTCTTTTTAAACGCAGCAGCCTTGGGCTTGTGCATTCTGAGTCAGGTGAAAACAATAACGTAAGTGACCTACTATCAACAATCAACAATCCAAAATCAACAATCAACAATCAACAATCAACAATCACATAGAGAAATGAATGGATACCTTTATTGAGGCATGGAGGTAGTAGCTTCTTATCCTGTTACAAGTTGTTTTTGTATGAATCTATAAGCTGAAGACGAAATTAGAAGAATTACAACAAAAAACAAAGAAACAAAGAAAGAAAAACCTGATGAGATTCGGAGTCAGGCTTCTGATTGGAGTTATCATCACTTTGAATCACCTCCGTGGCCTTCTTCTGTATCGCCAACCGAAGATGGAAAGCAGCGTATCCCTCTACAATCTGAAAGATTGACCGCTAACTCTCCACATTACTTCTGTCAGCCTCCAAATAAACTGGACTTCCGGGACGGTGGAAACCCTAGCAACATTCCGCATTGTGTGTATATATACATTTTCCCTAAGTTAAATCGAGTTGGGTTTTTTTTTTTAGGCTACATTAAGCTAGCATCCATTAATCTGTATATAAAAAAAAAAATCTCATCTCTTGGGATTCGAACCTCAGATATCCTGGTGTAGAAGCTTAAAACCCTTGACCACTAGGCCAAAGAGGCTTCCACAAATGATTAGAAAATTAGAAACAAATGATTTTTCTTTTCCTTCTTTGTTTTATACTATAACAAGGACCTGCATATAGCGGATTTATGATAAAATATTTTATAAATCGTGAAATATTTTATGACAAGAGGAAGACGAACTAGAGTTGCTGCACTTGGATTTAACGCATATGGACCTTGCTGCTGATTCACAACGAGACTCCATTGCATTTACAATGTGGGATGACTTCATGAACAAATGGGAAGAATGGTAATTAGTGTAACCAAGTGGAATCTTTTTGTTGCATTGTTGACTAATTTATAGGTGAAGCACTAGAAGGGCATTTGGTAATTACAGGAATGTTCTACCGAGCTGTTTTGTGGTGTTGGACTACAGATTCTAGCGGTAAGAAACAGATTTGGGTTAATGTAGAAATGGTTGCAATTGTAATCTTCATTAGAAAATTCTTTGCATTTTGTTGTTCCAGGGAAATTTGGTTCTTAGTAATACTGTAAAAACCTTAAAAAAAATGTGAAGATTTAAAAAAATTTTGGGATATTCTCTGTTTCATCATTACTAAGTGTTGGTGTAAAACTTATTGTTTTTTTTTTTGTTTTTAATGTAGTGTCCAATTGTTCGTACAATTGGACATAGTAGATGAAACAGAGAATCAAATTGAGAAACATAATGCTAGAATGAACATTATTGGGGAAAGCTCCTACAGTTATGAATCCAAGAACACTTGTTGATCCACTGGGGAGAATTACTTAGCAAACACATTTTCAGACAAATGGAGATCAATTGCAGTGATGAACAATAATATAATCGGCTGATAATAAGACAACATATATACTAAATACAATTTGGAAAAAAAAAATTATGCATAAAACTATAAGCCAAAAATTGCAATCACAAATTTCAATTTCAATTATAAAGGCTAAACTTTATATTTCTTACCTAACTAGCTATCTATAGATGTTATGTACGCTGAAAATTCAAACAATTCATAACAATATTGTAGATTAATATGAAAAATCTCATCAAAAATATAAAATGCATATAGCTGACCTAGATAAGGGTTTGTATAATTTTTTTTTTCTGCAGTTCAGAAATGTTTATGGTGTGCTTCGAAAAATATTGTAAGCAAATTATATAATGAAGTTAGAATGAACTTTAATAACTTATGTTTACAGTTATATAGTTAAATTGGACAGTTTTTTCACATTTAATTGGATCTTGCTGCTGATTCACAACGAGACTCATAGCATTTACTATTTGGGATGGATTCATGAACAAATGGGAAGAATGGTAATTAGTGTACCTAAGTGGAACCTTTTTGTTGCATTGTTGGCCATTGATAGGTGAAGCTCTATGAGAGCATTTTGGGTAATTGCATGAAGGTTCCAACTAGCTTTTTGTTGTTGTTGTGGTGTTGGACTACAATTTTCTTTGTAAGAAGCAGATTTGGGTTAAGATGAATGTATATTGGTAAATTCATCCATATACTGTACGCATCAAACCAAAATAAATATGAAGTTAATTTTTTCTTAAATTATGTAAGAATTCTTAATTGATGAATAAAGATGGGTTTCTCTTAATGAATGGCTTTTCCACGTCTAAAGAACGAAAAGCCTTTCATTTTTTTTTTTGCCTCATTCTTTTCCCTATAACTGAAATTGATTGAATAATTTTCTTTGCTTAATCACACCAGACTTACATAATAACTCTCTCAATCATTGAAAGATTATCTCTAATATTGTAAAGCTGGAAAGGCCAGAAGAAAAAAAGGCCAACAATAATTATTTACCAAAAACCTCAAATGTTAAACAAAAATCCTTTTTTCTTCCCCTTCTTTCTCTGCAGAGCCTGCAACGAAATTAACAAAAACCAAATAAATCAAACAATGCTTCTCGAAAAAGCTAAATGATCTAAGTAACCTGAAACATTACCTTCTTAATAAATAATCTGAGGGTGAGCACAATTGTATCTCTTGAGCTGCCAAATACAACAGAAAACAGAAGATTAGAATGCTTAGTACAATACAACCGGAAACCTTTCTTTTTTTAATGAAGACTTGGAACAGATTAGACAATTTCATTTAGAAAGAAAACACATAAATCAGATTCAAGTATAGATATTATGATTCTTCTGATATCAGAAAAAGTCTCATACATTTTTCATCGTCTGTATAGACAAATTCCTGCACTCATACGACGTGTGAATTTTAAAGCAAAATTCTACTTACCAGCTAAGATCTGTTCCATCATTATCCACCCGAAAGAGATGCTCCACGCCATCAGTACCAATAATCACAAAATCCGCAGGCTGATCAAAGGGAATCACAACCTAAGAAAAGTATCAGAAAGATCATAATGTTAGCTCATTCATTAAATCAAGTTACTTTTAATATGTATATTAACATATAATGCAACCAAGATTAAATTTCTAAGAAAAAGCAGATACATAAGGCAGGACTCTTACAGCCGTAGAAGAAGAGAACTTCTCTGTAATTACAGGATCATTGCTAGGTTTGATACTGTACCCTTCTTTCTTAATAGATAACGTAGCTGCTTCCCATATATCCATATAACCAATCTGTTTTGAAAGAGAGATCACATAGTTGAAAAAATACAAGCACAAGTGAGAGTTAATAGAGGTATGAAGGAACAGTCTACGAAAAGCCAAAGAACACATAGAAAATTTGTACAAAATGAAATAAGAGAACTGTCATACCGCATAGGAAACCTTAAATAACGCATGACTGTTATGAAGACATTTCTCTATATGGCTATGCATCTCTGGTTCTGTGTAATAGAAGAGGAATACAATTACCAGATAATCCTAGAATATTTTGGCGCAACAATAATAATTGCAAAGTAAGCTTAACGAGAAATTCATTATGATTAAAAGGAGGTACGATTGAGTTTGCCCAACCAACCAAAAACACAGCCAACAAAAAAAATACTGAATTTTGAACTGACAAGTCTTGTAGTTTTTAATTTCTTTGAATCTATGGGTAAAAACAATAATAGGTTCCTCAGTAGTGCTCCTCCATATAAAGTTCAGTATGGATAGAACATGCAACAGAATTAGTTTTGTTAGGAATATGAGCGACCAAATTTTTCTAAAAGTAAAAGCATAAACTTACGACACGTAATCTTGCAATTGTCATTGGCAAAGACCCTCACAAGCTCCCCCTAGAATCAGAAAGAAAAAACAGATGAAGAATGAACCACATGCAAAACTAAAAACCAGCCAGGTAACAAAATGGTAATCACATCAAACACAATATTAATGTCCACAAACATATTTAAACTAATGGTTGATACAGGTTCGACTAAACATCCCAAAAAATCCTAATCCATGTTCTTCACAGAAGAGCGAACTGAAACCTTTTGATGTATATCCTCATTCATCAGAAAAGATTAAGAAAATTAACCTTGCGGTTCTTGTCATCCAACGGGTGAACTTCAATGGCAAGGTATAAATCCACATCATCAGCAGTGACGAGATAATTTGGCTTCTTTGCTCCTGCATAATAGTATCAGCAATTAAGCTCTTATCGCCATATTTAATTGTAAGGGAAAAACGAATAAGATAAATTCTTGAGGATAACCAAGGGTAGTAGGGGAAAAATGTGTACCATCAATGTAATTCACTGATCCATCTTCCAGATGCCGCACCCACTGATATTTAAGAAGGAAAGAAGATATATTAAAATGCAATTTGAAATAAACCAGGGAAAAAGTACTGCTTTTCATTTAGCATGCACCTCAAAATTACATTTTGTCGTTCCGTTGATGGAGTTACCAGAAGCCTGAATCTCTCGTCCAGGAAAAGGTTCTCCGGATATCTGTAGGTCTGCTATACCTGGCAACGGATCATCGTCTGCAGCTGCCAAGGGTAATTCACAATATTTTGAGACAAAAGTGAAAGAACGTGATGGCATTGGTAATATGCCAGTACTATTATTGTTATGAACCATTACCCTCAGAAAATGATGAAGATGGTTCTTCAAGAACTGAGGGCAAAATGGGATAATTGGAGGGGCTAGGATCATCAAACTCGGCCACATACGTTGAATTATCTGAAGTTTGATTTGTATCTGCTTGTACATCATCGATAAAAGTATTGCTGAGAGGCTCCCGAAACTGAACACGGTTACTTAGTCCATGAGACTCATCTTGACTAAGTGCTGGTTGCACAGGCATCTGAAAGGCTGGCGACCTACTGGTACACAAGACACATTTGATCAATTAACTAATTTTTACATTGCAGATCAAAAGCACTCATCCACCAATTGCTGCATGGTATACAACCTAGGTGATAAATCAGAAAATGTACCATGCTGTAAAGTGAAGTAACGAAGAAGAAATTAACAGTTCAGAGAGTAGCAAAGACTCGATAAAATGTCCAATTGACAGAAAAAACTTCACAGTTTGGAAATAATACCAGGTGCTGCATATAGCTTGACCCAACAATTACCAAAAAACACAGCCGCTATTTTTTAACATTCTCCTTATATCCCTTATTTTTGGTATTTGTTCAACGATGCATAACTCTCCCAGATATCCAGGGAATCAACAGCAAAGTTAATGCATTAATACCTCTCAGGGCCATCAAGAGGGTAATTACTCGCAGCTGAGCCATCACGCCGGTCTTGATGATGGTTTTCCGGATCTGTCTGATGGAAATAAAAGAAGGAATTTTGGGTTTACGACACTTAAATACATTGATATAACACTAAGGAATATGAACTTACTGCGTATCTCAAACCAGGCTGATACGGCGAAAAAGGCGAAGCATTTGAGTGGTTTATATCTGACTGCCAAGGTGCTAATTGGTACTCTGTCTCCTTTAGCTTTGTCTAGTACCAGAGAAAGGAAAAGATCAAAACGAATCACCTTATCATATATTAGTAGAGAATAGCTCCAGCATCAACAATAGGACTAAACTGTAATTTGATGCCAGCAAACCCCATACCCGCATATCATACCTCAGTAAGAAGGAGCTTCTCTTGCAGATGCCTAAATAAAACCTGAATACGGATGAACATAGATGTAAACATCAATCACATGTTCAGACGGGAAAGAGATACAATACAACCTCACTCCAACATCAAGGAAGCAGGGAGCTCTATCAGTCACTTTAGTTCTCTATTGAAAGTGCTCAGGAGACCTTTTTACATCATTTTTTGTATTATGTATTACTTTTACGAATTTCAAGGGGGTGAAGTTGAAACTTTTCCAGCCAAAATGCAGAGCAACCACCCAAACTACTATCCTACAGTAAATAGTTGTTGAAGATAGACAATCAAGGAGGTCCGAAGTGTAAAACAAAATGACTAGACCAGATAACAAACTTAAGATTATGAATCTAACCTTCACATTGCTAACAATAGACTGGGAATCAGAGAGCTGTGGATGCAGCGAATATTCAGAAAGAAGAGGCAGCAGGTACGACACAAATGTAGATCTCTCCTGTTCTGCAGCCTGGTAGAAGCAATCAGGCATTTCAGTCTAGAATCATTATATAAGTGAGATGCGAAAGACATATCCAAGTATGCCAATTGACCATAAATGATTGGTAAAACTGATGCAAATTGAGAATAACGAACGGAGTCCAGCCAAAAATGATCACAAAATAGAGTAGAAGCGAAGATCAGAGAAGATCAACAATACATATGCCAAAAGACAGACAATAGTTGTCGTATACCAAAAGATACAAGATGATAATACCTGTAAGGCATATGTTAGGCGTATATTTTCCTCAATGATCTCTTGTCTGTAAGAGAGAGCCTTCGATGCAGCATCAACAAGGTCTTGTTGCTGTTGATCAAATGCCTGTGAGAACAAGAAGGATAAATGAGCCCTTATCTGGTTACCAGATTAAATAAGCCAATACAAGATAAGGTTTGACAGGTTTAGTAAATAAGCATAAATAAAAGCTACTCGACAGATTTTGTAATAAACGGAACGAAAAACTAACCAAACGCATGTGAGCGATACGCTTTTCCAAAACATATTTTTCATTGCGTATTTGGGCTTCCTAGAAACAGGCCAAAAAGTTTAGACAGGCAATGTATCGTAAAATGAACAAGCATGCATAGAAAACTAGAGTTTTACCTTGACAGAATAATTAGCAAGATATTTTCGCAACCGCACAATCTCTTGTTCTTGTTCCTGGACCTTGTGAATGAGCTCCTGGATAGTTGCATAGTCAGGAAAACATTTTCTCACTTTCACTAGTAAGGATAACAAGACTTGGTAAGAGTGAGTGGGACCTGCTTCCATGCATTCCCCGAATTATTTACTTCACCTACTGGCATCAACTCATGAGTAGACGAGTTGATATGTGAGTCACGACCTCCTTCCAATAGCGGTCTAACAAAGAAAAGTCAAATACTGAATTACGAGAATACATTCCGTGTTTATGCAAATATGGCTGAACCGTGAGATTAACATAAAACTGCAGCACCAGGCCAGTGTTAGTAAGAGGTTTAGTACCTCATAGGAGATAATGATATTGTAGATGGCGAAGAAGAAAAATGAGAGGCTACCCCACCACCTACTGCTCCTCTGACAATGCCATTGGTCATGATTCCCTCCAAATGGTCTTCAGAACGATTACTCACAGTAGCTTCCTCTCCATTTGGATGCACATGTTGGTGAATAACCAGCATACCTGATGAATCAGCAGCTGAAGCATTGATCATGCCTTTCCTCCGGTCAACTGGATTAAGACTAACGGGAGACTGGTGCAATGGGGAAGACCCGCCAGTGGTAGTATTTGAATGATCTCCTAGATCAGATGTTTGGGTAAAGGATTCGCCTGATTTCTAAGCATCATAGAGAACAAAAACAGATTACCATGTAAGCCACACATCTACCAAATTTAGTCCCTAATTACATACCATGGAAATGTCAACAGAGCTCTAAGGAAATATCCTTGAGAATCACTAGGGACAAGAAGAGATATTTCTTTCTGTCCTCTGACCAGGGAAATGCTAAAATCAAACTACTTACATATTTGGCAAGCTCCAGATATCTTCTCTGAAGTTCAGACTTTAAGAGATTATTCTCCTCCACCTGGTCAGTAATAAAAATAAAAACCAGTCAGAGAAGCTCAAGAAAATCCATCTGGAGGAGGACCTAACTCACACTTCGTATCCAAACCATTCCCCAAGTAAGTAACTAAACAGCTTCAGATCGAACCAACCATTTTGCAGCAGTACAATTTAAGTAAACAAGAACTTGATAAACAACCCAAATATACTCATTTCCAATTCCCTAGCATTGGTTTGCATTTTGCAGCTAATTTGAGATGACTTAAAGAAACTTTACACAGAACCTTGGAAGAGAACCTAAAGTGATGATTACCTCTACAATAAAAAGTTTTCTCATTTGCAAAAATTTCAAAGAGAGAGATAAGAGGTACATATGAACACAGACCTGCTGCTTGATTGTGGCTTCTGCAGCTTCAACAGCTTTAATGACCTGAAACAAGCTATCGTTCTTAACATCGTTTTCATGAGAACCAGAAGATTCTCTAAGTCCCACTCCTGAAAACCTCTCTGCAAGTCTTTCCTCATGGCCGTTGTCCATATCCAGTCCCTCCCCCCACAAGCCTCACGAATCCGAAATCGAACCTTCGAGAAACTGAACAAAAAACCTGGCTCGAATTATCCGCCTCACTCTCGAAATCTCATCTAGGTTTTCGAGTAACCAATCACCATTACCCGAAGAGAAACCTTCCAGATTTCAACACTACTGAGCAAAAATTTCCGAAACAAAGAAATCGAAAACGAGCTTTTGGAGATTTTGAGAAAGAATGGTATGATTGAGAACGAAATGATTAAGAAGAGTTTCGAGTCATACGAAGATATAAAATTGGATTTTTTTTTTTTTTTTGGTTTATTCCTTCTTCTTCTTCTTGGAGCAAACTCTCTCTCTCTCTCAGTTTTTCTTCAGGAGTTGTGAGAGTTGTGTGACCTCAGAATTGGGTTTTCTCATTTTTATTTTAATTTTTTGTTCCAGTTCTTATTATTAAAAGTTGTTTTCTTCTCTTTTATTACTACTAGTGATTATTTATAAATAGCATATTCAGCACTCATTGTCTTTAAATAATTTATTAATGTTCAAAAAAACAAACAAATTGTAATTATTATTACACCAAATTTTGTGTTGTTATTTCTGTAATTATAGTAGCTTGTCCTTTTTTTTTTATTGGTAACCTGTAATTATAGTAACTTATTAAAAGTTCGATTCTTCCCTCTCTCTCATATCATCATCATCATCATAGTGTATTGACAAGTATATCTTTTTTTATATGTTAACTTTTTCATAGAAACAAAAATTACAACTAAGCTTTGTTTTGGAAAGAAAACAACCAAGTAATCATAGTATGTATTAAACTAGTGATTACAAGCATATATATATATATTTTTTTAAACTTAATTACACTCACATTTATTCAAATAGAAGAATTTCACAATTTCTTTATCCACTCACATTTATTCGAAAATAAATACAATGATTGTACATATGTAAATAAAATGATTTTTGAGTTTCATGTTTGGTATTTTTTTAGTGTTACATGTTCCTATATTAGTTTTCAATTGCAACTTGTAACACTCAAAAGCATTGGTTTTAACTTTAAATTACAGTCTACTTTTTTATGTTCCATGCTTTTTGGTAACAAGATTCTGCAAAAAGCAATGACTGATAAAACAAACTGTTCATCTCATAATCTCATGTAGTTTATAAGGTCATAATAACAATGCTAAAAACAGTTAGCTTCACAACCTTTTTTTATTTGCTTGTTTACTTAAAAGGAGCAAAAATCTACCACAATTTAAAAACAAATACAGATAACTGAAACCACTCTTCACTGAATCTAAATTTTCATAGTTTAAACTCGACGAAGAACGTCGGTTAGTAAAACTACAGATTCTCCTGTCATCCAAACCTTGAAGTCTTTGGGGAAGTAATCTGCGTCGTGCCAATGTTTGAGTTGCGTGAGAGAGAAAGGTCCTTGTATATTACCTTCAGGATCTTTGTAGAACCAGTTTAACTTCTCTTTATCATAAGAGAGAACCTGATCATCTTCAACTCTAGGGTCAAGAGTCACTCCATTATCGTTCTCGTCCTCATCATCATCGCTTAGTTCGATAATCTCTGATGGATTTGGTTGAGCTTGAGATCCGTTGTTGAGATTAATCACTGCTGTACTTAACTCAAGCTGAGAAACATTAGACTCTTTAGGCGGCGTCTCTCCTCCAATGATGTCACTTGCCAGCTTCTCTACATCTCCATGAAGATATTCATCACCTGTAATAGAGATGGATTCAGGTTGGAATCAATTCCAGAACATCTTGTTCTTTTAGACGGGTTGGGTTACTATACAATAGAGCAAAGCATTAGCAGAGCAACCAATTGATGCAAATCAATTTCTTACGGCAATTCCTCTAACAAAACCATCAATAGCCTCAAAGATAATATTATCTCTCTCTTCTATATTCACTAGCATAATTAGCTCGCTTTCATCTTGAGATTCGAACAAAGCACAATACAGGAGAAACAACAATGTAGATGCCACCAGATGCTGTCATAGCCTAAATGCTTCTACAGACTGTCCATGAAGTTTCAAGAAACACAACTCCTCTGGCGTGACTCTTCCAATTTTTGGGTTAATCAAGAAATTCATGTGACTGATGCAGCAATGTCCACTTTCTTTTCAATATATATAAGGCAGACAAGATGCAAGTATGTTGTCACAGGTAAGAATAAGTTGTAGCTAAAGATGAGTAACATGCTAAACAAACCAAAACTTGACAGATAGAATAATGAGCAATGATGGAAAATGCAACACCCTATACATGTTATGACGCACCTGCAGATGCAGTCCATGTTGGCAATCTCTCGTTTAGTTCCATACCATAAGTAGTGGTTCTGGGGTTTGCTATCAGAAAACCATTACATTGTTGATCTTCTCTACCAAAGAGGTTGCGAATTTCTGGAGTTTGTTGGATGCTTGACATTGGAGATTCACTCATTTGATGTTCATTATCATCGCTTTTATAAGCCTCAGGGGACAACTCAGGGTTTGGTACAAGTTCCTCTTCAATAACTTCTGGAACTTCACGGAATAGACGGGACTGTTCTTCTGGATTTTGAAGAAGCTCCCTTTTATCCAGGTACTCAGAAAGCGTAACAACTCATAAAATCAAGGAAAAACTAAGGAGACAAAGAGGGTATTTTTTTTTTCATTTCAGACCTTGCTATCACTTTCTCCGAATTGATATTTAATCATTTTAAAGTTAAAGAAAACTATATCCTCATAAAAAAGGATATTCTCTTCGAAATCCCTTCTCGTTGGCCCGATCAATAAGCCTTTGTAACAGTGCAATTTCTCTTCCAAGCCACTAAAAAGACAGTCACCAAAGTTGACAGTCGGTAAATAGGACAACAAATCTCTTTTAAGCTTAAAATATAGTTAAAAAGTTTATCATCTTAAAAGTACTGCGCTGCAGATGTTATCATTGTAGTCATGAGAGGAAGTAAGCAAACATACGTGTTTTGTCTGATCTTCATGTAAGCTTCGAACCTTTTCTTCCATCTCCACCTATCCCAGTTTCAAGTGAATTTTATTAAACAACTATAAAAACAAAATCTAAAAGCCCACAAACAGCAAGGTGGCAAGTCACTTGGATATATGGCAGACAAATGCAAATCTTTAATAGAGAGAGCTGCAAATAACTTCCAAACCTGCAAAATGAAGTACCTTAGCCTTCTATATAGAAAAATAAACTTACAATTGTGGGCTTCTTAAGAAAACCGTTCTTTATCCTCTGATGCAAATCTTCACATTCCTCCTACAAAAAGTTTAGATAAAGCTGTGATAAATCATAGACCATAAGTGGACGTTAGTAAAACAAAGTAGTAATGAAAGATAATACATCTTAGATAACTAGAAGAAGCCCAATGGCCGGTTCTCAAAACACACAGTTACCTGAACTGTTATCGATCAGGAGCATAAGATTCAGAGGAATGAGCATTATTTCTAAATAAATTACCTGGGAGAAATTATCATCAGATAGCATAGAGATAGAAACGTCTTTCACATAATTTGTAACCTGAAGAAGAAAATCATCAGTCCCATGTTCCTTCTTCACGCCTAGATAACAGACAAACAAAAAGCACAAAGAGAGCTTAAGTTCTACAACAGACCAGATACTTTTTAAGCAAACAGACAGAATCTTAGAGATTTGATTACATTGTCCATTTAAAACCACGAACGAAGCTGACACAATCACAAAACCAATATAGACTTTCAGAAAATTACCTGTCACCAGAACAATCTGATAAGGGTTCTTCTGAAGATAATCATTAGGGTCAGACTTGATCCTAACAAAACTTCCCAACATTTTACTCTCAAAGGTGTCATGAGACTTCACCAGCTCCTGGACTAAACTCTTTCTCAAGTAGAGAAGCTTGATATTATCGCTAACAATCGCAGCAAAAATGCCTCTAGGTTTCTGAACAACCTTTCTCGTCCGGTTAGCTATCTTCTCCGAGTGAGAAATAATCTTCGGCTCATCGTCGTCGTAGAGATAATCGAAATCTGAATCATCCTGGTTCTCTTCATAATGCTTTTCAAGCAGATCATAGACTTTGATTCTCAGTATCTTCCTACTCCCGAAAAGCGAATACAACTTATCGTCACATGCAACTTTCTTTTTATTTGATGCAACTAAGAGACCTTTCTCTGCAATATACCTTCCAATAGTCTCACTAACCTCAAATCGAGGGATTTTGTTTGTTGTATCTTTACCAAGGAACTGGAGAAACTCAATGAGTTGTTTCGAACCCCATCCAACAAATTCGAATCTTTTAGGTCTCGTTTTCCTTTTCCTCGAACCAATCCCATGGCTATTAGTATTACTTTCCTCAACCCAAGTAATTTCTCCCATTTTACACTACTACCTTCAACCCCCAAAATTTCTCCAAAGTATCTATCTCCCAAAAAACCTATCCCACGACTAAAACCAGTACCGAATCAAAGCTTAAGAAACTCTCTAACTCCTACTGCTGCAAAACACATACTGATACTGATTCTTCACTACCAGAAATCAAAAGAAAGTCGTCCCGTGGAAGAAATTTCTCTTCGACAAGTGTTAAGAAGTTTCCAAATGGAGAGAGAGAGAGAGAGAAAGACCGTTGCTTTGACCAAAAAGCACGATATGGAAGAAAAACTCACTGAGCGAATCGCCGAAATTACTCGCTCGAGTGGAGATCTCCGGGAACAGAATTCCGGCAGAAGAAAAAATAAATCGGAGAAAAGCTCAGATTCCTCGAGCGACTTTGATAACAGAGGATGAGAGAGAGAAGGAAAGTACTAATGGCAGTAAAGAATCAGCACCACGTCCACCTTTCTTTTTCACTTGGTTACCTTTATAATGCTTTTTAAGTTTTTTTTTTCTAATAAACAACTGCAATATCTCTACCAAAGAGGCAATAATAAGAATATAGTTTTTTTAAGATCAAAGAGCAATTAAAATGAAAATGAGACGTAACTTGTTTATATAGTTTCATTGATCATAGATATGTTTCGATTTCGAACAAAACAGGTTTTCAGATTATTTTTTTTTAATCTCTAGTCACTTTGGATTTCTTCTTGGAAGGTTTATCACCAGATTCAACAGCAATATAGTCTTCTGCATTCACTCTCTCGTGCGACTTCTTCTGCTTTTTCAACTCCTTTGCTTTGATCTGCAACACCACAAAATCATCAAACCAACTCAGTGCTAATTCTACTTGGATTCCAAGCAAGAACAGAGGCGGTGCCGATATAGATTTCATTACCTTTAAGGAATTTGTTAACTCGGTTAGATCTTCCTTGCCATCCTCAGACTTGTTTGAGTTGTTGTTCTTCTTCACAGGTTCCTGCAATAAATTGATCGTGTTAGGGATCTTTTACGGTTTTGAATAGAAGAGAGAGACGCGAATTTTGATCTTGTGACAACAAAGGCAGAAGAGAGACCTCAGGTGGGACGAATGAAGCGTCTCTCTTTCTTTTGTTCTCTGTACTCTTCTCTGTCTGTTTCTCTTGCTTCTCCTGCCACATTTTCTCTGACTTCTTTTTGTCACTCAAGAAGTATTCTCCAGACTCCAATTGTAAATCAACCTGGATAAATCATACAATAAGGTCAAAACCATGCATTACCAATGACCTAAGAACAATGGATTTGCAAGGGCAAGAAACCAAAAGAAGATGACTACTGTTCATTTAAAGTTGAAACAGAAAAGCTTGGCTGAAACTAGACAGTGGGTGCGCATAGAGTGAAAAATGATGCAAAGAAAGGATATGGAGAAGATCAATATATGAATTGGTTGATAATCGTATAAGAAGCAAGTTTCTTACCTTGCTAGGCGGTTGTGGAGGAGGGAAAGGTGTGTATGGCTTCTTCTCCTTGCTCTTGGGCTTCTTTTGCTTAACATTTTTCCTGAAAAATCAACATGTGAAATAGACGGATGTGCTCATGAGTTATTGAACAATCAAGAGATATCACTCGATTCACTCGTCAAGAACAGAAAGAATGGCCATACTTCTTGAATTTAGGAAGAAACCTATCCCAGCTTTCAGTTGCAAGGGCTGGATCCTTTTCCAGTTCTTTTTTCATCATGAGAATCTGCATAACCAAGTGCAGAAGCATATGACAGGTTTCCATGGTATAAGTGAAACACATAGAACCAACAAAAAAAAAACAGATAAATATTTCATACACACCTTTATATGGTAAACAGGATGCAGTGTATTCGTTAAACAATCTTCCACAATCTTTCTGAGTTGTTTGAGACCTTTAAAAGGACCCATTGCAGCTACAGTACTTCCCTGTTAGATGCAGATTAACCCCAAGGAACAAGAAAATATCAAAAACCCAGAGACAAAACTAAGTATAGTGAGACATTGGCGAAAGAAACACACAATTACCTGAACTAGAATGTAACAGTTGGTTAATATTTCCAGCGCCTGCAAGCAGCCAAAATCATTAAGCCTCAAAGCAAAACACAAACAAAAAATATTCTGAAAGTTTCTCTCAGGAGTTTGCACAACCTCTTAAGCATCACTAAGACTATCTCTAAAAATCTCCATGAATTAAAAGCCAGCCAGTTTTACACACCTTCAAGGTAGAACTATTTGGTCCCACAAGCCGCTGCCTTCTTTTAACAAATCTTTCCTGCAAATACAGTATATATAAGAACCCATTGGACAATGCATGCCAGATAGATATCAAAATGACTTAATCGCCGCATGCTGAAGCAAAATATAAGAAGAAGTCATCAAGTATTCCATGTTTATAGTAGAATCCGTAACCAGAGTTAAACGGTGCTATTGATCGTCTAAAGATATACCAAAAAGGAAAAGGGACCAAAATGTAAGCACAGTGGTGCGTGATAATCCAGCTTAGGTCTGATTGAATCTATACCTTGTTGCGAACCAAATTTCCGATCTTGATGATATCACATTGTACTTCGTCTTCCAGAATCTTAATTGCCTGTAATGTAAGTGAAGAAAATACATAAAACAAAGGTTCCCTAAATAGAAACACCTTATAGCTATTTTCTCCATAATCTTCTTTACCTGAGGAGCAGGGACACTTCTCGATAAAAGCTTAATCAAATCCCTAGCTTTCACAACGATATACGGATCTCTTGTCTTCCTCGTCGTCGAAACAGTCATAGAACCTTCAACCTAACCATTACGATCACCAAAATCCAAACATATCAATGAAAAAACCCGAAAAAAATGTCAAATCAACAAACAAAAAACAAAAACCCTAATTTTCTTTTTGCAGGGGACGCACCAGATTGAGTTTGCAGGCGATGCCGTATTCTTTGAGAGCGGATTCGACTCTGGGCCATGATTCCTGAAGATACTTCTCTCTGTATTGAGGAAATAGTGTGGAGAAGGAGCTGACTTCGAGCATACCGTTTGGATTCCATGAGGGGTCGAACTTCTCGATTGTCCAACGATCGATGTTTGGGTCATCGTCCCATGGCTTTGGCTTGTCGTGTTTACCTTTCTTCCTCACCTTTTTCTCCATATTCTGATCCTCGTGCTCATGCTCATGCTCATGCTCCTCCGTATCCGCCATTGACGATACGATATCAGTTAGTACTGAAGAGACGGCGGCGAAAGCTCTCTTTATACTAGGGTTTATCAAAAATGCAAACTAAAGTTGACGGATAAAAAATTAGGAGCTGAAGATAAATCATCAAGTTAAAGGGAAAACAAAAACAAACCGAACCAAATTAAACCGGAATGGTTGAATCGAAACGAAATTACTTTATGCTTGTATTCCGTGTGCTTTGGTTAATTATCTGAATCGAAACTAATGTAAATACAAATTTCTTTGTAAATTGAAAAATTGAAACATATTAAATCTAATCCGAATTTACATTATTATTTGTAAACAATTTTCAACTAAAAAAGGTGTGTACTGTAATTATTTTTCTCATTATTCGAAAATTTACATTTCCAGAAAACTTACATTTCCGAGATATTACAGATGTAGAAAATTCTTCTGGTAACATATTAATAAGTTTTTTTGGTCAAGCATATTAATAATTTTTTTGAAGGATGATGATTAATCAAATTTTCTACCGTGATAAAGCCGTTGAGGCCTTGAGGGGGTTTAAACTTGGTATATAAATATATAAAATTTACCAAGAACTTAGAAAAAAAAAACTAAAAACAAAATTGAAGAACAAGAAAAGTCTGTAATGGAAATAAACCCGCAAAAGGAGGGGATTTAGGTTTCTACTGTCGAATCGAATCGAATTCGAGGCGAGTCGAGTCATCATCATCATCTCCACGAATCCACCATTATCGTTCCTCTCAATTCCGACGATTCTCCGATCAGGCGGCGTTACTCTGCTGCACTAATCTCTCTATCTTTAATTTGTTTTTTCTCTATAAGGGTAAAGGCCAAATATAGCTATAGAACAGCTCTGTCTTCCTTTTTGCATTTTTCAGACGATTTCATTTCAGATTTCGACCAATTTCATCATTTGCATTCGATTCTCTTCGCTTTTTCCTTTGAATTCCGTATGATCCGTTGAAGAAATGTTTCGTATTCTCTTTGAATCGTGATTGGTTACGCCTATAATCGATTGCAGGATTGATTTTGTCATCGGAAATTTCTGAAATGCGTTGAGGAATCTGATATACAGAGGCTGGATTAAGAATCTGTTCGTTTTCCTAGCTCCACTGTGGTAGCTTTGTCAAGGGTTTTTGATTCCCCTGGATTGTTTCAGCCCTTTAGGAATTAGGGTTTTGGTTGTGTATGTCTCCTGAGTCTATGTTGTCGGTGGCACTTAGGAGCAGAGAGATCAGCTGAATCCGATATGCAGAGTAGTGGTGTAAACCGAGATTCTTCTTCAAATGTTTCAATCCCTCAGCTGAAGCGCTTAGGTTCCCAGCAGAAATCCCCTGTCGTATTCCCTGAAAAGCGTAGTAAGAAGGTGAATTCGAGAGTTGATGAGCATCGAATTGATATTGGTGGTGGTGGAGATGAAAAGTCTGATTTGTTAGATGATCTTCTCTACTCTGGGAAGCTTGTACTTGATAAGAGAAAATCTGCTAGTAGTAAAGATGACGCAGACACGGATATGTCAAGCAAGAAAGCAGTGGATGCAAAGCTTACAACCGTAGCTTTGTTTTGGGGCTCTTCCATGCTATTGCTTGATGATGTCGTCGCGGTAATGTTTCATCTGTTTTGTAATTGGTAGCTTGAAAAAATCTTTGTATTGAAAAGCTTGACTCATAATAAACTTATATATGCGCTGTGCTTTATGACAGGTGACCTATAATGTTGGTCTTAGATATTTTACTGTGCATGCTTATCCAATTGGAAAGGGTTCTTGTGGCATTTCATGCTTCATGAAATCAAAAAGGAGGCACAAGGATTTCCGTTTTGTGGCACCGACAGTACTAGAAGCAGTCCAATGGGTAGCGAGTTTTGGGGATAGACAATGTTTTATCCACTGTTTGCCACATCCATTAGTCTCAAAGAAACAGGCTTCATCTGAATTATTTTCGGTCCCCATGGATACTCCTTCTGAAATTGCCATCAGGTGTAAGAGTCCACCTAGAATGCTTGTCATATTGAACCCTCGGTCTGGGCATGGGAGGTCTTCCAGAGTTTTCCACGACATAGTGGAACCAATTTTTAAGGTAACTTCCTGTCTTCTCTTTATTTGTATGCAGCAGTCTTACATCATCAAACTGTTTCCCATACTTAAGTAGTAGATCAATGGAACTTAGATTTGGCAGAAATTTTGTTTTCTCCATTCGCATTTTGGAAAATTCTCTTCTTTGTATCTTCTATTTGTATATGATGCCAGAAACTTTAACAGTTGGCAGGAATCAAGTTGGAGGTTGTCAAAACAAATAGAGCGGGTCATGCCAAAGAATTGGCTTCCACTGTCGATATCAGCTCGTGTTCAGACGGTATTACTGCTCGGTGCATTACTGAATGACATGTTTTACTTATCTAGCTTTTGAGATGCTTATCTTTGTCCTCATCATGTCTGTTATCACTCATAAGATTTTATTTATTCTTCTAGGAATAATTTGTGTTGGAGGTGACGGAATCATTAATGAGGTTTGATACTTAACCTTTCCAACGTACTGAATAAATTCTATTTCTTTTAGGCTTTAAGTTCAAAAACTGCTGTTTGTTTATTTCATATTTTACTTCTCATGTTGGTTGTTCAAACTAAACCAACTTCTGTATTGAAGTGAAGAACTTCCTTCGCTATGGTTGTATGTGTTCTTTACACCACTTAGCAATAATTTATTTATATTAAGAGTTTAGTAATTCTTTCACCCAAGATGAGGATGTTTGGATTCTTCGTATATGTAAATACTTGCTCTGATTGAACTGTAAAGAGCCATAATGACTTTTTCTCATCATTCTGTTTGGTTTGGAGCTTATTAGATAGCTTTAGGTACTTGGGAAAATGTGCGCCATACCACCATGTCTAAAGTCTGTTAACTTGGGATGAACTCTCATTTTCTGCATGTTTCAATATTGCAGGTTCTTAATGGTCTACTTTCCCGAAGCAGTCTGAAAGAAGGAATTTCTATCCCAATTGGAATAATCCCTGCTGGTTCTGATAACTCGCTGGTTTGGACTGTTCTTGGTGTTAGAGATCCTATTTCTGCAGCAATTTCAATTGTGAAGGTACTATGGGTTAGGATGCTTGTTGTGCTGGTTTTATTAGAGTAGGTGCTGACGTTGTTTAGCTTTTGCTTGATTGAACTTTTTTTTATTTAGGGTGGGTTAACAACTATTGATGTCTTCGCTGTTGAGTGGATTCAAACGGGTGTTTTCCACTTTGGAATGACTGTCTCCTACTATGGTTTTGTTAGCGATGGTAAGTGAAAATGCCTAGGTGCTTTTTCTTTAATAGCTGTCTCTGATTTCCAGATTCTCAGGTATCTGGTACTGAAAGTTCTGATTGTATACTTCTGGCGTCTGTGTTAAATTTGTTTTTCTGCTGCAGTTTGCATCCTCCGTGATATAAAAGGAGAAGTTTGTTTACTTTTTTTCCTTAAAGCTTGGTGTGTCTCTTTGCTTTGTGGTTTTTGTTTTCATATTTCTCTACTTCAGCTGTCACAAGCTTATTTTTTCTGGAATTATACTGTGTCGCACTCTCACTTCTCTGCTGATGAGTTAGGGCTGAAAAAGCCTACTAAGTTGCATAAATTTTAGATATTATAATGATAGTTGGACTCCTGCATAGTGCTGGAAATCTGTCACCATTTTCATTAGCAAAGTTACTAGCTTTTTGATATGTTACTTTGAGCTGTGATGCTATTTGACTTCTACGGTTATTGCTGTGAGGTTTCTCTTTTGGCTTTCCGTTGCTATCTGAATTTGATGTTTTTTAACCTTGCTGTCTTTATCTTTTGCAGTTTTGGCAGCCTCTGAAAAATACCAAAAACGCTTTGGTCCTCTACGTTACTTTGTTGCTGGATTTCTCAAATTTTTGTGTTTGCCAAAGTACAGCTATGAAGTGGAATATCTTCCAGCGCATAAAGAGGATCCAGAAGCCCAAAATAGGGGTGATGAGGAAGTCCTGGATATGCAAGACCTTTACACAGATGTCATGAAGAGATCAAGCAGAGAAGAACTACCTAGAGCTTCCAGTTTATCAAGTATCGACTCCGCAATGACACCTAGTAGAGTGTCTGGAGGAGAATTAGACACGTCACAAAGCACACACGCAAGCGCTGAGCCTTCTGACTATGTCCGTGGAATAGATCCCAAAGCTAAACGTCAGTCTTTTGGCAGAAGAGATGTCACAACAGAGCCAGAGGTTGTTCACCCTCAGCTACCTCTTTCAACAACCCCTAATTGGCCAAGAACAAGGTCAAAGTCAAGAACAGATAGAGCATGGGCAGGGTTGACTGCTGTAGATGATCCCTCCACTAGATCCTCTTTGGGAAATGCCGGTACTGCTCATGACAGAGAAGATATATCCTCTACCGTATCAGACCCAGGACCCATCTGGGATTCTGAACCCAAATGGGATTCTGAACCTAACCCCTGGGACGTAGAAAACCCAATTGAGCTGCCTGGACCCCAAGAGGATATAGAAACCGGGTTGAGGAATCAGGTCAGACCGAGGTTTGAAGATAAATGGATGGGTAAGAAGGGTAATTTTCTAGGCATCATGGTCTGCAACCACGCTTGTCGAACTGTACAGAGTTCGCAGGTGGTGGCTCCAAACGCTGAACACGATGATGGAACCATGGACATGCTCTTGGTTCACGGGTCTGGTCGACTGAGATTGCTGAGATTTTTTCTGCTTCTCCAAATGGGTCGACACCTTTCCCTCCCATATGTTGAATGTATAAAGGCAAGTTTACTTGTCATTTATGGTTTCTGGAACTTTGGAAATTGGTTTTGGATTTAGTTAATGTTGGGTCATCATTTTGCAGGTAAGATCTGTGAAAATAAAAGCTATGAGACAGACGCATAATAGTTGTGGAATAGATGGAGAATTATTCGGACTGAACGGTCAGGTTGTATCGAGTATGCTCCCGGAACAATGCAGATTGATCGGTCACTCGCCTTCGCAGCATCATCATGTATAAAAAAAAATGATGGAGAAAACAGAAGAAAGTTCAATCTAATTTTTGGTCGGCCTTAAAGTTCAATCGAATGAGTAAATCTTTTTTCACCGTTTCCATATACATCCTTTTTTTGTCTCTCTAATTTTTACTCGGGTTCATGTGTTTGACAGATTGAAACTTGTTTGGTAAAATTATAATGTAATTTTTTGTGTGCTAATGGCATCAACATCCCTAGAAATGTGGTTAATGTTTTAAAAATACTAGATTTTTATTCTTGTTTTCAAAACTAGCACCAAAAATTTAAAATTTCAAAAATAGCACATACACATCATTAGGTTTAAATACTTGATCGATAGGTTATCTTATCAGTTTGATAACTTTCGATGGCAAACGACGGAGACATCACCACCGTCGCTGTAAGAATCCCTAACCACCACCGCGAAACCAAAGAAGCAGAAGATTCAAGCAATTGTGCAGACTTGATCAGCACTCTACCTGAGTGATCCTCCAACATATCCTCTCTTTTATTCCGACAAGATTCGCCATCAGAACTTCTGTCTTGTCCAAACGATGGAAGCATATATGGTCAGATACACCTTCTCTTGACTTCGATTTTTGGTATTCAATGGAAAAACCTAATGCTGATTTAGTAAACCAAACCCTAACTCGCTACACGGCTCACAAGATGATGAGTTTCCATCTTTGTACCACCATGATCGAACATATGCCTTACGTTGACGGATGGATCGAGTTCGTTATGTCCCGAAACGCGGAGATTATGTCGCTGAATCTTCTTGTTGATAATTACAATATTCCTGATTTCTTCTATACCAATTTCTCGTTGAAGCAACTCACAGTTTCACTATACTTAAACGAATGGAAGATTCCCATGAGCTGCTTAGTATCTTGGACATCTTTGAAGATGCTGACATTGCGTTGTTGCCCTTTCTCTAACGAATGCATCGATAAGATTATATCAGGTTGTCCAGTGCTGGAAAGTTCAAAGTTGTATAACTGCAACAAACTGATGATGAAGGTTCTTGATCTCACCAAATCACTTCGTTTGAGAAGTTTAGAAATAGATCAATGCAAATGGGTGGACATGGGGACGGTTGAGATTGTTGCACCACAAATTCATTATCTCAGATTGACAAACTCTAAACGACCATGTATTTTAGTTGATGTCTCGTCTCTAACCGAAGCTAGACTAGATCCTTGCTTTCCGTTATATGAAGAACCGCAGAGTGATTTGGTACTAAAGATGCTAGAGAAGTTGCATAATGTGGAGAAGCTTACGTGTGGAGCAAACTTTCTTAAGATTTTATCACATGATGAGTTTTACAGTGTTCTTTTCCCGAGCTTAAAGGTAAAAAAATTGAGGCTTGAGAGTAAGGTTGCACAAGATGTAATTCATGGCTTGGTAAGGTTGCTACAAAACTCACCTGAATTGAAGAAGCTAACGGTACACGGCACTATACCGGAGGAGTACTATAATGACAAACTACTTGGATATGCAAGGTTTGAAATCATATCAGTGAACAAGGGTCTTTGATATGTTGTAGTATATATTACTTCTATTTTTATTTTTCTTAGGTTTTTTTACTTATGATTAAAGAGGGGTTTTCTAGAATTTTGTTTCTCTCATCTGAAAAATCTGATCATTCGAGAAATTAATCCGAAAACCGCAAACAAAATCGATAAGATCATAGACCTCCAAAGCAAAAACCGAAAAGAGAGACATAAGTAAAAAATCCAAAAAAATCCACAAACCGATTAGCCCTTGCAAATCAAAATTTGGGAGCTTTTGACTCCGCATTGTCACGTATTGTCTCGCACCATTCCGCACTAAACAGTAAAAAAAAAAATTGTTACTATTCGGACTGTCCCACACTTATTTTACCTGTACCGAAATGTCAAGTTGAACTAAAACAATAGTAATTGGTAGGTGACGGATATACCAAAGTTGACTAACCAAACCAGAGTCGCTACACTCTGTTGAAATCGCCTGAAAAAATCTCTTCTTTTTCGGCCTCGCGCAAAAATCCCAATGGCAAAAATGATTCATCATTGCTCTATCACGAAACCCACCTTCTCTATTTCGATCTCGACCCATAAGCATCATCATCATCATCATTCCACTAGCTTCTTCAATTCGCGTTTCAGAATCCGATGCGAATCCGGGGATGTATCGTCGTCGTCGATGCGGACCAAAGCGTTGTCTTTGTCGCCTGAAACGGAGGATTCGTCGTTGAAGAAGAATCTGATGGAGTCCGAAGTGAAAAAGAGCGAGATTTACCCAGGAGGAATGCCGAAGATGGGTCCATTCACGGGTAGAGATCCGAATGTGAAGAAACCTTCTTGGTTGAGACAAAAGGCACCACAAGGTGAGAAGTTTCAGGAGGTGAAGGAATCGCTTTCACGTCTTAAGCTCAATACTGTTTGTGAGGAAGCTCAGTGCCCTAATATCGGCGAGGTTAGTATTTCCGATTGCGTGCAGTGTGTTTGGTTTATAGCAGTTTCGAATTCGTGGGTTTGTTTTTCACTATGAATCATTTCAATTCGATCTCGAAGATTACTGAACTGTGTTGGGTTCATATAGTTGATTGTTTAGTAATCTACATGCTAATCCAGTCAGTATTGCTCTAGATTTGTGGTTTTGGTGTTCAAAAGAAAAGAAAGTATTAGAGATTCTGAGATTGGCTTTTGATGTGCAGTGTTGGAATGGAGGTGGTGATGGTATAGCAACTGCAACCATCATGGTTCTTGGTGATACATGTACTCGTGGGTGTAGATTTTGTGCAGTTAAAACGAGTAGAAATCCTGC
The DNA here is from genome assembly GCA_964056655.1 of Arabis hirsuta. NCBI lineage: Eukaryota > Viridiplantae > Streptophyta > Magnoliopsida > Brassicales > Brassicaceae > Arabis > Arabis hirsuta. The sequence continues at coordinate 4,962,443 of OZ053302.1, read as the reverse complement.
TCCTCCTGATCCAATGGAACCAGAGAACACTGCCAAGGCCATAACCAGTTGGGGGTGAGTGGCTTTTATTTGATTAGCAGTCTGAGTAATGTGCTTTTACCGTTAGAAAAACGCTGTCATTGCAGTCTGAATAGTCATTTATGCATATAATGATGGGAAAGTTAGGTTGTTGAAGCCTAATGCGTCTTTCTGAACTTATGATCAGTGTAATATGGTATGCTCTCTTGGCTTTTTCTTTGTTGCAGTGTAGATTACATAGTGATTACCAGCGTAGACCGTGATGATCTACCTGATGGTGGAAGTGGACATTTTGCGCAGACTGTAAAAGCGATGAAGGTAAAATCGAATTGTTTATGCTTTACGTTATGGGAATCATAAGTAGAGGAAGAATAAAAATGCCCACTTTTTTTTCACTTGAAGGTTATAGGGTGAGGCTTTTGTACCATGATCTTTTCAGAATACTGTTTTGTACATTTCTAGAATTCTGGTTTCAAGAGTGATTATGAAATGAAAGTATGGAGTGCACAATTTGATAATGTATATCTTATCTTTGTAGAGACTTAAGCCGGATATAATGATAGAATGCTTAACATCTGATTTCCGTGGAGACTTGGAGGCTGTCGACACGCTTGTACACTCGGGATTGGATGTTTTTGCTCACAATATCGAGACTGTGAAAAGGCTCCAGCGACTTGTGAGGGATCCTAGGGCTGGGTGAGTGTTGATTCATTGTTCCTCATTTTTCAATTTGTTCTGCAAATTGGTTATGGCAAAGATGGGCTGATTAGTGGATTGGTTCTCTGTTACGGGAAGTCAATTTGTCTCTTATTACATAGTGTTTTGCATCTCGAAATGTATTAAATGTTGATCTCGTGTGGAGAATGCAGATACGAGCAGAGCATGTCGGTTTTGAAACACGCAAAGATCAGCAAACCTGGAATGATCACAAAGACATCCATAATGCTTGGTCTTGGAGAAACAGACGAAGAGTTAAAGGAAGCAATGGCTGATTTAAGAGCTATAGACGTTGACATTCTAACACTCGGCCAGTATTTACAGGTAAAATAATCACTTAACATTTCAGAAAAATCATTCGCAAGATTCCTATTTCCAACACAGAGAAAGATCCTAAACCGTTTGCTTTTGTTCCAAAATGCAGCCAACTCCATTGCATTTGACTGTGAAAGAGTATGTCACACCTGAGAAGTTTGATTTCTGGAAAACATATGGAGAATCAATCGGATTTCGATATGTTGCAAGTGGTCCACTGGTAAATCCACGAAGCCTAGCCTCTTTACTTTCTGATATCTTTACTTTCTTAAACATTGAAGAACCAGAAATGTGCTTGTCTGATTTGGAAATATATATAATTTTCTTGCAGGTGAGATCTTCATACAGAGCAGGGGAGCTTTTTGTTCAGACAATGGTGAAAGAAAGCTACTCTAAATCATCGTCTTAGCAGCAACAATTGCTATTATAAAGCCATATATAAAACCTGAGACTCAACACAAAGCCTTTCTCCTTTGTTTCTTTTTAGTCATTCAAGTTTTAATTGACTATATAATAGTATGATTTTGGTAGTTTATCCAATAACCACTGTGGAGTGTGGATATATATTTTGTTATTATATAAAATCATGTCAATAATAATTATCTGGAAATTGTCTCAAGATATTTACCCTGTAGCATCATGCTCGCCACAAGTTCCTCAACGCCTTACGTTGTCTCAAGTCTCAACGAGTGACACGTGTCACCTTTCTTTTATCCAAAAATTACGATTAGCTTTAATTATCATATATAAAATACAGAGGAAGCTAAAAATGTGTTCGTCTTTTTTGTTTTACTCTCTCTCTCTCTCATTTTTCTTCTCCGGCTAGGACCTGCGCAGATGAGTAGCGGTTTCGTGATGTCACCGGCGATTGTTGCCGCCGTTCGTCCTCCGTCATCACAAGAATGTTTCTTTACTGCTTCTGTTAATGGACACAAAGCGATCAACTCTTCTTCTTCTGCATCGTCTTCTATCTTTGCCTCTATCTCGTTATCTAGTGGCTACGGTCGAAGCAAATGCGCGTTTTCCATCTCTCGTAAGAATCCAAAATCGACGATTCGCTGCGATGTCGCTGTGAAGTCGGCGGCTTCTGTAGACGCAGACGCTGATCTTTCGTCGCCTACGACATTGGAAACAGAGGAAGATGAGAAGGGGAAAGCGACGGTTGGGGCTAGGGTTAGGGTTACGGTACCTTTGAAGGTTTACCATGTAGTTCGTGTTCCTGAGGTTGAATTGATGGGAATGGAAGGTTTTGTTAAAGATTACGTCGCTCTTTGGAAAGGAAAACGGATTTCGGCGAATTTGCCGTATAAGGTACAGTTTGTGAAAGAGATCGAAGGTCGTGGTCCTGTCAAATTCTTCACGCATCTCAAGGAAGACGAATTCGAGTTTCTTGATCCGTGAATTGAAATCGGAAAAAGGCAAAGTTTTTCCTTCTCTTTCTCTTTCTAGATTGAGAAAATCTGCGAATTGATGGGAACAAAAATTCGATTGTGAATGGTTTGTTTGTATGTACTTTTGTATACATTTTAGCCATTATTATATATTTTACATTTTCACCCATTCTTGACTCCTTTTCTATTGATTTTTCCTGTTTCTGATTTGATTTAGAGTCTACTTCCACTTCTAAACTGAGTTTGCATTTGAGTTTCTATTCCTCAAAATTTATCATTCATTGGTGATTGTGTAGAAGTAGAAGTAGCATACTACAGATTGGGTTGTGTAGTGAGCATGAGGGTGTTAAAGGAATTGGTTCTTGTATCCTCACTGAGCGCTCAAGGTTTACTGCAGATCCCCTTGTTGTAGTTTAGGACTACATAAAAGAAATGACATGAGATGTTTTTAGGTGCTTGTCCTTTGGCAGACAATCAACTGTGTGTGTGATAAAGAACATTTGACTGCATTCTGTAATCTTTGTACAAGGTAAATGGGTGGCCTTTTGAGTTTCTAGTAATGTTTTTCTTCTTCTCAAAGTGGCATGAGAGTTTAAGGAATTGGTTCTGAGTGTTTTAAGAAGAGATTATTGTGGATGATTGCTAAAGTCGAAACTGTTGCACGCAGACAATCCGCGGTGTTTGTAAAGAAAGAAAATGATATTGGTAATATGATTATTATATATGGTGTGAGCTTTTGAGTAGTAGTGTGCTTATTCTTCTGAAGTTGTGAGCAAGCCTTTTGTTCTAGTGAGATAATAAGATCATGAGTTGTATTTTGGCTCATGAGTTACGTAGGAAGAAATGTTGTTCCAACTTCCAACCGGTTTTTATTTCGATTTTGGTTTGCTGGATTTTCAATTTCCAATTTTGATTTGGGTTTCATTCTTCCTCCCGTCGTGTTTGTTTTTGGTTTGGATAATTTCGGCTGAACCGGATAAAGAATTAAATCGGGTTAGTATGGTGTAAGCGATAACAACGAGTTTAGTGAGAAATCTTGGAGAATGTGAAAAGAAAAGGGCAAAAACTTTTGTTAACACAAAAAAAGGCTCAACCTGAGAGCTTTGTTGCTTACAAAAAGAAGAAATGTACAAAAATCATCATCCATTGTCGTTCTCTCCATACACCATTAATCTCAATCCTGCTTTCTCGCCCTTGCTTGTCTCTCAGACACAACCGTTTTCTCCACACAGGCGTAAACTTCCCATTCTAGTCGCTGTTTCTGCTAATCCCGACAACCTCGCCGGTGAAAAGGACGGCGGAACGTCGGCAGATAAGAAAAGGTCGGGGACGACGGCGAGGGGAAGGAGATTACTCAAGGTTAGAGAAGAGAAGAGAAAACGCGAATACGATCGTCTTCACGATTACCCAGCTTGGGCTAAGTACTCCTTTTTTCACTCTATTTTGCACTCCAAGTGTTTGTGTTTTTGCCTAAGCCACGAAAAAGCGTGAAGCTGCTGGTGAATCGTCCAGTAACTGGTGGAAATTTGAAATGCAGGGTACTGGAAAATGCGTGTAAAGATGATGAAGAGCTTCGAGCTGTTCTTGGTGATAGCATTGGAAACCCTGAGCTGATGAGAAAGAAGGTAATATGTTGGGTCTCTGCTTTAGATATTTGTTGTACATTTCGCTGTAACACATTTTGTTCTCTGTTATTTATCAACATTTGGCATATGTCCAGAGACGTTTATGTGTTGTTTCTATCCATTGTTAACTATTCATTCAGGTTGAAGAAAGGGTTAGGAAGAAGGGAAAAGATCTTCAGAAGCAGAAGACAGGCTCTGTGCTTTCTTTCAAAGTTAACTTCAGAGAGTGAGAAACTTTTCCTTTTCCGTTTTGTTCATTGCTTCACTTTGGTGTCTGCATTCCGCAACATACTACTTCAGAATCTGTGACCAATATTGTTATATTGGTAACTGCAGTTTCAATCCTGTTGACTCCTTCATTTGGTTTGAGCTCTATGGATCGCCTTCAGATCGAGATGTTGATCTTATCGGAAGTGTAAGAAGTTCTTTTTCTTCGTCTTGCCATTGCAAAACGCTTCTTTCGTTTCTTTCTTTTGACCACAATAAAACTCGAGTTTGTTAACAGGTTATACAGGCATGGTATGTTATGGGGAGATTGGGCGCTTTCAATACATCTAACTTACAGGTTTGTTCATCATTCCCTCTTTCTCTTCTTTTTTGTTAGCTCTCCTTGTCTAACTTATCCAATAGTGTCTTAATGCATTATCTAACTATGGTTGCAGCTAGCAAACTCATCTCTGGAATATGATCCTCTCTATGACGCAGAGAAGGGCTTCAAAGTGATGCCTTCATCGTTCCATGATATCAGCGATGTTGAATTTCAGGACAATTGGGGTCGTGTGTGGTAAGAATCTGTTCCGACGTACCCTTCTTGTTCAAACCATTGAAACTGTGTGATTACTTTGAACTTTAATTGCAATGTTTGTTGCAGGGTTGATCTTGGTACTTCTGACATCTTCGCCCTGGATGTGCTTCTCAACTGTTTGACAGTTATGAGTTCAGAGTAAGAAACTCAAGATAACTTCATTTTATCTTATTGATTAATTCCTCTGTTGCAGACAACTTAACTTTTGTTGATATGAAATTTCAGGTATTTGGGAATTCAACAAGTGGTATTCGGTGGTAAACGCATGGGAGATTGGGAAGAGGGAATGACAAATCCGGATTTTGGGTACAAGTACTTCAAGATCTGAATCTTCTGAAAACAGTTTTGTTATATATAGAATTGATTCTCTTTTGTGCTCTTGAGAACATATCACTAAACAGTGTGAATGAAAAGATTAGCTAGATCAATACAACAGCCGAAATGGCTCTTTACACACCAAAGTTAGCTTGAAACCGAGACAGCACCGCAAGGGTTTTTGCCGAGCAGTGGCTAGACGCAATACGCGAGGGTTAGGGTTAGTTAGTCTTCCGTAGACTCTTTTGGTTAGCTTCGTAGAATTAGCTTTTGTCTTAAATCCAAAAAGTACATAGTCATCACGACGAGACGTCTTGGAATGTTAAATTAACTTCATGGATAGTCTTAGCCACCAATCCTCCTCTTCTGCATACCCATAAAGACATGAGGTGATTAAGACTTCAAGATTGAAGAGGACCATTGAGCTCTAAAATTTTCCAGTAGACGAGGAGAAAAAACTAACCTGGCTAGAGAGGGAAGACAAGCCTTGATTTTCTCAAGTTCGACAAAGCAGCGACTATATCGCTCCATCCTGAATAGCAATAAACATAATTGAGTTTCAAATGATAGATAAATTGCACTCGAAAATAATAATTCAGAGAAAAAGATTGAAGCCACAACCAACCTTAGCTCAGCCTCAATATCTACACCAACAGATGATGGAGCGGACAGCGATGAGTAAATTTGTGACCCATACATTCTTACCAGCTTAAGCAGCAGATCTAGGCAAACACTCAAATGTCTAAAGACAGGAAACGGCGTTTAGAAAAAAATTACAGATTTGTAGTCATGAGTTTCTTTAAATTGAATTGATTACCTATCCATGTTGCTCCCTAGAAGAGCTGACATAAGGGGAAGAAGAGAAGTACAAGTATCCAGTGTCAAAATCTCAGCTCTCTCGGTTACTATAACCAGCACATCCGCAACGACCTGTACCAATTGAAATAATGAGTTCGCGTTAGTGGAAAACCTGTTTGACAATATGTGGTATTTACCCAGATGAATTAGACAAACAGAAGTTGCTTACAGCATTATCAGCCATCTTCTCTATTGAACTTATCGAGTTTTTAATATCATTTCTTTCCCAATATCTGCGGACTACCTGAAAATTCGGCGAAACTGTTTAGAAGATAAATAATGCTTATGGTAAACAATGAAGTGTTACAGCTAGCATTCGAATTAGGACAGAACCAAAAGCATCAGCATAATTTTTACTTTCTTCATGTTACCTGTAACATAGCAAAACGAGAATGCATAGAGCTGACAAATTGATCGTGCTGCTCCAATATGTCTGCAGCTACATCTTCCTCACTAGCAGAAGTGGTTCCTTGATCAACTGACGCATGGTTTCCTCTCTGCTTGAGCTGTGTGAAACGAAATAATAATGTCATCATTATCTCTGTAGGATCACAAGTGGAAGCCTGACTAGATGAGATGTTGAAGACTAGTAACAGGAACATTTAATGTATACTAACACACTGAAGATGCAGGACCAGTATCCGACTGTGTACTCATTGCTCTTTATTTTGTCCAAGTTTTATTGCTCTGACATAATAAATTGAAAACTAAAATTTGAGGCCATTACCATATGGGATGGGCGAATGTTTGCGTTTCCACCGGAAAAGCTCGAAACAGGACCCTCAAAGTTGGAAAATCTTCCTCTTCTTTCCCTATTTAGAGCGAGGGAATGCAGTCTTCCTAGTAAGTCAAGGCAGATATTGAGAATCTATTCATACACGTGAAAACGGAAAGAAAAAAAGCAAGATGTCGGGAAAGAGTTACCTCCTTTTGGACTTTCAGTAGGACTTCGATCTCTGTTTGCATTATAGCTAATCAAGTTGGCTGAAATATGGAGAAAAAAACGTTCTCACATTTAGGATGCCAAGATAGTTAAGCAATCTCAAATGATCAAATGCCATTCATTTTTGCTCTAAACTAAACGAAGACTGGAAAGGCGCTTAAACATACAGTTTTCGTCATGATTGCTTTGAGGTGATCCCACAAAAGATCTTGCATTTAACCTTCCAAATCCCCTGTATCTGTTATCTTTATTTTTTCTCTCAGCTGTATCCCATGTGCCACCTTCGTCACTAGGATATATATTTCCATCTTGTAAATTGCTTGGTTCTATAGACTGAGACCCAGACCTTTCAAGAAGCGAACTGGTTGGTAGATCAGGCTCATTTCTGCTGCTCGACAGCCTTCGAGAATCAGCCGCCTTTGACTGCAGCGAATATGGCATAGTTCTTCCAATAATGTCAAGTTCTGCTCTGGATTCAGCTACCGGCTCAAATATTGGGTCCGTTCTGGGGACGATTACTGGAAAAACATCCCCTTTATTGACTACTGGAGGATTCGCCTTTGGATTAGCTTTTGCGAAATTTCTCTTTGAGGCTGCAGCAGTAGGGACAACCGTAGGAGCATCAGAAGCAATTTTCGGAGCACTGGCTAAAGTGACCCTATGAGGAGAATCTGATATACTTCCTGTGGCTTCAGCAAACAGCAGGCAAACCAAGAAATGCAGTATCATTCAATAAGCAATGATATTATAGCAAAAGCAAAAAGAAAAAGAAAAGAACAAAGTAAAACATACATGACAAGGTTCTTGATTCTTTAACTGCGTCTGAGCTATGAGTAACTGACAACCTTCCGAAAGACTTTGGTTCCTTTACCAAAGAATCTGAACTTTGAGATACTGATGACCTTCCAGTAGGCTTTGTTTCCTTTGGCAAAGGATCCGAGCTTTGAGAAATTGATAATCTTCCAAGAGGCTTTGTTTCCTTTAATAAAGGGTCCACTTTCTGGGAACCAGGCAACTTTCCGAGAATAACCTTTGAGCTGTTATCGTTCAAAACTGCTGGATCTCTGCCTGAGCCCGATGTGTTCTCTGGATGAAAATTTGACTGAGTGGCACCTCCACTCATAGGCTCAGTGCGCTGAGAATGTCATTAGAAAATTGAATGGAGTCTTAGAGACCTACAGAACAAGCCAAACTATAACAACTAATCTAGGGAGAGAGAGATACCGAGAGGTCTACAACCCACACGCCAACGCAATTTTGATTGTATGAGCAACCAAGAAGCTTTCCCTCGTGAACATTCATATCCGACAAGTTTGACCATCCAACATCCACTCCATCATGACATCTTATTGGCTCCCATGAGAAAATCTACAATGTGCATGGGGGTTAGTGAAGAAAAGACAGCAAACATGTATATTAAGATTGCAAAGAATTAAACATAAGTGTTAAATCCTCCAAAGAGGGATTAGTAGTTCATATATTCTAAATGGGACATCCAGAAGAACTTACCTTGACACTTTCTTGCAATCCACAAAGCACACTCTTTCCGTCTGGATTGAAGGCCAGGCAACGGACCCCAGTTGTCTAAGAAATGAGAATATTAGAAAGTTGAAGGAAAGATTGAATACCACTAAATCGACTCAGCGCATAACTGGGAGTAGTACACACAACACATGATACCTCAGTTGCACCAGAACCAATAAGCTCGAATGTTTCAAGATCCCAGAATTTTACAGTCTTATCAGCTGAACCTATTACCACATGCAAAAAAAAATCCATCTGAGAATTAAGGAAAATGATGCCGTAAAAAGAAATAGCCTCTACCGAAGTCCTTTTCGCCTAAAGAGAGAGGCCCAAGGGAAACAAAAGACAAGTCAACGGGAACCTTATTGTTCTCTAGCAACATATATGAATATCACTCTCTCTATATGTGAGTTACTAAAAGAAGATAACACAACAGTGATCTAATGATGCCTGGGTTGGTTACACCCTGTAATTGTGCTCATATCACTCTTAGCTTTAAACATAAATTTGCGGTCATATCATTGTGATAAATCTTTGTCACCAAAAAACCTGAGAGCTTCAATGTTACAAAGTCCCTAGAAAGTGATACAAACCTGTTGCCAGTAGAAATTCATGTGGATGAAAATCTAGACTCTGAATCTGCCCTTCATGACTCTTAAACTCATGCAACAGTTTTCCAGCTGTCAAATCCCATACCTGGTGAAGGAAAACCACATATTAGATCACAGGATCCAACGCTAAGAGAGAAATAAAAAATGCAGGTAGTGGCTTTTTAAGATAACAAGTACAGTAAGCACTGCAAACTGTGAGATGAAACAAATCTTTAATTTAAAGAGACATAGGAAAGCCAGATGATCTAAGCATCTAAGTTAATCAGGTAGTATGAGCGTTTTAGCACCTAGCAAATGTTCTTCCCTAGGGTAATAAGGTCAGCCGCAGAGAGGTAACATTAAATAATTGCATGTTCTCATCCATACATAAAGAACCTAGTTTGAAATATTTGTCCAGGACACTACATAAAGAAAGGCAGATTATAACAAAGATATGTTTCTTTCATAAAGGACTACCATCTCTCACCACCAATTTATGTCTATTAAACAAATTCTTTAAAATATCCTCAAGACATTTTCTTTTTAATTCTAACAACTTGACTCCCCAGCTGTTCTCCTCACCAATACATACTACGAAAGGAAAAACAGCCAATGGAAGGAAGGCAGCTACAAACCTTCACAACATTGTCTTCTCCTCCAGATACAACCCAACGACCATCTGGGGTGAATCTGAGTACTGTGACCCCTCGAGTGTGACCCTTGTAAGTATGGATGCAGCCCTTCTTTCTTATATCCCATATCTTAAGATTTGTGTCTCGAGAACCAGAAGCAAAAAACTCACCAAACGGGTGAAAATTCACGGATATGCAATTCGACCTGTGACCAGTGAGAGTCCTGACAACTACTCATAGGTGCAACCAAAATAACATATTCAGCATAATATACAAGAGCTGAGAGTGGCTGACTAACAGAAAATGAGAAGAGAATTTCAGATCATCATAGAACTACTAACTTACTCTTTGCCTCCTCCAGATCCCAAAGTTTGATCGTACCACTAGCAGCTCCTGCGGCTACTAAGCGTTCCGAATCATCAAACGTTACTGAATCAATCCCGCTCGAGTGCCCATACAAGCTCTGCCCACAAACACCCACAAGTAGACACTCAGACAGAAAATCTTCCAACAGCTCTACTACATTATATCTAAAGTGTGTCCCATTTCCCCTAAAACTAACTAACAATCTACCAACAGCATTCCGCAATAGAAGCAATGGAGGGAGAAGTAAGAACTGACCAGAGTGGCATTGGGCTTACCGATAGCCCATAGATTAACCTTGTGATCTTCCCCACCTGTTACAAGAACCCTCGATGTCTTCCTCCCGATCTTAAGACAGTTTACAGCAGCAGAATGTGCCACAAATTCCTCTTTTCAATTCCAAATGGTTCACACAAGTCAAGGCTAAGGCAATACTCCCAGATAAAACTCATACTCAAAGAAGCAATTGACTATCAAGATACCGAAAAGTCACAGAAACATAAAGCTAACAAGTGCATACAGATCTCGTGAATCAGAGCTAAAAGCAGCAGATTAAGCACGGACATTGGAGTTAATCAACGATTCCCACAAAGAATCCCCCTAAAGAGTATCCTTAAGAAACATGAAAATTTGGTATAAACAAATAAAGGATACGGAGCTTGTAAGCGCGCTTAGTGGTCATGGCGGAAACGAAACCCTTACATCGACGAACATTCAAAACCTCGTAAAACCCAGAAAACTGCAAAAACACCTTAAGATCTCAATCTGAAATCTCTGATAGATCAGTAACAAGAACAAAAATTGGGAAACAATTCAAAGAGATGAATAAAAATTAGCATACCAGCAAATTATACGCTTCGTATCCAAGAAAACCCAGAACGCCAATTTCAACTCCGAAACCAAAATTTTGGGGATTTGAAATTGATTGAAATAGAATGCAAGTTTTCGAAGAACAGTAACTTGCAGTAAACGTCGTTGTTCCCTTTACGAGGAAGACAGAAATGCTAAAACGGAGTTGTTGGATGATTTTCTCAGTGTTTTTCTCTCTAATGGCGTAGAGAGAGAAAAAAGAAGAGAGAAGAGATGTGAATGACACAGGGAAGGAGGAGAGAGAAGCTGCTTGCTTGCTTGCTTGCTTTATTATTTGAGTTACCAAAAATATTTTTCAAATTCCAAATATTTCAAAATTTTCATTTCAATGGATTTACTCAACTTCTAAATTTGATCACTGCCAAAATATCACAGAATACCATAGTATTACTTTTTCTAGTGAATAGAATGCATCATAATATAATTTTAAACTATATTTAGGTTACAATTATTGTATATCCGGAGCTAAAATATATTGAAAAATCATTTAAGCTAAATGTGGATATTTTTTACAAATAATTATATATATATATAGTTCTTTTTGAAATGTCACTGTAAGTAAATTTATCGTAAAGTGATATTTTTGTCAGATTATGAGTATAACTCTATATTTTCAGGAATACTTTAAAGTGATATTTTTGTCTGATTCCAATATTTTAATATTTGTATTTTGTCGTATATAATTAGAGCAATTATAAAAATACAATTTTTTATGTGCACATTTGTAAAAATACTATTTATTGGTATCCATTTACAAAAATGTCACTAATTATAGATTTATAAAACTTATATCTAAAATTCTAAACTTTACAAAATATTTTGACACTTAAAACCCCCTAAATACTCAAAACTAAACTCAAATGGAATATAATTAATCCAAACATAAATAATATAAAAAAAAAAATTTTTTGAAAAAGTGGCATTTTTGTAAAAATTTCAAAAATATGATATTTTTGTAAAGTGGCATTTGAAAAGTTGGCATTTTTTTGAAATTTCTCTATATAATTCTATTGATATTTTAAAAAACTTATTGTAAGCAGTGTTCGTTAATCAGATTTTGAAATATTGTCGGTGCTTTAGTACAAGTTTAGTGGATGTTAATTATCGTTTAGAGGAAGCGATAACCGGTTTAGTTTGGTTTAAAATTCGGTCAAGGTTTCAACTAGTCTCCGAACAATCGGACTCAAAACAAATGGATAAAACAGCCAAGTCAGCAATTTAGGTCAAAAAAAAAAAAAAAAAGTTAAGGGCAACAACATTTTGGCGCCATAACTTGTAATGGTTTTTGGAGGATTGAGGAAGAAAATTAACCTACATTGGATGAATCTGAGCCAAAGAGACTGAAACAATTGAAGTCGAAGAAGAAGAACACAGACTGGAGCAAGCCTAAGCGTCCTCCTACTGTTTTTTTTCTTTTCCTGTAACATTTTTAGTAGCCTTACATTAACTCCATTTGTCTCACTTCTATTCACAAAGACTTTGCTAATACGGTTTACAAATTCTGCAGGAGCGATTTTCGAAAAACTTTTTAAGGAAGAGAGTCCAGACCATTCTAATGGGAAGGAGGTAAAACCTTAATTATAGCTGAAACTCAGATTGTTTTGTGATTACCTTGTTAGTGTATTATGAAATTGGCAATGATGTAACTAGTCACTTGTATTGTAGGTAGGCAAAGCAGGGTGGTGAAAAGTGGAAGTCAATGACAGAGGAAGTGAACAAAGTATGCATTATATAATGTGTCTATTTGTCCTTTTTTGTTTCTAAGTGCATGTAACTTTCTCTTGTTTTGTGTGTGTGTGTGCTAATATGGTTTGGTGACTTATTTAGGAGAGAGGTGCAGAGAAGGAACCTTATGAGATTGATGACAATGAAGGTGATGACAACAAAGAAGATGAAGAGGTTTTGGATGACTGTTAGAAACATTGTGATCTTCCTTAGGTTCTACTCTTAATCGCAATTGATTAAAGTTGTTAGTATCGTGATCACTGGTTGTGGTGGCTTGTAAAGTTTGAAAATCCGGTGTAATTAGTTCATGTGTTTGGTTAATGGATTGTTCAGTTTTATTAGTGAAGTTTGAGTTCTTTTTTTGGTCTTTTCTCTTTAGTAAGTAAAGAATCAGGTCTCTGTATACTTTCAGAATAACCAAGTTACCTTGTTTGGGTGATTGATTCATTTGAATTGCAAGTATAAGATGCTTATTACTTAACACATATCATAGACTACTTTTTGTTTGGGAGCATTTGCGTATATTTAATGTAATCCAAAATTAAACTGAAATTTGTTTATAATTCAAAACAAGTTCATTATTTTTACGTCAAACAAACAATCCTCTAATGTTATAAAACATTGAATTACAGTATTGATTAGTATATGACTATTTATCACCGTATTTAAGATAGATTTTATCTACAACCGAATTATATTTGATTGCTTTTTATATGACTATTTATCACCGTATTTAAGATAGATTTTATCTACAACCGAATTATATTTGATTGCTTTTCATTCCCTTAAAACATAAATAACCATATTTAAAAAAAAAAAAAAAACAGAAGAATAGCTGGAATAAATGCAACCGAATAATCAAAAGCCCAGCTTTAGTCTCAAATAAAAGTATAAAGGTAACTAAAATGTCATGATTATTTTAAGCATAGATACGAACCATTGCGTTTACAAGAAGAGAAAAGGTAAACACATAAAGCAAATAAATGGTCCAATACAAAGGATTAATATATAGACCGTGAAAGTACATTAGGAATTATAAAATCTTGGATATAATAAGTTATTTTTAAGGTTAAGATTCAAAAAAAAAACTTGGAAACAGAGAAATGATCAGCCAATGTAGATGTGAATCTTGAGGGCGAGGAGGAAGACGCAAACAAGGGAGAAGTAGAGAAGAGAATGAACGATCACAGAGACAGCACTTGTCTGAAAATTGCCAAACTCAACGTATCTTTGTCTTCCCGGCAACTGAAACAGAAGTCCCGGCGTCAGCATCACGAATAGTATCACCGTCACTAGCACCGGTCCCCAATCCGACATTCTTTTTTTTAAATATATAATCTCTCTCTCTCTCTCTCTTGAATGTGTTGATGATAAAATGATGATGATGATGGTTGCTTAGAAGAATATGATCGTAGAGAAATGAGAGGAGTGATTTTATAGAGAGAGGGATTAGTTAGTTGGAGGAATATGAAGAAGGTGGGTCGGAGAGTTGATTCATGAAGTTACTGTGGATTCTCCTTTTTTTTTGGGTGGTTTCTTGTGAATCAGGTTTTGTTTTTTTTTTCTTTGGGAATTGTAATTAATGTTCTCTGACCAAACTATCTTAACTAGAGATGATATGTTTAAACCATCTTAAATACTTGAATTGAATCTTTATAGTTATTGGTTTTGAATTTTGGTTCGATTTGAATAGTTAATAGTTCATCATAAAATTAACGCAAAACCAACAATCAATTAACCAAACAAAACCCATAGCCACTTCAATCACTACATTACGATCTCCACCACTTCATTTGATCTAGACGCACAACTTTTCCCAATTGTGAAGTTTTCCACAAGTCCATGTTGGATTTTAGAAGTTTTTGCAAATTCTACTGCCACCATATGTTTCTCTTTTTTTATTTTCTCTAGAAAATAGTGGGGTTATAACTCTTTTCATAGGAATTATATTTGCCCAAACATATTTTTGAATGAGTATCCCATTGTTGTTTTTTTCTACGAAATGCTTTATCCTAATTCTTGTCTTAGTCTCCTCTTTCTTCCTTCTTTACTCTGAAGCAGACGACTTGTATTTCTCGTGTGGATACTGAACTATTAGCACCGCGATGCTATAAATCCCTGAATCATAAAATAATATTGTTTATTTACTTATGATGTAAATGCTCTTTTTCTTTTAATTGGATTAGTAGTTGTTTGTTTGCCTTGATTTAGAATATTTGAAAGTGTTCACAATGAGAATCGAATAAAAAGAAGAAAAATAATTTACCTTGGTTCCTCAATTTTGTTATCATTATCTTTTAAATGATTAGTAGTCGCAACTATTTGATTTTGTCATCTATAATTAAGCATTTTCAAAACACTACACATCAGAATCAAAAGAATATCGTTTGTCTACTACTCTAGTTTATATTTTAATAATTGGTTAATTAGTTTTTGTTTTTGTTTTTTGTTGGTCCTGAGTTAGGAAATTTGATTAGTACTCAACACCTTATACGTAAACAATAACAACAAAGAAGAGAATAAAGAATGGACTAGTGGAGTTGAAGAACAACAAGACATACTGATTATTTGTATTCTTGTTTGACACAGACTTTTTAATTAATAAGTTTGAAAAAACTCTTACAGAGAGAAGAAAAATAATGTAAATGCCGACAAAATGTATGATATTATTAAGAAGATCATTGGCTAAAAGACGTAGAGAAATCGAAGACCTTAAAAGTCTCTTGTTTATGAACATTAACTTAGAGAAATTGCATAAAATACCACACCACTATTGATTATATCAAGGCCTTGGCTTTTGTGGTCGTTAGATTTATTTTAAAAAGTTGAAAAGGAATATAATCTAGACAAGATAAGAGTCCGAGGGGTAACATTGGAATTAACAGAATTTTATAGAACACTCTCAAGCTTCTACTATAAAGCAGTGTTCGTCGAGCTTCTTCCTCCTCTGTTTTTGCAGCAGCGATGGCGAGAAGAGAGAGCAGTGAGATGGTGAAGATGTTAATACTTATGATGATGATGATGATGATGATGTCATCAATGGTGGTCGAGTCTTCGAGATCAGTCAAAAAGGTCGGCGACGATTCCGAGATCTTACGAAGACATTTGCTCGCTAATGGTCTCGGCGTCACTCCTCCTATGGGGTAAGTACAACTATCTGTCTCTCTCTTGCTCTATGTTTTTTCTTGGTTTGAGCTTGGTTCCTTATTGAATGGTCGGAAAAAAAATTTCGATTTGATTCCTAAAATTGGAGTTTGTGAAATCGATAGAGATGAGTTTCTGGTTTGGTTTAATTTTTGAGGATTAGATGTGACTAGTTTCTGACTAAATTCGCAATAGATTAGAGAAAGATATAGCTTGAAATTGATTTCCATGTTCTGAAAATTTTGTGATTATGCTAAAATATTAAGAATCGTTTGGTCTTTATATGGTGTGGTATGTGTCTTTTTTATGTTCTTGGTTATGTCTGAATGAAGCTGTCAATGTAATGTTTTGTTTGCAGGTGGAATAGCTGGAACCATTTCAGCTGCAACATAGATGAGAGAGTCATCAAAGAAACTGGTGAATTTTCCGACATTTTTTCACTCTTGGATTGACCTTGCATCTCTCTTCTTAACAAAACTTCAATTTTGATGCTTGTAACAGCTGATGCTTTGGTTACCACTGGCCTTTCTAAGCTTGGTTACAACTATGTTAACATCGGTATGGCTCTATATAGATCGAAGATTCATCGTATTACTCTATAGTTGATTAATGTTTCATCAGGATGATTGCTTAAGAGTTAAAAAAAAATGAATTTGATGAGTTATTGTTCCTCAGATGATTGCTGGGCTGAAATTGCTCGTGACAACAAGGTATGATATTATCACTTCTTTGTTTTATTTCCTGGTTTCATTTCTCTTGTTTGCTACATTTTATCTTCTTTAATTCTGTTTATCCAGGGAACTCTTGTGCCAAAGAAGTCAACTTTCCCTTCTGGTATTAAAGCGCTTGCGGACTATGTTCACCGTAAGGGCCTTAAGCTCGGGATTTACTCGGATGCCGGGTAAAGTATTATTGCTTTTGTTTCTAGATCATAGTTTCAGTGGTTAGATGAATGAATTCTACCGTTTTCCTTACATTTTTCCTGGTGAATTGGACAAGAATACGCACTTGCCTTACAATTGTTTGGTTTACAGGTACTTAACCTGCAGCAAAACCATGCCGGGTTCTCTAGGCCACGAGGAGCATGATGCTAAGACATTTGCAGAATGGGTACGTTGATGACATTCTTTTTCATCTCATAAACTGGTCCCTCACCTGATAAGACAGTAAGCAGTAACAATGCTTGGCTCAAATTTCAGGGAATTGATTACTTGAAGTATGATAACTGCAACAACGATGGCTCGAAACCGACTGTCAGGTATATAACTGATGATACTAGTTGAGTTTCAAGTTTTACCACAGAAAGTTAGAACGTAACCAGTGATGAGCCAATAATGGATGATGATACAATTCAGGTATCCAGTGATGACCCGAGCTCTTATGAAATCTGGCCGTCCCATCTTTCACTCCTTGTGTGAATGGTATAAATCATGCTCCTTTTCAAAGAAAACATCGTGTCGATGCTTATGTGGAAGAAAAGAATCAAGACTTTTGAATTGATTTTGCATATCAGGGGAGATATGCATCCAGCTCTCTGGGGATCTCCAGTAGGCAACAGTTGGAGAACCACTAATGACATCAAAGATAATTGGGTTAGGTAGTAAAAAGATGAGTAACGAATGTTTCTCGAAAAATTTGTGAAAGCGAAAACTCCTGATCTTAACAATGTTTTGGCTTTTTACAGTATGATCTCAATAGCAGACATGAATGAAGTCTATGCTGAGCATGCAAGGCCTGGTGGCTGGAATGGTACTCTCACGAAACTAAAGCAGGAGAAAAAACCGCGTACTTTGGAAACATTTTGAGGAAATTTATGTCAAGTGTTGTGACTTACTTGTGGTTGTAGACCCGGATATGCTTGAAGTGGGGAATGGAGGAATGACGAAAGACGAGTACATAGTCCATTTCAGCATATGGGCAATCTCAAAGGTAAATAAATACCCGGAATATAGAAACTCTCTTCAATTTAAAATCTATCAAGTCTGAATGCAATGCTGTATATATACATGACAGGCTCCTCTTCTACTTGGTTGTGACATAAGAAACATGACCAAAGAAACAATGGAGATCGTCGCAAACAAGGAAGTCATTGCTATAAACCAAGGTACTTAATTACTGTTTAGCCATCATATATATCACTCCTTACAACTATGTTTGGATATAGAAATGTAAACAATGTGGTTCTTGTAGATCCACACGGTGTTCAGGCCAAGAAGGTTAGAATGGAAGGCGATATCGAGGTCAGATTAGATCTAAAAATCGACCTTTATTATTCCGTCTACAGACATATATATAAGCTTTCCATCTTAAAAAAAACTATGTTTTGGTAATGAATGGGAAAATGGAATCAGATTTGGGCAGGAGCATTGTCAGGTTACAGAGTAGCGTTGCTTCTGTTGAACCGTGGACCATCGCGAACTTCGATTACCGCTAATTGGGATGATATTGAGATCCCTGCAAATAGTATCGTTGAAGCCAGAGATCTATGGGAGGTATACATACATACTTGCATTAATTAACCAAAGACCATAAAAATGTATTTGTCTTGTGATGAATGTGTTTTTGTTGTGATATGAAAAAAAACAGCACAAGACATTGAAGCAAAAGTTTGTAGAGAATTTGACAGCAACAGTGGATTCTCATGCCTGTAAGTTGTATGTTCTCAAACCTGTTGCCTGAAATGTGTGTGGATTGAGAGAGCGAGAGATAGAGAGAGTTAGAGGCTACGTTGTATTCCCCAATTATTCTGTAAAAACAATAAGTGTTCGTCTCAAATTCGGTCTCCAATAAAATGTTCTACATTTGCTCAAAGTGCGAAAGGTCATAATGATCAACGCTTTACTTTTCAAGTTTGTTTTATCTTTTTTAATTTTGCGTACGACACACGTCAAATCACTTGTGTGTTGGTCCACTTGAGGAAAGCAAATCTATCATCATTTCCATAAGTTAAGACTTTGCCTTAAAGTTTACTCTTTTTACCTATGTGGCTTTACATATGTTGATTTAGTTATGTTTACTTTTAGAAATTAAATTATGGCTTACTGATATTGATTCAAACTTTTAGCCTATCAAAGATAAAGATCACTATATGTTTTTGCCATTTGGACTAGTTCAAACTTTTAGCCTAGCTCGAAACAGAGTGTATTTTAAGTCTAAAAGTAATGTAGAACCGTTCGATCGTGACATACGTACAATCATATATATATATATATGGCATATATCATAAATGTTTTTATAAATTAAGATAATATCAGACGTCACACTCAAAAAGCATGCCCAGTTTCAATAATAGGGATTCAAATGCCGACTGACATAGGGACCATAGTTTGGGCTCATAAGAGCAAACATCTCACTTTCCGATGGTGTAATTACTAAAAAGATGGTGACCTAATGATAACACAAGAGAGTTAGTTTTCTTTTGCCCCGGATTCGAATCTCGTTTGAGACGAAAGTTATTCTTTAAATGGGAATATCAAAAAACTGTCTCCGGCTACCGAAAAGATTATGAGTCAAAGATTTGGAACTCCTACGGTTTATAAAAAAAATGGGTGTAATTCATAATATAATTATACTATATCAATTTAATGAATAAAAATCTATAATATTAATAATATATATGTATATAATTTGTAATACAAATATTCGATATCGATTGTGTATACTAGAGTCCAATGAGATCATGACAATCAAAAACTAATCATTGAAACGTGTGAAGATTTCTGTTCTTGTATTTTGTATCTAAATCGCATCATCAGATTATTATACAAAAAAGAACTAAAAACTAGTAATATTTAATAATAATAATTTTTATTCTAAAATCCGGGGGAGACAGGAGACTATTGAATTCTAATTTTTTTAACTCCATCGCTTATATTCCGATTACACCAATAACAAATGTATTTATTTATTTATGTTTTGTGGTGTGTTTATGGGTTTCCAATAGAAAATAACAAACGAGAGGTATTAACAGAAATAGCAAGTGGAAATTGTTACAAAAAAAACTTCCTAAGTCATATACTGAAGTCTTTACAAAGACTTCCTAAATCAAAGGTCGTCTCTTGTCCCCGTAAAAGGAGATTAGGGAGAAGACTTTCAGTATATGATCCTAATATTCACACACACAAATTTTTAACTTGTCCCACGGTTTTATTCTTTTGGTTTATAGTTAACCAATAACACTTTTTTATTTTTTCGTTAACAATGTAAATATCAATTAAAAAAAATGAACAGTTTAGGTTATATAAACAAATTAAAATGGTCGATGAATTGCCAACACAATGAAGGAAGCACTTTCATCCGATAGCCCGAACTAAACCATTGAAACCAAAAGGGCAACAAGCAACACAACTAAGGCTGTCCTCAACACCCGGAAACGCAGCTATCAAGCAAACCTTTGAGACAATAGCTAAGACGGGATTACACTAGCCAAATAATACAATGTTGGCTACCGTTTAACCTCGCGACAAACGAATCGATAATCTTACTAGGTCCTCCAAAATCGAATAAATGAGCACCAAAACTAGTCACGAAACCAAACCTATTCCAGCCATACTTACAAATCGATACTCAAACAATAACACTTTTATGTTGTTCTATACTAATATCATTAATCACAGCTTTTTTCCAACTAATCTATTAAATTTTAATAATGAATACGTCATACCATTCCATATCCATAAAGCTACACAAATATAAATAGACTAACTAATTAATAAAACAAAAATAAATATAAAAACATGGAGACAACTAGGAGAGTCACAGTGTGTGTGTGAGTGTCTATATATATATGATCCCTCAGTTCCCACACAACCATCAACACTTATTACAGAACCCACTTTTGATTTTTCTTTAATCTCTCTCTCTCTCTCTCTCTCTTGCAATGGTTCTTCTTGGTTTCTTCTTAAAAATCATTACTTTCACTCTGAGTCTGAGTAAGCTCGTTGATGGGTTTCAGAGTCGAATGTTGATGACCAATGGACTCGGTCTCACTCCTCAAATGGGGTTTGATTCGACCATCATCAATTTTGATTTCATTTTATTTTCTTGACTCACAAGTTATTTAGTAACCCCTTTATGATTTACTTTCTTTATCAGATGGAATAGCTGGAATCATTTTCAGTGTAACATCAATGAAACTCTCATCAAACAAACCGGTGATTACTCATTCGATTATATATGATACAAATCTGATACAAGATTGATTGATTGATTATGATATAATAATAATAAATAAGAGTTTCTCTGCAGCTGATGCAATGGTTTCAAGTGGTCTTTCTGCAAGAGGTTACAAATATATTAACATAGGTAAAATAAAAAGACATTTTTTCGGCTTTGTTTCTCTGTTTTGTTTATCTCTCTGTTTCCTTATGATTTTGTTCTGTTTTTTTTTTCTTTTCTCTGTGTTTATAGATGATTGTTGGGGTGAGCTCAAGAGAGATTCTCAGGTTAAACAAACCCAAAAAATGAACATTTGTTTTTGAGAATGTTTTACAATCTAAGAACGAAACTGAAATGTGTTTTTTTGGTGTGTGTTGACAGGGGAATTTGGTTGCGAAAGCATCGACATTTCCTTCGGGAATCAAAGCTTTATCAGATTATGTTCATAGCAAAGGGCTTAAGCTTGGGATCTACTCTGATGCTGGGTATATATATATAGATTCACACAAGAGAAACTTATGTTGATAGTTTCTTTGTTGATCTGTCTTTTTCTCGATTTGTAGGACTCTTACCTGCAGTCAAACCATGCCCGGCTCACTTGGTCATGAAGAACAAGATGCAAAAACATTTGCCTCATGGGTATTTATCTATATATGCATGTGCCTTATAAGTTATACATGAGCTCAAGTCCTAAACATTGAAGCTGTGTTTTTGTTATGGTGAATTTGACAGGGCATTGATTACTTGAAGTACGATAACTGCGAAAACACAGGGATAAGTCCAAAAGAAAGATACCCAAAGATGAGTAAAGCTCTCATCAATTCAGGAAGACCCATATTCTTCTCTTTGTGTGAATGGTAAGAAGAAAAAGATTAGGGATTTTTCAAGACAACTTTGGTCTGATGCTAAAACTGATTTGTAAGTGCAGGGGACAAGATGATCCAGCAACATGGGCAGGAGATATTGGCAACAGTTGGAGAACAACAGGAGATATCGAAGATAACTGGAATAGGTTTCTGTTCTTCAATGGTTGTTTTGGCAATCTTAGTGAAATAAGAACTTTGAAGATGTTTGTTTCTTCTTTTTTGGCTTGTTAGCATGACAAGGATAGCGGATAAGAATGATCGATGGGCGTCTTATGCCAGACCAGGATCGTGGAACGGTACACAGTTTGGTGTTTATTAACAGATGCAAGTCAATTTTATCAAAACTCCGAGAAAGTAATATCGGTATCCGGGTAAAACTGAAACAGATCCAGACATGCTTGAAGTGGGGAATGGAGGCATGACTAAGGAAGAATACCGGTCGCATTTCAGCATCTGGGCACTAGCAAAAGTATGAATGTCTGTTTACCTGAAAGCTCTAAACAGAGTGTGAATGTTTCCCTGCTTAAACCAATGTCGGATTGTGTTATCTCTTGCAGGCTCCTCTGCTGATCGGGTGCGATCTTAGATCGATGGACAAAGTTACCTTTGAGTTGCTTAGCAACAAAGAGGTGATTGCTGTTAATCAAGGTAAATACTAATATTAAAAAAAAAGTCTTCGACACTTCAGAATCTGCTCATATGAAATCCAAAAGTGATGAGAGCTTTTGAGCTGTTTATCTTCAGACAAACTTGGGATTCAGGGAAAGAAAATCAAGAAACAGGGTGATCTTGAGGTACTTCTTATCTATATGTAAGCACATGCCAAACACAAATAATATGAACATAGAAACATAACATATGTGGTGCAATGCAGGTATGGGCAGGACCGCTAAGCAAGAAACGAGTAGCGGTCATCCTATGGAACAGAGGATCATTACCTGCAAACATCACAGCTAAATGGGCGGAGATTGGCCTTGATTCATCAGCTACTGTCAATGCTCGTGACTTATGGGAGGTAAATTACGATAAACAAAGCATGCATTCTCATTATGCTTTAAAACAAAGCATGCACACCTGAAACCTACTCATGAAATGATTATGATGAATGCAGCATTCGACACACTCGGGTGTTAAAGAACAACTATCTGCCTTAGTGGAGCCTCATGCCTGCAAAATGTATACTCTTACCATACGCAAAGCTTAAGATGCTGTTCTTCTACAGCTAAGAGTCAATCAAGTGAAACTGATCCCTAGTAAAATACTGTGGAAGCCAGAAGATTCTACCAAATCATTTTCAAGTTGGTTATGTACTTTATAATCCAAAGATGAGATGCCATAATAAAAAATACTCAATCCAAATAACATGATAATAAGAAGAATTTGAGTTTTGAAAACTCTCCTTTTAAGTAAAATTGAAACAAATCCACCAGATGTTCGCAAAGTTTTCATCTATAAATTCCATGATAACAAGATACCAATAATAATAAGCCAACACCACATCACTGACAACACCAGGGAGTTGTCACAGTTTGAGACCTGGATGATATATGAATGCAGAGATTGTTAACACCCACTTGGAAGTGGCAGGTCATTAGATTTCTCAGCCATAAACATGTCGAAATCGCTGTGCGTGAACATGAGTGTTCTCAACCAGGAGGCAGCAGATTCTTCTTGAGTGTTTATCTTTTCTTGATCTGAGGTCTCCGGCATGGTCCACACTTTGCCAGAGAGCTTGGAAGTCACTGCTCCAAAAGCAGGAAGCACAACTTTCTTCTTCTTATAAAATGTTTCTGAAAATCACGAGAACAAAAAAAAACTAGTTCAATACATCAAAAAGCTACAGATACACTTGTTTCCAACGCGTAAGTGCTAATATCTAACTGTTGTTTTTTCTATAATTTGAAGAAGAGGGAGGAAATACCTGGATAGGTTGGTGTCAATGAATGATATGTCAGAAAAGAGACAGATAATGCCTTCACGTCGTGCACTTCTGGAATCTGATATATCGGAGACCTATAATAATTATCAATCAACCTTCTTCAGCCAAATCAAATAATCATGTAGATTAAGAGCCATTAAACTAGTAATCCAAGAGCCTAAGCAAGAGGACAATGGAGAAATAAACATACCAAGCTACAGAAAACCAACTGTTTTTAGAAAGCTCAGAGCTTTCAAGACTCTTCAGCCCATGGTGCTGCTCAGCTAGCTCATCAACCTCCAACAAAAAACAGCATTTCAATTTTTCACATTTACATCACTACAAGAGAGAACACTTATGCTCTAAAAGACAAAAAGTAAGCAATCCAAAAACTTAAGGCAAACACAGAAGTAGAAGAACATAACAAAACCTTTTCAATAAGTGGAGGCCTAACATCAAACCCCATTGTCTCATTGTACTCAAAGTAAAGATGAGAATCCGTTCCAGAACTCCTAAAATTGAAAAACGAAAAAGAGTCAATTTTTCAGATTCTGAATGAAAATGTTGTCGAGACCCATGAATCAAAATCGCAAACTAAGACTGTAACCTTGAAGAAGATCCATCGACGAATGGTTCGTTGGTGAAGATTTGAATGGCGGAGAGAGAAGGAACATAGTACTGAGTAACATCCGAATGTGTGTGGTTCAGTTTAAGAGGAACGCCTCGTGCATAACAGCTCCACTCTTCGTAAGCAGACCAAACGTCTCTCAGACCAACGTCAAGCTTTCTCACTTTTTCTGCTTCGCCTATTGGAGAAGAAGACGAATCCCGACGACTCTGCAGAGAAATTTTGAAATTAGGGTTCGCATTTTATTCGGGTCAGTGGATCCGGGTTAGATAACAACAATATTTAGAGGCATACCCTCATATTACCTTTATTTTATAAATCGACCCAAATGTTTTTAAGCTTCTTCCCAAAAAAAAAGCTTTTTTATTAAAACTTATATACTTTTTTATTTAATACACTACAAGATTTTTACCAACATTGAATATATATATATATATATATAAATTTGTTACTAATTAAAATAAAATTTTATTTTTAAAGAAGTTATTTTCTATTCAACTTGTCTGTTACTAATTAAACTCTTTATTTAGCTATATAATTAAATTAAATTGACTTTTCTATTTTTTTTTTGGAAAAAGCATATATCACTTTTTTTTCTTTCTAAATAATTCAAACGACTTAACGATACGTTTCATAATCCAATTGTCTTTTTTAATTAAATTGTCGTCTTTCGACTTTGTTTTCTCTTAAACAATTTATATTACATTTGTATTCTTTTGAATCACTGAAATAGTTCAATGAATGTTTTAAAATTCAACGCGTTTATCATTAATTAACCAATATTTTTGTTTAGTTATTTCTTTTAGATAAACTACTGTTTATAGATTTTTTAATTTTATTTTGTCAATAAAGTTTACTGGAGTTTTTTCAATTTTTAGCACAAAGATAGAATAGAACTCTCGTGTTTAAATTGACTTTTTAATTTTTTTTTTTATTTTGAAACGGTTTATCTTACATTGTTTTTTTTCAAAATTATTCAAATGGAGTTAATGATACGTTTCACAATCCAACTATCTTTTTTAATTAAATTGTCGTCTTTCAATTTTGTTTTCTCTTAAACGATTTATATCACATTTGTTTTTTTCTGAATGACTGAAATAGTTTAATGACCGTTTTAAAATTCAACACGTTTATCATTAATGAATCAATATTAGTGTTTAGCTATATGTTTTAGATAAAGTACCTTTTGTAGATTTTTTAGTTTTATTTTGTCAATAAAATCTACTAGAGTTTGTTCTCAATCCTTGCTGGAAACATAGAGTGAAACTCTCGTGGTTAAAGATCTTGTAAAGGTGGCAAGACAATTTGTGTTAACACTAACTTGTCCGAACATCCTCTTTTCCTAACGACTTTCAAAAAGAATTTTACTAAATGATTTATTACTACTGTCTAAACTTGATTACCATTTAAGACTTTCACTTTTATAAGAACCTTTCATACATAACACTAGCCAAAAGAAGAAGAAAAATAACTAGAAATGTGATTAGATGTTCAACTGAATTTGTAACATAAGATGCTTTCAACAGATTTGTGATTGACTATTTTAAATGGGTCATGCACAAACTTTTTATTAAACTTATACTTAATGTGCTAAAATATTTTCTTCAAATAAACAATATGGGTCTCTTAGACATGTTCAAAATATATAAGTTGTAGTAATGTTCGAATGCTTCAATTGCAGATGATTAAAAGAAAGCATTCCTAAATCCATCTGTAAATGATTTGAAAAAATAAGAAAAGATGTCAAAAGAAAATTTACCTTGGTATGAAAACGAACAGTAGGAGAGATGTGTTGAAGAAAGTTCTCGAAATTAGATTTGCCTCTATGGGTCATTTTCTTCTCTTTTCTGTTTTTGTTTTGGTACTTAAATATATTATTCACAACACAATATAAAACGAGAGCTCATAGATGATAATTATATCTCACTCAAGAAGGGAGAAGGGAACGATATATATAGAGTAAAAAAATTGAAATTTCATTGAAGAAGGAAAAAAACAAGAAATATGAAAACTAGGGGAAATAAAAGAGAAGAAAATAAATACACAGTTTCACCCAAAACGAAAACGAGTAAATTACCACTGGATATTATTAGTTTAGTTCAAATACAAATGGAATTAATTAGGTGGTAATTATAGTATTACATTTATCCATGGAAAGTAAAAGTCGAAAACCCATTAATATCATTTTTTTAATAAACTCTACTACATTTTATTTCTTAAACCTCTAGTTTAAAAACTACTATCAGTAAATCTAATTGTAACTATTAGTTCAAAAACTTTACATATAAATCTATCTTTAAATATCATCTATATAAATTAATTATCACTTTAAATATTAGATTCATAAATGAAAAATGCGTGTGATTTTTTTGTCGATATCCGAACTTTAAATTAAGATATTAGTTTCATAAGTGAAAAATACGTGTGATTTTTTTGTCGATATTCGAACTTTAAATTAAACAAAAGGTTCAGTCAACCAATACCGGAAAACACGTGTGTGATATTTACATATATATTTTATTTCTAGTTTTGAATATAAATTTTATTGTTTGTTTATCTTTTTATAACAACAATAAAGTCGATTTTTAAAAAACAATTACTATCATAAAATATCACAAATTCAAATATAATCAACTTTTATATTCAATTAAATGTTTCTGTCATTACAATATGTAAACACATATTTGATCTCCTTTTTTAGTTATATAGGTTAATATGTTTTCTATTACGTACTAAATTATTCATAGCAAAATTTCACTAAAATAATTAATTGTTTTTGCGACAACACATGATGTCAATCTTGTTTGCTTCTTATAATCGCAATATCTCACGTTACTCTATGTTTCAATTCGTTCTTGTGGCCACTATTCATATGATATCTTTAATTTATTGTTCAACGACACATCAGAAATGTTTTTACGATTAGAGGATAAGCTATTTTATCGCACATAAGATGTGATCATCACAAAATATTGACTCCTCTTTCGTTTTCTCATTGAATCTTTCATTTTTTTTTTCTTAACTCTTCCTTGAGTAGCCAAATCTCGCCTCGCTCCATATACCGTAAGGATAGAGCGGAACAAGTCGAAAAACTTTTTGTTTGTTTGTTGCCTAGTACGTATGAAAAGTTGTAAATGATGATAAAAGGTTAATTTTACGATAAACTAGTATGTTTTGTCCACTGCCATGATTCAAAACTTCTAGCTCATCACAAATGCATATACTTATAACACAGCCATGATTATTTTAACTTTCAATTCAACAAACAAAAGCATTTGATTATCTTATTCAACTAATACTTCTATCCACATAACCGATTAATCAAAGACATAAATGTTGAAATGTGGTAAATTATATATCTTGAATGGATAAAGTGCTAGATCCGTTTGACATCCAATTAACTTTTGAAGCATGAAATTTACTAGAACATTTTGATATTAATTTACTATAACTTTTTCTAGAACCTAGTTTTAGTTTAGGACCTTCAAATACATTTATTTTTGTAGGGTTGGACATTCACAATACGTATTGATATAAATCGAAGTCGCTAAAATATAATCTCGAAGAAATCGATATAAGTTCTCGACCACAATATCACTACTACGGCTTCATTAATTGATTTACCTTTATGCTTGAATAACGATTATTCTGTTTATAAAGCATTTAGGGCCAAAACAGAAAGAGTTTACATACGTGTTCTGTGTTTTGTTTTAGCAACTAACTCTTCATTCTTCTTCTTCATTTTGAAATACAATAATACACCAAAGAACGTAAAGCAATGCATGTAGAATGTAGCATATGTATAGTGTCACTTTTCTTACATTACAATATACAATTGTGTAGATCACATGGGTGACGAATTGATAGAACGGCAATGGTGGGATCCATTTGAATTCATATGTTTGCTTTTTCTTTCAAAAATATATATATAGAAGAAGAAAAAACCTTATCTTATAGCAAGAAAAAGAACGTTATGTCATCAGAAAGTCACGATGCCAACTCAAAAAGCTCCAAAGCCACGAATTCCTTCTCCATAAGTCAGCGTTTATTTTATTTTCTTATTTTGTTTTATACTTTCATGTTCCCAACGTATTACAAATACGTAAATATACGTACTACTCAAAAATGTAATGAAAGAAAAAAAATAGTTAAGCAAATTCTGTTAAAGGAAACGTTTTTATCCCAAGTGATTAACCAATCTATCATGAGTTTTTACGCTTAAGAAATTGGGAATATACATATGTATACACACACAAAAGAAATACGTATTTACATGACACAATGCAATAAAAAAATACACAAAAACTATAAAGCATGTCGGAGTCGATCATGTTTCATCTTCTTCTTGTTTTTCCGTCGATCTTCTTTTTCGGTTGCTCAAAGCAGCCAAACACATTGCTTTTGACCCTAATCCCCAAAAAAGTTTCAAATTGAGATATTAAAAAAAGCTTTCTTTCTCTTTTGCTGAATTGTTGATGACCCATTCATGACTCATTAATTCTACATTTCACAAAAGGTTTCAAAAAAGTCTCACTATCTTCTCTTTTCATTGCCCTTTATATACCTTAAGCCTGCACCAAACCATATCCATCATCAATCATCTTCATTTTACAAATCACACAACATCAACAACAACTACTAAATCCTCTAAAGATGAACATGAGCAGAGTTGAGCAACAAGTCATTAGATTTTCAACGGGAAAGACTACTCCGGTGGGTTACTTACCCGATCCAGCTTCGATTAACAAGTTCCGGGTTTCGACTTGTTCCAAGAATTCTGAACAAGGTTAGTAGTACCTTATTAGTGACCCTTCTTCCTATGTTGAATTTGCTTTATTGTCTTCTTCTTCTTTTTTTCCCTGGAAGAAATGAAAGCTAACAGGATTGGTTTTTCTTTTGACAGGCAACGGAAAATCGATTCTTAAGAGGAAGAAAACCGATGGTTTCACCAATGGAGCTAGAGACCAGAGCAA
The DNA here is from genome assembly GCA_964056655.1 of Arabis hirsuta. Classification (NCBI taxonomy): domain Eukaryota; kingdom Viridiplantae; phylum Streptophyta; class Magnoliopsida; order Brassicales; family Brassicaceae; genus Arabis; species Arabis hirsuta. The sequence goes on along the minus strand of OZ053302.1, from coordinate 4,933,066 downwards.
GTTAAGACCAAAGCTAACCGAAACAGTGAAGAGAAAGCTATCTCTTGGCGCTAGGATTCTTCAGGTTGGAGGTTTAGAGAAGATCTATAAGCGGCTCTTCAGAGTCAGTGAAAATGAGAAACTGTTCAAAACTTACCAGTGTTATTTGTCGACAACCGCGGGTCCAATCGCCGGCCTTCTTTTCATTTCGTCCAAGAAAATGGCATTCTGCAGCGAGAGATCGATAAAAGTGGCTTCTCCTCAAGGAGACATGATCCGGGTTCACTACAAAGTGTCAATACCTTTGTGCAAGATCAACAGAGTAAACCAAAGCCAGAACACAAAGAAACCGTCGCAGAAGTACCTGGAAGTAGTAACGGTTGATGGTTTCGACTTCTGGTTCATGGGTTTCTTGAGCTACCAGAAAGCTTTCAATTGCCTTGAGAAGGCTCTTTCTCTGAGCTTTGAAGACAGCGAAGAGCAATAAAAGCTCCGGTTTCTGATGAGCTTTCGAGTTTAGAGGAAATAATCTCTATTTCTTCTTTACCTGATTGATCAGAGGTTGGTCCTAGAATGACAGACAATACTGTACAAACTCAATTTATTTATTTTTTTCTTTACCAATTGTAGACAAGATCAGATTAATATATTAAGCGAATCATATATCTTTGCAAAGCTCAATCAAATCAAATGGACACTCTATAAGGCTCTGCACAAGAAACCATTTCCAGACACATCCAATGAAGAACGAGTAGACAATAACCATTGCTTACTTAAGGCTAACTGAGTATATTCACAAATCTTTATAAGATTCGATGATTCTTAAGCTCAATCTTACCCTGATTAAATAACAAGAACAGTGAGCAGTCTTGGTTATGTTTATATGCAGAGGAAGAATCAAATAGCTTCACTCACCATCATATTTCATCATACAACATATTAGTTCAATATCTACTACACCGAGACAATAAGAGTATTAAAGTCCTGACCTGAACATCAAATGCTGAATATTTTCATACGAAGGAGAAGCCGATAAATTGAAGTCCTAACCTAAACATCAAATGATGAGCTCTTTGTCAAATTAAAAAGCAAGTACCTTTAAAGTTCTGCAAATTGAAAACTCTCAGATACTTGAATCCCTGACTGCAGCAAGCTTGGAAGCCGTGACATCAGGATAAAAAGACATGGAGATTGACTAAGACAGGTCTTTGTCCTTGCCGAGGTCTGCCCAGCCATGAAATCACCCATTTCAGCTTGCCGATGCTTAATGCAAACCCATGCCATGGTTGGATAGAATCTCCATAATGTGTGGAAGGGAAATTAAGGAAGTACTCCCAGTCTGTTATGTTCGGTCAAAGAACAAGCTCTCAAAGACGAAAGTCAACAGCGGAGAGAACAGATCGCTGTTGGCTTCTCCAAGGATTTTCAATTGAATTTATAGGAACTAAGATTGAATCAACCAAACTCAACACTCAAGAGTCGAAACTCTTGAGACCAATCTGAATTACAGAGTCGTAACTCTTTTGTTTCTACATGGATATCTGATGTATCAACAACTACGCTACAGGGAATTGAAAGCTCATCGCCAACTAGAAGCAAACATGACTTGTAAATTCCATTCCCAGGCGGTAAATTAAGTACTGATGATCTAGGTACTGAGATCCTCCTTTCACTCGGCATATCTTGGATTCTGACTTGCAAGATAAGCCGATGGGCTCTACCAAGGAGCTCTGATACATACCTCATATCTCCCGCTGCAAGAGCTTGCCGTACACGTGTAGAAGAAACTTGCCCTCTGTCTTTTAAGTCACCTGAGTCTCTCTTTCCTGAGTCTTGCTTCTTGTCCATCACAGAGTTTATGATGTAAGCACCGATACCATACTCCTCGCACAACCTCACTAGCTCAGTGGCATCACCCGAAGCTCTATATCCAAATCGGTAATTTTCGCCTGTGGAAACAGGTTTTGCAAACCATTTATTTTTGTGTTTCCAACATGAAATGGTACAATAAAGGAGATCTATCTAAAGTTCACCTGCCACAACTCCGCGCACTCTTAACTCCTTTGACAGCTTCTCCACAAACTGTCGAGGGGTAAGATGTCGCACGCTGGCAAATTCTATCTCATACTCTATTGGTGCTCTGTTTCCACAATATGAGGCCCAAGAGGTAAGCACCCGTTTTCGATCACATTTGGCCACTATTGGAGCCCTGCTTTTACAGATTTAATTGTCAATGGTCACCAAACGACATTTATGCCAAAGGGAAAGGGAAGGCATGAATACTACAGAGGGGATATTACCTAGGCTCCCAACCAAGTATCTCCGCCATTCCAACAAAAGATAATAGAAACGGAGTTCCAGTTCTGGAAGCTTGAATAGCAAGCTCTCGATGACCAATATGCAGGGCATCAAACTTCCCTAGAGCAACAATACCTCCTGCAACATGAAAAGTCAAAATGGTGACATAAATAAGAGATCTGCATTGCATTGCAAATGCAAAAACCGTCAGACAACTTTCGAGCATCACCATATGCTAACATCTATTAAGATCTATCATTCTATCGAGTTCTTAGAATTGCACATATGCTAATTCTTGCAGTTGGATTTTAGGAAAAAAAGTTTGAATGAAAAAGCAAAGAAGATACCTGAAACTGGGGATAACCCTTCAGCTGGAAGCTCAGGATCATCTTCTCGCTGGCTTTGGAGGAAGAAAACAAACAGATAATGAGAAAAAAAGAAGCCAACTTTTGTACATCAATTACAGATTAGTAACATAAATAGATCTCTCTTATTCATCAATCAGCTCCTCAAAGTTCTCAAACCCAGAAACCTATATCTCGACAATGCACACAATCCCAGTACGATTAGCTAAAAACCTTAATCGGGAGAATTTTTCACATCTAGTCATCCAAAATGCCAAACCTATACTTCAAAATCCGCAGCAAATGATCAAAACAAGAGCTAGATTTCGAGGAGTACAATGTAACCTGAAACAATTGTGAAGAATAGGGGTTCCTCCGGAATTCCTGCAATGAAACCCAGGTGAAGAAATCATGCGATGATGCAATACATGCTGCAATACAGGTGAGCCTCCGCACAACATATGTTCCGTCGTCTCTCGAGATTACAGATCGGAGACAAAAGCAGAAAGAAAAAAGAACTGCACCGTCGAAACTAAACTACGCCGTTTTAGTTACCGCCGGAGATCGACAATGGTTAGTAAAAATACGTCGTCGTTTCAAGGTGTGTGTAAAAAAAAAAGAAAAGAGAGAACTGACTGTGTTTTTATTCGGGGAATTGGGTTGAATAACCCAAAAAAATATTATAATTCAAAATCTAGCCGATTATCCTAAATCTAAAGGATGTTATTATACCATATAAGTTAGTTTTAGTTAGTTATCTAATTGTTTTTATTTTTGGTTAGCGAACAAATTAACCATTTTTTTTTGTTCTGGTCATATGAGAAAATTATCTATGCTAACAAAAATTTAAGAAATTATAAAGTTGTAAAAGTAGATCATATCATATTTTAATGTTAACTGTTATGATTTCGCATATACAATATAATGGTCTCGTGAAATATTATTGCTTGAAGAGAAAAGAAAATAATGAACGACAATGAGTGATAGTACAGTTTAATCATTAATAGAGAAAGAAAAAAAAAAAATTATAAAGAACTTTGTTGATTTAAATCAAAAACTATTTTGGGTTTTCTTTTTTCAAGAAAAAAAAAACTATTTTGGGTTTTTGATTTTCTTGCATATTGTTGAGGATGTGAAAATGTACCAAGTCAGTTATTGATACTTTTTGACGATGAATTTTTATATATACTCAAAAGATTTTATAAGAAATAAGAGTAAGAGTTTGAGTAATAGTAGAATAATTTTCGTTTGTGTAAATTAAAGTAAACTAAACCATTTTCATAATAATTAGCTCAATTTATCACAAATCTAGTAATCAGATGAAACAAAAAAAAATCAATTAAAGTGAGTTGATGGTGGTCCATAAAGACTAAAATTCGTTGTTGAGTAGATCATTACAACTTTAGTTTTATCATGTCATTGAAAAAATGATGAGCCATGTGATGTGATTCATATATATGATATGAACATAGAGCAAGCTTAGAAGCCTATAGGTTTAAATAATGCATTTGAGTTTTTCAAAACACAGTAAAAGTTCCTTTTGAGTTGTTATTCAGTCCCACCACTCTTCCCGACATTTTTTTCTTTATAATATCAAGTCCAATATTATTTGTTTTTCTCAATCAATTATATACAAAACAACTAAAATGTTTAAATTTGTTCGGTTAAATTCGCATTTCAAGGGAAGAAATGATATAAACTCTCTCAAACATAACATAATTCATATTGTATCTAACATTCTAACCTATGATCATACAATATAAATTTCACTTCAAGTTGCATCTATCATACAAATCAATAATCTTTTGTAAATATCTTTCATAAGATGGTTTTCCTCAACATGCTAATTTGTTTTTTATCATTCATAAAAAGAGAGTGAAGACTCGTTATTATCAAAGCTAAGCTTATACTGTATTTCTTTTCAAAAGGAGGAAAAAGGTTACAAGCAAAAATAATAAAAATCAATGCATAATAATGAGATCATAAAGGATTATCTGTAAATGCATTTTGGCATGCGATTTGATAATAAAGAGTCTCAGCCTCTAGGTTGTTGAAGTATTGATAGTGTTTAGGCAAGCGATTTGGTTGAGCAATCACCGTTACCAAGTCGACCAATACGTTTTCAATCCCAAGTGTAAACAACGAATCAAGAACCTTCAGAAAATGGTTTTTGGCTTCACACCGCATGGAATGGTTGCATTCTCTCCATCGTGAAAGCCTTTGACCAGAACCATCTTATCCTCTCTCTCAAATTGTGCCGAACTAATCTCTCTCCTGGGGTGCGGTCGGTCCGGTGAGTCCGGTGACGGTGAAACCTTAACAGTGATGACCACGTCAATCATCCCAGCAAATGCCGAATCCAGAGGAGAACGTAGAGTAGTTCCCACCACAAATTTATAATCTCGGAGTTTATCTTTGAGAGAGACCATACCTTGGAAAAAGTCGTATGTTGTACGATTTTGCCTCAGCCTCAACTCGTCGGCTAAGGAGAAGATGAAGTCCTCATACTCATTCGGCTCGTTTGGAGCGATTTCGTGAAGGATGTGCACCTCATGAACCGTGAGCGAAACTTTTCGCCACCTGCTGAACTCTAAGTCGGTTTTCTCCTTAACAAACCTCTTCCAGTCTGACTTTGATTTCGGTTTCTCCCAAACATCAAATATAACATTGATCGACTCTTGAGGACCACCTTGGAAACCAATCCGAACAACAATTCCTTTTTCTAATATGGTCAATTTATAATTTACATATAAATGACCGTTCGCTATAGTCTGTGAAAGTCTGAGAAAAAATGAAGAAAGTTGCACAATTTCAGCACCACAAAACCCTAAACCCAATCCAATCGGAGTATATTGATGGTGATCGGATAAATGCTACAATACACGTGAGCCTCCGCGCAACATGGTCCCATCTCTGGAAAATTACAGATCGGAGAAGCTCGCTCTCTCGCCGGAGCTAACGGATCAAAATCTCTGATAACCCTTTGTTATAACCTGAAATTACAATTACCCTTCTCATAAAAAACTTTCTTTTTGTTTTCTTTTTAATTCGGAAATGTAGTAAATGACTAAATAACCTGACCAAACTTAATTTATTTACTGATTCAACCAATAATTATCCACCCAAACAACATCTCCACCCGATTCACTTAAAAATCAAATCTGAACTTAAAACAAAAATCAAAATCAATATCTTTTTTTCTACGTTCTGGAATTGAAACCCAATTCGAATAGCACTAATGGCTTGTAAAATCTTATGCATATAATTTAATTTAATTTAATCACATAGAAAGGGTTTTATAAGATTTTGATACGGAGCTAACTAAGCACCAGTGTCGCTTTTAAAACACAGTGGTAAAGTCGTACCACTCTAGCTTAGCCAGAATGTTTGGAATATTCCACTCTGCTAAACTAAATCCAAACGAACATTTCAAATCAAAAGTGAACCAAATATAGAAAGATAGAAAGAGAAAAATGTATAAAATTAGTCAGTTTTAATTATATTTTTTGTGTTATTCTTGCCAATTTCCCTACTATTAATTAAACTGATTTTTTTTCTTTAAAACTAATTTTAAACTGAACCAATCCAAAGTAAAAACTAAAACAAAATCAAACAAACAAAAACAACTTTAAATCAGTAATATGAAACTATAGAAACAGGGTACTACAAAGTAAATTAGATAAGGATATGTAAAACCTAATTTATATATAGATAAAAAAACAAATATGATAAGAAAAACAAAGTGAAATTCAAGAAGAATTGTCAACCCAATTTAAACAGAAAAACTAAATTATGGTCAAAGGTAAGTAGGGAGATAATTCTTTGTTTGACTATTCTAAAGGTAATTTGATGGCAGAAAAAATGGGGGAAAAAACCGTAATTGTAGACTAAACTTCGTCGATATTATTATTTTTATTTAAAACAAAAAAAAGAAAAAAATACTCGACTCCGAGTATACTCGTTGACTATAAGTTTGATTTTTATTTGCTTATAAAAACATCATAAAACTGGTCGACATGTAAGAGAGGAACACGTACTAATAATGAAGAAAACAACACAAGCTTCTCTTTTTCTAAGTTTGCTTCATATACTTCTCTGTCTATTTTTTCAGGTTCGTGTCACGGAAGGAGATAGACTCCTTCTCGTAGGTCAGTATTTTCTTATTCCGAAAAACTTTTTGTCATTTCATAATTTAAGTATATTGATGGTTTTATTAGTTAATCTCTCATTTGGACTTTTTTTTTCCCTTTCTAATATCGAATTATTTTGTATTGAAAGATGAGGCTCCTCCTCCTCGCCTTCGTCCTCCTCCACCACAATATCGTGTATGGCCATCTCCACCATGTGGATCTAATATCGGAAGTCAAGTTATGAGAAGAAGAGAGCAGCCTTGTAGAAAACTTCCAAGGCATCATCGTGCATCAGTTCCTCGCCCTCCAAGAAAGAATTAGGAACACTTCTCGATTCGGCAAAGACTTTCACATAAACCCATCACAGATAAATGAATAAAGGGTTAACTGCCTACTTCTCCATCAAATGTTGTAACTAAAATGCTATTATCCTAGACAATTAGATAAACGCGACTTGGTTTTAATTAAATGGAAATCAATTTCATTTGGAGATTTATTAAGTGTTTGACAGGAACATTATCTGAAACATGAAAAACGTCTCTATCATAATTTTCTCTGTAAGCAAAAGTAATAAACCAAACGTATATATTGTTCATAATTTGATTCAAACGTATCAGTTTACAAAGGGAACACCAGAAGGAACTCTCTGCGCATAATCCACATACTCTGTCCCAAAAAATTGCTTCAAGTAATGCTCTTCATAAGGTATTCTCTGTGCAAAGAACCGCCACACCACAACCGCAAACGCAATGGCCGAAACGGGATTACACAGCATCACTTGCGTTCCTACAGACCAAATGAGAAACCCCGAGTAACTCGGATGCCTCATGATTCGATACACACCTTCCGTCACAAGCTTGTGATGCTCCTCCCGGCGGATCTTTATAAGGTGCGTGAACGATCTACCCGCTGTGATTATAGCGGTTTTGCGGATGATTTCTCCGAGAACTATCATCAAAAGACCGAAATTGCTGATCCACCAGTGCTGTTTCATCCCCGGGAAGAGAACAATCTCAACTAGATACTCGAGAACTGAGACTAGCATCGCTAAAGCATAGTGTTTGGTGATCAAAAGTGAGCTTAAAGTTACTCTCGATGGTCCGTGAATAACTATGGCGAGAATGTATTCCGATGTGTGGAAGAGGATTATCGCCAAGAACATTTGAGTTAACTGTCTGACGCCAGTTTCACTAAAAATCTCTGTCATTGATTCTTTACAAGATTTATCGCAGACCTGAACAAACACGCGGAGGCATACCTTTTCAGTAAGAAAGACGGTTTTCGATAACAGATCCAAGAACATCATTTTCCTACGAAGAAGATATAAGCCAAAGATGGGAACAATAAGCATTCAAGTAATAATCCAATCCCAATTCTCACTACACTAAAGATTTCTATAAAAACCCAAATCTCAGGAACACTAAGCTCAATCAATGTAACAAATCAACATTACCTGTTATTAATTAGCTCAATTTTAGATAGATGTTTATGTGGGATCATCAGCTTCATGATCATACTGGCTTGTGTCTTTAATGTTCTTCTTAACACTAAACTACAATCTTCTTAATCCAACAATGCTTCCCAAAAACAATTTTTATATGAAAAAATTTAAGATCTTATACACAAAAATTTATAAACAGATATGTATATATTTCCTAGTACTCAAATTTCACCGGTTTCAGAAAGTTCTAACCACAAATTTCTTCACATATCAATTGTCACAAACGAAGAATTGAAACAAGAAACACTAATTAGTCACGAAGATCTGAGACATACCCACTTGAAATTGACGGTTTCTGCGAGAGAAAATACGTTAAAGTCTGGAAATTTCTCGAGGCAGTGACAGAGAGAATCGCGTGGACTTTGAAGGAGAGAAGCAAAGTTTCCACCTTTACCCTTTATTCTTTGCTTTTAAGATGATTAAGGGATTGCTTTTCTTAACACAGAGATCTCATCTGTTCGATGTGATCTTCGCCGATAAAAAAAAAAAAGAAAGTCTTGTCTGAATCATGGAGCTTCCGGTCAAAATCGATGAGAAGAAAACGTTGCAGGAAGAAGTCAGGAACTCCGAAATGTCAAGAACGAAGCAGTTTTAGGGTTACCGGTTCGATACGGTTTGTCCCGGTTTAATTTAGAATTATGGTTAAATTTAAATTAGAAAGTGTCATGCCTCATGACTCCGACTCTCCGACACAAAGTTGAGAAGTTTTGTACACACTTTTTCACTCAAGAATGCATTTTCTTCATTTCCCTGTGTTTTGTTTCTCCGGTTTTGATGTGGAAAAAATGAGTCATCTTTTCGAATCCAAATATTAATCTTATTATGACCTTCGACTATGAATACAATGTTTTCAGGTGATTCTGTACCAATGCGATTATAGTTGAAGGCATCCAGCAACATTTCATCAACGGTGTAGGTTTTTCGTTCTTCTGGAAATTCGGCTACATGGTAACGAAAAGCCTTATCGATGAACCGCGCAAAAAGGATGCAGATCGGCTTGAATCAGGAATTCGGGGTAAAGCAAGATTCGCCGAAAAAGGATGATCTAGCTTCTTGGAAGCTGTTCGGCGGTGACAAGAAGACGATTTCGATGAAGATCTCTTTATATTTGAAAGGACTCTGAGAATCTATCAAGTTCAATAGCTCATCAGCTCTCGTAGCGGAGAGCCGAACATTCATATTAGCTCTCTGTCATTTACTTGCAAGAACTATTCCCATGGCCCAACAAAAGTACGAGGTCAAGACAGAGAAAGTCGTCTTCTTCATTTTTTTCGAATTGGAATTAGAATAATCTAAACTCAATCCATGGATGTGTCTAAGAAAAGAAAATAACTACAAGTGTGAGCTCAACTTCATAGACTTTTTTAGTTGTTCTTCTTCTTTTATGGCGTTTTTAGCACAAACAATGAATCAACCGATCTCTCACTCTCGGAAACAAAATTTGAGACAAGATTCTTAAACCTCCTAAAACCCTAATCAAACAAGCAATAAGCTTTAAGCTTAAATTTAACATAAATTGAGCCAACAAATCAAGCACTCGTTGACATAAAAACAGAATATATACCACTAATTAAAGATCACACAAAAGAAAAAGACCTTTAATTTTTAACGTGGGTCTTCTTCTTCCCTCCGACCCGACCCGGTATTCCCACCGGACAAAGAAGCAAGCAAATTGAGATGATGACCCGGTAAATAATTCCCGACTCTCGCCGCCGAAGCTTCACCCATTGCTGCGGCGGCTGAAGCTTCCTGCTGTTGCTGATGACGGACAAAGAGTGTAGCTGGTTGCTGCTGCTGCTGCTGCTGTGTAAACAACATCTCCGGTGGAGCTCCGGTCGCAAAGCTCCACACTTGTCCGAAATCCGACCTCGTTGGAACCGCCCAAAACCCACCACCAGAACCACCACCCATAAACGGAGAAGCACCCATTGTGGGTCCCACTGTTAACTCTCCCCCGGCGCCGGAATCTCCTTCCTCTGCTCTCACGACGCGTTTTCCGAGCGTGAAAGGAGAAGAAGTGGAGAGAGAAGCGGTGGAGAAACTCGCCGGAGTTGTCCCTGTCCCGGTGGCGGCTATGATTGAGGGCTCTGCTTGACGGAGTAGCCACTCTATGGTTTGGCCGTCGGATTTGTGACCTAACTCTCTTGTCAATTGGAAAACTCGAGCCGCGCAGATTATCGGCATACGAATCCTTCTCCCTCTTCCATCGACTTTGCTGTGTCGGTCTTTAGACGGTGGTTTCTTCACGGCGTTAAGAGTTCCTTTCGTTGTTGTTGTCTGCTCTGTTATGACGCCGTTAGTCACTGCTCCGTCGTTATTCGCCATGAGATGATTTAGGGTTCCAGGGATTTCTCTCTCTGTAGCTCGAGGGGGAAAGAAGAAGAAATGTGAATGATTTGAGAGATGCTGGTGGAGACAGGAAGAAGGGCACATGGCTGGTGGGCTCCACATAGCTAAAATAATTTTTTTTTTTCATTTTAAAAAATGTGGAAATTAATTATTTTTTCAAATAGTTGATATTTTCGAAAAAAAAATATTTTTAGAATATTAATGTTTTATAATTTCTATGTAATTTTTATTAAGTAATGATGATGAATTGTGAATTTTAAGACATATTAATTGATTTTGTTGAAATACTATTGGATAAAAGCAATGTTTAAAATATCGATAGGCGTTAATTGGACGGTTAAGATAGATCTAGCGATTAATTAATTATTCGGAGATTAAACAGAGATTAATCAGAGATTAGTTCTAGGCTTATTATAGCTATTTTATGTTTATATAACATTTATATCACAGATTGACAAGAAATCTGAATTGGAGCAGAGGTTTAGAGTGTTTTAGGTGAGTTAGGTGTTTCGAGTTTGAGAGGTAGAAAATGTATTTTTCGATTTTTTCCACTTAAGTTTAATGAAGGGTATTATTGACATTTTATCTTCTTCCTCACATCTGCGAATCCCGAACCTTAATTTTGCGATTGCAACTCAATTTTTTAATCTCTACATCATTTCTTTTCATTTTAGTTGATATTTTGTACTCAAATATTGAAGATCTATGACAATAAATCCGATTTTAGTACTTTAAAGAGCAAAAAATCAAATTTTTTTACGCGGATACTCCGCTGAGCGATTTTCGGCGATTAATCGTAAAAAATTGTTTAGCGTAAAAAAATAAAATATTTATTATTAAAAATTAATATTTTTTTAATATGAATGAAAACTATAAAAAATTAATTATTTAAAAGTAGTTTGCAATTAAGACAAAAGCTGTTTCCAATTTCCACGATAATTGCAAAAAATACTCGTCGAGGGAGTGAGATGTGGAATAATTAGAGACAATCAATGAGGTAATTGATTTCCCGACACTGATTACCATTTTGTTTTTGTGTTTCTAAATTAAAATAGACTCCATTAAATGACAATTACGCGCTTTATGACACTGGTTACTACTACTGTTTGAGTATTTTCCAACCAATCCACACATATGCGTTCGTGTGTGTAATTTTGTATAACCATAATTCTTCTTACATTTAATGAATATTAAACCCAAATATGATTCCATTCCGAAGTAGTCGTGTTCACCTGGCAGATACGTGGTCGATAAATCTACTTTCATTATAGAAACATCTCTACCTTCTTTTTTCTTATAAAAAAAAAAGCAAACAAAGTTCTCTACTATCTTTATGATTTATATAAACTGGATATTTTTATATCTTTTCATTAGACTATATCATCATGTTAACATATGTTGTTATGATCAGGCTGGTTATGATTATGAAACCCTTTTAACAAAAAATCATGTTATGATTATTGTCGCGCCTAGCAACAAATTATTCAATTATAATGACTTAATTATTGGTAATGTGTCGTTGTTACATGCGCCCATACAAATCATGAGCCTGGATATCAACTTAAAATTAGACCCAACTTTTAAATACAAAAATGAAGCAAACATATTCGTAAATTCTGATTACCGCAAACTGCTTAAAGATTACGTAACGAGCGAATGCTTATATAATAACTATAAGTGATAAAGTTGTACTGAGTGATTATTTGGGATTTTCTTAATGTAAGCACATTTGTGTTAATGTTAAATAATTTGGTTATGGTTAACTAATTAAATGCATTGATAGTGTGGTTGATAAGTTAGAGGAACAAATTGCGTGGAATTAATTTTCCTTTCATTTTCTCTAAAAATTAACTATTTAGCATAAAAATGTTTTTCTCTAAATTTAATTGGATCTTGCCAAATTAGAAAAAAACAAGCTTAATTTCTTTAAAATTGTTACTCTACCGAAAATGAGAGAAATACGTTGGTTGAAAAAAAACTAATAACACTCCATTTTTTCCATTTATGATTTTTCCTCTACTTCCTCTCTCCTGTTGTAAATTATAACTATAACAAAGTGAGATATATGTGTGTATAATATATATATATATTTGTGTTTTATAATATAAGATAAAGAAGACGAGAGAGAGAGGGAGAAAATGAGAAGGAAGACTTCTTAATTGTCATTCCATAAATACATCTCCTATATATAGGAGGAGAAGGTCGGTTGAATATCTTTCTAGAAGACATAAATATTAAAAAAACTAGTGAATTGATAAGTATTATTATGGATATTTATTTATTTATAATACTCCCCCTTAAATATCCATTTATGTTTTGATATTTTTATATTGCCTCGTTAAAAACCTTATCATGGAAAAATCCAGTGGGACAAAAACCATGACAAGGAAAAAAGAGTACAGTCTCCCCCTGGAAAAAATATATATAATCTTTTCTTTAGAAGTCTCGTAGATGGTGCATCCCGATACTCTGAACATGTTTCCGGAATGTTGTAGTCGGAAGCGCCTTTGTGAATAAATCTGCTACGTTGTCACTTGAACGAATATATTGAACATCAATCTCCTTCTTCTCTTCGAGTTCCCGAGTGTAGGAGAAAAATCTTGGAGGAATATGTTTCGTCCTATCGCTCTTGATGTATCCTTCTTTGATTTGGACAACACATGCAGAATTATCTTCAAATATAGTCGTCGGCTCTTTGTTGGTGGTTATTCCGCTTGCTTCTTGAATATGTTGAGTCATTGATCTGAGCCATACACACTCTCTGCATGCTTCATGAAGTGCAATGATTTCGGCATGATTCGAAGAAGTAGCAACCAAACTCTGTTTCTGAGACCGCCATGAGATTGCAGTTCCACCAATTGTAAAAACGTACCCAGTTTGCGAACGAGCTTTATGCGGATCTGATAAATAACCTGCATCTGCAAAACCAACAAGACCAACCTCGGGGTTTCTTGAATAAAATAATCCAAAATCAATCGTACCTTGAAGGTAACGGAATATGTGTTTTATTCCGTTCCAATGTCTACGAGTAGGAGATGAACTGTATCTTGCAAGTAGATTAGTAGCAAAAGCTATATCTGGTCGAGTACAATTAACAAGATACATAAGTCCACCAATAGCGCTCATATAAGGTACTTCTGGACCTAATATTTTCTCACCATTTTCACAAGGTCGAAATGGATCCTTGAAAACATCAAGCGATCTATTAACCATTGGAGTACTCAAAGGAGTCGCTTTATCCATATTAAAGCGTTTTAACACTCTTTTGGTGTAATTTGATTGATGCACAAAAATTCCATTTTTGAGATGTTCAATTTGAAGCCCTAGACAAAATTTTGTCTTTCCAAGGTCTTTCATTTCGAACTCCTCTTTCATATGAGTTCTTGCATCATCAATTTCCTTTTGAGTTCCAATTATGTTCAGGTCATCTACGTATACTGCAATGATCACAAATCCTGATGAGGATTTCTTAATAAACACGCAAGGGCATATCGCATTGTTAATGTATCCTTTACTTAACAAATATTCACTTAAGCGATTATACCACATACGTCCGGATTGCTTTAATCCATAGAGTGATCGTTGTAATTTGACCGAACATATTTCCTTAGATGATACTTTTGATCCTTCTGGGATCTTTAATCCTTCTGGGATTTTCATGTATATATCAGTATCAAGTGATCCATAAAGATATGCAGTCACAACATCCATTAGGTACATTTCTAAATTCATAGATGCCGCCAAGCTCATTAAGTACCTAAATGTGATTGCATCCATAACCGGAGAATATGTCTCTTCATAATCAATTCCCGGTCTTTGAGAAAAACCTTGTGCCACAAGCCGGGCTTTATATCGTGTGACTTCGTTCTTCTCATTTCTTTTTCGCACAAAGACCCACTTATATCCGACTGGGATTACATCTTTTGGTGTAATGACTATAGGTCAAAAAACATCTCTTTTATTAAGAGAGTCTAATTCATTTCTCATGGCCTTTTGCCATTTTTCCCAATCAGATCTTTCGTGGTATTCTGATATAGACTTTGGGTTTGGATCATCTTGATCAATTTCTTTAGATACAGAGAAAGAGAATATTCCATCAGTATCATCGATTTCATCTCTAACCCATATTTTCCCATTTTGGGCATAATTAATGGAAATCTCATATATTTCTGTATCATTTTCATTTTCTTCCTCTGGTTCTTCCGGAACCCTTTCATACATATCTTCTGGATATTTTTCTTTATATGGTTCCTCTAGAACCTTCTCATTTTGTTCTCCCAATTTCTTTTTCTTTCGAGGATTTTTATCCTTTGAGCCCATCGGCCTTCCCCTCTTTAATTGAACCTTAGGTTCATTCGCTTTGTTTCCATCGATTTGTTCTTCTGGAACATTGATTCTTGATGGAACATTGGCAGCGGGTATATATGATTTTGTCACCCTTTTTGTATTTGTGAACGCATCAGGTAACTGGTTTGCCAAATTTTGCAAGTGTACAATTTTCTGAACTTCCAACTCGCGTTGTTTTGTAGGGGGATCAAGATGCACTAAAGATGGTGCACACCAAGTAATATCTTTTGGAATTCCTTTAATTCCTCCCCCTAACGCTGGAAATTCATCTTCATAAAAATGGCAATCGGCAAAACGTGCCGTAAACATATCACCAGTTTTTGGTTCAAGATATCGAATTATACTTGGTGACGTATACCCGACATATATCCCAAGTCTCCTTTGAGGTCCCATTTTTGTTCTTTGTGGCGGAGCTATAGGGACATAAACCGCACATCCAAAAACACGAAGATGGGATATATTGGGTTTTTGGCCAGATGGTAACTGTAATGGGGAATATTTATTATATGCACTTGGTCTAATCTGGACCAATGCCGCAGCATGCAATATAGCATGTCCCCATACATGAATTGGGAGATTTGTTCTCAAGATTAACGGTCTTGCAATGAGTTGCAACCGTTTAATTAAACTTTCAGCCATGTCATTTTGTGTATGAACATGGGGAACTGGGTGTTCAACATCAATCCCCATTGCCATACAATAATTATTGAAAGCTTGTGAAGTGAATTCACCGGCGTTATCAAGCCTAACTTTCTTTATGGCATAATCAGAAAATTGTGCTTTTAATCTGATTATTTGGGTAATGAATTTTGCGTAAGCCGTATTCCGTGTTGTCAACAGACACACGTGTGACCATCTACTCGATGCATCAATTAATACCATAAAATAGCGAAACGGCCCGCATGGTGGTAGTATAGGTCCACATATATCACCATGTATTCTCTCTAAGAATACTGGGTTTTCATTCCCAACTTTAGCCGGTGATGGCCGAGTTATTAATTTTCTTTGAGAACATGCGGAACATGAAAAATCTCTAGATTGAAAAATCCTTTGGTTTTTCAATGGATGTCCGCTAGAGTTTTGCACAATCCTTCTCATCATGACTGATCCTGGATGCCCTAACCTTTCATGCCATATTTGAAATATATTAGTAAACTGCTGGTTTACTACAGCATAGGACTCAGTATATAAATCTTTGTGCAATATAATCCAGAAGACATCATTGGTAATTTTTCCAATATATGATTCTTTCCTGACGTAATGCAAAGATATTCAATGCCATTCATATTCTTCGTCTCGATATGATATCCATTTTTCCGGATATCTTTGAAACTTAATAAATTTCTGTATGAACTGGGGGAATATAATGCATCATTTATCTCAAACTTTGTTCCCCTTGGCATTGAAAACCTGGCTTTTCCTGAGCCCATAATAATATTTGCATTACCAGATACAGTACTCACGCTTCCGGCGGAGTCTTTTAAATTCAGAACAGAGAAATACTTTTTATCTCTTAGTATTGTGTGCGTTGTCGCACTATCTGCCAGACATGTATCTCCGTCCATGATCTCAAGTTCTGACATTGTCTGGTATAACAATATTAATCAGAGATGCATGAATAAAAAGAAACGAAATTTTATGTACCATGAGGTTAGAAAATTATTTTAAAAATATTTTACAAAAACTATTTTAAAACTATTTTACAAAATTGTTTCAAAAATATTTTACAAACTTATTTTAACAAAATAGTATAAAACCTATTTTACAAAATTATTTTTCAAAATTATTTTAACATCATACTGTAAAATAAAAGCATATAATACAAAATGTTTAAAACTAAAAGCATATTATACAAAGTACATAAAAATACTAGCATCATGTCTTATAGATTTAGTTATCATTTCTTTCTGTTGATACTTCAGGATCAACAAGAAAATCAGCAACATCGAAATGAGCATCATCATTGAGACCGTTAAAGGAAGGTCCAGCTTCATCAGTGATGAAATTTGTTTCGACATTCGTCTTTGCCTTTTGTGACTCTTGATACAGATCGGCCAAATGTTTTGGCACACGACATGTTCGTGCCCAATGGCCTTTCATGCCACATCTGTAACAAGCACTCTCCGTTTTTCTTTTATTTATGCGGCCAACAACATTTCCCAGAGAATTTTGGTTGGCTTTCAATGTGCCGGAGTTATCTGACTGGAATCCTCTTCCTTGTCCTCGGCCTCGTCCACCACTTCTGCCACGTCCGCGTCCACGGCCTCTACCGCGACCACGCCATCGTCCTCGAAAATTATATGTATTGGATGCTACCACATTCTCTTCTGGGAATGGAGCCGATCCAGTTGGACGAGATTCATGATTCATTATAACAATTTCATTATTTTGTTCAGCGACAAGAAGAACTTGCATTAAATCCGAGTATCGGGTAAATTCCCTTGCCCGATATTATTGCTGGAGGACTACGTTTCTTGGATGAAATGTTTGGAGAGTTTTCTCGATCATATCAAAATCACTTATACTTTCTCCACATAACATCATCCTCGAAGTAATTCCGAACAAAGCGGAATTATATTCGCTTACACTTTTGTAATCTTCAAACCGCAGATTCAGCCACTCATGTCTTGCCTTTGGTAAGATCACATATTTCTGGTGATCAAACCTATCTTTGAGTGACAGCCAAAGATCTGCGGGATTATCTTTCATAATATATTCATCTTTTAACGTATCATGAATATGGTGGCGGAGGAATATCATGGCCTTTGCCTTTTCCTCATCAGACGTGACCTTCCATTTATCAATGGTGTCAAGAAGTCCACTTGCTTTTAGATGGATCTTTGCACCTACTGCCCATGTCAAATAATTTTTTCCAGATAAATCAAGGGCAGCGATCTCAAGTTTTGCCAAGTTTGACATGATAACTATATAACAAAATTTTAAATATCATATTAAAATTCAATTTTAAATAATTATGATAAAATAGGTGCAATAATAATAACAACATAATTTTAAAAATAAAAATAAAAAAATAGGAGGCAAAGCCTTCCATATAAATGATAAATAAATAACAGAACATAAATAAATAACATAAAATAAATAACGGTAAGAAAATAATAATAAAAAATAATAGGCATAATTCTCAACATAATCAAGGAGGAAGAGCCTACCATGGGATTATGGAGACATAAAATTTTAATTGATCAAGGAAGCAGCGCCTACCATAATAATGATCAATTTTGAAAAGACATAGCCTATTATATACCTTTTCCACTGATAGTGCGGAGGCAGAGCCTAACATAATATTATGAGGAGGAGGCAGAGCCTACCACTCCATAAATAATAAATAAATTAAAAAGTAAATTGAATAACACAAAAATTAAAATCTTACCCCTTTGGTATGGCAGAAGATATGATTTAACAGTATGGATATAGAGTCGTTCGTGCTGATAACGTGTTGTAAATTATAACTATAACAAGGTGAGATATATGTGTGTATAATATATATATATTTGTGTTTTATAATATAAGATAAAGAAGACGAGAGAGAGGGAGAAAATGAGAAGGAAGACTTCTTAATTGTCATTCCATAAATACATCTCCTATATATAGGAAGAGAAGGTCGGTTGAATATATTTATAGAAGACATAAATATTAAAAAAACTAGTGAATTGATAAGTATTATTATGGATATTTATTTATTTATAATATCTCTCAAATTATTTGTGAATGATCAAATATTACTAAAAAATGCATGGTATTTTTTAATCGCAATTTAATATTGTAGGTTCACTTGGGTGTATATATATATATATACACTTTTGGTGTACGAATCATTTGACAATTGTCAAATGTGTAAAACAGCTGGAGCCCATTCTCATTATGTGTTTATTTATCGATTTCAATATACATGAAAGTGACACTTCTGTCAAAAGAGAATCAACTCTTGTTTCATACAAATATCTTCTTCTTACTCCTTTTTTCCATTAATTTCACTTGGCGATTGCCGTCGTAGATTTTCTTTGCTTACTCCACCAATCAGAATGATCCACGTCATCTCGTGTTTTAGACTCAGAATATCGCCTTTATCTATTCTTCTTCTGCAATTCTTCAAAATCAAACTTAAAGCGTGAATTAGACACATATTAGAGTCCCGTTGAGAAAACTTAAGAAAAAAACAGAAAAGGAGTAAGATATTATTATAGCCGTAATAATTGTTAGATAATATAATACGAAACGCTAAATGCAAATAGAAAATTTTCCATTAGTTTGCGTTTGACGTTAACGTTTACTAGCTGAAAAACTTGCAACATATTAAATCGTAAAGAACTTAGTTGTATCAAACGGAATTCATATATTTGCCTTTTACCTGAACATCTTTTTACAAAATGTGAAATGCAAACATTTTTTTTACTTTTTCGTAAAATATCATTGCAAAATACGAACATAAACAACAAGTGCAAAAATAAAAGGTTCTTCTATTGTTTGTGTTTGGTGCTTATATCTACCATTAACAATAGAATTTTGGCCAAAATGTTAAAAGTCGTGGATTCACTTTCACACTAAACGTGAACACGAATGCAAACAACACAACCAAAGTCTAACCATAGCCTAAATCCTAATCATCATTCGGAGAACACCTCTTTAAGTAACTGGTCTACGGCTCGCTTGGAATTACATTAAAGAAATGGTAGATCTCTTCGATGTCAACTACCCCGATCTCTGTCGAACAAGTTGCGCAAAAGACCGGGTTCAGTCTTTCGTTGTCTGCGGAGCCAGTTTCTTGCTTCTCTGAATCTCTCGTTCTTTTACCAACTTTTGATGGTATTGCATTGGGTTGGAAAACTCTGTCTTTGTCTACTTCGCAATTGACAACAAAGACTGCCCTGTACTGTGTCACGTACTGTTCATGCCTGCAAAGTTTCACCAACTTGTCTCAATCTGATATCCGCGGTTAATAGTTCTAAAACAAGTTCCAATGTCGACAAGTTGATTCACACCGCCCAAACAAAGTTCAAAGGGACCAAAGTTTTAAACAAGACTGTAATCACTGAACTGAAGAGGACAGACGCAAAAAGAGCATATTCTAAACCGTAGCTTCGAGGGTTGTGATAAGTCTCCTCGTGTTTGTGTGCATGAGCATTGTAACTAGCCTTTCAAGGTCAAAATTAGGAATCATCTTGTTAATCAAGTCGTTAACCGGTTCGAATCCTATCAAGATTGTCATTCTTAAACAAAATCTTTAGACTTTCACATGTTGACTATATCTAGAGCCAGTAACATATGGTCATATTCTAAATCAAGTCACTATCAGCCTATTCATCAGGAAGTAAACACATGGGTGGGGATTGAGCAAGTTAACCCTAAACTAAAGAAAAACAGCGAAATGCTAGCAAAGTTGAGTAACAAAGATTCAATTATGCTTCTAATGAATTCATAAATGTTCAAAGAAATGAAAATTTTACCTTTGACACTCGTAGCAGACAGTGGTGAAACAAGCTGGACAGCTAAGCACAGCATCAGAAGTACGGCCATCTCTTTTCTTAGCCATCCATTGCTCATCTTTGTCGTCGAGATCCGAATCATATAACTCTGGTTTGATGGAGTAATCGATCTCTTCGTCGTCCGAAACTGTTTACGAAACAAGGAGACACAAGAAGCAAGGCTCATCAAATCAATGTACAAAAAATAAGTAACGTTTTCTTCTTCTGGCTCTTTACTAAACAAGAGTTCTGCTTCTGCATAACTGCATAAAGCTATGTAGCTTGAAAACAAGAACACCAATCTCAGTAATTGCAAGAAACCCTAGAATACTGAGGAAACAATTGGCTACGCAGAGTAACGCATGGCAAAATCAATTACGCACAACGATTCAGAAACCTGGGTAAATTTCCCTCAATTTGGGGAAGATTAATCCAAATCACTTGGTTCAATGTGATGAAATGAAAACAGAAGATTAAGATAGATCACCATACGAGAAATCTACAGAATAAGAAACGAATGAGTCGAATCGGCCGAAGAATGAAAAGAGGGTTTAAAGAGAGCGAAATGACAAATTGAGGCTGAATCATACCCGTTTTCTGTGAATTGGTCGGAGAATCCATGGTTATAAGATTTGATCGTCACTGATTGCTCAGCCTCAAGCTCCGGTGGTGAGGCAAATCGGAGAATTGCCAGACGAAGGAGATGACACACTACGAAGTTTGATAAATCTCGAAGGGTTCTAATACAATTACAAAGTCAAGTACTAATGGCTGTCTTGGATCCAAGAGATTGTTGGGCCTTTATAATAAATAAAGCCCATTTTGATTTTTTTTTTTTTTTCTTTTTCTTCTTTAAGGTCAAACCGAATATATATTTTTAAACAAGTCACAGTGTTTGAGTAACCCTAAAAAAATATGTTTTAGTCACTCATAACAAATTAACAAAAGCTAGTTTAGGGTTTTTGTTATCTTCAAAAACAAGTCACGGTGTTTGAATAGCCCTAAACAAAATACAACGTTACAATATAAATAGCAAAATGAAGTAATCTACAAATAGAATAGAGACGGTTAATTACAAAAGGAAACCATAGTTTGTTTTCATCAACAGATCAACTAAATGCATAATCCATATTCGGTATAAATAAGAGCAAAGTAGATCATTTTTTTTTCCACACAAAACAAAGCTTAAACACCATATACAAATCTAACAAGAAGATTAAAAATGGCCAGTGTGAAAGTTATTTCATTTGCTTTGCTTCTTGTCCTCTTCTTCACCGTTGGTACGTTATCTTTGTTATAAAAATTTGCACATTCTAATCTTCTTTCTTTTTGTATTGTCTATAAAAATTTGTTTTGTTAAACATGTACTTTATCATTAGTGACTGAAAAATGAAAAGGAGAACAAGACAAAAGACATGCAATTTTAATATTTTGGTGTTGTGTTTTATTTTGGCAGATGTTGAAGGATATATTGTAGAAAGTAGTAATTCGTTGTGTTGCAACACTCACCCGAAATTTGGAAAGTGTAACCCAAGCTATGACACAGAGAGATGCAACACTTGGTGTCTTAATGGATGCGACAATGGCAGAGGCGGTTCCTGCAAACCTCTTTCTTATGGAGCACACCAATGCCACTGTTTCTGTTAAGTCACAAAATGATGAAGAAATATGCCACTGATTTAATTATGTCTATGTTGTGGTATTTGCGCATTTGTTTGATCATGAATTTATGGGGAAAACGTACTAATTCTCCCTCAAAATGTCCATATCTCTTCAGATAGACCCGGAAAACTATTCGCGTACTACTTCCTCCCCCGAAATTAATATTAGACTCGTATTTTCCCCTAATTCTAGGTTTGGTCGGTTAATAACAAAACTGATCGTAAACCAACGACTGCGGCTTGTAAACCAAAATCGAGACCTGACAAGATAAAAAACTGATCCGAACCCATTTTCGTTTACCCAGAAACAAAAATCCCCAAATCTCCAAACTTTGAAAAACCCTAATTCTTCAAGTTTGAGAATTAAAAATAATTTTTTTTTAACGAAACAGTGTGGTTTTGAAGAAGGAAGCATACGATAGAGATACACTGGACACGTCTAGTTGCTCGCAACCACAAACGAAAATGAACAAAATATTCTTCTCTTCTCTTCGCTTGCGACTCCATTGGAGAAGAAGAAGACTATGCTTCTCTTGCAACCTCCACTTGTTTCAACTCGATTTCATTCCCTCTACTTCATCACTCGCCGTCCCTTCCCCTTCTTCCGACCACCCATTTCCGCCACCGCCTTCTCTGCTTTCCCATCATCATCATCATCATCATCATCTCCGTCTTCAATCTCCTCCTGGAATAATTTGGATTCAAGGGAAGAGGAAGAAGACGACGATGAATCTCTTCCCTCCCGTCGTTACGACTTCTCTCCGCTTCTACAATATCTCTCCAGACTCGGACCCATCGAGTTAGTCTTAGAGGAATCGGACTCTGTTACTTCGCCGAAATCTCTTGACCCGGCGGAATTTCACCTCGCAGAGTCATACAAGCCGGTACCAGCACCGTACTGGCACTCGTTACTAAAATCGTTATGCTCATCGTCGTCATCTCTAGGTTTAACTTACGCGCTCGTCTCATGGCTTCAAAAACACAACCTCTGCTTCTCATACGAGCTTCTCTACTCTATTATCATCCACGCTCTTGGTCTTTCCGAGAAGCTTTACGAAGCTTTCCTTCTTTCTCAGAAACATACCTTAACACCTTTGACTTACAATGCATTGATTGGTGCTTGTGCTCGAAATATGACATTGAGAAAGCTCTTCATTTAATCTCTAGGTTGCGTCAAGATGGTTACCAATCCGATTTTGTTAACTATAGCTTGGTTATTCAGTCAATTACGGTTTACTGTTTCTAATCGGTCATCAACGACAAACCAACGGTTTAGTTTTCTAAAACAGATACTTGATCTATAGTAAACCAACTTTTACCGATTTGGGATGAAATAAGCGTCTCATATTCATTTTGGGTGGAGATAAACGTTTAATTTTATTCTGTGGGGAAATACGAGTCTAATATTAATTCTGGGGGAAGTAGTACGCGAATAGTTTTTCGGATCTATCTAAAGAGATATGGATATTTTGAGAGGGAATTTCCTGAATTTATGTTGTTTGTATGAATAACACTTGACTTAATAATAAAAATAAAGAGCTTAAAAAGCTTTAACTTATTTTATGTTTTTATTTGTTTTCTCAAACCAATAACGATATAAATATCAAAACTACACTAATAGTCAGTAGCTTGTCTTAAAAAAAAAATGAGGACGAAATCGAATGATATTTTGGAAAGGGTCATATTACATTCTATGATTTCCAACATAGATAAATATATGGATTTATGATCGCATAATCAAATGGTTTTAGTCCATAACCTCTTAACCATTAACAAAACCGACACTACAACTAACTTATTTCTTAATGCACACACAAAGCAGTAATCTTAAGAACAATAAGCAACCGTCCTTACTGTTTTTTGTGACTCTATAAAAAGTTATCATAATTCCTTTTTTATTGGCATACATATTATATTTGGTTTTAGAACCAAAATATAGTAAAGGCAAAAGCATTTTAGTCATAAATTACAATCAGTTAACCCTTCTTTAAATTTCATAATTGATTTTCAAGTTGTAAAATTTCCTTTGAAATGTCATTTTAAAAAAAGTAAATATGCTACATATAAAATGCTTACGTAGAGATCATATTTGCGAAAATGTAAAGCAACCCGCAGAGTTCTACATCTATGGCGAGGTGATAGCACTGTAGCAAATTTTGAGGGTTTCTCGATTTTGGTCCGGCAACGGCGGTTTCCAAACGTATGCCGAATCCGTGTTTGTAGTCTTAGATTTCTTTTCTTTGTGTTGTGATTTTCAGATTTCATGGGGGATTGGTTGAGATTAGATCTGTTTCTTTTAGTTTGGATTTCGTTGGGTTGGTGATGGACTTGGATCTGGTAGAGATCCGGTTGGTGGGTTTGTTTTCTCCGGTGCTGGTCTTTGTTGGGAGGGGTTCGGTTGGTCAGGTTTTGTCGGGCTCGCGACTCCTCTCTTTTGACTTCCGCTTGGAGTTGATGTCACCTGTGTCGATTGCTTCTCTTCGTAGTTTAGGTGGCGGCAAGGGGCTTGTTGCTGGATTGAGATCTGAGAACTCAGTGTGGTCAGTTTGTGGAGCTGGTGGTTATAGCCAGCATTGCTTTCTCCTTGTTGTCGATGGGTGGAATCTTTGTTGTTGGACTGGGTTCGTGGTTTAGGCCCTTTCGTATGGATCCTATGTTCGATGCGAGTTTCCTTCTTTGTGATCTTGAAGGACATTTCTGGTTGATCTCATCCCTTTGGGCCGACCTTCTTGTTGGCTCTGTTTTACTTGTGTGAGTTAGGGTTCTTTTGGACGAGGAGATGTACTTTTTGTTGGTCCCAGACGTTTGTTTGTGGTCTGTGTTTTTGGTTGGTTACAGAGGTTGGTTTGGTGTTCTCGTTTAGATTCGGTGGTCAGGTTATACTTGCCTTGGCGTCGCTGTCTCCTCTGTTTCCCGAGTTCTATGGTAAGACTACTCGACGTTAATTGGCTCTTTGTTCTGCTGCCTTCATCTCCCTGCCTTATTTGCCGCCTCTTCTGTCTGCTGGTTAAGTTAGTCCTAGATCCGCGTTATGGTTCTTTTGGTGTATGGACGTGCCTCAAGGTTTAGGTTTTGTTCTGATGTTATGTTTGTTGGCTCAGAATTGGCTCTTCATGCTACTTGGTTTAGTGTGTGGATGTGCTTTTGGCTTCGTCGCTTGAGTTTGGGTTTAATTCTTTGCTTTCCTCTTTAATCAAATATCTATCTTCTTTGTTTTAGTTTTTATGTATCCCGATGACAAAAATTTGTTTCTTTGAAAATCCTTGTTTCCTTAGGTTTTGATATTGTTTGTATCTTGCGTGTTTCGACTATATTCGACCATTATATATAACACTAGATGTAAAAAAAAAAAAAAAAGAGATCATATTTGCGATTAGAATAATAAATCGAAGAAAATTGAGTGCTTTAGGTTGACTTTGGTCAACTCTCAAAACCGCGTCTGCGAAAACGCTCGTTTCGAAACTCAATTTTCCAAAACTGCAAAAAGCCAAACACAGCCTTCAGGTGCCAAAAACGGGGTTTTAGAGAAAAAACAAAATCACAGTGCGAAAAGGGTTTTTGGTCTTTGATCGTCTTCTCTAATGGCCTTTTCGAGAATCGCTCTTCTTCACCAGCGATTCTCTAGACAACAACGCCAATTCCAAAGACCTTTCACTACGAAGCTTGACAACAGCAGATTTCTTCATCCCAATCAATCCAAACTTGCCCAAAACCTAATCACGATCTTCACAAGACAACATTTTTCACCAGAAGACCCTGAGTTACTGAGACTCACTCCAGAGCTCAACACTAAGGTAGTTGAAACCGTCTTGAATGGATTCAAAAGGTGGGGGTTGGCTTATCTGTTCTTCAATTGGGCTTCGAAACAGGAAGGTTATAGAAACGATATGTATGCTTACAATGCCATGGCTTCTATCCTATCACGTGCTCGACAAAATGCTTCACTGAAAGCTTTGGTCGGGGATGTTCTGAGTTCTCGCTGTTTGATGTCTCCTGGAGCGTTAGGGTTTTTCATTAGGTGTCTGGGTAATGCTGGGCTGGTGGAAGAAGCAAGTTTTGTTTTTGATCGAGTTAGAGAGATGGGTCTTTGTGTTCCGAATGCTTATACTTATAACTGTTTGTTAGAAGCGATTTCTAAGTCGAATTCTAGCTCGGTTGATTTGGTAGAGGCTAAGTTGGAGGAGATGAGGAATTGCGGGTTTCAATTCGATAAGTTTACTCTTACACCAGTTTTGCAGGTTTACTGTAGCACCGGGAAGGCTGATAGAGCGGTTAGTGTTTTCAATGAGATTCTTAGTCGAGGTTGGCTTGATGAACATATTTCAACGATCTTGATTGTATCATTTTGTAAATGGGGTCAGGTGGATAAAGCTTTTGACTTGATTGAGATGCTCTTAGAACGCCATATAAGATTGAACTATAAGACATATTGTGTTTTGATTCATGGGTTCGTAAAGGAGTCTCGGGTGGATAAAGCACTTCAGTTGTTTGAGAAAATGCGTCGGATGGGTATGAAGGCTGATATTGCGTTGTATGATGTGTTGATAGGAGGACTTTGCAAGCATAAAGATCTTGAGATGGCTTTGAGTTTGTATTTGGAGATCAAAAGGTCAGGAATTCCACCTGATAGAGGAATATTTGGAAAGCTAATACGTTCATTTTCTGAAGAAAGTGAATTAAGTCGGATAACAGAAGTGATAGTTGAAGATATAGACACAAAATCTGTGATGCTTCTTTACAAATCATTGTTGGAAGGGTTTATTAGGAATGATTTGCTGCACGATGCTTACAAATTTATTCAGAACCTCATGGGAAATCATCAGTCGGATGGTGTATCTGAGATTATTAAGCTTCTAAAGGATTATAATAAAGCAATGCTCCCAGATTCTGATTCTGTTAGCATTGTGATTGATTGCTTAGTCAAAGCTAGTAAGGTCGATATGGCAGTGACCTTGTTACATGATACTGTCCAGAACGGCCTTACTCCAGGTCTTATGATGTACAACAACATAATTGAGGGAATGTGTAAAGAAAAAAGGTTGGAAGAAAGCTTGAAACTCTTGGGGGAAATGGAGGACGCCGGAGTTGAACCAAGTCAATTCACGCTTAATTGTATCTATGGTTGCTTGGCTGAACGATGCGATGTTGCAGGAGCGCTCGACCTGCTGAAAAAGATGCGTTTTTATGGATTTGAGCCATGGATAAAGCATTCGACCTTCCTTGTAAAAAAACTGTGTGAGAATGGGAGGGCTGTTGATGCTTGCAAATACCTCGATGATGTGGTTGGAGAAGGCTTCCTTGGTCACATGGTTGCCTATACTGCTGCGATTGATGGTCTAATTAAAAATGATGGAGTAGATAGAGGTTTAGAGTTATTCCGAGACATATGTGCCAAAGGTCATTCCCCTGATGTGATTGCATATAATGTATTGATAAAGGCTCTCTGTAAAGCATATAGAACTACGGAAGCTGATAACCTGTTTAACGAAATGGTATCAAAGGGACTAAAACCCTCTGTTGCTACTTATAACAGTATGATAGATGGATGGTGCAAGGAGGGTGAGATTGATCGGGCCATGTCTTGTATTGCGAGGATGTATGAGGATGAGAAAGACCCTGATGTTATTACTTACACGAGCTTAATCCATGGGCTATGCGCAAGTGGAAGACCTAGTGAAGCTATCTCTCATTGGAATGAAATGAAGAGTAAACATTACTGTCCAAATAGAATTACTTTCATGGCACTTATTCAGGGTCTTTGCAAATGTGGCAGGTCTAGTGAAGCCTTAGTTTATTTTCGTGAGATGGAAGAAAAGGAAATGGAGCCTGATTCAGCTGTTTACTTATCGCTTGTTAGCTCTTTTCTGTCAAGTGAAAACATCAGTGCAGGATTTGGGATATTCAGAGAGATGGTTCATACAGGAAGATTTCCTGTGTCATTAGATAAGAACTATCTGCTTGCTGTTGATGCTACAAATAAGTTTGTGGAAGACTTTAGGACATCATGTTATCTTCCAGGTCTAATAAAGGACGGCAAATTTCCAATTGTAGCTGCCGTGATTAGAAAATGAGGCAAACATTTGGAATTGAAACAGAGGATACTTGCTGAGATTGGTTGCAGGGCTTTTCAGCTAATGATTTGAAACCGATAAGAAGCTGCCCCTTGTTGCTAATCTTGGTTTGATGCCATGGACCCAGCTCCTTCATACAAGGTATTGCTCTGGATTGAGATTTTCTTTTTCTGTCTTCTTAACGTTATGCGTATACATCTGAATTGAGAAATAGCTTCTATGGATATGTTTGGATCATTACTAGAAAGGCTAATGTTGATGTTACAATTACAGGCGCAGAGGTGGTGTGTACTAATCTGGATCAGTACTTCATCGACTCTTAAAACTATGACTTAAACGAAAGTTAGTAGGCCTAAACCTGTTATACAAACTTCTGATATTCAATACCGGTCCTCAACGAGTTACTCATAGCTCTGCGCAATGTTCAAGCTCAGAATAGTTGCATTTAGTTTGTGGATTGAAGATGAAATTCAAGATATTAACCTGAGATGCATACCAGGATTAGCCAGTTGGATAAAGCAGGAAAAGCTTTGTGTCTATAAAATCCAGAGGTTAGCTTGCTGCTTTGTCTGTTTACTTGCTAAATTCCTTACTAAATCTCTTTCAGACCATTTAGAAAGAACTCGGAATACACCATTCTGTTTATTCGTCTGTTAATATGTGTGCTTCTTTGTAAAAGAGAATTGTGACCAAATCCGAAATAACAAAAAAAAGGGTTCGTTGTGTTCCATTTAAAAAATGTTTGGGTAATTTAAGAGGAAAAAAAAGTCAAGGTGCATTTGTCCAAAGTTAGAAAACTCAGGGATTCATTTACAATTTACAAGTTGTTTTAAATCGCGTAGTAAACCGACTCCGACTCGATCCAAACGGAA
This sequence comes from Arabis hirsuta, assembly GCA_964056655.1. Lineage (NCBI taxonomy): Eukaryota > Viridiplantae > Streptophyta > Magnoliopsida > Brassicales > Brassicaceae > Arabis > Arabis hirsuta. Next base: position 4,904,031 of record OZ053302.1, on the reverse strand, counting down.
ATCGAAATGTTTGAAATTCTTCAGCGACGAGTGTCAATGTAAAGAGGTTAATGTTGAAATCATCGTCGTCTCTCTTGACGAAATCGATTCTGCTTCACCGATGCAAATCAATGTCGGAGCTGAACAAAACACACGCCCTCCTGATCATACTCGGTCTCTCCGAGGAAGAACCTTTTGCTTCTCGAACTCTGGCTTTCTCTGCTCTGTCTTCCTCAGGCGACGTCGAATACGCTTACAGATTCTTGTCAAATCTGGCCAATCCTCCGAATTTCGGCTGGAATTACGTAATAAGAGGCTTCTCCAATAGCAAAACCCCCGAGAAAACGATCCGTGTCTATATCCAGATGTTGAGGACCGGTTTTTCACCGGATCATATGACACATCCGTTTCTATTCAAATCGATCTCTCGTATCTCGAACAGAAAAGTCGGTGGGTGTTTGCATTCCTCCGTCGTGAAAACTGGGTTTGAGTGGGATTTGTTCATATGCAATTCTCTAATTCATATGTATGGTTCGTTCAGAGACAGAGCTTCTGCGCGAAAGTTGTTCGATGAAATGCCTGTGAAGAATTTGGTCACTTGGAACTCCATTTTGGATGGGTATGCGAAGTGCGGGGATGTTGTTTCGGCAAGACAGGTTTTTGATGAAATGACTGAGAGAGATGTTGTGTCTTGGAGCTCTATGGTCGATGGGTATGTAAAAAGCGGTGAATATGACGAAGCTTTAGAGATTTTCGATCAGATGATGCAAATGGGTTCATCAAAGGCAAATGAAGTCACTATGGTCAGTGTCTTGTGCGCTTGTGCTCACTTGGGTGCGCTTAATCGAGGAAAGGCCGTACATCGCTATATACTCGATGAGCGTTTGCCCTTAACAGTTATATTGCAGACATCTCTTATCGATATGTATGCTAAATGCGGGTCGATAGGAGACGCTTGGGGCGTGTTTTGTGGAGCATCCGTTAAGGAAACGGATGTATTGATGTGGAATGCTATGATTGGAGGGCTTGCGAGTCACGGGTTCATAAGAGAGTCGCTCCAATTGTATCACAAAATGCAAGAATACAAGATTAAACCAGATGAGATAACATTCTTGAGCTTGCTTGCTGCTTGTTCCCATGGCGGATTAGTGAAAGAAGCATGGCATTTGTTTGCGAGTCTCAAGGAAAGCGGTGTGGAACCAAAGAGTGAGCATTATGCTTGTATGGTCGATGTGCTTTCCCGGGCTGGTCTAGTTAAAGACGCATATGATTTTATATCCCAAATGCCGATAAAACCGACAGGTTCAATGTTGGGTGCTTTGCTTAACGGGTGTATAAACCATAGAAAGTTGGAACTTGCGGAAACAGTTGGAAAGATGCTTATAGAGTTGCAACCGCACAATGATGGTCGATATGTCGGTCTAGCAAACGTTTATGCGATCAACAGGCAGTTTGGTGCAGCTCGGTCTATGAGAAAAGCAATGGAGAAAAAAGGTGTGAAGAAAGTCGCAGGGCACAGTATAGTTGATTTGAATGGAAAATCACATAGATTCATAGCTCATGACAAAACACATTTTGATTCCGAGCAGATCTATGGAGTGATACATCTGCTTGGAACTTGGATGGATCTCATTGTTCACAATGATGAAAGTGAAGACTATCATTGTGACTGTTCTTGATCATATATCTTACCAAAATTACCCATCCTTGCTAGGGAAGATATCATTATCAAACTGATCCAATTCCCACTCATGGTCGACTAGTTTAGAAGAATTCTCAAGTAAATTCGATTTATGTTAGGTCAAACATGTAAACAAAAATCGAATTTGGAAAAAATCGAATTCTCATTGTCAAATCTTTTGGTTATCATCACTCTTTTAATTTGGAAAAAATATCAATTTAGCAAAACAACCCCAAAAGAGTGTACAGCCATCAATGGCGTGGAATTGGGGTTTTTTTTTCTTCTTTTTTTTCTTAAAGGTTTCAAGATGGAAAAAGTGAAAGCTAGTGAAATAAACTTCACTGCTTCAAAAGACCTCTTTCTTTAAAGAGATCATACATCGCCGCTCCGATCTTAGCTGGAGATTCAACAACTTTCACTCCCGCATCATTTAAACTCTTAATCTTGTCCTGAGCCGTACCTTTACCACCGGAAACAATGGCTGCAACAGAAAAAACAAAAACCAGAGACTCAAGTGAGTTAGAGCAACCAACTGCCAAAAGTAATACTCCTAGATGGCTGATGAATATACCTCCAGCATGACCCATTCGGCGACCCGGTGGAGCAGTAAGTCCAGCAATAAAAGCAACAACAGGCTTATCAGTACCACTTTCCTGTTTATATATTAATCAAAAACCCAAAAATTGAGTTTTACTTTTAATAATGAGAATAGAGAGATGGAGAGTTGAAAGTGATTCGCAGTGGTTTATTACCTTTATCAAAGCTGCGGCATCTTCTTCTGCAGTGCCTCCGATTTCGCCAATGAGAACAATACCTGAAACAGCACGCGGTTTAGTAGTTTCCATCTTTCGGGAACAAAAGGTAAAATCTTTCAATTAAGCTACCAACTGCACTAAGAAAAGAGAGGAACTAAAGGAATCGAAGCTTTTCTAATACAAGAATCTTGCAGTCTGAAGAGACCATGTGGTCATTCTACTACATGATCTTTACGGTTAATCTGTTTAGCGGGAATAATGCTTTTGGAAAAACCGTGAAACAGGGTCAAGATAAAGTTAAATGACCGGAGTTCAAAAACATTACCTTCTGTTTGAGGATCAACAAAGAATTTCTCCAAGCAGTCGACAAAGTTTGTCCCGTTAAAAGGATCCCCACCAATTCCTACACAAGTAGATTGACCAAGACCCACTGCAGTTGTTTGGAAAACCTGCATGAAAGTTAAAACGAACGCAATGATTTAGAAATCCTAAGAAAAATAAAGCTTTTATCAAAATCCACAACCATGTTCAATTAGTGAAAATAAAACCAAGAACCATGTGCAATCTAACCAAGGAGTAGTATATACTGAAAAACAAAAATAATTTTCTAAGAGTATGCCAAGGCCAAAGGCTATGGTGAAAAATAACTTGGGAGAGATGGAGACAGATAACAAAACATCAAAGCAAGAGCCGCAAGACATAAAAAAAAAGACCTTACAGCTTCATATGTCAAGGTTCCAGATCGAGAGACAATTCCAATCTTCCCAGGCTTGTGGATGTATCCCGGCATAATTCCAATCTTGCATTCACCAGGCTTGATAATCCCAGGGCAGTTTGGACCAATCAACCTAGTTTTCGATTGACTGTTAAGAGCATGCTTTACACGTACCTACATGAGAACAGCACAAGTTCCAAGTCATAGAGATAATCAGAAGAGCCAATCACATGAGTACTGCAAACAATCGAAGGAGATAACCAACAAAATCAAAGGCATCATGATGATGATATTTACCATGTCATGTTGAGGGATTCCTTCGGTAATGCACACAATAAGATCTAATTCAGCCTCAATACCCTCCATAATCGCAGCAGCAGCAAAAGGCGCAGGAACATAGATCACAGAAGCATTTGATTTCGTCTCAGCCTTAGCTTCAGCAACAGAGTTGAAAACAGGTAGACCTAAGTGTTCTGTTCCACCCTTTTTCGGTGTCACTCCTGCCACCTATTACAGAGCAAAAACACAAACACAAACACAAACAAACTAAATTAGCAAAAACAAGAAGCTTTAAAACAAATCATCAACAACACAGAAAAAAACCCCATTTCATCTCTAAGCTCTAATGGAATCTTAGTGATGAAATAGCAAAAGACTAGTGTGTGCTCATGGTCTAAGAAGTCAGAGAATTCGCAGGTCCTAACCAAGACATTTCAATAACACTTTAATCAGCTAGAAACGAGAATAACACTAATCAATGCAATTCTATTCATGTCAAACTCAATGAAGAAACAACAAATCCGAAGAACAAAAAAGATTTCTCAATAGAGAAACCTACCTAGCAAAAACGAGAACAACCCTAAACCAATCTGAATTCCGTTTCGATTTCATCTGTAAATCAAAATCGGGAACAATGGAGAAATACCCAATTCGAAGTTGAAGAAGAAAACTAAAAAAAAGTTCCATGATTTTACCATTTTGGTGCCGTACTCAATGGCTTGTTCAGTGTGGAAAGTCCCGTTCTTTCCGGTGATACCTTGACACATGACTCGGGTGTTTTTGTCAACGAAAACCGCCGCAGGAGGCGGAGGATCCGACGCAAAGGAGCGAGATTGGATCAACGAACAGAGAGATTGGCACGACGGAAAAACCTCAGAGCCGCCGCTAGAACAACGGCGAGCTTTGGAGGATAAAGATCCGAGAAGCCTTGTGACTTGCCTAGACATGATTATGGCTTACCGATCGGAAGCAACAAGAGACTGCGATCCGAATCAACTTGTGGAACCCTAAACTGTGTGAAGGCGAAAACGAAAATGGAACAAAGACAATTCAGCGAGCTTTTTTGGTTTTGAAGAATCAGCAGATCAAAAGGCGACAAAAGAGGCTTCTTCCTCTAAAGGCTACACTTTTCAGAAATTTAGCCCAAACCCAATATTTCTTGAAAATTTTAGAAAAACAGCGATTGTAAAAATACCACATTTTAAAAATTTTTACAAAATGATATTTTTCAATTTTTTTTTATATTATTTATATTTAGGTTAATTATGTTCTATTAGAATTTAGTTTTGAGTGTTTAAGCAATTTTAGGTGTCAAAACATTTTTTAGAATTTAGAATTTTAAGATATAGGTTTTATAAATCTATAATTAGTGATATTTTTGTAAATGGACACTCTTAAATGGTATTATTACAAATATACACACAAAAAGTGACATTTTTGTAATTGTTCCATATTTCTTCAGACCTTTTTTTCTAGTTAAAAAAATAATAATTGAGTTTATAAATATTTTCACCGAGTTTTTGGGTGTGTTTTTTCTTCTTTTAACTCATTTCTAATAAATAAATCTATAAAATAAAAAAGTAGAACTATCTGAAAAAATGAGAAATACAAACCCGTTTAAGACATAAATTATATGAAGTCGTTAAATAACAAGATAATATAAACTTCATGAATGTCCAATATTGAAAGGAAATGCTTTTTTTTTTGTTGACAAAAAATGCTTTTTTAATATTTAAAATTTAAAAAATAATTTCTTTTTATAAATTTAGATAAAAAATATTGGAAATATAAATCTTAACTCCCCCAATTCCTAGCTAATTATATTCTATTTTTTATGTCACAGTTTTTATTTATATCCTCTATATATTAAAAGAGAATTATTTTTGGATTAATTTGCTTTGGTGTCAAATTTTCAATTTTTTAAAATTTTTAATTAGAAATTAAATTATATTATTAATTATCTACTATAATACTATCTAAACACTCTTCAATCCAATTAATTATCTACTATCTTATTATCCAAACACTAGATAATCACACAATCTTTCCAACCAAATATTACTAGAATTTTTTTTTTTTTAAACAAAAATAAAAGAAAGTTTACTATAAATATTCATTTACTCTTATAATTATCTTAAAATTATAAATTTTAATTCATATTTGCAATCTTTTATTTTATAATAAACCATATTTTTGAAGATTATGATATTAAATAAATACATTTTATTAATAAGTGATATATATTAATTAAAAACTAAAAATTTGTTGTTGTCAATTATTTTACGGGTAAGATACATTTCTATACAAAATAATTGTAAAATTCATATATATAAACAAATATTAGATTCCGTATAATAATTTTTACAATCACTATAAATATTTTTTAAACTTAAGGAAAGAGTGACGTCACTCTAGTGGGTAACTCGCTAGGTGTGTATAGTAAAAACAATTTTGGAAAAAAGGAAAGAGTGACGTCACTAGAAAAAGAAAAAGGAAAAAAGCTTAGAAAACCCGAAAATGAAGATATGGGCCGCGTTTTCATTTAAGCCCAGTTAAATCAAATGATAAACCGACTTTCTTTTTTAATAACGGTCATGAAAACTATATTAGTCGTAGCGATGAAAGCTTCTCTGGAAAATTCTCATAATTTCAATTTTCTTTCTTTCGCTCTCGTTCTCTTCTTCTTTGGAGCGATTTTTAGTTTCTTTCTCCGAAGACAATCATAATTTGTTCTTTTGAATTACTTTGGGTTTCTATCGATTTTGTTTAGTTCACAACGAAGCCCCTCTTTTGAATCTGTTTTTTCTTCGGGTTTCGTTTGATCTTCTTGATAGTGTTTTTTTTTTTAAATTTCAAACCTACTTTTTCCCAGATTTACAAGTTCGATTCGTTATTTTTTAGCAAGCAAAATCCAAAACCCCCCTTCGAAACGGTTTTCAATTTCAAAATTCAAAGTTTTGTTTCTGATTTTACCGTTTCTTGTGAGAAATTTAGGGTTTCTGCAAATCAAAAGCCCTCAATTTGATTTGTGTTTTCTTTGTTTTGCAATTTTGGAGGGCTTTTACCTTCGTGATTGTATTTTTCTTAAATTCGAAACCTTTTTTTTTCTTTCTCAAATTCAGAGTTTCGGTTTAATTTTTTTATTTCGCAAATCCAGAAACCCTCTTTTGTTTGTCGTGTTCTTGCATCTTAGGGTTTCTAATTTCAACAATGTGTTTCTCTTGTAAGATTTTACGTTTATTGTTACTTCTTAGGGTTTGCGATTTCACGCTTGTTTAAAGTTTTCAGTTTTCTTTAAACCCAAAAGAAAGGGACTCAACATTACATGATTGTTGTATGTCCGGTTTCTAACTTGGGAAAATTGTCCCGTATTGTCCGATGTTGCCTAAGGAAAAGAACCAAGCCTAAAGCGGAGAGATATGTTCTTAAGTAAGGCTTGTCAAATTATGATCCAAGATTGGAGAATTCAGTCTCTAGGATCAAACTGCTGGGCTGGGACAGCATCATATTAACTTCAATTTCTGCATTGATCCATCTTTATGAGGTCTTGTTTAATCGATGTCCCGAGGCTGGAAAATTCAATACTCTCTGCTTTCAAAATCAATATCTCGCTGAGCTGGGACAGCTTGATATGATATTCAATAATCTGCTTCTTGATGGAGAGTAAGTACCTTTTCATAAGGAGATTGGAAAACTCAATTGTTCATTTAAAGAAAAGCTTGTTGTGCTGGGACAACAAGATGATATTCAAAAATCTGCAAATTCCGTGGTCGATAGATTGAAAAACTCAAAATTGTTCATTTAAAGAGAACTTGTTGTGCTGGGACAACATTATGTTAGTTCAATATTCTGCATATACGGAGGAAAATTGTCCCGTACTGTCCGATGTTGCCTAAGCAACAGGAGCATTCTTAAAGTAAGGCTTGCCAAAATATGCTTAAAGATTGGAGAATTCAGTCTCTGGGATCAATCTATGTTCAACATTCTGCATATAAACCTTCAAATTCTGCATCGATCCGTCTTTAATAAGGCTTGATCACTCGATTTTATGAGACTGAAAAATTCAATACTCTGCTTAACTCAATCTCTCGATGACCTGGGACAGCTTGATATGATATTCAAATTCTGCTTCTTAGTGGAGAATAAGAACCTTTAATAAGGCTTGGTTGAGATTGAAAAACTCAATTGCTCGTATAAAGAGAGCTTTGTTGTGCTGGGACAGCAAGATGATATTCAACATTCTGCATATTCAGTCCTTTAAATAAGGCTTGGTCGAGATTGAAAAACGCAGTTGTTCGTTTAAAGAGAGTTTGTTGGGCAGGGACAACATTATCTTAGTTCAATATTCTGCATATATGGGGAAATTGTCCTTTTAAGAAGGTTGGTCTAATGATCTGCTAAAACCCTTATCTACCAGGGCTGGGAGTGGGACAAGCATGGTAATATTCAGTTCTGCATATAGATGGAGAGTAAAGCTTCTTTAGAAGCTTGTCTAATGATGTCCTAATGGGAAATTCAAATGTCTGCTTAACAGTCTAATAATCTATGTATCTTGCTAGGCTGGAAAAGCAACATAGATGGAGGAAAAAATGTTCTTTAGTATGAGCAGATACAATACAACATCAATATAAGTTTCTGCAAAATTTATAGAGCTTGTTAAGCTGGGACAGCATGGTAAACTGTTCAGTCTTGTGCATATTAATGGGGAGTAAATCTGCATAAGGCTCGTTAAAAACAAAAAACAAAAAGGGACAACATGCATGCATATAGATGGAGAGTCAATGTTCGTTTAATGAGATCTTGTGACAACAAGATGATATTCAATATTCTGCATATATGGGGGAAAAAAATTCCTTTGACAAGGCTTGTCTAATGATGTTCTAGAGATTTGGAAAAATTCAATCGTCTGCTTAAAGTCTATATTCAATATTCTGCAGCAATATTAATCGGAGGAATTATGTCCTTACGTAAAGATTATGTAGTAATGTCCGTTTCGAAAATTCAATTTTCTGCTTGTTGGACTGTTAGTCTTGGTCCAATACGACAATATTCAGTACTCTGCTTGTTGCACTGATAGTTTGATACAACATGACAAATTGTGTCATTGACAATATTTAATATAAGTTGGGACAGTATGGTAAACTATTCAGTCTTTTGCATATTGATGGGAGTAAATATGCATAAGGATTCAATCTTCTGCATGATAAACTCAATCTCGTTGGGGTTGGAACAACATGATATATAAGCTCAAGAGTTTGCTGAGTTAGGAACAATACTTCAACGTTCTGCATATCGATGAGAAAAATCAATCCATCTCCAATGAAGCTTGTCGAAAAATGCCCTAACAATGGTAATTAATCGTCTGCTTTCATATCTTGATGGGCTAGACATTATGATCAATATATTCTGCGTAAGCTTATTGAGCTAGGAAAACATTATATAAACAGTTTTCTTCTGCTTAGATTCGCTGTTGATAAGGCTTGTCGAATTATGTAACTAAGAAATTCAATATCTTCTGCAATAAACTTATACCTTGTTGAGCTGGAACAACATGGTAGATTATTCAATGTTCTGCATAGTGATGGGGATAAATGTTTCCTTAATAATAAGGTCTGTCTAAAGACATGCCAAAATTGAGATAATCAATTCTCTGCTTCAACTCTATATTTTGCTGGTCCATGACAGCATAATATGTATATATATATATTCAATCGTCTGCATTATGGGAGAATACCTTTAATAAGGATTCAATACTCTGCATTTATCTGGTTTGGGACTTTATGTATACAAAGGATTTAATCCTCTGTCTGAATAGAATATTCAAATCGGTAAAAAGGTATGTATTTCATTCTCAATTAGATTGTACTCTTCTGTGTAGTTGCTGATTTTGGCATCGGTCTAGCAGAAATGGTAAGTTCATTTTCTTTTGTTTATGTACATTTATTTCAAATGTTAGGTCGATGAAGAATTATTCATATATCTGATTGCCTCAGTGTGGTCTAACCATATATATTTTGATGACTGTTCTTAACAAGTAAATGCAGATATTGAAGAAAATCAGATTATATCTTTCCCGCTTTAAATCAGGTAAATGTCATTTTCTTCTTCAAAACAAGTTATGATTTTCACAAGAATTTTGCTTGATGGAGTTTGTGATTTCTTGATTTGACATCATTTGACTTTACGACTATATGAGCTGTCTTTTAAGCTGAAGAACAGCAAGAACTCGAGTGTGTACAACGATCTGTCTCAGGTTCACTTGTTTTCCTCGCTTTGTTGCAATATTATAACGTTATTGGTTGTTTGCATTATTGTGGACATTAAGCACAAATGCCAATCTTAGGTGTATTTTTCGGATGTAACGCAGAAATTAGAGTGCAAATACAAAATAGTGAAAGTAATAGGTATTTACTGAATATATATATCCTAGTGATTCATGATCCAAGATGGCACAACAACTGGCTATCTTTCAGGTAATTCAGTAATAATTCTACTATTGTTTATGTTGTCAAGTAAACCAATTTACACGAGAAATAATATCTGAAGTTTATAATTATAAGTCAAGGACAGGTGACCTAACCAGCAACAAAACCATATCGCTCCTCTTCCTGGGCACTAACCATTAACCGTTTAACAGAACTTTGTTGCAGATCTTATTAAGAGGGTTATCTGTGTTACTCCGTATGAAAAACATATGAACTGCAGAGAACAAGTAAGAAGATGAAGAACCTTATACATTAGCCCAATATCGGTTTCTAAGTTTCATTTGATAGAATCATGTTCAAGGCACTTACATTCATAAATGACGAAGAGCCGAAAGAGCAAGCAAACCGGAATCAGAAATCATCAAAGCATATATGCAACAAGTTCATGGGATATTTGAATTCACCAGAATAACTCAACATAAGAGTTTTAAGCAATGTTTTTAACTCGGGATAATGCGTTGGGAAGCCCGTTTAGTAGCGGTACTTGGTGGAGTAATCTTTGGGAGCAATCACCAACCCACGACCTTTCCTTGCACCGCGGTAGACGGTTTCGATGATATCAATGAACTCCTGCTTGTCCTTGAGAGCCCAATTGATCTTGTTGTTGTTACCAGTTCCAAGATCGATCATGATGTGTTTGTTCCTAAAGAAGAACATGACCGTCGAAGGATCATAGAGCTCGTACATGGTGTTGAAGTCTGGAACCTCACTTATGTCAACCAGATATATGACTGCAAAGTTCTTTATCGTCTCAGCAACAGAAGAGAGCACTTCATCCATCTACAAAACACACAAAATCACCGAATCAAACCAGAGAACCACTAATGTTACAATCAACAAAGTCACCGAATCAGCAAAAAACATAACGGATCAGAGACACTGGTACGAAAAAATTCGAAACCTTTCGTATACATGATTGCTAGTGAAACCCTAATTTTCCATCAGTTTCGAGCTAAAGAACACACGAATAGCTCAAATTTTCAAACAATCACCACAAAAGATAACAATTTTCCAGCACGAAAAGGATCCGATTCGAAATTCGAGACTACCAATCGAATCAAAGCATTTAATCGAGTTCAAAGATCAAAAACAAAGGTAAAGAGGAAGAAACGAATCGCAATACCTGCATACAAGTCTCATCCCAATCATGGCCGAATCGTATAACGACAAGACGCTCTTCCTCGGCGAGAATCGCCTGATCAACAGCCCAACCGGAGTGCAAGTGCGGTAGAAGATACGACATCCTCTCGACGATTCCGATCTGTTTCCAATTTCACTCCTTTACTTTCGTGCCCTATCGGATTCTTCTTATTGACGACGATGACCGACCATCACGACCCGAACCAACCCGACTCACAGAGTGCGAATTGAGTTAGGCCCATGAAATACTTAATGTTTGGGCCCAATAAGGATAAGTCCACGAGAATGAGAAATGGACGGTGAAAAAGGAAGTGGAGCACCATAATTTAGTATGGGTTACCTGTAGGTGATTAAATCCATAGAATCTAATTATCCTATCCAAAAATCTTCATTGAGGTCAGAGCTATCAACTCCATTTTGAAGCTAAAATTCTCTGATCTCTTTCAATTTTTCCCTCTAAATCCCTCAAAACGATTCTCTTTTTGTACTTTAATCTTCGGGAATCCATGGATTTCGCTACTTCCTCTCTCTGTCAAGCTCACAAGGTCGCTCTCACGCGTCAACCTTCTTCTCAGGTCAACACCTGCTCCCTTGGTTCGGTCTCCGTTATCGGATTCTCGCTTCCGCAATTCAACTCTCCGTCTCTAGCTAAATGTCGCCGGAATCAGAGCTCTTCCGGCTTCGTTAGAGCAGTTGTTGAACAGAAGACCCGTACAGCTATCATCAGAATTGGAACTAGGGGAAGGTACAATTTCTCTTCTTTTTTTTTGTCTTATGGATCTCAGTAGAAGATTCCGTGAGCGATTTTTGAGTCAATAAGCGCTTAAATGCTAATGGGTTTCTTAATTCGGATTCAAATTGTCGACTTCGACAGGTCCTCTGATTCGGATCCGTTTCATGGATTTAAGGGAGTATAGTGGACAATGTCGATCCATAGCTGCGTTTATGTAGATGGTTAGATGCTATAGTGTATAATTTGTTTGCTTAGAGATGAGACATGGATCTTTTGGTTAATGATCAGGTTTCTGGTCTTGTGATTGATTTTGTTGCATTAATGGTGAATTGAGTTTAGCCTCTCTGATGTGTCTTCATTATCTTCGTATATCTCTGCTTATATACTCTCACTGTGTAGGACAGTCCTCTAGCACTTGCTCAAGCATACGAGACTCGAGAAAAGCTTCAGTCAAAACATCCAGACCTCACTGAAGAAGGAGCTATTCACATTGAGATCATTAAAACTACCGGTGATAAGATTCAATCTCAGCCGCTTGCTGATATTGGTGGGAAAGGACTTTTCACCAAAGAAATAGACGAGGCCTTAATTAACGGTCATATCGACATAGCTGTTCATTCGATGAAAGATGTCCCAACTTATTTACCGGAAAAAACGATTTTACCTTGTAACCTTGTCCGAGAGGATGTTCGAGATGCGTTTATATGTTTGACTGCAGCTTCACTAGCTGAGCTTCCAGCTGGAAGCGTTGTGGGAACAGCTTCTCTTAGGAGAAAATCGCAGATACTCCACAAATATCCCTCGTTAGCGGTAAGTTAACACATTTTGTTACGCATTATCTGGGACTATCGAAACATAGAGACTGCCGTTTCTTTGTTTGTATTTTCTTATGGTTTGGTTTATCTTTTTGTAATTACCTCTGCAGGTTGAGGAAAACTTTAGGGGTAATGTGCAGACAAGACTATCAAAGCTTCAAGGAGGAAAGGTCCAAGCAACTCTATTAGCACTAGCTGGTCTCAAGAGATTGAGTATGACAGAGAATGTCGCATCCATCTTATCTCTCGATGAAATGCTTCCAGCTGTTGCCCAAGGAGCAATCGGAATCGCCTGCAGAAGCGATGATGATAAAATGGTATGTTAAGCTCTCTTGAATATCATTCATTTGATCTAAATCTGAGGATTTTCTACTTTCTTTGATGATGTTTCCTTTCATGGGACCTTTGGATCTTTAAGTGTGATTGAATAAATGATTCTATTGGTATTTTTCATCTGTAGGCAAATTACTTAGCCTCGTTGAACCATGAAGAAACAAGACTAGCAATTGCATGCGAGAGAGCGTTTCTTACAACGCTAGATGGCTCATGCCGTACTCCTATTGCTGGTTACGCGGCCAAGGACGAAGAAGGCAACTGCTTTTTCAGAGGATTGGTTGCTTCCCCTGACGGTACTAAAGGTATAAAAACATTCCTTCATAAACACATGTGAGAGGATAATTAGTACACATTCCTGTTGAGAGAAACATCATTCATTTCTTTTTTGTGTCAGTTCTTGAGACCTCAAGAAAAGGTCCATACGTATTTGAAGACATGGTGGAGATGGGAAAAGACGCAGGGCAAGAACTTCTTTCTCTTGCTGGTCCAGGCTTCTTTGGCAACTAAGCCATTCGAAGATGAGGGAGAAGAAGAGATGTGACACAGGCTGAGTCTAGAGTTTAGGAGTTTGTCAACATCTTGAAGTCCCTCTTCTTCCTCCTAAAAATCTGTTGTAACTTTTTTGGTTTTGAGAGAAACATAACCTTTTGTTATTGATTGTTTTCTTGTATTTAGATTAAATTCCTCTAGCAATTGTACCAAATTTCTCTTGCAATTGTACCATTTTTTATCCCACTCTGAAACTAGTTCCCAGGAAACTAGCGGAACAAAAAGAACACATGAGACTTTAGCTCACCTCCTTTGATCTTCTTCCTCATTAACTGGAGTATACCACTCCGGTCTTCTCTCAGAACTGCTCAGCCTATAGTTCAGCATCAGTTCCTCATTGCACAACGGTCTTGTAGCCACTAGAACAAGCGTCTTCAGTACAGTAGCATCCAAACCGCTATTACGCTCTGTCCTAAACCAGAGGCTTCCCAAGCTCCTCACCTTTACGTCTTCTGCATTCTCGAATGCTACATTCGGAATGTAAGGTCTCATCACTTTCTCTGACAAAGGGAAGTCATATGGGCAAATCATGACATTAGGATCCATGTCTTTACCCGGGTGGTTGACAAAATGACCAAACGCCAACGGATTTCTCATTTCAAGAACCGCTTCTCCATTACCCGAACCTTCAAGCGGTCTACTCAGCATGTTCCCTACCTTGTCTGAACCATTTCCTGCAATACTAGCGTCTGTTCTGATCTCAGGCGTTGTAAAGGAGTTGTTCCATACTGCCCGTGATTCTCCTCCACGACCCCAAAGTTGTGCATTTATTACCGCCCCTTCATACCTAGTGATCAGATATGAGTTCTGTGCATCGACATTTGGATACCCGGGAATGTATCTGTGGAAAGCAGGAGAATAAATCACACCAGGGTAAAAAGCTAAGACAGCTCCCACATCTGCTTCACCGTCTATGAAACAACCTTGACCCGCGTCTTTGTGAGGTATTAAGGATGGTTTGATCTCGAGGGTGTACCCAATTCTTTCCTTTAATCGATGTGAGACTTCAACAAGTTTAAGCGGCTTAGTCTCAGGAACAACTGTGCTGAAGAAGAATCAATGAGAAATGATTAAGATAAGAAGAAATTTAGATATGCATAAGTTCACTACACATATTATTAAGACTCACCTGACTTGTCCGCAGTTGGAACATTATCGTCTTTACCAATGGTGAAACTAAGCTCGCTTTTACGAGGAGTGCTTCTTGCTTCTGATCCTAACTCATTTAGTTCCTCTGTTTTGTTGATATCAGGAAGAAGAATATCATCCATCGAAGCACAAAAGTTTTCGACTTGGTAGTGAATGTTCTCTTGAACTTGCTTCTGTTGCTCAGAGGAAGTGGCTTTACCAGCCATCTCAATGATCTCTTCTGCATCCGCCTCCTCAGCATCACGACCCAAACGATTATAGCTAAATCACAGAGAATCTCCATTAGCAATATAGAGGAGAGAATTTCCAGCAATTGGGGATACAAACACTGAGATTACTCGATAAACAAACAAGTTAATACTTCATAATCAGGATTCCTTCTTTGAAACACTATGAATATCTTGTTCAAAAGCAATTCATTACAAACAAAATACCAACCTTGTAAACATAAAAAGTTTGTTAATGTCGGCTTCAAATTGAAGTTGCCTTGGAGCTTTAGCAAAAGTATTACTCTTTGCTAGAACACCAACACCCTGGAAACCTCACACAAAGAAAAAAACCAATACTCAACACTTTCAGACACATTAATTACATCAAAAGTTGTCGGATTGACATGAAATTAACAATGCCAATTGTTCATATCAGAAGAAACCTTCAAACTACATTTACTGAAAGAAAAGCTAGTCAATGTGATTCGATTCAATCAGTTTCATAGTAGTACTCACATGTGTTCTAAGTCTATACAAGCTTAGCAGAAAAAACAGAGTGACACATATAGCTAATTCAAAGGAAGAATCTTTTATAGTGAAGACGAAATCCTACACAAGACTCGAACTTTCTTCATACCCAACATCGAAAAACTCATTCAAAAGAGGAAATTCAATGTAAAACAAAAGTTATACGGAAAAGGGATTCACTTTCACCTGCTGAAATTTGCTGAAAAGAAAAAACATTTTTGAAAACGCCATTCTTTGAATCGACGAGCAGAGAAGAAGATGAATCGCAAGTGCTTCAGTTGTAAAGATGTGATTCATTTTACATTAAAGGAAACGACACGACACCGTTTTCTTAGTGGGCTGAGATTATTTCATATAACTGGGCCGTTGCTTAATATGTTTTCTGTAAAATTAAGAGTAATCATGTAGATTAATGATATTATATTTTTGAAAATGATAACTGATGAACACTATACAAAATGTAAAAAACGTGAAATGTAATGTAGCATCATCACTTGATTCAATTTAAATATTAAATTTAAGATGTACTAGTTTTTTAATGCAAACGTCTATGGTAGTTCCCTCTTAACAATACCGAAGAACATAAATTGATAAAATGCAGATATTACCTAAATTATACAACAATATATGGGGTACCACTTTAAATCTGTAGTTAACTATAGGCACTATAATATTTGATAACTTACTAAATAATAGTACTACCTATAATTTAGTAAAAAATAAATGTAATAAGAAAATGTTGTCAACACATATAATATATTTTATGGATTAAATATTGACAAAAAAGGGTTTAAATCTAGAGAAATTTCAAAAAATACCACTTTTCAAGTGCCACTTTACAAAAATACCACACTTTTGAAATCTTTAAAAAAATGCCACTTTTTCAAAAAAAATTTTTTTTATATTATTTATGTTTGGGTTAATTATGATCTATTAAGGTTTAGTTTTGAGTGTTTACGGGATTTTATGTGTCAAAACATTTTTTAAGGTTTAAAATTTTAAGATATAGGCTTTATAATTCTATAATTAGTGGCATTTTTGCAATAATGCCATTTAAGGGCGTCCATTTAAGAGTGTCCATTTTTGTAAATGGACACCTTTAAATGGCATTATTTCAAAAATGCACATAAAAATGGTATTTTTGTAATTGCCCCTTAAATCTATACATAATAATGGGACATAATATTATTTGTTAAATTTTCTAAATATGATCAATCAAATTAATGTTAAATATCTTTTTATAATGTTACATGGCTTTCTTTCTCAATATAAAAACGTAAAATAGAATTTTCTTAATGATGCAAGTAATTAATAATTGATAGATTTCTTCTACACATGATTTTGTAAATACGTCGCCAAACGATATATATATAGACGTGATACTCCTTATAATAAATATCATTTCATCTATAAATATTACTCTACTCTCCAACAAATATTATATTGCTTTTAGCAAAAAAAAAAAAAAAATATTAATATATTGCAAGTAAAAAAAAACCATGGCTTTCTCAAGGAATCACACTTTCATGCTCATGCTAATCTCATTTCTAACGCCTTCATTTGCTTCTGCGGGATATTTTCCCTTCGCTGCCAAACATGTTGTAATTATCAACAAACTTGTAACGGGTGCAACATTGATTGTGCACTGTAGAAACAAAGGTGTCGATTTGGGAGTTATTCCACTCAAACATTTAGATTTTTTCGAGTTCAGATTTCGTGTTAATCTCCGCAAAACAACGACATACAGCTGTAGCTTTGCTTGGCCTGGTAATACAGCAACATTTGATATTTTTAGAGCTGATCGAGATGATAATCCGAGGAGTAAAGCTGGAGTTTGCAAAGAATGTATTTGGAGCATTTACGAACCAGCACCATGTAGAGATAGACGTGATGGTGGTCAACCTAAATGTTTTCTATGGGACGGGTTTAGAGTACCTCCAATAGGGGTACCTTACATGGTTTCTCCGGATTTAAAAGAAATAAAAAATTAAGAGAAGTAATGCATAGCAGTTTTGTAAGAAAAAATTATGTGACACTTGTTCTTATATGATTGGTTCAGTTTTTTTTAATATTTCAAATTTTAAATAAATAATTAAACTATATTGAAATTATATATAGTTATACATATCTCCAGGTAAGATGTCCACATCAACATAACAAAAAATAATAATTAAACTAAATGTAATAACTCAATTAATTTACACACTTTCATATATATACTATATATAGTGTCATAAATTTTTTTCATTTTTTAATTGTTATATTTAATGGGAGGAGGGGGTTTGCATTAATATATAATTCAATATATATATAAACTCTCCTTATATGTATGATTTTATTAAAATGTTTAATTGAAAAATCAGTGAAAAATCAATAATATGAGTCCCAAAAATAATGAAGTAAATGGAAAGAAAACTAGTCTAGCCCGTACGATTAAACTTGGTCCGTACAATATTAAGTCAAATTCCAAAATTATTGATTCCAACAAACGAAAAGTTCAAAGGTGTTTTATTGAGCAATTGAAACTTATTACTTAAAATCAATTGGGTGATTAAGTACCAAACGAAGGTTTCAAAACAACATGCCATGCATGACTTAACGGCACGTAGTAGCTAGTGAATCATAGGCGTTTTAAAGGCAGGGGAAGGGAAGAAAGGAAGTGAGAGAATAAGGAGAGAGATTGTGGCCCAGCAAAGACCGGAACTTGGTGACCGGCGCCTCTCACGGTAGCAAAAGTTAGCCCTCCGGCATAAGTCTCAACCCATCCAGCGACTTGACTCTTGTGGAACCATGACCTCCACGGCGACTCCACTTTAAGTCCCATCTTCTTTATGCTATAACGCGTTGATGTTACCGGAACTCTTCCATCCGTATCTCCGCTATAACCAAAATTAAACCAATCGGATTAAAATCAATTGACAATACGTGGAATAATATAACGATATTCTTACATACCTATAGATCCAGATGCGGAGGCCACCCGTCAAAAGCTTCTGGATTATGGGAATCATGGTGGATGGAGCATCACTCCAACTTTTTATTACCCCACTAAATCACACAGACACATATATATGCTTTGTTCATTAGAAATGTAAACCGGATTTTCCCATTTTTACCAAAATTTATACTAACGCAATAACTTAACATTGGAAGTAAAACAATAAAGAAGGAAGGTAAGTAGTACTACGCAACGTAACGTTCATTAGAGAGCCATTGTTAATTAGTACTACGCAACGTAAGTAGGACTAACCTGCAAGGAGTGTACGGGTAAGGAAGGTTCGTAACGTTTGCATGTAGTGCGACTTGCACATCTTTCCGATTAAAATAATTTTCGGCGTAGCCTTCAGTGCATGGATCGTAGCCGGAGGCAGAGGGCAAGCTATCCCACATGTCCTGATAATTTAAACCATCAAAATTCATTAAAGTTTGAGGAGAAATCTTGAAGAGAATAGATAACATGATGATTGTTACATTACATTACAATAAATTCTATAATTTTGTATTGTGTGAAGTATAAATACTTACGTGTGAAGTAAGGAGACGAGGAGACACAACGAGTTTAGGTTTTCTTGGAGAAGAAGAAGACGAATAAGAAGAGAGGCAAACGGGAGTGTAAATGCTGTATATATCGATATCGTTGTAAGCTTCCATGAATTCTTTGATATTGTCAAAGCACTGAACGGTCTTGTTGGTTTGTTCTTCCTCAAAACGGCACGTTCCATGTATGTTGCTGTGGAGCTGGTCAGATACTATAGCGTGGCTCCATGCGTAGTCCACTAGTCCTGCCATGTCTGTTTCCTCGTTGATCACCGCGTTCCCAATCTGCAAGCGTGGTCACCAAATGAATCCTTTCATGTTTACATTTATCGCAAGAAATGTTGTGTCGCAAGTGACCTTGCTACTTAGTACATACCATGAAACCTTTGAGGTTGATGCGAGAGTCTCCTTTAACCTTCTTGTTCCTGTCGTATATGGCCTCCGCAAGTTGTGGAACATAGTGACCTGAGAAGAAAACATAATCTGTCACTCAATTTTTGTTTATACGTATACATATATTGGAGTGCCCTATTATATTTACAAACCAAGCCAGAAAACCGATCCTAAACGGAAGAAATCCGATTTATATCCAAACAGAACAGAACCGAATTGAAAACTTCTATTTATTTGAAAATATATCAAATTCAAGATAAAATCTTGCTTAAAAAAAAACTGAATCCAAACCAAATTTGAAGTCATATCGATCTCAAACCAAACCGAACAAGTTTCTAATTTTATTTTATTTTTGGTTTTGTAATTGGTAAACCAAAAAAAAAATATAACCGGACAACTTAATTAAGCACTTACCGGCGTAACTCTCCCCGGTGATGTAGAACTCGTTGGATCGAAACTCAGGAAATTTCGTAAACCAGTTGATCAAGAAAGCAAGAGAGTCCTCTGCGGTAACTTGATCTCCAAGCTTTTGAAGATCCATTGAGTTATTGGTATACGAGAACCCAACCCCAACCGGTGCTTCCAAGAACAACATATTGGCCTCTGCACAAATATTTTTTTGTATATGTAACAATCAATAGTTATACACTTAGATAAATGTATTCATTATGTATCTTTAAATGCAAATATCGTAATATAAATGGCAAATTTAATTCATTGTACCTTTGTTCCAAGAGAAATTATTGAAGGTAAGGTTACCCCCATTGGTGCGAATAAGGAAAGGGCCTAGTTCTTGTGCAGCTCCATAGGCTATCGATGAGCAACCAGGTCCTGCATATTTAATATCAAAATTTAATTTAGTTTAATACTCCAAAACATTTGTAATTACTATTTAAAAGAATATCGGAGATTCACCATTTATATAATACAAGTCACTAAAGAAATGTTATTAACTCCATCGCTAAACTGTAATTTATGATACTCTAGAATGGAGTAAATTAAAAGACTTGTCACTTATCAGACATAAATTAAAATTGACAAAAAATGAAAAGTCTAATTAATTAATTTGTTTCACATATAAATAAGACTAGTCGTCTTTTACAACAAAAAAATAAAAAAATAAATAAAGAAGAAGACTAGTCGTCGATATATTGTCGTTTGTCACGGGTTGTTGTCTATCGAAATCAAAGATCAAAATAATTTGTATACAGAATTTAAATAACTAACTTATGCTACTACTCTCAACTACATTGGATTCGTGTGTGCCCTTCAATCACGCAATGAATATCAAAGTAATGCCCCATTTTAACTTTACTAATATGAACCTTTTTGTTGAAATAATATATATATATATATATATTCAACATCTTATCCGATCTCTAAACACGAATTTAACAATTCGAGGTTGATATTTCTCGTATCCCTAAACATCCTAATATTGGAATATGAACCGCGGAGCCCTGCCAACATTGACACATGCCCTAAACGATTAAAAAATTAAGATGCCTCATGTTATAAAAGAAAAAATTATCTATAACAAAAAAAGTATTATAGTCATATAAAAAAAATAAACAAAGAGCTAAAAAGTAGCAAATAAAATATTAGTTATAAAATTTAATTTTCGAACAAAAACAAAGCTTTTAGCTAAATTTTTTCGATAGGTAAAATAATTATTTTTTTGTGTGATATGCTCGAATAAATATAAGATAGTCAAGTCAGTCAATTTTTTATGTAACAATGTTTATTTTACTTTAATTCGTTAGCAACTAAGAATTGTTTTTATGTTTTTTTAGTTATTTAACTATTAGAAGTCCATAATATTTGTCATGTAGACCGTATGTTTTGTTTATTTTGATTATCACAAAGTTTTTATCATTTAAGTTTATGTTTCTATAATTTATTATTTGAATCTAATCAAATGAAACAGATAAAGATACGCTCTTCAATTTTTCTAATTAAAAAAGATGCCCTAAGCCAAAACTTCATATTTTACTATGATGGCACGGCTTGATGAACCGTGTGGGGAAAAAGACAAACAGTATGCAGTAAATTCGTTAAATTAATGAACAACTACCGAGAATGTAGAAAGAAAGAAGATAAAGACAAAAGAAACTATAACAGTCTATAAACAAGATTTGGACATTTGAATGTTAGGAAAGAAAGAAATAAAAATACATACAATGACATAAGTCCAAATATCAGAGATTTTGAACCTAATGTGATTTTGCTTTATCATCATTTGAAACATCAATGTTTATTAGCCAATTCCCTATAAAAATCGACTTACTATTACAACAAAACTCACTAATCGCTTAATTAACTTAATGTTTATTTTTAGTAACAAATGTTAGTTGTACACTTTGTTTTCATTATATATCATGGATATTTTTTCTAAGAAAGTTACAAAAAGATTTGAAATATGCGTATTTTTTGCAAGAAAAACTACAACAAAAGAAAAGTGACCCAAAAGAAAACGACATTACTACGAATAGTGGAAAACAAAGCTTCTTTAGTGTGATGATATTTTAAGTGGCTTTTATAAATTTAGACGTGTAAAATTTAATCTATTGATGTACATCATGTACTGATTGAAACACGACAAATATATAGATCATTTACGATCCTAAATTATTTGCGATGGTCACAATATATATACATATACTGATGTACACATATATACGAACTATAATTTTCAGTATCCACATTAATAAAACTTGGACTGTAGCCTAACAAGCATATTGTTGATTTGTTCGAAAGAGGTAAGAACCTACGCGATCCACACCATACAAATTGTTTTGTTACTCTCTACTCGATCCAAGGGAGTAGATTTTTTAGAATTCTTCACGCTAACTAATAAATAATTAATACTTAACTATATATGCATTAGTTTCTTATACTAAGCAAATTCCAATAACTGTAAATCAATACCATACATCATTTAAGTTACATGAAATAGGAACGAACATGTGACCAAAAACAAAAAAAAAAGAAATAGGAACGAACATTTATTAGTCATTTACTATCTTTTATTTTCGGCAGTCATTTACGATCTAGTTGCTATACATTTACATAAATATATTTGTACTGTTACTGAAACAAAATGTGCCGCTTATCATAATGCAGAATGGCTGTCCACAAAAACGAGAGTACGTAGACAGATGGAGTTTGGTATGTGGCCAACTGGATGTTTTCCACAGCTGATTTTATATGTAAAGTTTTAAATAAATTTTAGTCGAAAACAAAATTGTGAAACAATAGTAGCCTAATGGAATACCAATTACGATGGTATTTTTCTAATTGACAATTTGTTTGACAAAAAATAACAGCCAAACATATTTTGATCTATCATGTGTTTAGAAAAATCTTCGTTGCTTTCATTTTATATCCGAGCAAATGTATTTTGTTTTTAAGGTTAAAAAAAAAAATTGTATTTTGTTTTTTTAAATTGTCGTGATATCACGCACGGCACAAGTGTTTTTGGAGTTACGATGTGGTGACATTTAGAGATATATTAACCTAATACTAATTACCACGGCCGCACTGAGTTTGCGAGTTGATTACACTGGTTTTTAAATTGTAAACTTAATCATTATTAATGTTAATAACTTCTTTATAATTTCAGTAATCCTGAGGAGCATTGGACTAGGTATCCAAAACTAGAATTTGATAGAATTTCAGCCGAATTAAACTGATTAATTAATTTTAGAGACATATATGCCTATCAAAATAAGTATCCCCTTATTTATTGAGTTTTCAACCGAGTATTAGTCTGTTTTCTCAACGACTGAATGACACAATGAACTTGTACTATCTAACGCGCAAATAAGTTTATTATAACAGAGACTCCACTTTAGCGAGTTTACGCCATACCCCGAATTCCCACCTAACCACTCACTTGCGTGCGAGGCAAAAGTTAATTTCTACATCATCCATTTCACAAAAACAGTGAAATTTCGATATTGTAAGTAACTAAAGACCAAACAAATGAAATTTCCTATTAAAAACCATTAGAATTTTTTTTTTTTTTTGAAAATTGAAGTTTGTATGATTACACGTCAAGTAAATAAGGAAGAGAGAGAAAGAGAGACGGTACGGACCTCCGTTGAGCCAAAGGACAAGAGGACGACGAGAGGAATTTTGTTGGGCTTCGAAGAACCAATAGAAAAGTGCCTTTTGCTTCTGGTGCGGTCCGAGACTCACGTAACCGGCGTAGTGTCTGAAGTTAACCGATGGTTGACCGGGCAAACCGGTCACTAAGTCATCTTCCTTCGTCCCGGACGAAGCCGTTACCTTCTTCTCCGGTTTCCTACCACAGGCTATCGCCGGTAACACCAGAACGCACAGTAGCCAAAGTGCGTTCTTCTTCATAGCCAAACACTTTTTTCCTCTCTTTTTCTTTTTTCTTGTGTTTATAAATGAAGAGTGGATGAGAAATTGCCCCCACTTTCTTCTTATTTTAAAGTGTTTCTATTTTATTTTTATTTGATTAGATGCCTCGAAAAGCGACATCGTGTTTTGTTTTTTTGCCCTTTTAATCTAGTTTCATGAGATTTTTTGTTAGTTGGTTATACATACTTCACGTGAATATGTTATAAGAAATATTATAAATATATATATTATTTTACGCTTCATTTCTTTTAGAAATAAAATAAAGCTTATATATAAAAGTTGGAAACGTGGAAATTTCCTAAACTAAAACCTGTGACACTTTGAATTTCACGATTGTCAATTCAATTGTGTATCTAATGAAAATAGAAAAAAACTTTAGATTAATATCTAATTTGAATTCTAGGCCTGGGCGCGGATCGGATATACAGAAAAAATACAGTACTTGTGATTCGATTTGTTTTTTACGGATATATAATTTTTCGATTTGTTTTGCTTCGAAAAATTTCGGATATTCGGGATGATAGATATCCGATTTTTTCTGGATATTTGCGGATATCCGGATCTTCGCGGATATGTGTTTTAAACAAAAAAAAAGAATTTAAAACACCATAATATGTTTTTCAAAAAAAAGTTTTAATATAAGATTTAAATTAATTAATCAATAAATATATGAAATGGATCTAATTTTATTCGATAAATTGTTTAAAAAAAGAAAAGTGAAAAAATTAAAACAGTGAATATTCGCCAAATATATTTAAAAGTAAAAAAATGTACATATACGTTATAAATCTACCATATTATATGTATATATAAGTAATATACCACTACAAGAAATCAGCCTGTATTCCGACGGAAATATTGGCCGTCGGAATTTCCGTCGGAATTTTACGACGGAATACCGACGGATTTCCGATTAAAATCTAGTCCGTCGGTATTCCGTCGGAATTTTGCGACGGAATACCGACGGACTTCTCTGCTGTCGGTATTCCGTCGGAAATCCGTCGGTACAAACGACGGATTTCCGACGGAAAATAATCTGTCGTAATATTCTGACTACTTTCCGACGGATTACCGACGGAAATCCGATATTTTCGATGTCGGCAAATTTGAGTGGTTACCAGTCGTTAGCGGTGGCCGATGGGATTGGTGGGGTGTTATGTCGGAATTTTGTGACGGATTTCCGACGGAATACCGACGGAAATCCGTTCTATATAACAAATTTCGTGTCTTCGTTCATTCATAACACAATTTTACAATTCAAAAAAAATTGTTAGCGATGAGTTCATATTTTCGGTCTTGGATGGACGAGCCAATGATGGATATGGGCTCGAACTTATTAACATCCGCTTACGCTGCAGGTATATGCGAGTTCATGAATTTACCCAGAAACCAAGATGCAGCAAAAAAAGGTCAGGATATCAAATGTCCATGTTCTAATTGCTGTAACAGAATTAGTGTTGCGGTTCATACTGTTTGGAATCACTTATATAGATATGGATTTAGGCCGGGATATAAGGTTTGGTTTTTACATGGAGAAAGCAATTACGAATATGGTAGTACTAGTAGTAATGCACCTTATTTTCCGGATAGCGTAGAAGAACGTACAACGGAAGTAGATGTTGGGGTAAGTACGGTTGCGATGGTTAACGACGCGTTTAGAGAGAATTTGCAGTCGGGTGGTTATGAGGGTGATAGGGTTGAAGAACCTAATTTAGAAGCTCGAAGGTTTTTTGATATGTTAGACGCATCAAAGCAACCACTGTACAGCGGTTGTAGGGAAGGGCATTCACCGTTATCTTCTGCTAGTAGGATGATGAACATGAAGACCGATTACAATTTGTCCGAAGAATGTGTTGATGCATTCGCCGAGTTTGTGAAAGATGTTTTGCCAGAGGATAATCTTTCTCCAGCATCATACTACGAGGTCCAGAAACTTGTTGCCGGTCTTGGTTTGCCCTACCAGATAATAGATGTGTGCATCGACAACTGCATGCTATACTGGAGGGAAGATGAGAACAGAAAAAAATGTAAATTTTGCCGTAAACCACGGTTCCAAGATACAAGTGGCAGAGTGAAGATTCCTTTCAAACGGATGTGGTATTTACCATTAACAGAGAGGTTAAAGAGGCTGTATCAATCAGAACGCACTGCTAAGGCTATGAGATGGCATGCAGAGCATAATCAAGATGGAGATATTACGCATCCTTCTGACGCAGAAGCGTGGAAACACTTTCAATCGGTATATCCAGATTTCGCATACGAACGCCGAAATGTATACCTCGGCTTATCCACTGATGGTTTCAACCCATTTGGAAAGCATGGAAGAAAATATTCATTGTGGCCGGTCATCGTAACACCTTACAATTTGCCTCCTTCTATGTGCATGCGGCGAGAGTTCCTGTTTCTCTCAGTTCTAGTTCCTGGGCCAGATCATCCAAGACGATCACTCGATATATTCCTCCAACCATTGATCTATGAGTTGCAGATGTTGTGGGAGCATGGTGTTGAGGCATTTGATGTTTCAATCCAGCAGAATTTCAACTTGCGTTCGGTTCTTATGTGGACCATTAGCGATTTTCCGGCGTACGGTATGTTATCTGGATGGACAACGCATGGAAGATTGGCATGTCCTTATTGCCAAGACAATACTTCAGCATTCCAATTGCAGAACGGAAGGAAGACTTCATGGTTTGATTGCCATAGGTGTTTTTTGCCGGCAAATCATCCATATCGTCGGTCTAGAAGACATTTTAGAAAGAATTTTCCAGTGTTTACTGGTCCACCTCCGGAGATAGATGGTCGCAGCATATTGGAACAGTTACGAGATTTTGGTGCAGAGCGAACTCCTGAATGTGGGGGTAATAGCCATCACCCCGTCGACGGCTGTGGGGAATATCACAATTGGCATAAGAAAAGTATTTTTTGGGATTTGCCTTATTGGAAAGATCATCTACTGCGGCATAATCTAGATGTCATGCATGTTGAAAAGAATTTCTTTGACAACATCATGAACACCATTTTAAATGTACCAGGAAAGACAAAAGATAACTGGAAATCTAGATTAGACTTGCCATTGATTTGTTCAAGGGCATCCCTTCATGTTTTGCCTAATGGTAGATTGCCGATGCCTGCGTTCCGGTTAGACGCGGGTAAGAAGGAAGTTTTCTTTGAATGGATTAAAAATTTTGTTAAATTTCCGGACGGCTACGCATCTAATCTGCGTAATTGCGTGGATTCGATGGAAGGGAAGTTTATTGGAATGAAGAGTCATGATTGTCATGTTGTGATGCAACGTCTTTTGCCATTTGCATTTTCTAATCTTCTTCCTCAAGACATCCATCAAGCAATTGGAGGTATATTTCATAATTTTCTGTAGTTTATTACTAATATAATGTTACTATATATGTACTAACTTGATTACTTTTCGTTTGTAGGAGTTGGGGCTTTCTTTCGAGATTTATGTTCACGGACACTAACAGCGGACGGGATCCGGTCTTTAGAGGCCAACATCCCGGTTCTCCTTTGTAATCTTGAGAAGATATTTCCACCGTCTTTTTTTGATGTTATGGAACATCTTCCTATTCACCTCCCACGAGAAGCAGCATTAGGAGGCCCTGTTCAATACCGATGGATGTACCCGTTCGAGCGTTACATGTTCCACCTGAAGAAAAAGGTAAAAAATTTGAGCAAAGTTGAGGGATCTATTGTCGCACAAAGTCTAAACGAAGAAGTATCACACTTTGCCGAATATTACTTTCCTTCGGATGTCCGGACTAAAGGTAGACGGCCGGCGCGACATGATGATAGAGGTGAGAAAGCAGTGTATCCGGTGGTTGTACCTGAGTTGTTTGCGCAAGTGGGCCGCGTAAGTGGAAAAGGGAAGAAACGCATACTATCACCACAAGAGGTCACACATTTGCATACATATATCCTCAGAAATTGTGACGAACTTGGAGAGTATGAAAGGTACACCATTTCTCATACTAAATTTGTGCAATTATTTGTCTTCATCTAATAAAGATTGTTATGTTACAGGATATACATGTCCCTAGCACAAACTTACCATGCTGATAAGACAGATTCCGAACTTGCTGTATTAAAAGATGAAGAATTTCCGGAGTGGTTGAAATTTTTTGTACGTTAAATATAACTCCTCACTCTTATTTTATAAGTTTTTCACGTTCATATGTTATTGATTGCTTACTTATATTGTTTTTAGGTTTCCGAAGGTTTAGCAAGTGGTCAAACCCTCCCGACATGGTTAGTGGAGTTTTGTCATGGTTTACGCAGTACCGCGACTTCATATCCGAGATTTTGCACTAGGGGATATTCGTTCAGAATTCGTGACGAAGGACGTCAAAGGCCAACTTCGGACAATGGTATTTCGGCGCAATCAGGTGATACCATGTACTATGGCCATTTAAAAGAAATCTTGGAAATCCACTATCCAGGAATGTTGGACTTGAGGTGCATTGTGTTTATGTGCGATTGGTATGATCCATCCAATGGTAGTGGGGTTCGAATTGACCGTCTTGGTGTTATTTCGATAAATTCAAGCCGGAAATTACATCATTACGATCCATTTATCCTTGCATCTCAAGCAGACCAGGTATCAATATATTGATAGGTTTTCCGTTATATTTATACGTTAGATTTTGTTATTCTTGTATATAAACAACATCCACCGTTTATGAATAGATTTGCTACATTCCATATCCTCGAGTTGGGTGGAGGACAGATCCTTGGATGACGGTAACTCCAATTAATCCGCGAGGTAAAATATATGGAGTTCCGGAACATGATGCTCTACAAGTATCGCGAACCAACCAAATGTCACATGTTGAGGAGACGGATAACATTGACCTTGTCACTGATGTCACACATATCGGCGATGATCTAGTGCATTCGGATGAAGATGAACTACGTGAAGAATTTGACGACGATTCCGACTCCATCCCTAGTGAAGGTTCATCAGAAGAGTCAGATTAAACATTTATGAATAAATGTTTGTTTGGAGCTGTTTTGTACTATAACCCCTATGCGTTCCCTCTAATATAATGTACTTTATGGTAATATTCGCCAGAATCATTTATTAAATTTGCCGCCGGATTTCCGCGCGAGGGATAAAAACTTTCCTAATTTTCGGACGACATAACGACGGAATTAGTTCCGTCGGAAATCCGTCGGAATTCCGATGTCGGCAAAGTTTGAGTGGTTACCATTGCGTTATCTGCGGCCGATGGGACTGGCGGGGTATTATGTCGGATGTTGCAGACGGATTTCCGACGGTTTTCCGTTCTATATAAGGTTCCTCATACGTTCATTCCTGCCAACAACACAAACAATGTCTTCTAACTCTCCTAATGAAGACTCAAAAATCGTCGCAAACCACTTTCTACTTCCAAAATACTCGTGGGAAACCGAAACCCAATGCGACACACACACTGAAGAGATACCCACTTACTCGTGGGAATTTGATACGGTCTCACCAATCTCAATCGGAGATTCTTCATCAACAATAGTTCCGGAGAGCCAGTGCTTGCCAAACGTCTTGTGGGAAACGCAATCGCAGTGCGACAAATATCCAGACAAGAAGAGTCTCCTCGAAGACGTACAACCATCTCGCTTGATTGAAACGTCAGATACTTACGGTGGAAGTACTTCAAATGAATGTAAGGATAACTACTATGATTATGAATTTGCCCAGAGACCAGAAAGTCCGAACTTAAATATAGATGTTGATGCAATCAAAAGAGATGTTTGCGGCGGATATTTAGAAGGTACACCGAAGAATAAAAAGGATCAGTACAATGATGATGAATTTGCCCAAAGACCTGAAAGTCCGAACTTAAATATAGATGTTGATGCAATCGAAAGGGAATTTTGCAAAGGATATGTAGATTCTCCGATAAAGAAAAAAAAGGGAAAAAAAAGTTTAAGGTTCTAAAGAAGGTAAGTTTGGAGCGGATACAGAGACATATATGTTTGAAACTGTAAAATAAATAAATTTCCTTTCGCCTTTTGTTTTTTCTCTGTTATAAAATTTCGTTATGTAAATTTTTTATTCAATTCTCGAATATATTTAAAATAATTTATGAAAAAATGTTTGGACATTTTTTTAATTAACTCTGCAATCGGGTCAACACCCGGACTTTTAAGCGATAGATTTTTCACAGTTTTCCGACGGATTGTAATTTATATTTTTAAAACAGATTTCTGTGATATAAAAAATATTAGACCCGTCGGAAATCCGTCGGTGGTTTTGACGGATTTCCGACGGATCTAATATTTTTATAATATAAAAAATTTCAGAGATAAAAAAAATTAAATTAAATTAATTAAATCCGTCGGAAATCCGTCAAAAATACCGACGGATTTCCGACGGATCTAATATTTTTTTTTTATTAAAACCCGTTTTAAAAAAATTAAATTTAAAAAAAAATTATTAAATCCGTCGGAAATCCGTCAAAAATACCGACGGATTTCCGACGGATTTAATTAATTTAATTTAATAAAAACAATTAATTTAATTTAATATTTAATATTTAATATAACAAAAAAAACCGTTTTAAAAAATATATAATTTTAAAAAAAAATTAATATCCGTCGGAAATCCGTCGGTATTTTTGACGGATTTCCGACGGATTTAATTAATTTAATTTAATAAAAAAATTTCAATTTAATAAATAATTATTTAATAAAAATTAATAAATTTACGCGGTTTTATATATAAATGTTTAGAATCCGTCGGAAATCCCTCGGTATTTCCGACGGATTTCCGACGGAATCCCTAATTTTTGCCGCCTAAGAGCCTCGATCTCATCGAAAAAACCGGGAAAATCCGTCGGTGTCCGTCGGAAATCCGTCGGTAACCTGCAATAAAACCACCGTCTTCTTCCTCGCGATGACAGAACGTAAAGTCGAAAAAAAAACGTAAAATCGCCGGAATTCGATCGATCCTCTCGGAAACACGCCGAAATCAACATATCCATCCACAATCTCAATCTCTATCACATTATCATCAATCCAATGTAAGTTTTTCGAAGTTTTTTTTTGGAAAAATATGAATTTAGAGAATTTTGTGAATTTTGTTAGATTTAGGTTGTTAAAAATCAATAGAAATGTAGAAATGTACGGGTTTAGGATGTTTGAAAACTTTTTTATTTTGTAAATTTTGTGATTTAGGGAATTTTCGGGTTTATAAAATTTAGAAAAGTATGTATAAAATTATATATTTTTGAAAAATTATAAATATTTATAATATAAAAATATTAGTAAAATTCTAAATTGTTGAAATTTTACTAAATTTTTTATTTGTTTAAATTACAAAATCCCAAATTAGGAAAAAATCGTAAATATCTAAAAATTCGTAAATGTTAAAAATCTGAAATTCCAAAAATTTTCTAAATCTGTAAATTCGTATATGTTAATATCTGAAATCCATAATTCAAATATCCCTAAATACCTATTTAGAGAAACCTCAATTTCCCAAAATCCGTAACTCCCTAAAACTTAATTTATGAAATCCTGAAATTCCAAAAATTTTCTAAATCTGTAAATTCGTATATGTTAATATCTGAAATCCATAATCCAAATATCCCTAAATACCTATTTAGAGAAACCTCAATTTCCCAAAATCCGTAACTCCCTAAAACTTAATTTATGAAATCCTGAAATTCCAAAAATTAATCTCGAAATTCCAAAATCCCTACTTCTCAAAATATCAATTTACATTTATTTATATTTAATATCAGAATTTATATTTATATATGTAAGTAAATGTCAACGGTATGTAAACATTTTGGAAATCGTAGGGACTATGGCCGATTTCATCACTCTACTGGATCTGGTACTTCCAGTAGGGGAGGGAGTCAGTCGCAAATCCCAGATACTAGTTTCCCGGATCCTCAAGACCCGTCTCCTCCACTGGGTACACAGCCCTCAGCTCCCACGGCCATGTCCGTTGAGGAGTTTGTTTCGCAACCTGGACGGGATAGGTTGCCTCGCCTAGATCCCGACTTGGTACCTAACACGACATGGTAAGTTTTATACTAAAAATGTATTTGATTATATTAACTTAAAAAAATATTTAACTAAATATTGTTTAGGTTTCAATATTCGGGAAACGGGATTACGAGTTCGATCAACGCAATGACTAATTCGTTGATCACTTCCCCGTATCCCACATTTACTTCGATGCCGGTGGCAGACCAGGAGATCTGGTTTCCGCAATTTGCGGTATGTTTTCTTTTCCTATTTTGTAATTTAGATTTTTATTTTCATTAAAATTGTCAATACTAACATCCCTTCATGTTTTTTTTTGCAGCAAGAATTTACTTGGGACCCACAGTTGACTTCCCGGGTCCGACGGGAGTTCTACAAAAAAGCTTCCCGGAAATATTCGTTGAAGATAAACGAATGGAAGGACTTGTGGTACAAAGAGGGAAAGGTGCCGCGCAGATTGCAAGATAACCCCACATTATGGGGTGGACTACTTGCCCATTGGGAGCGGGAGGAGACAAAAGTAAGCTCCGGAAAAAACTCGTCTAACCGGAAGAGCGACCGGAAGGGGAAGGGACCGGCGACCCATAACCTCGGTGCGACGAGCAAAGCGTCACGTGTTCAGAAGCTGGTACGTAATTTTATAAATTTTACAAAAATTTATATTCCTAACACTTCTCATATTTCTTTCATTATATATGCCAACAGATGGAGAGGACCGGTGTGCGTCCGTCACATCTTGACTTGGTCAAAGATGCGCACACCAACAGAAAGACGGGGGAAATTCAAGATCCCATTGCTCGTGAAATCGTGGAGAGCGTGGAGAGGCTGGGTGAGGAGTACCTCCAATCCCAACCGATCGTCGAAGGAACTCCCCCGGCCACGGAAGTTCCTCTGGAGATGATCAACGAGTTTACCTATCAGGTTAGTAACACTGTCAATTTTAATTAAATTTTAAATAAATTTAAATATAAACAACTTACAACATTTATTGATTGATTTTTTTTCATAGGTTGCGCCTAAGCACAGAGGTCGTGTGTTTGGCCTCCCGGAAGACAGTTCTGCCACGTCCGTCAACTCTTACCGCATTCATGCAGATAGTGCGTTGAGGGCACAGAATGCTGAGCTTCTCGAGCGGGTGACCGGGTTGGAGTCCCAACGCGCACAAGATGAAGTTCGCTACGCGGAACAGCAGACGCTCTTGCAGGAACAAGTGGAACGCGTTCGGGCAATGGAAGATCAGGTGGGACGAATCCGGGATATGGAAGAGCAGATGGCACGAATGCGGGAGATGGAAGAACG
Source organism: Arabis hirsuta (assembly GCA_964056655.1). Taxonomy (NCBI): domain Eukaryota; kingdom Viridiplantae; phylum Streptophyta; class Magnoliopsida; order Brassicales; family Brassicaceae; genus Arabis; species Arabis hirsuta. Next base: position 4,871,056 of record OZ053302.1, on the reverse strand, counting down.
GATGAACGAGTTCTTCCGTAACCGATAGATAATATGTAATATTTTAATTTTCTTAAAAATATTGAAACTTAATTTTAAATGTTGTTTTTTTATTTTTATTTTTATTTTAATCTAATTTTTAATTATATTTAATTTTATTTTAATTTAATTTTTTTAAATTTAATTAAATTAAATTTTTTTTTTAATAAATAAATTATCCGTCGGAAATCCGTCGGTATTTGTGCCGTCGGAAATCCGTCGGTATGTTCACCGTCGGAAATCCGTCGGTATTTGTTCTGTCGAAAATCCGTCGGTTTTTTTCTGTCGGAAATCCGTCGGTATTTGACATACTGACGGATTTCCGACGGAATTCTGACGAATTACGGTTATTTCTTTTTCGTCGGAAATCCGTCACTATTTCCGACGGTTTTCCGACGGAATTTTATTTCCGACGAGATAGAACCGACCGGTTAAAACCGTCGGAAATCCGTCGGAATAACCGATATTCCGACGGATTTCCGACGGATTTGACCGTCGGAAAGCCGCCTGTTTTCTTGTAGTGTACTGATAGGATCATATATTCGGATTTTTCAAATTAGTATTTGTGATTTGCTTCGGTTTATACGGATAATAAATTTTACTATTTGTTTTGCTTTTATTCAAAACGGATATCCTGATCTTTCGGATCGGATCAAAACGAATATCGAATCAAATCAAATTTAACGGATAATTTGCCCAGCTCTAGATGATTCTACTATCACATGAAGCTTCTTGTATGAAAATAGAGATTGAAAAAGATGAGAAGCACCAGTTGTTCTGTTAATGGACCGTCCTCGGTTTTGTTTTCAACCTTAATGCCTCTATTAAATTCAAAGGTTCTACAAATAACCTGAATGATCCCCAACATGAACACATCATTGGTTATTTTTTCTTCTTCTTATGAATTTAATTAGTCTCCCAAAGCAAGGTTATACAAATTATATAACTAAAATTGAAGCCAACGTAACACACAAAATGTTTATAAAACTATTAAAATTCATTAAGCTAAATGTGTTGTACTAAACTAGAGTTTCAAAACAACAGCATTAATTTGTCATAAAACAAGACGTTCAAATATTTTAATATATGTTTTATTCCATTGATCTCAACATTCATAGATTTTGAATCCTAGGAACAGTACCTCGTATTCAACATACAACTAAAATGGTAATTTCCCAAACAAGCAATAACAAATTAATTTGCCATAAATCAGACATAAACAAATCTTAAGTTTATGTCTTATATTGCGAGAAACGGTCCAAACTGGCTTCACCAGATCATCACATCGGAAGCCATGGTGGCTTAATGTACCCTTGGGACCAGGCCCTTTATGCTTGTGGGTGGGTTTATTATCTGTTGAGAGTTTGTAAGGTGCCTCTTGGTATCATGTTAGTGTCTCTGTTTTTGGAGTTTATGTTCTCCTCTGGTTCTGTTTTGTATTCATCATACTTTGTTTCACTTATTTGAATAAACGAAAAGCGTTAAAAAAAACAAATCTTAAGTTTTTTCCAAGTTATGTGCAGAAATCTGACAGTGGTGGTGATTAAAACTTAGAAACGAGAGGAAGGTAAAGGGAGAGAAGAGAGGAAGTGAGAGAATAAAGAGAGAGATTGCGACGGAGCAAAGAGCGGAACCTGGTGACCAGCGCCTCTCAGGGTTGCAAAAGTTAGTCCTCCGGCATAGGTCTCAACCCATCCAGCCACTTGATTCTTGTGAAACCATGACTTCCAAGGTGACTCCACCTTAAGTCCCATTTTCTTTATGCTATAACGTGTAGATGTTACTGGAACTCTCCCATCCGTATCTCCACTATGACCAAAAGAAAACCATTCGGATTAAAACCAGTTGACAATAAGTAGAAGGGTTAATATACTAATATATTTCTATAAATTTCATGAATCTTTTTTCCTAATCTGAGACTTTAAAAAACAAAGAAACATAAATACCTATAGATCCAAATGCGGAGACCGCCCTTTAAGAGCTTCTGAATGATGGGAATCACGGTGGTCGGCGCTTCACTCCATTTTATCACTGCACTAAACCATACACGACATATACTTTAGGAAACAACCTCATTAATTCACCAATATTGATTTAATGATCATATTTTGTAGTAACGAATTTAAATAAGTAATTAAGTATCACATATATCTTTGTTTATTGTCAATTAATTTTGAGATGAAAATGAACATTTCGAACTAACCTGCAAGATTTGTAGGAATAAGGAATGTTTGTGATGTTTGCGTGGAGCGCGCTCTGTACGTCTTTTCTATTGAAATACTTCTCCGTGTAGCCTTCCGTGCACGGGTCATAGCCAGACGGCAAACTATCCCACAATCCCTAACCATTAAAAAAAATCATCAAATTAAAGAGTAATAGAAAATTATATATGAAGGGAAAAAAATCAAAGATGAAAATTAATGCTAACGTACTTGTGAAGTAAGTCGTGTATGAACTTTTCTTGGAGATGATAACGAGGAGATGGAGGAGAGACATATAGGAGTGTAGATGCTGTATATATTGATCTCGACGTAAGCTCTCGCAAACCCTATAAAACTTTTGACGCATTGTGCGGTTTCGTTTTGGTTTAGTTTCTCTCCAAAACGACATGAGTCATGAATGAGTTTATGAAGATTGTCCGATATTATCGCGTGGCTCCATGCGTAGTCGACTATTCCTGCTGTGTCCGTAGCATCATCGATCACTGCGTTTCCTATCTGCAAGCACTCAATAACCAAACCGCATTTAGATCGGTTTTCCTTGAAGTTTACTTTGATTCTATGTTGACTTATGTAGCAAGAAACATTGTGTCACAAGTAATCGTGTTACTACGTACATACTGCATACCATGAAACCCTTGAGATTGATGTGAGACTCTCTTGTAACCTTCTTGTTCCGGTCGTAAATGACCTCCGCAAGCTGAGGAACATAGTGACCTAAGGAAAACAAAAACATAATCTCTAGAGATCTTTTGTATATAAAAAATGATGTAATTTGGTTATTCTTTAAATGTATTTGAACAAATTTTAATTGAAACTCAGCGATTCAACCCTATTCATTTGCAAATCATCAAATATTGAATTCATCAAAAACAAAATCGTAACAAACTACATATACATTTTAAACAAGGCTTCCCAAAAAAAAAACAAATAGAACACAATTACGTATATATAATGCATATAGTACTTTACCTGCATAACTCTCTCCAGCGATGTAAAATTTGTTGGATCGAAATTCGGGAAACTTCTTGAACCAGTTGATCAAGAAAACAAGAGAGTCCTCCGCAGTAACTTGATCTCCAAGATTTTGAAGATCCATTGAGTTATTGCTATACGAGAACCCAACCCCTACTGGAGCTTCCAAGAACAACATATTGGCCTCTACAAAATATTATTAAAACAAAAAAGTTCTCATAACAATATCATATTTAGGTCAATAAAATATATGTACTCATATTTATCGTTTTAAATTAGTAATTCGTTGTACCTTTGTTCCAAGAGAAATTATTGAAGGTAAGGTTGCCACCTTTGGTATGAACAAGGAAAGGGCCTAGTTCTTGCGCAGCTCCAAAAGCGATCGATGAGCAACCAGGTCCTGCAAAAATCATATTTAAGTGATCTTTTAACAAATTTTTTTGTTTGCTTTATACTCTTTCAAATAATAACTAATAATAAGTGATTTTTCAACATATATATATATTGAGAATAAGTGATATTTTTATCTTTTCTTTTTTCCGGCTAAACTACTTTATTGATATCCAAAAATTACAAAGTTATTTACATATTTTATTTTTTCAATACAAAAATATCACTCTATTCTCAATTGATTCATATAGTTTAGTAGTACAGTTATTTTGATCGTTAGTTACAAAAAATAAATCTTCTTAAGTAATGTTGCAATCTTTTCAACCGAAACATCATTTATTTTTCAGAAAAATGTGGTAATATTATCAATAAGATCATTAACAAAATCTGCAAAAATAACTTATATATATACATATATACATGTGTGTGCGTGACTATGTGTTATAACATGAGCAGGATAAACAAAGAATTGTTCTGTTATAAATTTTGAATTTAATATTGTTTTGGCTAAAAACGCGGAGTTTAATGAATTATTTTTCTTTCAAAAAGTATCATCTAATATATAGGATAAAAATAATTTAACCAATTATAAATGAGACTGTAGAATATTATTTGTCACACAATATCAAATAAAATAAAAAATACCTAAAATTGTCAAAACAATCTACATTTTAAAACAAAAAAAAACTCCAAAACAACTTATATTTTGAAACAGATGGAGTAATAATAGTACAATTTCATTGTTTTTATTCAACTGAAACCATATTTTTAATTAGAGAAACATTGTTATTCAACCAAATCACACACTAATATAACATTAATAGTACTATTACAAAACTTACAATAACTTTAGTGTGTAATTTGTAGACAACAAACAATATTTCTGCGTTGATTAATAGTAAGTACTACTCCCTCTGTACTAAATTAGATGATTTTCTAGAGATTTTTTTTTTCGTTTTAAATTAGATGATGTTTTTAGTTTTAAATACAAAATTAAATATATGTTTATTTGATTTGAATATTTGTATTCTACTGTTTGATATACTATTAGTTGAATTGTATTTGTTTGGATGATAAATGATGTTTTACCTTAGAAAAACTAAAAAAGATAAAATTTTCTATAACTTGTATGATAAATCTTTAAACATCATCAATTGTGATACATAAGGAGATGGAGTATTTGAATATTCAAAGACGACACCTTTTTCACCGAATATTCAACTCCTCATCTCTAACAACAATTCACATCGTGTAAATTAAATGAACAACTACCAAGAATAAATAAATAGGGTCAAGAAATCTGAAAACAAGATTTGCACAATACGAATAGTATGGGTCCATGTATCAATGAGTGTCAGAGATAGAGAGAGAGTTAGAGCGAGAAACTGACCTCCGTTGAGCCAGAGGACAAGAGGAAGGTGAGAAGAGTTGTGTTGAGCTTCGAAGAACCAATAGAAAAGTGCCTTTTGCTTCTGTTGTGGTCCGAGATTCACGTAACCGGCGTAATGTCTGAAGTTAACCGGTGGTTGACCGGGTAAACCGGTCACCAGGTCTTCCTCCTTACTACCAAAAGCTATCGCCGGTAACACCAAAACGCACAGAAACCAAAGTGCGTTCTTCTTCATCGTTAAACGCTCTCACCTCTCTTAGTTTTACAAATCTCGAAAAAGAAGAATAAATGAGACCAAACGCTCTCACTTTTTGTTATATAAATAATTAAATATGTTTATTTAACTTTAGTCTTCTGGCTCACTATATTCATTTTTATATTGAAACGTTCCGACCCAAGATAAATGTCATCCGCAACGGGGGCGACAATAGTTACTCCTCCGCGATGGAGCTATGGTATTCAACGCGCTAATAAGCTTAAATATTTCGCTATTGGTTTGTTTAGAAATTTGAACCAAGGTTGCATTAATATGTAAAAACGGCAGTTTTGAATAAAATTTAACATTCAATTCAAAAAAAAAAGAAACGTTCCGACCCTCGCGGTAGACACAAATACATGTATAGAAAAATATTAAAAGACACAAATACATGTATAAAAAATATTAAAAGTATTACCATTATGAACTAAGAAAATTACTCCCTTAATTGGCGTTTGTTGTTGTTATTTGAACTTTCTGAATAAAGCTTTCAATGATTAGCGTTTCACGAATTCCCCCTTTTTATATTATCTTGTACCGTTTGCGGATAGTAGCGAAAAAACCAATCAATACACGACTAGCTTTTCAAATAATTTTTTCAAGGTTTGAACTATAGAATAGGGTAGGGCCCAATTAATCATACGGTAAATGAATATGTCGACGATTTAAGAGGCATATCGTGTTTATCAAAGGCCTAATACCACCATGTAGGGAGGCCCAAATGTTATCAGTGCCGCCATATCAATCGTTTGTTAGTTTAAAATTTTCTTAAAGCTAAAATTGCATAAAAAAACTCTAGCCACTAACACTTTAAACCTCTAAAATTTTTGATTGACACTTTAAACATTCAACTTAACACTATTAACATAATAAACCACGAAAATAGTATTTTAATACGTGCCGTCGTAAAACTTAACGGAACTGTTCATTTTCTGTTTAGATATGATGATGTGGCATTAAATTATTATTATATAATTATATCAATTAAAAAATCAATAAAAAAAAAACAAATTATTTAACAATTAACAAAATCCTTCTCTTCCTCTTTCATTCTTCTCCGATGAAACAATCGGCCAAATTACATAAACCATATCAATTTTTTTTTTTTTTTTTAACTATTTGATGTCATAACAAGAAACAAGATCAAAGTTTCTTCATACTCGTCAAATTCTCAGACCTAATCCCATTGAAGAATGAAGAATCCCAAAATCAAAAACACTTAACCGAATCAAAATCCTTTCTAATAAAAAAATAATCAAAACAGCACAAATCGCATCACCACTCTTATGTAATCTTACAAGCTTCAACAACCAAATCTCTTCTCGCTTTATCAAAAAACGCAAGCGACTGAACCACCGCACTCTAAATCACCATAACTGCCGGAACCGCAACCGCCCAAATCCAAATAACCATAACCACCGCTTACCTATTGTTGATGTCTCCTTCCACGATGAGCACTCTGCTTCACTCCAGAAAAGATTGTCGAGATCTCTTCAGCGACGAGTCGTAGAAACCCTAGATCGCCATCGCCGTTTAAATTGAAGGAATTCCAGATCCGTGAATTCCAAATTGAGGGTTTGAGATTTTGTGTCTTTCAGAACACCATTAACATCCAAATCAAATCCCTTGCTGATCTGGTTTATGTAATTTGGCCGATTGTTTCATCGGAGAAGAAAGGAGGCAGAGAAGGATATTGTTTTTTTTTAAACTAATTGTTAAGTCATTTTTTTTTATTTTTCAGATTTTTTAATTGATATAAATAAGAATAATAATTAAATAATTAATTAAATAATGCCACATCATCATATCTAAACAGAAAATGAATAGTTCCGTTAAGATTTATAACTAACACGTATTGAGTGGAACATCTGGATGATGCACCTGAATGGAGCATCTGACTGTTGTTCGTTTCTACATTTGGACATTTCATCTTAATGTTCTATCTAGATATAGTTTATTTATTTGGTTAGTTCATGACAAAGTGCATTTGCATCTAGATGCAAATATCCAAATGACTAAAATGGACATGTTTTTATTTTAAAAAGATTTTTTTATTTAAATTACAATTATAACTAAATAAATTTTAAAGTATTATTTTTACATATATGAATTTTAATTAAATTATTAAATTTAAAAAACACAATTCTCCAATTTTGCGGTTTTGGCGGAAAAATGCAATTCCACCAATTTTCCTGCCAAAATCTTGATTTACAGTTTTGGTGACAAAACACAAATTTAACGATTTTGGTGGAAATATATAATAACGCAGTTTTGCGATTTTGAAAGAAAAATCTAATTTTTTAATTGAAAAATACAATTATGCTATTTTCTCGCCAAAATCGTGATTTAAAGTTTTGGCGGAAAAATCCAATTTAACAGTTTTACGGTTTTGATGAAAAATATGTTTTTGGCGGAAAAATATAATTTCGTATGTTTTTCCGCCAAAACCGTGATTTAATGGTTTGGCGGAAAAATAGAATTTTACGGTTTTGACGAAAATTTTTTTTGGCGGGAAAATATAATTTCATCTGTTTTCCCGCCAAAACCGTTATTTACTGTTTTGGTGAAAAAAAAAAAAATTTACGGTTTTGACAGAAATTTTTTTTGGGGGAAAATTCGTCCACCGTAATTTACTATTTTGGCGGAAAAAACAAAATTTTACGGTTTTGACGGATTTTTTTTTTTGCTCGAAAATATAATTTCGTCCAATTTTCCTCCAAAACCGTGATTTACTGTTTAGGCGGAAAAATAAATTTTTACAGTTTTGCGGTTTTGACATAATTTTTTTTTGGCAGGAAAATGGAATTCCGCCAATTTTCTGTTGAAAGCGTGATTTATAGTTTTGACAGAAAACATAATTTTACGATTTGCTGAGAAATTGTAACTGTGATTTTGCGGTTTTGACATAAAAATATCTTTTTTGTAGGGAAAATATATATTCTGCAATTTTTCCGTCAAATTGTTATTTTACAGTTTTACGGTTTTGGCAGAGAAATGATAATTCATTATTGTACGATTTTTAGAAGAAAAATATTGGTGTAAATCTATGATTTTTACATATAAAACGAAAATCTATAAAAAAATTAAATATTATTTGGGTTATAATTGTAAATGAGAATATTTTAGATATTACAATTTTTAGATGCACTATCTACATCTAGATACACCATTTAAAGTCATCTAGATGCATCATCTACATCTAAAATTTTCTTGAAGAGATTTTCAACTACATCTAGATGCTCCGTATGGATGATGTATTTAATAGCACTTAAACGAACATCATCGGGCATCTACATCCAGATGGTTCATCTAGATGTACAAACGAACAGCACCTAAGTCATCCGACAAAAAAAAAAAACAGCACTTTAGTTAAAAACTTTAGAGGTTTAAAGTGTTAGTGCCTCTCACTTTGAAAGTTTTTTATGAGATTTTTGCAAGGTTCCACCAACACGTAAAATATTATTTATTTTTTTTCTATTGACTCGAATGACTGGAAATGTTAATAAACAAGTGTATACAATTTGACAATGCCAAAACAAATCCTTAATAGATAAAGAACTTAATTTGGTGATCCGTCACCACTCACTTGTCAACTTCTATCCCCAATCTTCATAAATCATATTCTAATACACTAATTCAAATTTTTATAAGCCTAATTTTCTAACTAACCCGAAAAGATTCGTCCTTTCAAATTTTCCAAAAACCTAAGCAAAGCAAAACACGAGAATCAAGAGCCACATAGACTAAAAGACCGTTAGAAAATAAAAAACATAACTTTTTTTAGCTCACCAAATCAAACCCAATTTCACATTGAGAGCCAAACACGAAACTCATGCGTCTTAATTCATTCTTCTCTCATTTCACATTCTTCACCCACTAATTAACTAACAACTTTCATTATTTTTAAACTCTGTCTCTCTTTGCAAAATCATTCATTTCTCACATACACACTCTGTTTTCTTTGTTTCCCTCTTTTGTCACTATGAACCCTAATTCTTCTTCTTATAATCTCACGATTACTCCCATTTTCGTCTCCTCTTCTTGTTCCAGAAGTCATGAGCTTCCGGTTTCACGGAGGCTTCTTTCCTTGAGAGATGTTCAGATTCTTGAGCTCTTTATAGCACTTTTCGTGTTTGTCACGATACATGCCTTGCGACAGAAGAAACGTCAAGGGATACCGGTTTGGCCGTTTCTCGGGATGCTTCCTTCGTTGATTTTCGCAGTCCGGGGCAACATCTACGAATGGTTATCCGAAATTCTTATCGGCCAGGATGGGACTTTCCGGTTTAGAGGTCCTTGGTATAGCAGTCTCAACAGCGTCATTACTTGCGATCCAAGAAACGTCGAGCATCTTCTCAAGACCCGTTTCTCAATCTATCCTAAAGGTTCTTACTTTCGTGAGACCATCCGAGATCTACTCGGAGACGGAATATTCAACGCCGATGAAGAAACGTGGCAGCGGCAAAGGAAAACAGCGAGCGTTGAGTTCCATTCAGTTAAATTCAGGGAATTAACCAGTCAATCTTTGCAAGAACTTGTGCATAATAGACTCTTGCCGGTTCTAAAAACTTCAAAAAATATCGATCTTCAAGACATTTTGTTAAGACTAACGTTTGACAACGTATGTATGATTGCTTTCGGCATCGATCCAGGCTGTCTTGGTCCAAATCTACCTGAAATTCCTTTCGCAAAAGCGTTCGAGGATGCAACAGAAGCAACAGTTTTGCGATTTGTCATGCCTACATTCGTGTGGAAGCTCATGAGGTTTCTTGATTTAGGAACAGAGAAGAAGCTAAAGGAATCAATAAAAGGTGTGGATGATTTTGCTGAGAAAGTAATCCGAACCAGGAAGAAAGAGCTCTCTCTAGAGACCGAAATTGCAAAGAAATCAGATCTCTTAACAATTTTTATGGGTTTAAGAGACGAAAATGGAGTGAAATTTTCGGATAAGTTCTTGCGAGATATTTGTGTGAACTTCATACTTGCTGGGAGAGACACTTCCTCTGTGGCTCTAAGCTGGTTTTTCTGGATAATCGAGAAGAATCCGGAGGTGGAAGAGAGAATCATGGTGGAGATTTGCAAGATTATGGAGCAGGGAGATCATCATGGAGATACAGAGAAGAAGATAGACTATGAGCCTGTGTTCAGACCAGAAGAGATCAAGAAAATGGAATATCTACAAGCTGCTTTGTCTGAAACTCTCAGATTGTATCCTTCTGTTCCAGTTGATCACAAAGAGGTGATCATTTACTTTTTTCTCAAGAAACCATATTTGTTTGATTATTTTTTTTCAGTTCTTAGGTTTATTTGGTTTGGAGAATGTTATACCAGATTAGAAACGAATTTGTCTAATTTTTTAGGTACTCGAAGACGATGTATTTCCAGATGGAACAAAATTAAAGAAAGGAGAAAAGGTTATATACGCGATTTACGCAATGGGACGTATGGAGACGATTTGGGGAAAAGACTGTCGTGAGTTCAGACCAGAGAGGTGGTTAAAAAATGGTTGGTACATGACTGAGTCAGCCTATAAGTTCACGGCCTTCAATGGCGGTCCTCGGCTCTGTCTAGGCAAAGATTTTGCTTATTACCAGATGAAATATGTTGCGGCTGCGATCATTTATCGGTATAGGGTCAGGGTTGACGTGAAGAGTAGTCATAAGGTTGAGCCAAAGATGGCTCTAACTATGTACATGAAGCATGGCTTGAAGGTGAATATGATCAAGAGGAGTGACTCTGAGATAGACCACTACCATGCTAAGTGCCATAATAATGGTGTATAGTTTATTGGTGTTTTGAGATTTATGAAATGTTGTAATAAGTGATTGTTGTATTTTGGATGAGTTTTTGATGATTTTTTTTAAGGTTTGTGTTTATGTAGTACTTATGGTTTTAAAGTAATCATAACTTAGGGCATTACGATAGTATTAACTAATGGCCCAAAACGGGGTTAATCCTACAAGTGTGTTTCTAACCTTTTAATTAATTTGGAGCCGAGTGTAGACTCAGGTAGAAAGAAACAGGGGATTTTTTCTTTTTTCTTTTTTATAACCACTAGCAAAAAGCATTAAAACAACATTCGTAATTCATCTATAGAAAATATCTACAAACACTAAATTAAATATCTATAATGTTTTGAGACTTCGTAGTACAGAAACTAATTATAGTCCCTAGTTGTTAAGACAGTAAAGAGAACAGAAATAAAGATAGCTAATAAAGTAGTCGTAGCCAGAACATTTTTCATCAATCTCTTGCTATCATCTGTCTTGATGCGGAACGGATAGGGGACTCCCCAGTTCGAGGAAGCGTCGGTGACGTTCTTGATCCTGAACAATGCGTAGCAATTCATTGTTTGCTTTGATTCTTTCGTTATACCACATTCTGACCTCTTACTCGATGATGCTTCGCTGAATATTTTTTCTTGTTGAGTTGGATTATTTGGTCGAAATGCTTGGCTAGCTTTCAATGCCTCCTCGTCAAGATTTATTATATCATCGTTCAGAATTTCAGCGTAACAATCATCATCCGTGTCGGCCTGATCCTATTCCCCAAAAAAAAAAAAAAGGTCAAATTCAACTTGAAAATCGAGGGACGCTTGGACGGGACTAATGTTACATGATTTAGTCTCAAGCCTGGGGAATTGCGGGTTCGGTTAGGTAATAAAAAACAACAACAACATATCTCGAAACCAAACTGACCTCAACAACATTTGATGATTCCGTGATGTCACCATTTGGAATCTGAAGCTCAGGTTCATTAACCGAACAGGATTTATTGGTCTTCTCCGAAGCACCAGTCTGTCCAACGTAGTCATCATCTTGCACAAGACCGTCCTCCATTTGTCTTTGGCTCGAACTAGCTCGGAAATCGGCATTTTTCCTTAACCGGCACACCACTAATGCGTCCTGTGAAAAAAATCTTGATCTCAACATCATTTCTAACAAAAAAAATCAAAAAATCAAAAAAAAAAAATCTGACTTGTGGTGCGCCATTGATGCAATATTCATGCATAATCCACTCTGTTCTCTCGCCACGAGGAGCCCGACCGATGTGAAAGACAAGAGTTCTCTTGGTTCCAACAATTTGGTTCCCTGACTTCACACTTCGCTCTTTACCAGTGGCTTTCCAGTATCCGAGCTGTGTGGCTCGCCGGCTCTGTGACCCGTGCGGGTATTTCCTTCCTCTTGCGCAGAAGTAAAACCACTCGTTCTCTGCTTTCAGTTTCGATTCCTCTGTTTACCGGTTTACATAAACCGTAATGAATGGTTTGACGTTGTAACGAAATATATTATTATGTAACTAGATATAAGAGTTTTTGTAACAACATATTTTCCTTTAAAAAAAAATCAGGAAACCGAAACCGTTTCATTGTACTCAGGAATCCTAGATTCATATATATAAAGAGAAAGAGAGAAAGAAATGTTAAGAAACCTGGCAAGTCCCATGGCTCGAACTTGTAAATCTCGACTTCAGCAATAACGGCTACGGAGTTTTCGTCGCCGTCGATTTTACGGCGGAGGTAATAAGAGATGAGTTCAACGTCCGTCGGACAGAATCTGAATCCAGGGAACAAGGCCGATACAGCGATGGACATTTCAGCTTCTTTTGACATTTATTTGTTTTGGTGATATTTGAATCGAATTGGTAATGATAATTTATTACATGCAAAAGCTAGAGAGGCGTGTATAAATAATGGCAAGAGAAGGAGAAGCTTACTTTGCTTCAGGTAAAGGTTTTGGTATTTCGGCGGTTTCAAAAGGATGACGTGGCGAATGACTGTGTGTAAAGGGACGAATAAGAGAAAACTATACTGAGATGGTTAAGGTCTTAAGGACAAAAGAAATGATTACGTGGTTATATATTATTCGACAGAACCCAAACCCAGCCCTGAAGTTCTCTCTTTTTTGTTTTTTTGCATGAGTTTCTGCATTTGGCCAAACGATACCAATTAATGTTTCCTTTGTACGATTGAAATCTAATAAAGTGAATAGATAGAAAGAGTTAAACTCACATAGAAAAGAAGATGAAACGAAACAAAACTTCACCAAATCTCGTTTAATTTCTAATTTTACTACCATAGGTCTACCAAAATTGACAAAGAAAAAAAGTTAATATCCAAAACAACATTATTAATGATCAAATGAGCTTTGATAAGAGAGAAACAAGATAGATAAAGAGATATAGTTCAAAGAGCTTTATTCAAATGTAAAAACAAAATAAAAAAGGGAGAAACTTCAGGTTGTCACCAAAAACAACTCCCAAAGTTATATTTTTAGAGGTTCATTACACATTCATATAGTAATCTATTTTGGTAAAAACTTTAACATGCATGGGCTTATAACATAACATTGGGCTTGCTAAATATGTATTGGGTTAGAAAACATCAACTTGGTTTTTGCATAGCTTCTTCAATCGGAAAAGGATGTTGAATAAACAATATGATAGTAGTGAACAACGAGATCTATTTTTTAGTGTAGTTGTTTGCATCTCTTATGATTTGCCCGTAAAGTATTGGCCCGTAATTTGTCGCTACTGTTTAAGATTTACAAAAAAGGGTTTAAAAAGTTTACAAAAATACAAGAGCCAATCAATTGTTTTCTCAACTTAGAGAACGACAAGAACGAGTAACGTGAACAATTCAAAGAAGATACTTAATAGTTTTTTTTTTTTTTTTTTTGAATAAGAAAGAAATTACTTATAGTTGCAGCATCAAGTGAGCAATCTTTGTTTAAAACAACGATTCAAGCACAAGTTAGATCCTTAAAATATATAAAAGAAGTGTACAGTTAGATTTGTCATAAGTTTGGTTAACATTTTTGAAACTCGGTGAACGTTGGTGATTCTCAAAACAGTAAGAATAAGATGATAGACACACCTTTGACACCACAAAGCTTATGATTTATACTTTGAAAGAACTGATTGCGGTAATTAAAGAAATCCAACGATTTAGCCACTTTGACCAACCATGAGTATTGAGTGCTTGTGTCACTCACCCTACGAGATTAGCAAAAAAAATCGCTTGTTTATTTGTTAAACTCAATATTCGTGCAAGAGGCAAGCAATGCATATTTATTATAACAGACAACAGAGTTGCTCAGAACAATTAGTATCCTCAAATACACATAGTCACATACTCTTCAAAGCTTTAATTTAATTTTGTTACATTTTGCCACTTTACTTTTTTCTGCAAATAGATGTTTATTATATATTTCCGCTTTCTATTAAAAAAAATTACGCTATATATCCTAACAAATATTTTTTTTATTTCACACAAGATAACAACAACCAAGGAGGAGGAGGAGAGAACAACAACCCAGGAGGAGGAGCATAGAACCCAGGGGTCAGATTTTTCCACGAGAGTCAAAATATCAAACCTCAAGTATAAACAGTAGAGCTGGAGCACATAAACCACTTGAGAGATAGTAGAAGAAGAAGAAGAAACACAGCCATATCGTAGGAAGTATCTTTTGAAGCTTGCTCTTCACCTATCATCACCGATATTGTGGCATGTCTCCTCAATATTGCATCCATGGTCATAATTCTTACATTGTAGAAGAAGGAGACCATATGGTTGCATTGAACGTTTTGAATCTGGATCGCTTGATATGTTTGTCAATCCATGTTGAAAGTAGAGTTGAAACATCTTTCTTAATGCTCTCAAATTCTGCCAAAAAAGAGAGAACCAACAATTCATGATAATAGAAACATGCCAGTATACCAAACCACTGCGCTATGATGCTTTCGGCGAAATGGATCTCTAAGTTGGTCTAGGTTACGAAAATGATAAAAAAAATGAAACTGCCACATATTACAATGGATTAAGTATGACTTTTGCAAATTTCAAAAAAAAAAATATATACATATGTCCAGAATAACTCGAATGGGTCATAGAGAAAACAACATGTTCGACGTAGAAGCTGGGAACGTGGACACTACGATACTGATTTTCTTCTTTGAAACTATACTTTTGTTTTATTTTTATCTTTGTTTATTTTATTTTATTAAATTAACCTTTTCTTAAGATAAATCTTCGTCCTGAACTTTCCACTCTGTAGAATAAAGAATAACGTGGTTCGTTAGAGCATGTCTATCAATGAATTTAGATAAATCTTTTTAAAAAATATTAAAATACAAATATTAATATAATATATTGCCTAACATAAAAATACTATATAATATTATAAAAGGTTTCAAGAGAAACTATTCTAAAATTTCTCATTTGAAAAATTTTAAAGTGGATCTCTCAATTTTTTAAAGACTCTCTTAATATTATATTAATATTAATATTTTAATATTTTTGTAGAGACTTATCTAGAGACATTGATGTACATGCTCTTACTTCGTTATTGTATACATTTTCATTAGGAAAACTAGAAAATGACCCGGGTTACGTCCGGGTATGTTTTATAGATTTGATTGCTATTTTAATATAAATAAAATGGTATCAATTTTTTTTAATTTTGTAGATCTTAAAAATAATTGTATGTTAATCAAATATTAAATAGATAAATTGATCTCTTTCACTTTAAGTGTTTGTGTTGTTTAAAATTTAAAATTTATTCATGAGAAATATATACACAAAATTAATACACAATTTAGTTGTTGGCGATATTTATTTTTTGTTATCCTTTAACTTATTCTTTATCCATTAATGTAATTATATTTCAATATATTTTTTTGGCATATGTTTATGCATATTTCTTTTTCTCTAAAATTTTTTGGTTTTATCGATTGTTTGAAATTTGATAATACCAAAATGTTAATTTCCTTAGTTCAAACAAAAAACCTTACAAAGTTATTTTTAATTTATGTTGGTTTTATTTGTGTTTATTATTGTATGATTTGTATCTTCATATCATACAACTAACTTCTTTTCTTACCAATTCAACCACTCACTCGAAAAAAGTATACGAAACAAAATTTAAACACCAAAATGTATTTTCCAACTTTAAGTGCATTGAATCAGATGATATAATTTATCAATTGTATTATTGAGTTTAGTAATTTTTTTAATGGGTAACATTGACATAAACAAATGCAAAAGTACAATGGCAAGAAAATTGAAGACTGTAAAAAAACATTGAAAAATTTTACATAGTAATGGTTTATTAAATTTTTCTACATGTTAATTTAACTAAACAAATATACAAAAATCAATAGAAGTGAAAATCTTAGTTATATTATCGCATAATTTGTTTTTTTTTTTATCAAAAATCTACATAAAGACTTCATGCTATTATGGCACCCAAACCTAGTTTCTTTTTTAGTGCATCTATATATTTTTTAAATATATCATCTAAAAATTATAGTCACAAAATAAACATCAAATAATTACTTTCACACTTTATCGAGTAGTATCCATTAAGTACTAAAGTATTTTCTTCTCTTCTATAACTGTAAGACGCCATGTCATCTATTTATGCTCACCTCATCGGCACGGATCACCATAATCACGTCACCAAATGTTGCATATGCAAGTAGCCTCCAAATTCACCAAGAATCACACATACCTTATTAAAAAACACATGCAAAAGAAAGAAAAGAGATGTTAGACCCATAAGCGAAGGACCTATATATGGGCTATGGTTCACAATGGGTGAACTTATATATAGTCAGGTCCATTGTGAATCATATATAACCCATATATAGGTCCAAGATATAATGGCTTCAAAAGCAAACAAAAACATTATTATTAAGAAAAATATAACCCGAACTAATACCTATCAGCAATATAATCGATCAACAAAAAAACCTCATACCTCGATTGGTTACAGTCACTTTTACACAGTTGTCACCTTACTTCTGTATTTATACGATTATGTGTGGCTTGTCTTTGTAAAGAAACTATCGTGTGATTAGGGTAGATTGTACATATGACTATATATGTATGTTATAATATATTCAAGAGTAGTACAAAAAACGCAAGTGAGATCCAATTACCCACAAAAGTTAGACTATATATGGGGTTATATATCAGGAGATGATACACCTTAATTAATCAAATATAATATCTGCAAGTAAAATAAATAAATTAGAAACTATGAAAATCAAAAACGAATATGATAAAACAATATATTGCGAATAATTGGAGATTAAGGAGGTTTAATATTTATAAGAAATTATAGAACCACAAAAAAAAACTGAACAATAACACATTCAAATCACAACACAAAGGAACAGTCTTGCATACATGTACAACGAATAATAAACTGTGGAAAAAATGATAGTCAAACACAAATGAGTAGACAGCGCAGAGAATACAACATATAAATAAGAATAACATTATCCAAATTAATATCGATCAAAAATAAATCTGAAGAACAAAAAATTCATGCTTCGAGAACGAAGAAATTTGCAATCAAAACCCTATCAACAATAGAATCTGAGAACAACATTGTACAATTGAAACTAATAAAAAACGTAGAAAAGAACATAAAATTATAAAACTAAACAAAAAGAAAACACATATGTGACTCAAGAAAGACGAAACCGAACGATGGAGAAATATTCATGTTCGACTAAACCTAAGCCCAATTATATAGTATAGATATAAATATGTTTCTATTTTATTAATTCTTTCTAACAATTGTTTTCCAATTGTTTATTTGGCTAATTCTATTATATATCTATTTCTATTCCTTACAAAAATTTCCGTTAAAAAAACAAAGAAAACAATTCAAAAAAAAAAAGAAAAATTCCAATTCATAGTTTTTTTTAAAAAGGAAAAATTGTGAAAAATTTAACTTTAAGAAAAATGGAAAATTTGTTATTAACAACAAAAATAAAATTAACTTAATTGTAAATGCTTACTTGGCATGATATTATTGGTTGATTTAAATCCTACGTGGACGTCTGTAGGAGCTTATAGCCTCAACTTTTATATATAACGAAGAATCACAATTTCGATAAAAAAAAAATTATTATCGAATCACAAAAAAAAAAGAGTAGTTTCTATTTATCATAAGATAATAATGGAATATTACCATTAATTTGAGTATATCCAAAAATAAATGGTATGGTACTAAAAACTAATGGGTTTTATTAATTTTTTTAATAGGTTGATTTAAATCCTATAGGAAATAGGAAATCATGTCTTATTTTTTAATTATTATCAACAAAAACAAAAATAACATAATTCTAAATATGATACATGACACATTACTGTAGGTTGATTTAAATCCTATGTGGATGCTTTTAGGAGCTTATAGCCTCAATTTTTATATAGTATAGACTAGAAAATGACCCGGGCTACGCCTGGGTATGTGTTACATATTTGTTTGCTATTTTAGTATTCAATAAAATGGTATCATGAATTTTTTTTGATTTTGTGGATCGAAAAAAATTTTATATTTTTAATATAAAATTGATAAATTGATTTCTTTCACTTTAGTATTTTTTTTGTTTAAAATTTAGAATTTATTCATGTGAAATATATGTACAAAATAACTACACAATTCAGTTGTTGGCGACATGTATTTTTAGTTACCTTATAACTCATTATTTATCAATAAATTTAATATTAATTCATTGTTTTTTGCATATTTATTTTTTTCTAAAAAAATTTTAGATTCATCGTACTATTTAAAATTTAATAATACCAAAATGATGATTTCTTTAGCTGAAACAAAAAACCTTCAAAAAAATATTTATATTTATTAATGTTGGTTCTTTTTTTGTCTATTATTGTATGATTTGTATTTTCATACAACTAAGGACTAACTTTTTTTTTCTGTACCAATTCAACCGCTCACTCGAAAAAATATATAAAACATAACATTTTATTAATGTATTTTCCAACTTTAAGTGCATTGCATTAGAAGATATTATTTATCATTTGGTTTAATATGTTCTTGAGATTAGTTATTTTTTAGTAGGTAACGTTGATATAAATGAATGCAAAAGTAAAATGGCAAAAAATTGAAGACGGTAAAAAAGTATCGACAAACTTCACTCAGTAATGATTTATTGAACTTTTTTAGATATTAGTTTAATTAAAAAAATGTAAAAATCAATAGAAGTGAAAATCTCAATTATTTGTAAATGTTATGATCGCAATTTTTTTTTTATCAAAAGTATACATATAGACTTTATGTAATTGTGGCACCAAATGCTACTTTTTCTTTTAGTGCATCTGTGTTTCTTTTGAATATATCATCTTAAACTATTACGAAAATAAAATTTTACAATCTGCCTACTTATAAAAAGATATTGGTTAGAATAAAGTGATAAAAAAACATTGTTGATAAGACAATGAACTCCTACAATTGCGTCGTTGCGATTACAAGTTGGGTGTCTATGTTCTAGAAAGGATTTGTTGAACTCTTCAATTCCAAACAAAAACAAATCGTTGGCTACTTTTCAACCATTACCATCATATTCTACTTCCACATCATTAAAAATAATTATTACAACATTGGCATGTTTATTACAATCAACATACTATTTTACTTCTAAGAAAATAATTTTCATTTCTTAATAGATATATATATATATATATATATATATATATATATATATATATATATTCTCAAAATTTAGTTAGATTGTTGATGTAATGTCAACAAAATCACATCAACAAAATCATAATATAATTTTCAAAAACCTCTTACACACGTAAACTCTTTTCGCCTCTCTATAATCTTTTCGCTCTGCTATCTTAGTTTTCTCTTATGAATTAACTAAAAATAATTTGTTATTATATTTCTTTATCACTTCAATTTTTAGATAGTACTCATATAAATATCATACGCAATTAGGGGTGTCAAAATGGTTAAACCAAACGAAACGAAACCAATCCATATCCAAAGGACTTGAATGCTAATGGATAATGGATTGATCCAATTCATTAAGCTAATGGGTAATGGGTAATTCATTAGCTATTTTCCCATTTCGGTTTACACTTGGAATTTCGGTTTATAAATTGGTTAGTTAATTTTGGTTTGAGTATTTAATTGAGATTATTTTGGTTAGATTTTGGTTTTATAATCTATTAAAATTTGTATTGATTTGGTTATGGATAACTCAATAACCCATTTAAACCAAACTCATTTCAATCCAATTCATTTAACTCATTAACCCATTTAACTCATTAAGATCCATGAAATTTGGATTAATGAGTTAATTGATTGGTTTGGTTTGGATTGATCCATGAAATTTTATCCATTTTGACACCCTTATGCGCAATGTAACACTCTAAACAATTTTTTATTCTTTCCAACCATGCAAAATTACATTCAATTCTGAATATTCATATAACCTTCTTTTATATATAATAAAAAAATAAAAACAAATATGATGAGAAATGTTATATTTCTGTAACCCAAAATATCAAAAGTTTTGGACACTCAAAAACATAGAAAAATTATGTGTTGTCTTATTGTCATGTCATTTTACGTTTTTTTTCTAAAAGATGTAATTTTTTCTAAATAGAAAAATTTGTGAAAAGGAAGAATACACTGAAAAAAAAAAAGGATTTGTCAATTATAAATGATATTTTTATAATTAATACTACTACTACCTTAAGATTAAGAAAAATTCATAATCTATAGTGTATAATATTTAAATAGGAAAATAAAAAAGATTCAAAAAAACGAAAAATTAATTTTATGAAATAAAGAAATTATGTCTTAATAAACTATTAACAACAAAAAATTAAATTAACGTAATTCAAAATACTTACATAGCATAACACTATTGGTGAATTTAAATCCTACGTGAACGACTTTAGGAGCTATGTATTTTTTGTTTTATTTTAATAATTTGGTAGTCATTTTTTTGTTTCTTCAAATAATACTTTATTATGTTATACTATAATACGAACATGATGTTGTAAAAAAACAAAGAGATACTAAAAGCGAAATTGGATTTTTCTTCAATTTTTTTTTTAATAATTTTGTTATTATGTTATGACCTTGGTAAAATTTGTATCTATATTCACCACTGAACACAGTAAAATATAAATATGAATATACAAACCTGCAACACAAAAGAACCAATGAAACAAAAGTGTAGATTGAAGGATCATGAGACGAAGCAAATAACTTATACGTAAATGGTAGAAACACAATTCAAGAATTTGAAAATATATGTAAATAAACAGTGAAGAAAACATACCAGAATTTACATGTAGATAAATACGTGATATCATATTTGCAAGAATATGACGGTAGTAAATACGTGATCTAATAGCTGCACAAACATGATGGTAGATATAGTAAATAGGACATGTAACATAAAAGTTTTTAAATAAAATCCAATTAGAACACATGATCATATTAGCATCAAAAGTACGGTGATGATATATCAATCTTTTTTTAATAGAGAATACGTACCTGAAACCAAAACGAATCTAGATGTAGAGAACACAAAAACAGGTTAAGGTCAACAATAGAAGTAACCCAAATGATTAATTGAACAAACAATGATAGTAACCCAAGAAAGGTATTAAAAATAAAAAAAAAAAGTAAAAGACCTACGAACTTACGAAACTGCGAAAATACTGAAATAAGTAAAATGATGGAGAGGTACAACAAACATATATATATATATAGGACACATAAATTTAGGGCTACACTTTAATGAATATTACTTGTTTACAAAATTAAAACAACTTGTTTACAAAATTTCCTATAAATTTAGGCAAAATTAAGTTACTTAGGAAATTTTATACAAAATTAAGGAAATTTCGTAATCTGTAGTTTAGAAAATTTAAATAGAAAATTCAAAACTAAAAACTCCGTAAAAAACGGAAATTACTAAAACCTATGAGTTTATGATATAAAAAAAATTATGTCTTAGTTTCCAATTAACAATAGAAATAAAATTAACTTAATTCTAAATGCTTACATGGCATAATACTATTGGATGATTTAAATCCTATGCGGACGTCCTTAGGAGTTTCGAAAATTGCTAAAACCTATGAGTTTATGATAAAGGGAAATTATGTCTTAGTTTCCTATTAACAATAGGAATAAAATTAACTTAATTCTAAATGCTTACATGGCTTAACACTATTGGTTGATTTAAATCTTATGTGGACGTCCTTAGGAGCTTCGGAAATTACTAAAACCTATGAGTTTATGATATAAGGAAATTATGTCTTAGTTTCCTATTACAATGGGAATAAAATTAACTTAATTCTAAATGCTTCTATGGCTTAACACTATTAGTTGAATTAAATCCTATGTGAACGTCTTTAGGAGCTTATATCCTCAATTTTTATATAGTATATATTAGCACTAATAACCAACAAAAAAATTGTAATTCAATAACTAACTAATTCCTTAAGATCCAATGGATTTTGCCAGATGATTCATTTTGCTTAGTTATTGAATTATAATTTTTTTTTTTGGTTATTCACCAAATTCACATACCGTCTGAAATGGTGATGAAAGCGTAATAAAGGACAACTTTGCATTATAACTACTTTTGAATATTTTTTCAAAAAAAAAAAAACACTACTTTTAAATATTCCAATTATACGGATTACAACGTTACAGTTTCAAGTTTTTTGCTCTGCTTTAATAATCTTATTTTTGGTTTAAGAAAACAAACTGATCCGAAAATATGAAATAACATAACTATTACTAATGTGGTTGATAGAACCTACTGGTAGAAAGATCTTTTTTTTTTAAACGTTCGGAGTTATTATTATTCAATTACAAATTATAAGAACTGTTACATCGACGATTCTACAACGGACAAGTCTTCCGCCTTGATTCACGTCAAACGATTATATCTTGCCCCACGCTGAAGATTTTTTCCTGTAGACTTGTCTCCATTAATCTGTATCAATATTAATAAATCGCATTTTCTGGGGTTCGAACCCCAGTTTTCCAGGTGTAGATACATTAATGAACTCTTAACCAAACAATTGGGTCAATGGATCTTCTAGGTAGAAAACTCTTTGAAAGTAAAAAACTTGAAATGGTAACGTAGTAATCCGTATAATTGGAATATTCAAAAGTAGTTACAAACTGATCCAAAAATATGAAATAACATAACTAGTACCAATGTGGTTGATAGGACCGAGGGGTAGAAAACTCTTAGAGATCGTTATACCAACGTTTGAGTTTGGATTATTTATTATTGCTAAAATAATTAAGTGGTTTTTGAACTACTTGTTTCTTCGCAAAAAAGGTTTTTAATGCCAGTTTACTTGACATAAAATGTATTTCCCAAAAGAAAAAATATTTTTAAATGGCTAAACTGGGAAATACAAACTTGAATTTAGAATAGTAATTTCAAAAGACAAATAAAAAGTGAACATTTATATATTTTTCCCTTAATCATGTTTCCTTTTTGGTTAAATAAGTTAACCATGATTTCTTAAGCAATTTTAAACCTCTTAGTTTTTTTTTTTTTTTTAACCTTGCAATTACAAAAAATACTTTTTTTTTGTGTACATTTGTAAGAATGTCACTTAGGTGTGTCCATTTGCAAAAATGGCATACTTTAAAGTCTAGATCTTAAAATTTTAAACACTAACAAATGTTTAGATTCCTAAAACTCCTAAAACCCTCAAAATTAAACCACAATAAATATAGTTAACCCAAAAATAAATGATATAATTAAAAATAATTTTGAAAAAATGACATTTTTAAAAAATGGCAATTGAAAAGTGACATTTCTTAAAATTTCTTTAGTTAAAATACCTTCTTGTGTAGAATTTTTAAAATACTTTTGATTTTCCTTGTGTTTCTTTCACTTCATGTTGTTAATAAATTTCCCATTTTTTAGCAAAAAATAAATAAGTAAATAAATCTTTTTCCTGTCTTTTTATTCGTCATTTTTTGTTTCTATCTTATCTTCTAAATATTTCTATAACATTTTATTTGGATACTCATTACACTCACTGTACAAATAAAATAATATACATCTGTCCAAATTTTCTTATATTTATGTATAATTAATTTATAAGTCACCGTGAAATTCCCGTCGTATCTTCGCAATCGTATACAGTTAACAATAACTATATTAATTGAAATAAATAAATGGCATAAAACCCAACCGCTCCAAGCGATATTTCAAAGTCTTCGCACGAATGTAAAAAATTCTCTTTCCTTCAATTCGACTTCAATGGCGAAAACAGAGAAGAGAGTCCGAGAGAGAATCGGCTCTTCTTCGTATTTTCTAGGCTGTTTCGGCTTTTCCCGGGAAATATACTCCGATAAGCCGATGATTACTGCGAAAGACGGTGGCGAGAAAAAGATGAAGAGGAAGAAGAAACGATCACTAAATCGGTGGCTTTCATGTTCGAAGTTTCGCCTGAAGAACCGCGAGATCAAACCGGCACCGATCGAGGAATCAGAGAAACTAACTTCGAGTGTTGAAGATGAGACTGATAAGCACAAACCCGTCCCGGTGATACGTCGTTTGACTGATCGTAAGAATATTCCGGTTGATGATAAAGATATGAATCAGGAAACTAAAGAGGTATCATCTTTCATATATAGAATCTCCAAAAGGCGTTTCACTCTTTTTTTTCCGTAAATTAACCAAAAAAAAAAAACATTTTCACACAATTAAATTTCTTTCAGGACCAACATGATTGATTATTTTTTCCTTGATTTTAAGAAATTTAACATATTTTGTTGGTTTTATTTAGATTTTCCGATGTGATAACAGAAACTTTATTTTGCTCTCTTTTTGGTCGTTGCTAATTCAGACAAAACCAAAGGACTTACGAGATATAACCACCGACCGATCGAAACCCGTGGAACCGTTAGGTTTATCTAAAGAAGACACGTGTCCTGAACGAACATCCAACTCATCAACCCGTTATGGAAAACCCGAAATGAAACCGTCTCGGGCGAAAAACTGGTCACGGGTCGAAAAGTTTGACCCGGTAATTGGGATATCGATCATTGTATTGACGCTCGTGATTATGTTAGTTTGGGGTCGACTATGTGCGATTCTGTGTACATCTGCTTGGTGTTACTTTCTACCACGTCTCAGAGAGGCAGCCGCGTTGGCGAAACGCAGACGCAGCGGTAGCGATGGTTCAGCGTTTGTCCGGGATTTGAAATCAGAGTCGTACAAAAGAAAAGTCGTCTTGGATGGGTTTCTTGGACGGCAAAATCGCGTTTCGTTGTTGTGACGATCATCTCCACCTTTTTTAAAAATATATTATTTTTTTTTTGTTTTTCATATTATTATAATGGTTTGGTCAAATTTTTGGGGGTTTGTAAGTCACTGAAACTTGTGTTTCCGTTTAATAACGATGATTGATCGATTGTGAATGGTTACATCAAAATGAATAATATATAATACTCTTTTCTGTGAATATCATCAGTGACTGGTCAATATTTAGCAGCCTATTGATGTAAGTAACTATCTTGATTTTTCTTGGTTTTTACAACGTTTGGATCGGTCCCTATTGGGATATTTCAGTGATGTAACGTGAACGTGATAAAAATCAAAGAGCACGTGCAGGAGTTTTTTTTTTTTTTCTCTGAGCCCAATTGTATTTGTTATACAGATAATCCCTTGCATATAACTACAAGGGTTTCTCTGTAGCTCTAGCCGTCGGGAAATTTATAAATATGGAATTCCAACGATTGTCGATAGACCAAGTACCTTTCTTCGTGGGACAATCAAAACTGAAGACTTTGAATGAGTCATGTTGCTCTTTTGGTGTATTTTATTCGTTATAGTTTTTAATTAAATAAAAAACTGTCAATGCAAATTGTTTTTAATCAATTTTGTAAAAACTATTCAATTAATTTATAATGATATTACATTTCCAACGAAAAAGATATCTACGAACACTGTCAAAGAAGATAGAAAACCGGACGTCCTTTAATTTTGTCGATTGTCATTGATGGTTTTTATATCTGTTTCTTTATTTTTTCTTGTATATAATTTTATTGATCTTCTCTAGGTTTTCTTTTCTAATCTTCTAGAGTATAAGCTCAAGGGTGTGAATGGTTAATTAAATAAGAAGAAAAGAAAAATCTTTTTAATGGAAAAAAATATTTTATCATGTATTTGAGAAAGGAAGAATTACTCTACATTAGTTATTTTTTGACACTTTTTGAAAGAAAACATTTTCTTTTATTGTTTTTTGAATGGTAGATTTAGAAAATAATCCTCTTCTAAATATGTCATCCAATCACACTCTAAAACTGGGGTTTCTACAAAATCTATATATAAATATATACGGTATCAATAAAAATAGCATTAACCAATTGAAGAACAAGAACGAGAACACATACTATTAATTTACAACAATCATTTAGGGCACAAATAACGTTGTTTTGTTTTATTTGATGCGAAAGTTATGATAGTGACATAGTGAGAGATAAATGGTAAATTGCGGTACATCACTTTTGAGACGATACTCCTTCAATTTTAAAATAGTTGTCATTAGGTTATTTTAATATGTTTTACCTCTAATTAATATAATATTTTGTTTAATATGAGTAATTAATAAGTTTGAAAATATAAATAAAAATAGAAAAATTGATCATTAATGTATATTGAAATTTCAGAATGACAAGTAATATGCAACAAATAATTAAATCCGAAATGACAACTAGTACGAAACGAAAATAGTATTAATATTTGCTAACATGATAACGAAGTGATAACAAAATGAAATATCAAACCACTAGTTTCAAGCGTATTTTCCCCTTCTTCCATTTCAGATATGTTAATTAACATTTTTGTTTCTTGATCCGAACATAAAATCTCTAGATTTGATGTTGATTTCTTTATAAGAAATATTGGATTTTGGTTCAAAATTGTTCTTATGGATGTAATGTCTATACATTTTAATTGAATTTATTTCTCTGTCGTTGCTTTTATGTTTATGAGCTTAATTTCCGGTTCTCCACATGAATTAGAAATCACAAGATTTGCATAAGCCTGAAAAATATATACAACTAAAAACCAAACTTGTGGAATATTTCTTAAGTAACAGCAAAGCTTATTAAATGTTTGGATTGCTATTTGCTATTCAACACAAGACAAGGTATCAATCCATCAAGAAAGATCTTACGTTGCCAAAACGTTCTTTGGCTTGCCAAATTTTCGATTATTTGATTTGTAGTTGTGAGGAGAATCAAACTCGAGTTTCGGTATTTTCTGTATGTTTTGTTGTTATGATTTTTTTTTTTTTTAAGTTTGATTAACAAATCATGCTTATGTGTTTAGGAGTTGCTGTCAAGCCTAAAACCTAATCAAGCTTCTTAATTAGACTCCAAATTGAGCTTAATATGGTATACTTATTCTTTTTTTTTCTTTTTTTTTTTTTTGTAACTACACTCTATGTTCTAGTATTCAATAACACATGCGTTTGGTAATTAAGAAAACAAAATTGTTTTTTTTGGTAAAAATTAAGAAAACAAAATGTACGTATTGTGTCGCTTACGGCGCCATTGCATGTTTTTTTTACCACTGAGATAATCCTAAACCGAAACCCATATTAATCTCCAGTAAAAAATTGAGTTCACTTGTCATTTAGAACATCTAAACCAGACAAGAAAAACTACAAAAAATTAATTTTGTTGTATTTAGTGTATAAGATTGACTATGTTGAAATTTTTTATATGGAGCAATACCATTTTAATTATTATTCAAATTATTTTCAAAGATACTTAGAAACTTGATAATTATTATATCAAATTGTGTAAAATAGTTTTGTTTACTCTTTTAGTACTAACCATATATGTGTACACTGCTTATTCTACTCTTACTTGGCAGTTAGAGGATCCTTTGTTCAATACACGTTTCTGGCTGGGTAAATTCAAACAAACGCAATAGTTTTTGGTTCAAAACGTAATAAAACTAAAATATAGGGAATAAAAAAAGAAAGAAAAGAAATGGATCCGGCTCCAACTGTCTCCTGCTTCTACCCCTTCTTCCTGAGAAGAGGAACCCTAGAAATTTTGAGTCATGAGGGGTCTGATTACCGGCGCGAAGAAGCTATGGAACCCAGCGTCAATGGCGATAACCACCGCTACTTCGATAAGAAGCTACGGTGTTATACCGATGGTTATTGAGCATTCGTCGCGAGGCGAGAGAGCTTACGATATCTTCTCTCGATTGCTCAAGGAGCGTATTATCTGTATCAATGGTCCAATAAACGACGATACGTCTCACGTCGTCGTTGCTCAGCTTCTTTATCTCGAGTCAGAGAATCCTTCGAAGCCGATTCATATGTATCTTAATTCACCAGGCGGACATGTCACTGCAGGTAGGCTTTTGCTTTCCTTCTTGTTTATCGATATTTCTGGTTATGCTCTCTCTGGGAATGTTGCCGAATCCGATTGCCATGAGTTTGATTTCAATGTTGTTCTGCTCGATCTATAATCAGCTTGATTTTACTCGCATTTCGAAGTCGATAATAGTGATTAGAAAAACTCAGTGGATTCATGGAACGAAATTTCTGGATTATAGGATTTTTGTTGAAAATTGGATAAATCCTCTTCTTATTGGTATGTTCCCTGTATGTTGATCCATTATGGTTATCTTCAATTGCAGGTCTTGCGATTTATGATACTATGCAATACATTCGATCTCCAATAAGCACGATTTGTTTAGGCCAAGCTGCGTCCATGGCTTCTCTTCTCTTGGCAGCAGGTGCCAAGGGACAAAGACGGTCACTCCCAAATGCAACCGTCATGATTCATCAACCTTCAGGAGGATATAGCGGACAAGCTAAGGATATTACAATTCACACAAAGCAGATTGTTCGTGTTTGGGATGCTTTGAATCAGCTGTATGTAAAACACACGGGGCAATCAATCGATGTGATTCAGAAGAACATGGATAGGGATCATTTCATGACTCCTGAAGAGGCCAAGGCGTTTGGTATAATTGATGAGGTAATTGATGAAAGACCGATCGAGTTGGTGAAAGACGCTATTGGAAATGAAAGCAAAGATAAGAGTTCGAGTTAGGAGACACTGGTAATCAAAGTAATAAACAATATCCTCTCTTTCTCCTTTTTTGCCAGTTTTGCTTTGTGCTCCTGTTAGATTTCTATCCAATTGATGATGATAAGCTCTGCAGATGGATAATCTCGCAGACCCTTTTATGTGGCTATATCAAATCCATTCTTAATCTGTTTTCGGTTTAGGTAAATGGCTTACTCGATAATGAATGGTTTGGGGTCCTCCAATCCAATTGCAGTCTCATCAATAACAACTATAGAATGCGTGTCTCGCCTAGTCTTAGAATGTCCGAATGCAGTGTTGTTTGTTGTCCGTGATCATCTCTTCTCCATGCCATTATGTTAAACTCTTTTCTCGGTAATCTTTGCTTGAAGTTTTGACCACCATCAGATTCTCATAGACATTTCTTGTTTTATTGATATGTTTGAGATCTCTGGACTCATAGGATTTACTCTTTACCCATTGATGTTTTAAGAGTATGCAAAAATAAGTATAAAGACAATCTCAAGGTCTCTGCTTTCTATTGGCAGTCTGATAATCTCTCTTTTAAGTGTATGAAGTATGAACTTAAGACATAAATTTTGATTTTTCTATGAAAAAACAAACATAAGTAATGATTAGCAATCAAATTTATCGTATTTTGTTAAACTACATGTTTGTTTATTTCTGTAATATCAATATCTATACCATTGTGAAATGTATATGCAATTTTATTTTAAAATTTTAAGATGGGATCGTGAAGAGAAGAAATGACATGACGATTTTGGATTTTTTTAGTTTATGAAAAATTAATAATTTGTCTGTATATATCTCTTGTTAGTACGTGGCAATAAAACTTAGGAGTGAGATTCTATTAAATAAACAAAAAAAAAAAAAAAAAAAATAGTGATCTCCTCAAAACGTATTTGATAACTGTGGAAAAGGAGAGGGAGAGGAAAAAGCGGCGACGAGAGTAAAACCCAGTTTCTCCGCTTGCTTTGATCTCTCACAAAGAAAATCTCAGACGAAAACTTTCTACGTTTTTTTGCCCTAAATCCCATTGTCTCTCTTCGTCTATCTCGCTTTCTCCATCGATCCTTCTTCTCCCTCTTACTCGTTCCATTTTACGGTAATGCCCTAGCTGTTCTTCATCTTTTTGAGGTTTTGGGGAAAAAAATCTTCGATTAAGAGTCGGAGTTTCTTATAGATTCTCTGGGTTTTGTTTAGAATTGGCGAATTTCTGTTCGGTGTTTCGATTAGAACTGAAAAATTAGGGTTTTTAGCCAGTCTCGCCGATGGCTCCTGGGCGTAAAAGAGGAGCGAACAAAGCCATAGCGAAAGGAGAGTTGAAACTGGGTGATCTTGTACTTGCTAAAGTTAAAGGCTTCCCTGCTTGGCCTGCTAAGGTGCGTCTTCTTCTCTCTCGCTCGCGTAGTTGGTGCTCGGTTTCATGACGTTTTGATTCGTGATCGTGGACTTTTTTTTTGGTCTTACACATACTGTTGTTTGGTAGTTTTCTTCTCCTCGTTTTCGTTTTTATCTATTCACTAAGCTCTATAGCTATTACTATCATCTGTTTTTTTGAGGGGGTACGTTGGGATCTTCAACAGATTATTGTATTGTTTTGTGTTAGTTTATGGATTTTCTGGATAGCTCCAACGCTCTGTTTCCTCCTTGAATGTCTCACCTTAGTAGGTTTCATGATAAGGCTGGTTTATAGTATGTCAAATCAAACTGCTTTTTGTGCTGAAGTTGAGTGTAGTTTGAAGCCTATAGTATAAACCTCTAGCTTATTGCTATGTAGTATCTTTATGTTCAGAGCATTGAGTTTGTTTGAATTGCTTTTAGTTCTGATTGAGCTACGTGGGATTGTTCATTTTGACTTAATTATCTCCTGTGAAGTAAATGGTTTTGAATTTCAGATCGGCCGGCCCGAAGACTGGGATCATGTTCCGGACCCAAAGAAACACTTTGTTCAGTTCTTCGGAACACAGGAAATGTAAGCAAGGCCTCTTTTGTTTTTGCTGATTGTTAATGAGTATGTATTTTATCATGACCCAGAAAGCTATATGCATTTTCGTCTAGTCAATTTATCATCTTACTTTAATAAGGCAGTTCCCTCCCTGATGGCAACATCATTTCTTGTTTTCCTATGTTATTGTAGTCTGATATTTGTTTTCTCAAGATTAGTTGTTGACCTAGTTATCTTCCTCTAATGCAGAGCTTTTGTTGCGCCACCTGATATTCAAGCCTTCACTAGTGAGGCAAAGAATAAACTATTAGAAAGATGTAAAGGTAAAACAGTCAAGTACTTTGTACAAGCCGTGAATGAAATCTCTGCTGCATTTGAAGAGTCGCAGAATCACAAGTCAGATATGTTGGGGAATGAGGCTCTTTTGATTGCTGTTGAGCCTAGTTTGACCAAGCCTAAGATATTGGATGGGACAGATCATAGAGAAGCTAGGAATGATCGAAATTCTGATAAGTTCGATCCTAGGGCTGATCCTTGTCTCCATAAAATAGTTGAGAAGAATGGTGCAGAGACCAAGCCGGACATAGGAGAGGAGGATTCGCCTTCATATCTTAAATCAAATAAAAGAACCAAGTCCACAAGTACTGAGCCATTGGAGCACAGATCACCTGATCCTAACCTAAAGGTAGCAGATTTTGATGATAAAATTGATGATGCCACTCGCACTGAGCATTGTTGTGGTGCTGGAAAGAATTCGGTCTATGGTCAGAGAAACATAAAAAAGATAGCAGGTGACTTGGATAAAAGATGTAAAGATGAGGTTCATAGAGTGAAATGTGGGACTGATAGTCGAGCTGCTACAGATAATCGTCTTCGTGGTCCTAACCAGAATTTAAAGGGCAGTAAAAAGGGTCAAGATCCTGGCAGTAAAAAGGAATCTTTTGGCAATAAGGTGGTTTCTGATCTTAACAGCCCTAGTTCTAAAAAGCCAAAAGAGTTGCTGAAAGAGAAACCTAACGCCCTTGGCTCTAAAAGTGGTATTTTAGGGAAGAAAAAGAGGTTTGAAAGTACACTAGGAAATTCTGCATCAGGAGCAGATGAAAGTAAACGTGCTACTAAGAAGCCACGGTCTGAAAATGCGAAGGATCAAAAACAATGTAAGAGCAAAGGTTTTCTTCCTGTTAGCGAAGGCAAGGCTGAAGGATTTGATTCTACTGGCATTGTATCAGTTCAAAAGCGTGAGCTTGTGTTAGGGGTAAGTGCCCTAGGAGGAAAAATTCAATTTGATAAGGAAGTGGTCGCTTATACAAAGCGCCGCAAACAGACAGTGGAGCACACAAGTGTTCCCTCTTTTTCTGGTTCTCGTGATAAAGAGGGGACAAATCATACAGCACAGAAGGTTAGTTCATCTTCTGCTGGCGATGTGAAGGTTCAAGCTGCTCAGCTACCAAAGAGACGGAGGGCAGTTTATATCTATGATGAAGATGATGATGAAGATCCAAAGACTCCAGTGCATGGAGAACATACCAATGTTCCCAAAGCTACTTCAGCTTCTACTGATGTTCCTAAAAGTGCTAATACTTCTATTAAAGCAAAGCTATTAACTGGGTCTGCAGAAAGTGCTGAAACAGGGAAAGTGAAGGTTCCAGCTGCTCAGCTACCGAAGAGGAGGGGAGTTTGTATCTATGATGAAGATGATGATGAAGATCCAAAGACTCCAGTGCATGGAAAACATACCAATGTTCCCAAAGCTACTTCAGCTTCTACTGATGGTACTAAAAGTGCTAATGCGCCTCATGATATTTCTATTAAAGCAAAGCTATTAGCTGGGTCTGCAGAAAGTGCTGAAACAGGGAAAGTACATCTGTATAAACGTAACAAGGAGGCTTCACTTCGACTACCTGATAGCATGAAGGGATATAGTTTGCCTATGGGAAAAGCAGTCACCGAGTTGCTCCCAAAGAATGTCAAGCCGATCTTGAGATCTCCTAAGAAGTCCCCTCAACTGGTTTCATTTAAGAAACATGTGACAGGACAAAATGAAAGTGCAAAAGTCTCTGGTCCGGGAATTCCAGACAACATGGAAGGCCCTTCGAACAGCTCGTCTTTGGGAAAACCAGTCATCAAGTTGCCCCCAAAGAATGCCAAGCAGATCTTGAGATCTCCTAAGAAGTCCCCTGAGTTGTATTCAACTAAGGACCAGGTGGCAGGACAGAATAAAATTGCAAAAGTCTCTGGTGCGGGGATGCCAAAAAAATGTCGAGGTGATTTTTCTAAGGACGCAGTGGGTTGTTCAGATAGAGTAAGCTCTTCTCAGTCTCAGATAGCAAATCAGACAAGCCAACCAGCTTCTGGGGAAAAACCTGCAGTCACTCGAAAAGTTGCAATTCGTTTGAATGATGCCGGAGTGTCAAGAGACACTTCTGTGAACGTGTCCGCTGGCATGTATGTTTTTGTATTTCCCTATGTCATTGATATGTTCTTATCTTGCTTGGAGGTTATAGTCTTTGTGTTTTTTGTTTTTGATTATAGGATTGATGTCAATCAAGACAATGGAAGTGCCCCATTGATCAGTTCTGGGGTGCCAGATTCTTCTTCATCTATGAAGGCTCTGATTGCAGCCGCCCAAGCAAAAAGAATACAAGCACATACACATACTTCGCCTTTTGTGAATCTAGACCATAGTTTCTTTAACATCGGTGAAATGCAGACGAGGAGTCATAGCCCTTCCATGGTTCAGAATGTTTCATCTCCTGCTGGCGATGCCATGCAAATTGTTTCTCAGGGACACCAAGAAGATTTGACTCAGTCAAATCAAGGCCACCAGTCCTCATCAAGTAACCAAGCTGAGACTGACGAGAATGAAGAGAGAAGAGTTAGTTCAGAGCATAAGTCAGTTGGGGATTCACTGAATGGTGCCACTGAGGCTGCGATTTCTCGAGATGCTTTTGAGGGAATGATAGAGACCTTAAAACGAACTAAGGAAAGTATTGGACGTGCGACACGCCAGGCAATTGATTGTGCCAAGTATGGGATTGCCAGTGAGGTGAGTTAAACTGTATTACCTCAGGTTTGGCGACATTTCTGTCTTTTGTTACTTCCTCTTTCTTATGGCTACCAGCCAGGATTTTCAATGATATGTAGGAATAGACTGTAAATACAGAATCAATTTAGGAATGTACCTTTACTGGCTCAGATTTCTTGTTGGCGTAACTTGGTCAAATGTTTTGACACTACTATCTACAGCGTTTAGTGTGTGAAATTCTCAGTGCAGCTTTTGATGGAGAAACTTTTATTCTGTTTCGTAGGTTGTGGAACTTCTCATACGAAAGTTGGAAAGTGAGCCTCATTTCCCCCGTAAAGTGGACTTGTTCTTTCTCGTTGATTCAATCATCCAATGTTCCCATAAACAAAAAGGTAAGCCTTCGTCCTGAATTGATGCAGTACCTCTT
The DNA here is from genome assembly GCA_964056655.1 of Arabis hirsuta. Classification (NCBI taxonomy): domain Eukaryota; kingdom Viridiplantae; phylum Streptophyta; class Magnoliopsida; order Brassicales; family Brassicaceae; genus Arabis; species Arabis hirsuta. The sequence goes on along the minus strand of OZ053302.1, from coordinate 4,836,508 downwards.
TCCAAATGGTCAATTCTGAGGTGTTCACGGTATTATATTTTATTGTTGTATTTCTGTATGCAGTAGAAGAGAGTATATTTCTGTATGCAGTAGAAGAGAGTATCTTTATTTTTCTTATACATAGCTAATAAGATTAAAGTGATAGTTAATGATGCATGTGAAATCTTCTTTAGGTAAAGCCGGCGCTTTGTATATTCCTACTGCGCAGGCAGCCTTGCCACGCCTTCTAGGTGCTGCGGCTCCTCCAGGGACTGGTGCTCGTGAAAATCGTCATCAATGTCGCAAGGTTCTTTTCCTTTTCTTTTTCTTTTTGTTTCTAGGACACTCATGATTTTGTTGTTCAGAATCAGTGATCTCTTGCTCCTGCTAGGTGTTGAGGTTGTGGCTTCAGAGGAAGATTTTCCCAGATTCTCTTTTGCGTCGTTATATTGGTGATATTGGTGCCTCTAATGGTGATGCTACAGTTGGATTTTCCCTACGACGTCCTTCTAGATCTGAGCGTGCTGTTGATGATCCTATAAGGCTAATGGAAGGGATGCTTGTTGATGAGTATGGGAGGTATGCATTACACTTATTTTGTTCTGTACTTTTTAGATTTGATATATTCTGTTGATGGGAATGTAAATGCATAGTGGGAAATTATATTTCTGAATGCGTTTTAGAGACAGTTATAGTGTGGTTCGGAAGAGTACTAGTGATTTATATGTGAACAACGACTTTTTTTCTGCAGCAATGCAAGTATTCAGCTACCTGGGTTTTTACCTTCTTACTCGTTTGGAGATGATGAAGAAGATGAGGATCTCCCAAGCATATCACCGGAAGTTAAAGATACACATATCGAAAAACCTGTCCTTGCTTTACGCAAGTTAGAGGCACTTGATAGTTCGAATCATAAATCTCACTGTGTTTTAGAGGATGTCAATGGTGTGGTTGAAATGGAAGATGCGTCTTGTCAGCCGAGAGATGAAGTACCTTCGCATGTCTGTGGGAGTGAAGCAAAGGAGGACTCACCAGCTGCAACCACTGCGACTGAGCTGCCTCCTTTTCCAGAGGGTTCCCCTCCGCTACCTCGTGAATCGCCTCCATCTTCCCCTCCTCTACCTCCTACTCCACCTCCGTCCCTGCCTCCGCCCTTATCATCTCCACCGCAGCTGCCACCACCACCAGCTCCATTGGCACCCCCTCCACAATCTATAGCTCTGACACCATCATCAATAACTCAACCGTCCATGCTTAGCCATTCTTCTTTACCACTTCGACCAGGATTCGCTCCACCAGCATATCCATTTTTGCAACATGAACACCAGATATCTATGCAGCAGTCCAGCATTGCCACTGTAGGCCCTCTGAAATCTCCCGTTTTCTGATTAGCCATCTTGTAATTTCTCAAGCTACAATTGAATTATGTGCAGAGTAATCAAATTGTCCAAGTGCGCGGAAACGCTGCACATGAAAGACATGCTGATGGTGACATAGTGTCTTTGCAGAACCAACAGCTTAGGCCGAGCAATATTTCTTATATGCAGAGCCCAATGGTTAGGAATCTAGCCCCAGCACCATCCAGCCATTTTTCGCCTCCAGGCCGGATTGTTCAATCACAATCCCAACGTTCCTCTTTTCCTTACCCTTACCCTTTTCCTTCGGTGCCACTTGATGGGCGGCAACATATGAATGAGGATCCATGGCAGATGCCTTCAAATGGATGTAGTGCAAATACTCAAAATGGAGCCTGGATAAGTGGAAGAAATCCACTTTCAGGCTCTCTTACAGTTACAGGCGGTATGTATCTGCAAGAAACATCTCAAACCTATGTATGCCAGTTTGTTCATATACAATGTCTGCCTGTGGGCATTATGCTGCATCAGTTGGTGAGAACTCTCTATTTTTAGTTGATATTGCTGATCTATTTGCAATGACAGGTTTCTTTCAGCGACCTCTAGAAAGACCACCTTCAAGGACAATGAGCTATCAACTTGCTGCTAATAACTTACAAGCTAGAACTACAATTTCAGGTGAGACGATCTAAATCAATTCGTCCTGCTTTCAACCGCTCAGAGATGCAATGCTTAATATTTTAATCTGCCATTCAAGGTCATCCTCCTTCACAAATGCTACTATCTCGGCCAGACATACCTTCTGCGGCTCGTTGGAGGCCATCTTGAAGTTAAGGTAGGCTACCTTTTGATTGTTCTTTACACTTCGAATAGCAAGCTGCTAGTGTCTCATTAACATTTTTCTCGCCTGATTTGTCTCTGATTTTCTTATTTCTGGATTGTTATCAAAACAGTTCGAACTAGACTGGTCTTCCTTCCACGAAGGACTTTTTTGGCGGTATATTCACTTCCAGGGGCATCAAATCTCTGCAGACTAATTGTCAGGATACTGATGTACATTGTAATTTATCCTGACAAATGTATCACCGGATCATATTCACAATATATGCCCTTAGTTTCTAAGTTGGTTAGTTCTTCCATTCCTCAGATCCTGTAACTATGCCAATAACCATACACAGCTTTTTCTGGCTAAACAAATTCTGAGTTTTAAGTCCTTTGTCTGAGATAAGAACCAACCAACTAAAAACTTTCTTTACTGGCATCTGAGACACGATCTTAAAAAAAAATGGACACCCAATAAGTGAAGTGTATGCACACAGAAGTACCTTAGTTTGTCAATAGTGATACAATTAGAAGTTCGACCACATTAAGTGCAAGTCTGTCAATTTGGTCTTAATATTGGTTCTGGAGATGGAGACCTGCTTGTCTAGTATTTCAGTATTTCTTGTTGTTTGTGGGGAAAGTCACTTGGTAGGATTGAACATAAAAAAACTTTAGAATAAACCAAACTAGCATAGTTTATTGCATTTGTGTGGATTCCTGATAATGACTGTAGAATTTTCTGAATGAATGATTTTAGTTATTTGATCTACATGGTCTGTATGTTGTCCAATATCTCCTTAGTATCTGACTTCCTGATGTTTATTGTTCTTCGCAAGGTTTGTATTGTTAAACCTGGAGTGGTGGAGGCGTCGAAGTTCAAGCTAGCTTCCGCATAATTTTGAGGTAAAGACATCTCTTGTTCTTTAGACTAGTCTTTGACTCTTTATGTCTAAAGACAGTGTGAATCTTATATGAGCCATGATATTTTCTTCAAAGTTTATAAGGTGGCTCAAGCTCGCCTCGGCTTGGGTCATTGTGGTTCACTATAGATCTCTGTTTGAGAATATGTGCAGCAGAGATTCATGTTTCCGTTGCAATTTAACTAAAAACACTTGCAAAGCCTTTTTATTTTATGCAAGAAGGTAATCGCCATTGAAACCCCTGCAGCATATTCTGACAACATCAAATTCATACTTATAATCATGATGCCGACAACTAGAGGACCAACTGATGTCCCAGTTCTTAAAAGACCCCATCGTTCTCTCATCTGATCCATTGCAATTCTTAAAGAGAGCCAACTTCGCGGAGATGAATACACAAATGAAACTCTATCTTTCTCTCATCTGATCCATTGCAGTGAAAAAAGCATGAAAGATATTGTCAGTGTATATCCAAGAATGGAAGAAACATGGTTTTGTCTTAAGAACTGGTACATCAAATGGTCTTATGGTTTCCGGTATCATTTGTGATCTTGTCAGAATATGCTGAATGCAATAGAGGTTGCACCAGGTGGAAGATCAGAAACATGTAAGATTCCACCGCATGAGTAGCTTAGATTCTCCCACAACATTCCTGCAACCCAATTGACGGGGAAAGAAGGGGATGGCGAAATGCTGTGAGAAAATCTAAGCAACTCATGAGACAGAATCTGAAGAGTAGTAATAATTTTTATGTGAACGAGTTTTTTTCCTGCAGGAATGCAAGTTTTCATTTCCCTGGTTTTTTTTTTATCTTCTCACACTTTTGGAGATGATGAAGAAGATGAAGATCTTCCAAGCACATCACCGGAAGGCACATGATAGTTTGAATGATAAACCTCACTGTGATTTAGAAGATGTCAATGGTGTGGTTGAAATGCAAGATTCTCTTATGTGCAAAACGTAGGTTGTCTTGCCTGGAAGCCTTAGCAGGAACACGAAGCATGCATTTCTAAACAAATACGACTCTATTCAGCCGGTTTTACAAGAATAACCATATTTATATCTTGCGCACTGCTTATCTGAAGTTTGTTGAGGACTAGAGGTATTGGTTCCTCTTTCTCTCTTGAAAATTATATCTTCTGATCCAAAACTTGTCTGTGGAGAAGTTTATGTAGATGTTTTCTTCGAATTCTGTATGGATGCTTCCTTGTGTGATTGGTTTTTTCTCATTCTGCTGGATTCATGTTACAAACAAACGGCTCTTTATTCATTTGGTGCATTGGATTGTACTCTCTCTAGTTTAATGTTGAGACAATGGCTCTTTTTCTGAAAGAAACATGCAGAGTCTCTAGGCTAAAAATCAATTTAAGAAACATATACTAGTGCATTTTGTGTGGATTTCTGATAATGGCTGTAGAATTTGCTGAAATGAATGATTTTAGTTACTTGATCTGCCTTGTCTGAGTAGTCTCAACGCTGTCTACATATCTCTTTGGTCTCTCTATAACTGATTTCCTGATGTTTATTGTTCCTTGCTAGGTTTTATACTGTTAAACCTGGACATGGCTTCGAAGTTCGACCAAGCTTGGGCATAATTTTGAGGTAGATACTTGTCTTGTTCTTTAGATTAGTTTTTTTGACTCTTTAATTCTAAAGACAAAGTGTGAATCTTATATGAGCTCTGATATTTTCTTCAGAATTATAAAACCATTTGTGGTTTACTACACATCTCTGTCTGAGAACATATATGCAACAGAGATACATGTCTCTTTAGGCTTTCAAGGTTTGAGATTTTGTGGAACTAACGAAGTCAGGCTTTAAAAGTTTATGATTGGTTCTCTGAAGTCTTCATGTTAAATTTTTCTTTTTCATGTCTCTTCTTAAAGCCTTGAGTTTGCTGTGTGTCGAAGATTCACATAACTAAAAAAAAAAAAAAACATTGAGCCGAAAATGAAACATGAGCCTAACTGGAATGCAAGATTGGAGTCTTAACCGAAATTATATGTTTAGTTGAGTATTAGGCAAAGTATTATAAAATTGTATGTTCGTAAAAAGTATTCAATCATTTTTTGGCTGTCATTTTCCCACAGTCCCACCGTAAGAGCCAAAACCGGTGGTTAAACGTAATACTTTTTTAAATGTGAAATTATTTCAAAAAATATTCCAGAATAAAATATCACTCAATTTGTTTAAGGGAAAATATGAAACAGATCATCGTTGTTATTCAATTTTATCATCAACTTCCCGCAGTGCAGCATTGGTGATTGTAGGTGTCAATTTCTCTATCATGCCTTCTAAAAATACGAGACCCACAGTATCGAATCTGGTTCTGTAATATTTTATTGTGAACACTTTCTTTTAATCGGTGGATTTTTTTTTTTGTTCTTTGTTGATGTTGATGATGAAATATATATTACATTATAGTATTAATGCTTATATACGGTTAGTCTTATTGATTCCGAGAGTTTTCATAGCGGTGGAGTTAAATACCATCTCCAACCTATTCTTCCATTTTTCACTCTAAAATGGAGTTATTTCATTTTGGAGTAGAGGTTTTCTCCAACCCATAACTCCAAAATGGAGGAAAAAATGGGTTTACTCCAAATATAGAATAAAAAATGGGTTCTCTATTTTGGAATAGGTTTTGGAGTGGGTTTAGAGAGAATTTTAATCCAAATCTCATTTTGGGGTGAGGTTGGAGATGCCGTAACACGTTCACACGGCGGTGCGTTTTGTATTTTTATTTTTTTTTTGTCAACGAGCCGACAATAACCACGTCTGGAAAGTGGAAACCACTATTCTTTTCGTTTTGCCGTAATAAAGGTATCTCTTTACTTTTCTGATACTAATATTTAGTTACGTTTTTAAAAAACTAACAAATCGTCTAATAGTATGACGAGAAAAATGTCCAATCGTATTATGGTTAGGACCTTGGGATTGTACAATTTTATCATAATTGATCAACTTCAAAGGACTGTATATTTTCAGCTGCGATATGATTAAACTGCGAAGTTAGTAATAATAATCTTTCAAATGTTTCAGTGTTGTTACAACTCAAGCAACATACCAACAACCAAGAGCCTTTTTGAGATACATTTAAGTAAAAATTATTCAATAAATGCATGAAAATACTACATTTTAGTAATGTGTGGCAATGTGTTCATTATAATTAAAGAAAGAAAAAAGAAGAAGATTTTGACTACGCTACGGATTTTGCTGATAAAACCCAAACAAATGGTACAAAATAACTTTTTATATAACTTACAAAAAAAAAAAAAAAAAGACCCATCATTACATGATCACACTATCATCAGAAGCTTCTTCCTTCTTCCTTCTTCATAATTTTCAATTTGGAAGTTTTTTCTTTCTTCCTTCAAATTTCCTCTAACCTCTTTACTTCTATTTACTCCGCATTAAGCTAAAATAGCTTTCTTCTGCTTTTGATTTTGTATAGTTTCAAAAAGAATTGGACAGTTAAATAACAAAGAAACTGACCTTTGTTTTCTTAGTCCAGAGCCGTTTTGTTTTTCCGGCCTGTTAAAGGCTTTGGTAATCCATCAAAGATTGAGCTTGTAATAGCCGCAGGTGTAAGCAAATCTGGGTTTATGCTCCATTTAGAGGTTGGCCATAGAGACAACGAACCGTTACTATTGCTGTTACCGTCTGGATCTTGTAGGCTCGATGCACTCGACGATTTTCTTACAATGCAAAAGCTGTCTGAAACTGGAGCATCCATCAAGTTGATTGGTACTGGATTGAAATTGCCGGTCTCTGATTCTGCTGATAGATTGGTTCTGCTTGAAGCTTTCGATCTCAATGCTAAGCCTTTTCCGGCTATCGATAAAAACCCGCCATTGCTGCTACCGTTCTCTTCTTTCAACAGAAGTTCTGGAGTCCGGGATGAGAAATCGGCTTCAGATTTTTGGCGTCTTCTCATAAACTTATCGGTATTTGGTTCTTGAGGGGTATTGCTATCGGGTGATTGGTTGACCTCTTCGAGAAGTGCGTTGACCAGGCTTCTTGATTTCCTGTGGTGATTTAAGGGAGTGTTTGTGGATGGGAAAGGTCTGAGATAATGACTATCACCGTTGTTGTTTGAGTGATGATGAGAAGTCTCTGTCTTGTAATTTCCCATCTCGAAGCATACTCCTTCAGAAACTGTTCTGTTCGCCGGTTTTAACCCGTAATAACCTTGCAGTGAGTACATGGCTGGAGAAACCTTCTTTTCTGAAGATTTCAATCTCAGAGACTGGAACGAGTCAAACACCTCGTTGTTGCTATGGGTTGGGGATTCCGGTTCGTGGCATGAACATCCCTCTCTGCAAACAAGATTCCATGTATTAGCACCATCAAAAGAGGATTACTTGATAATGATTATGCAGCTTCAGTTCAACACAACCAAGGCTCTACTTATTTGTCTCAATTCCTTAAACAACTTTACGATTAAAATTGAGGAGACAAGACTGGAGGAAGTAGGTTTTGTGCTCTAGGACAAAACTCAATATGCTTCAAAAAACTGAGAAAGAACGCAGAATGTAAGGAGCATCTACAACTATCAGCAATAAGAATCCATTGTTAGTACTTAAAGCTAGCTCGCAGATCAAAGCTGTAATTAGTAAAGAAATGGGTTAAAGTACAATAATAAAGGATCAAGAAGGTTTTTATACCCATGGTTTAAGGAGCCATTAGACAAACATGGAGAAGGAGGATGTCTTCCAGGTAATGGAATCTGAAGAGACTTTAAAGCAAACATTTGAAGATCAGTAACAAGACCATTCATCTTCTTCACATCTGCAACCTGAAATATAAAGTTTCACAACACAAGGGAATAACCAAAATCAGGACAAGAATTTGTAATAAACCAAGCCTCAAAAAAGCATTTCTTCTTCATGTGATCTTCAATCATGTACCAAAATCCAAAAAAACAACTATTAATATTCCTTTTTACTAGTACCATTACCAATTAATTCTCTACCTTTAATCTCTAATTAAATCACACAAAAGTCAAATATTCTGCAATGCTAAAATCAAACCTAAAAATCCCATCGCCAATTCGAGAAAAAATCTGAAGAATGGTCACCGTAAGAAATGGAATTTCACCTCAACGCCGTATTTAATGGCAATGCCGGCGAGAGTATCGAACTTAGAGACACGGTGTTCGATGTATCCACGGTCAGGCGAGTTAGAACCATGAAACGGCGGAGAATAACTAGAAGGTGGAGGAGACGAAGTCGGAGACGGGATCCGAAGAATCCTCGAAGGAGACGATCTACTCGGACTCCTTTCACGGCAATTTTCCGATCGATCTAAGAATCCATAACCATTATCATCTCGGAATTTTCCATTGCTGTATTCTGGAGTCCCATTACGACCAGAATTCCTTCTCTCTCGATCCATAAACATAATCTCTCTCCCTAACTATTCTAAAACTAGATCTGATCGGAATTTCAACATCAACTTCGCAAACAAAAAAAAAAAAAAAAAATCGAACGGTGAAGTAGAGGAGAGAAAGCGAAATACAGAAAACGACGAAAAGACGTTTAAGAGATTAAACGAAGGAGAGGTGAAATAATAAAAAAAACTCGTGGACTAGAGAGTCGAAATTTTTTTGTTCTCTGAGAAAATTTCTTCTTCTTTTTTTTGTTTGCCCAGATTTTCCGGGAAAAACGAACGAGAGATCTCTGTGCTCTCCTCTCTCGTCGTAGCGGTGGAATAATACCAAAATTTTATTTAATTAATGACCCCTTAAAAATAGAACTATAAACAAAATCAGAATGAAATTATTGCATTATTAAGATTATAAACTTCGATGAAATAAATTATTTTCCAACCAAAAATGATATTAACACTGACGGAAAAAAAATATCTATTTAATCACACAATCAGTATTTTTTGAACATTTTTGGATGTATAGACATTATGTTTATAATTTGTTCAAGTAAACAATTTTTGTAGAATTGCTCGAATAATACTTACAGGGAAAAAAAGAATATTACATTTATGTGATTCGGATTTGATAAAAAATTACCTAGATTAGAAATTAAATAGCTTACTACAACTGGGAAAACAAAAATAAAAGCATTGAAAGTCAAAAACAAAAGTGTGTATGTTTGACTCCGTATAATGTCGGCGAGGGGAAGAGAATTAAATTAGAGTCTTCTGCCTAACCAAAATTAAACCACTAATTAATAAGAGAAGAATTGATTAGACGTAAGGCTTAAATTGGACAAATTCCCAACGCTAAAGTCTCTCTCCGAGAGTGGTCCACTTCGGTTAACTAGCTTGGTTAAAGAATAAAATCGGGTTAGTTTCTCCGGTTTGGATGCTTCATTTCACATAGCTAAAAAGACCAACACTAGAGATTACTCTGCAAGACGATTTCGAACAGAATCAACTTGATTAATTTGTTTATGTTTTAGGAATAGAATACAAAAACATTGTATTTATATGAAATTTCCAAATTATAGAATCATTCAAAGTCCTGGTCTGATTACTAAATTTGTTGAACGATATTTGATCAACAACCGGGGATGTAGCTCAGATGGTAGAGCGCTCGCTTAGCATGCGAGAGGTACGGGGATCGATACCCCGCATCTCCATTGTTTTTGGCTAATTTTCTTTTAAGAGCATTTCTCTTACTCGATTATAACTGGGCTTCTCCATTATTTTGGTGCCTAAATGTACTCACAGACATACCAGTCCTTTATACGTTGATTGATTAAATCGAAACTAAGCATTTGCAACTAGAACAATAAACTTTTGAACATATGGAACAGAGATTGGATCAGAATATTGACAGTTGCGAAGAAACAAAACAATGCTTACCGGTTTAGTAATTACATCTGAATGACCAAAGTGATTTTTAGATTCAAAAGAAATGAAAAAAAAAAAAAAAAAAGGAACACAAAATCTAAGTTAAAATGTAAAGAGCATATCAACACCAAGACGACGAAATTTGCACTTTACAGAGAAATGCTAGAAAAGGACGTCAAAAGGATAATGTTTTGATTAAAAAAAGAAGGATTAGCTTTGTAGACTTGTTTGTTGTTGGGTTTCTAGTTGGTCTGGTTGAGGAACTGAAACACCTCCATTCATTCTAGCTCGAGCTTCCGCAAACATTCTCTGTTGTTCCGCTGCTGCTTCCTCTTCCGTCATCTCTGCTCCGCTATTCATCTTCACACTTCTCTGTGAATCTTGCTGTGAAATTTGCAAAACGCAGGAATAACCGATTAGATTCTTTTATATTCAAGTCTGGATTTTAGTAACTTAGGAGATGTTGGTGGAAATGGAGTTACCATGGTTTCATATTTATGTTGCTCGTACGCAGCGTAGACTTCTTCGACGTATTCCCCAAATCCAAGAACCTATTTTCACATAAAAGTCACATGGAACAATAAAATCACGATTACTACGAAGTAGGAAACATATATATCATATATGGATGTAACAACAAACCTTTAGTGCTTTGAGTACGTGCTCAGGGGCGATTGTTCGTTTATCCTCTTTGTTACATACTTCGTTAGACTCTGAGGATATAAGATTTATGAACTCTGCAATAATGTTTATACAAAATATTAGAAGAGGATAAGCAGTTTGAAAACGATGACCGACTTCAAGATAGAGGTTAGTTAAGAAATCGAAAAGTGTAATCTTACCTACACAACATTCAATGAGAAGATCTTGAGCATCTCTAGCAACACGAACATCCGCTGGTAACATCTCCTTTATAATTTTAGTCATGGTAGCTGCAAATTTACAAGAAGAAGCATATTTATTTCTGATGCAACTACTACTTTCTCACTGATTCCATATAATCCTAAGAGTAACCTGAAGCCATTGATACAAAATCTATTCAATTGAGTAATTTCTATTAAGAACAAGCATACTTCCTTTATAATTTCTAATGCTTTCTTTTTCATCATTGCATTGAGTAACCTGAAGCCATTGATACAAAATCTATTCAATTTAAATCACCAGCAAATACCTAAAGAATGACAATAAACAAACGTTGATGGAAAAACAATCGCCAAAAGATAATGAATAGACCGATCAAGAAACCGAACAAACCTTTTGGAAGCGAAGCATCTTCCTTGGATTTTCCAACTATATCCATCGGATCCATCGTTTAAACTCTACATAATCGACAATTCAAAACGATAATCAGATTAACGCTTAAATTTTATTCGTACCTAACCTGTGCATACACGAAGATGAAGAAAACATGGACAAAAACAAATCCGACTGACCTATTTTCGAACACAGGAGACAGATTCAACGACGGAGATCCGGCGAGATAACCGAGTCTGGAGAACGAGTCACGGCGAGATCGGAATCGGACGGGGTTTTACGGAACCTTATCGGCGGATTATTCTCTCTCTCTCTCTCTCCTTTGCAGAAAATCGATTAGGGCAAAACAGAAGACCAAAAATAAGCGCGTGAGTTCCACTTTTTCCCCAAATTGATTGACTGGCGCGTGAGTCAACATATTTATTTTATTAAGACCTATCAATTCTATTGGGCTTTTACACTAAACTTAAGGCTAGTCTGAACCCGACTCGTTTCAGCCCTCTTGTTTTTTTTTTTATGTTTTGTTTTTGGAGATCAGCTTGCCGGGCAGGTTATGGTTATGGTTATGGTTATGGTTTTGATGAGGTTAACTTTAATCCATTAAAAGTGGGGTGAATACTAACTAATCCATTAAGTGTGACAAACAAAAAAATGGAGTACATATCAGTAAATAAACCCATTATTTGAAGGGACAAAATGTCCAATCAGGATTTTAGTTCGATTCTTTCGTATAAATTTGTTAATAATATGTACAAAAAATAAATAGGTATAGTACAGTATATCAGTAAATGTAACAGCGGTTTCATGTATAAATTCAACAGCAAGATAAATAAATTTAGCTATTGATTCTTTTTAATTATGTTTTAGAGCATTTAAACTCTATGAATATACTACTCTACAACTTTCTTTTTCGGTTTTAACAATTTATATTATGCGAGTTTTAATTTCAGTATTGACGCCGCTGACACTGACAAGAATTAGTGTGAACCAATTTCAGTATTTTCGATAAAATGTAGTTCTAATAAAAATGTATAAATTTGTCTAAACTGTAGTTCCAATTAGTGTGATAGTTTATCAAAACTTACATTAGTCACAGATTGTAATGTTTAAATAACAACAAACTCATTCTCAAGAGCATATCAAATCATAACAAAGCGATTGCGATGTTTAAAGAAACATTATCCAGACTTCCTCTATTACTCGAATCTTAGACGTCGACGGATGTCAAACTTTCTACGACGCCGTTTAACTGGACTTTTTATTTCTTCTTAGATATGAGCTTTTCATCTCAAGCCCAAAAACGGCTCCAATTAGATATGGGTTCTGTCGCTAAGCGTGAGTTATTGCCATCTCATGCCTTTTTTTATAGAATTCTTGTGAGAACAATTCTGAGAACATCTTTAACCTTAACACTGTATTAAATCATTTTTTAATATTATTTTTTTTAAAACCCTTGTCTTAAAGTTTAATACACAGAACCTTTCTCATTAAAGTTCATAAAAATTTATTATGAAAAAGGTGTTAAGACGCAAAAAAAAATCACCATTAATGATGCTCTGAGGTTAGTTTGCATTATCCGCATCTGGCGGATCCATATGATAACATTTCAACAGCAGCTAAGAACAACACTGTGGTTAGTTTGAGAAAAATCCTTGTCCATTTGTTTTTGTACATGAGTTGAAATCTCACATGTGGTGGTTCCTTCTGGGCAAACAGAATGATGTTGGTGGTTGCAGCGGTTATGAGGAGAGGATTCAAACTTAAAGAAGCCATCCGACTTGGTGTGTGACAGATTCGAAAGTTCTAAATCTCTGGCTCATAATCTCTTCGGTAGCCGGAAGCAGTTTTTGAATATTTCAATTTAAAGATAATTTTCCGTTTTCGAAATTACAAAGAATAACACGAGCAAGAAAATCTATAAATAATTGAAAAACACACACAATATATATAGCTCCTTATAGGTACGCACAAAAAAGGCAAATCACAAATGGTATCTTTTTTTTTTTGGTGAAGATAGAAAAAGGGTTTTGAATCTGACAACAAAAAAGGTTTGACCTATACTTGTTCGATTTTTTTTTGTTTTTTTGGAAACTTTTCTTGTTCAAACTTCATCACTTATTATTCACTTTGTTTCATTTTGCGATTCATAGATTAACATCTACTCGATCCTTTAGTCAGTTTATCTGCAAATGCATATTGTAAATACAGTTTATATATGTACGGAGGAAAAGGTTTTGTCCCTTTGCTTATGTCTTTATTGATGACGCAATGTAGATCCAGCTTATTGCTACTTCTGGTGCTTTTTTCTCAGATCTGAGATTTTTTTTGTTTGCTCCGATTGGGAAATATGTATATATATATTTTTTTTTTCTAATAAAAAGAAGAGAGAGTAAAAGTCGTTGGAGGCAGCGGTTCATCGATCTCTTCCTGAGGAAATTTTTTGTTAAAAAGCATGAACAGATCGATAAACCTCTGCATCCAGCGTTTACCTCTTCTACAAAGTGAATGAAAACAGAGTCAAGTGAAAATTATTGTCTGGGAAATTCAAAACACAATAAAAATATTTTGTGTTCTTCTTTGACTGTTTTTATAATGAGAATTCAGCCTCTTTAGTTTCCTATATTTATCCCCTCTTTTTTGTTTTGTTAGTTGAGCATTATCTATACATGTTCATAGCTAACTGATATGCCTTGCAGGTTTTAATTTAATGTTTTAAAGTTTGATGAAAAAGAAGTTTAAGATTATTTTGGGAGAGAAGATTTTTGTATGAATTATGATTGATCTTGTAGGTTTCTTTTTTAGCCTGAACCAACAATGGTCATGATAATGTGGTCTGTTTGGCTTTCATTGAACTCATTCTTCGTCTAGATTGAATGCGAGTTGAACTCGAGAAAGTTTATTGCTTTTCTTCCAATGTGAAAGGTTTCTCGATCAATCGGATCTCGGATTCTCATGATTCATCTCATTCTACAACATCGGTTTCTTTTGTTTTCGCGCTTACGATAATTATCTTAGAGTATGTTCCTTTTGATGTAATTTCGCTGTTTCATAAAAGTGATGAATGCTTGCAAGTTTAACACATTTGCCTACTCCTTATTGTTGATTATTTTCCGCAGAATCAATTGTAGTGATGAGATTCTCTATGGATACGTGACGATTCATAGTTCTTAACTTCTTATTATTGCGGCATTGCTATTGTTGAAGTTGATTTGGTGTTAAAATGTTCATCAACAATGATCAATGGACTCCAAAAAGTGTTTACGCCGCCACGCTTTTTTTAAAAAAAATTGATTTTGCATCATACTAGTAACAGAAGACAAGTCATTCATCATAGTTGCATACACCTAAAGAACACTCGCATTTCAAATAAAACTGATACTATTACGGTAATAGTATTACCAAAAGAACACCCGTTCAAACCTTGTGACCCATTCATCAAACAGTAGCGGTAAGAGCCTTGACGACACCATATCGGCTATGGACTGTAAGCATATGATCAGACCACTCAACCTTCCCCCAAATCTCACGATTTTTGCGTCTTTCAAGCGCAATCACCGCACACCAAACCATCTTCATATGGCCGACAAAAGGAGGCAAACTCTCGTCCCACAAAACCGCCATCTTTCCACCGTAATCAGCCAATTTAACAAAAACATCATGAGGAAACTTAGGCAGTCCTACTAAACCCTTCAACTTCTTCCAGTTTCTTACCTCAGTGTCATACCACGAGAAACATTCTTGAACATTCTCTCCCAAGTGATTAACAGCATACAAAACGTTATTTATCACGCAAGCTGAATCAAAAATCATACGATCCCACATCCTGCCTTCGTCCACGTCCCATTTACTTTCCTTTGGATCGTAACCAACCACTTTTATACCAACTATCAAGTATAATTTTCCGTCAATACATACGCTTTTGTGGTAATATCTGCTTTCTGTCACGCTGCAACAAATGGGTTTAGGATCCCAAATTTGTGTCTTTGTGTTAAACACCTCAAACCAGTTCTTGAATGAATCCATCTTTGTAACATCCTGCTACATATATCTTTTCGTCAAGAGCACTAGCGTAACATCTCTCCAGCTGCACCCTCGAGCTTGGACCCTTTTGCCACGTGTGAGACCGACAATCTAGAATCCAGACATTAGAGGAATCCTCTGTGCCAATGTTGTCGATGCTAGAACCAACCGACACAAGACCCGAGACGTTGGTAGGAGGAGAATGGTTAACTGGGACTGTAACCAAAACATACCCACTTGACTCCTCCTTCTCAGTGGCGTCATTAGTTAGGGTTTGATTAGGTTTCCGACAGAGAGTGAACCAGCGATATTCATCGGGACAGTAGTGGACGCAGACATAGAGACAACTCTCGGTGTGATCTAACAGTGATCGGAACTTGTAAAGATCCGGCGAAGCAAGGAGAGATCGGAAACTTTTGGAGACGAGTGAGAGTCTAGGATAGTACAACCTCGAGACTCATGCGAGACAATTCAGTAGCAGATCATCGGGAAGTGACGGATTTGGGTTCGATTGCAGAGTCGGAAACGACGGCTCCTTCTGCTTCGTCTTCGTTCCCGGGGAAGACATTGACGGAATTCACGAGACGAAATCGTCCTTAGGTCAATCGGCGCAAGTTAGCACCAAGCATCAACCTTTTGATAAACGCAGGTTTCTCGGAGCCAAAGCGGCTAATCGAAATCAAGAAAAACGACGTCGGTTTGATCGAACCGAAGGAGAAGCCATGACCGAATCAAACGACGTCGGTTTGATTAGTCTATATGCAAAAGATATTGAGGCCTAAATATTTTGGGCCATGTATGTATCTTACAAGTCCATATGGATTTAGGGTTTCCTAAACCCTTTTCTTTTTCTCTTCTGGTCAAGCGCGTCTATAAAAGCCTAAAGTCTCATCGTCTGGGAACAATCATCATAAACCCTAGTTTGTTTCCGCCACACTTCCGCCATTTTTCACTGTTGTGTTAGCTAGAAAACATGGGAAGCGATACAGAAGCAGAGAAGTCGATTCTAAAGGAGAAGAAGAAGGCTATTTCTCTAGCTCCTATTGCTAAACCTCTCGCTGGCAAAAAACTCCAGAAGAAGACATTCAAACTCATTCAAAAAGGTACGAATCTAATCTGATCGATAAGTTAAGACTTTCGAGCTCGATTTTTTTGAAGAACTATATATCCTTTATAATGATATGATTAGAATTATGTAGAACCTTGTCCTCATCCCTGTCTGTTGATAAAGAGTGTTAATTTTAGTTTCGTTTGTTGAGATTTTAAAAGGAATTGATCTCTGATAGTATATGGGTTTTGTTAATGTTTGGTCAGCTGCTGGAAAGAAATGCTTGAAGAGAGGCGTAAAGGAAGTGGTCAAGAGCATAAGAAGAGGCCAAAAAGGGTTAGTTACATGTAATCTTTGTGTTTTGAATGTTACTTATGATTGTTTGCGTTGCAATATGTTTAGTTTTTGTTTAAGCCGTGTACAACTAAGCCGATGCTCTGGATTAAACATAATGAATGTAGCATGGTACTGTGCACGGAGATTGAAATATGGATCGACATGTCTGCCATCTCTGATATCTCTTTGATGAGAGGGCCTGGTTTAGATCCACATTTTTTTGTTAGGTTTGGTCTGATATATAGTATGAATAAATGAACTAGTTATTCTACCTTTTTAATGTCAAGTTCGTGTACAAATAAGCCGATGCTCTGGATTAACAATAATGAATGTAGCATGGTACTGTGCACGAAAACTGAGTTCTTGCGGATCGACATGTCTGCCATCTCTGATTTCCTTGATGAGAGGGCCTGGTTTAGATCCACATTCCGTGTCTTTGTTTATTGTTATGATCAAGTTTCACTTTCCATTGAGTAGTTTGTTTTGTAAACTCGTGTACAATTAAGCCGATGCTCTGGATTACTCATAATGAGGGTAGCATGGTACTGTGCACGAAAACTGAGCTTTTGCGGATCGACATGTCTGCCTACTCTGATTCCCTTGATGAGAGGGCCTGGTTTAGATCCACGTTCTCTGTTTTTTTTATGTTTCATATTCCTTGTATGTCTTTAATTTGCTAATTGAGGTGAAATCCGTGTACAATTAAGCCGATGCTCTGGATTAAAACAGAATGAATGTAGCATGGTACTGTCCACGGAAACTGAATTACGTGTTTGAAATGTCTGTGCCCTCTCTGAGTGACCAATTGGTTCTTTGATTTGCGGGCCTGATTTAAACACACATTCTCTTAGTCTTGTTTTCCATTAAGTCGGATACTTTTGTTGTTGATGCTACTATATGATTTGTGTTCTAATTTATTGTTTGTGTGCAGGTTATGTGTTATAGCTGGAAACATATCTCCGATCGATGTGATTACCCATCTTCCAATCTTGTGTGAGGAAGCTGGAGTTCCTTACGTATACGTTTCATCCAAAGAAGTAAGCCAATGTTCTTCTTCCTTAATTCAATTTCTCTCTTATTATGGTTCCATATCTCGGGTCTAAGACATTTGATTGTATGTTGCAATTCAGGATCTTGCGCAAGCCGGGGCTACAAAGAGACCAACTTGTTGTGTCTTGGTCATGCTTAAACCGGCAAAAGGAGAGCTGAGTGCAGAAGATCTTGAAAAGTTAAAGACGGACTACGAACAAGTCTCCGAGGATGTTAAAGAGCTTGCTTCTTCTGTAATCTATTAGAAACTATAATCTGTGAACGAACGAACAAAAAACACACTTAGTGCTTAAGGGGTTCAATGAATATTGTGAGATTTTAAGGCCTGGACTGCAAGTTACTTGGCACTTTTATTCAATTTTGTGCACGATTTGTAGTTTTAATTTTGAGCGATTGTAATTTAGAATTTTAAATCTGAACACTGTTTTATCAGGCGGAGAATTATTGGTGGCAGTTTTTATTGGCGTTTATCTCGTGTAAATGCTAGTTTGTTTCTGTATGGTTGATAATGAAACTTGAACAACTTGTAGACATTATTAAGAAAAAGCACTTTCATTAGGCGGAGTTATATATGTAAAATTATTGTGAAATCAAGAAAATGAAAAATATGTCACTTGTTTTGATTTCTTGTTGCCTTGTTGGACACAAAATTTGTATGGCATACTAAATTTTTTTGGGGAAAAAAATGAAATACTGTATAAAAAAGGAAAAATATCTTACAACAACTTTTGTCGTGTATTATTACACTGGGGGTTAAGATTCTGATTCTACTTGTCGTGTATTGTTGTTATGTGCTAGATTCTGATTCCGCACGCAACCAGAGAGGTAGGGTCAAGAAGTGGGGAATGTTACAGTTGGAATAGTTAAAATAATGGGGGTCCAACTGTAATAAACCATAATTATGTGGGTCTCTTCTGCAAAAAGTTTCAGTTAAAAATACTCAACTTGTCAGATTTTTCTTCTTCTCACACACACACACACAGAGAAATGGAGGAGACACGAGAATCTCCGGCGGAACACGGCTTTTACATGCCGGCGGAATGGGAAACTCATGCCCAAACTTGGATCGGTTGGCCTGTAAATCTCTTGATCTCTCTCTCTCTCTGTTAATGTTTGTGTTCTCCGATTAATCGTCGGTGATTCTTGAGAACTCAATCTCGTTGTCTCAAACTTCTGCAACGTAGCCTTCGATTTCAGTTTTTGTTTTTCTGGATCATGCTTGTAGTTTATACATGTTCGATTCTTATCTCTGTTTCGTAAAAACCCTGGTTTCGTGTTTCCAATTT
This sequence comes from Arabis hirsuta, assembly GCA_964056655.1. Taxonomy (NCBI): domain Eukaryota; kingdom Viridiplantae; phylum Streptophyta; class Magnoliopsida; order Brassicales; family Brassicaceae; genus Arabis; species Arabis hirsuta. Next base: position 4,817,625 of record OZ053302.1, on the reverse strand, counting down.
AGCTTTCTAAACTCCGTTTTTGTTTCCCCCCTAAGATTGTTGTGACATGTTTCAATTCAAGTTTGAGTTCTGTAACATTGAAAATCTATCTTACAGAATATATCTGACTATATATGATTATGTTAGATTTGTGTGATCGTTGTTTACACAAACAGGTTTTGTGGTTTTGGATTTGAGTTTTGTTCTGACATAATAAAGGCTGCAGGAACGGCAAGATAACTGGAGGCACAATGCATTACCCGCACAACGAGTGTTTGTAGAAGTTGCAAAGGCGATTTCCAAGTTCGAGCCTGTGACAGTCTGTGCAAGCTCGGCTCAGGTTTGTGTATAATCAATCATTCCCTTGGAATATGAAAACATCTTCGTGCTTCTATAGAAAAATGTACCAATTTAGTCTTGCTTCCATGATTGTGGATGTTGCCTTTAGTGGGAAAATGCAAGGAAACAGCTTCCAGAGGAAATCAGAGTTGTTGAGATGAGCATGAATGATTCTTGGTTCCGCGACTCTGGACCAACCGTGAGTTTTGTTTATCTTCTCGCCTTTACTCAATCTGACAAAACTTTTTTAACATCTGTTGTTACCGCCCTTTATGTGTTTGCTTCTCGCTCTCTTTCTTACAGTTTGTTGTGCGGAAAAGACCATCAAAGCTCAGTTCTTTTAGCCGAAACATCGCTGGAATCAACTGGAATTTCAATGCCTGGGGAGGTACGGGTTTGTGGAAACCTTAGTTCTGTTCTCTAGCATTTTTAGTTACTGTTTGAAACACTTTGGACTTTTCCGATTGGTAGGAGCTGATGATGGTTGTTACATTGATTGGAGTCATGACCTTCTAGTTTCAAAAAAGGTTTGATCCAAACTCATAGTTGGTTCCATATCACTCTCAGTGTCATGATGGTTTTGTTACAATGATTGGAGTCTGACCTTATCGATCAGATTCTCGCTGTTGAACGGATTCCAAGGTTTCAACATTCGATGATTCTTGAAGGAGGCAGCATCCATGTCGACGGGGAAGGTTTGCATACATTTCATAGCAACTTCAAAACGGACTATTATTATACACACTTTCACTTTGTTGTTTCGCTTATTCCGCTTCCTGTTTCTATATATATCTTTCAGGAACCTGCCTTGCCACAGAAGAGTGTCTCTTGAACAAAAACCGGAATCCTCATATGAGCAAAGCACAAATTGAAGAAGAACTCAAGAAGTATCTCGGAGTAAAAACAATTATCTGGCTTCCTCGTGGTCTCTATGGTAATAACCCCTCTTCGCTCTTTCCATAATTGATTCGATAGATATTGTCGATCTTACACAAATCAGTGATTCATACATCGATTTTCACTGATTATTTTATCTGTCGAAACATTTTCAGGTGATGATGACACAAACGGTCACATTGATAACATGTGCTGTTTCGCTAAACCAGGAGTTGTGTTATTGTCTTGGACAGACGATGAAACCGATCCTCAGTACGAAAGAGCCGTCGAAGCGCTCTCCGTTTTCTCAAACTCCATTGATGCTCGTGGCAGGAAGATCCAAGTCATCAAGCTTCACGTCCCTGGACCGCTTTATATGACAGAAGAAGAAGCTTCCGGAATTATTCAGGCAACGAATTCTAACTGAGAAAAACTCAAACTTTGAGCTGTTTTCCGAATCGAGTTAATTGATAATGTTTGATTTCCCAATGTTGCAGGAAGGTGAAGCTATACCAAGACTCGCAGGGACAAGACTCGCAGCATCGTATGTCAATTTCTACATCGCTAATGGAGGAATAATCGTACCGCAATTCGGTGACGCACAACGCGATAAAGAAGCGATTCGAGTCCTGTCAGAAACATATCCTCATCAGTCGGTATATCAACGATCTCTGTGATTCAAAAATCAATCAAACAAAAAGGTTTTGATTTTGATATTTTTTCCTTCTTCTTCTGGTTTTGAAGGTTGTGGCAATCGAGAATGCTAGAGAGATTGTTCTAGCTGGAGGAAACATACATTGCATTACGCAGCAGCAACCGGCAGAGCCTAAATCTGTCGCCGACAACGGCTACTGATGACGGTGTTGTCCACTCGCCGTCGTGCTTTCGATCAATCCTAGTCGTTGATCTTCAGTTTATGGCTAGTTGGCTATGAGAAATTAATACATTAGTTTCTACACATTTCTGCATTATGGCAAAACAATTATTCATGTTTGATTATAAACAAGTTTGATTATAAAATCGAACCCATGATAGATTTTTGTTATGTAATTGGAAAATGATTTTTAAAAATATGAAATATTGATGATACAAAAAGTGATAAATGAGGTGTTTTTATATACTTTTTCAAAATTAAAACTGATGATATACTATACGCAATATTTATACAAAGCATAATTTTTATACGAATTTTTTATTCCCTCCGTTTCTAAATGGTTGATGTTTTTAAAAAAATTGTTTCTAAAAAATTGATTTTTTACATTTTCAATGTAACTTTTATGAAATAACGATGAATTGTGATTCTAATATATATTAATTGATTATTTTGAATTATTATTGACTAAAAGTTATAGAAAATTATTGTGAAAACTCTAAAAAATCAATTATATAGAAACGGAGGGAGTAGTATTTTTGTCGTCGGCAATTTTAAAAATTTTTGGGTTCAAATTCAATCTGATTAAAGTAGAATTTTGTCCAACATATTTTGCGTAATGGTATTTTAACCGAACCAATTAGCTAATTGCGATTGAAAATAAATTAGTTGGAAATACGGTCCAAGGCTGTACCTGTCTCGTATATCTGACATGAATGCTTCAACTCTAAATCGCTTCACTTCCATATAAAAAAAAAATTAATCACAGAAATAAGAAATAGTAGCGACGACGAAAAAATTCGAGATCTGGGGAAATGCGAATCTGAAGTTTCATCGAAATTGTGTAATCTTCAGATCGAAAGATTTCTGCATCGATCCGTTTTGGTCAAGAGAGAAACTTGCCGTGAAGCATGGGGTGTTCGTTTTCGGGATTGAACGCGCTTTACGACGCCGTGAACGGCGGAGGAGACGTTTGGATCAATGAGAATCGGTTCAGGATCGTGAGGCAGCTCGGCGAAGGAGGTTTCGCATTCGTCTTTTTGGTCAAGGAGATTGTCGCCGACGCTTCCTCCGCCGCGGCAGGTGGTGGTTTGGCGAAGAAAGTCAAGGATCCAGCTCATCTCTCCGGTTTGTATCTGATGTTTATCGGTCGTGATTTGCTGATTTGGTAGTCCTTGATCTGTGTTTTTCTCGATTGAATCGGAACTGATGTTTCTGATTAGATTTGTTTTCGTTTTACCATTCGTCTGTGGTTTTGAGATCAGGCAAGCTGGGTTTGAAGATATATAGTTTGTATGAGAGATTGTTTCAGGAATCAAACTGTATCAATGTAGGAATCGTATGTTTGATTTTAGCTCGATATCTGCGAATCCTGTTCCATAATCCATACAGTTTGACTCTCGACCAAACAATTTCGATCTCGCGTAGTTGTTTCATTTGTTAATTGACTGGAGAGGAATAGATTTGTCCGCAGGATATCTTGTAAGTTCTTGCTGACGAATTATTCGAGCAAGCATCTAGTTGAATTAGGATGATAGGCAAAGAATAGTGATAACAGTGAATCGTCTTTGATATAATTTCAATTTTGATCTTGTAAAGTTGTGTGCATTTGAAATTATGGTATTCTTGAGTTTGATTCTGTCATTTGTTCATTGGCCTTGTTGAGCTGTCTTGGTTCCTTAGCTTCTTTCATGTTTGTCCCATGACTTACATTGAAATTTCCGTGTAGCTGATGGGACATATGCTATGAAGAAAGTTCTGATTCAGAACAAGGAGCAATTGGAGTTGGTGCGGGAGGAGATCCGTGTTTCATCATTGTTCAACCACCCTAAATTGCTTCCTCTCCTTGATCACGCCATTATTTCTGTTAAGGTAGATAAGCTCTGGTCTGAACCTTCATGATAGATGGTTTTTGAGTACTTTTGCTATTGGTCTCTGTAGTTCTTTCATGTAAAGTCCGGTTTAGAAAGTATGGTTGCTTTTAATTTGGTTAGGACGGCCAAGAGGGAGCTTGGAAACACGAAGCCTTCTTGCTATTTCCTGTTCACTTGGATGGGACCTTGCTGGATAATTTCACATCGATGAAGGCCAAAAAGGAAACATTCTCAACAACTGATGTTTTGCATATATTCCGTCAGGTAACAAAATCCCTTTTCTAAATCCATCTTTGATTTCTGTGACATAGCCTGTTTCGGTTTTCTGTAACTCTCTTCTTCTCTTGCATCTAACTATTATGCTATGTTGTTCTAGTATACATTCAGAACCATCTGATTTTTGTATGATTTAGTCATAAACTACAAGTGTTTTGATTGCTAAAAGTTATTTCACTGCAGCTTTGTGATGGACTCAGACACATGCACTCTCAGGAGCCACCATATGCTCACAACGATGTCAAACCTGGAAACGTGCTTTTAACACGTAGAAAAGGACAGCCTCCTCTTGCGATATTGATGGATTTTGGGAGTACTCGTCCTTCACGGAAGCAAATCCGCTCCCGTCAAGAGGCCTTACAGTTACAGGTTCTATATCCATCCCTTATTCATACCAACCACAAGCCTCTGAGTTCTCGCTGCTACTCCACATTGTTCATTTATATTCCATTTCTGATTGATCATGAACATGTTATTCATGTTGCAAGTTTTTTCTTTGCTAAATTTTCATGTGCTTGTTGACTTTTCTAGGAATGGTCATCTGAGCATTGTTCAGCACCGTTTCGAGCTCCCGAGCTCTGGGATTGCCCAAGCCATGCAGATATTGATGAGAGAACTGATATCTGGTCACTAGGCTGCACATTATACGCAATAATGTAATACAATTATCATCCTTTTTTTAAGAACATTAAACAATTTCATATTACTTAAGAAATTAATTGAATTATTCTCTATTGCAGGTATGGAGTGTCTCCATTCGAATATGCGCTTGGAGAATCCGGTGGAAGTCTTCAGCTTGCAATCGTGAACGCTCAGATAAAATGGCCAAACGCTGGACCAAAGGGCTCTTCTTATCCTGAAGCTCTTCACCAGTTTGTGACTTGGATGCTGCAACCGCAGGCTGCTGTTCGACCCCGCATTGACGATATCATCATTCACGTCGACAAATTAATCGCAAAATTCACCAAATGATTCCCAATTCTGGTGGTTTTATAAAAAGGTGAAAGATGGAAAGAAAAAAAGAAAAAAAAAATGATATTTATACATTGGTTTGTCTCTTTTTATATGTTTTAGCTTTTTTCAAGATCCCATAATAGATACAATATTTAACAGTATTGATTACGTTACTCTTCGTAATGTATGTTGAACTATTAGGATTCGGGTTTTTTTCTTTTTTACTATGGGAACCAATAAATTTACTCATGGACAACATTTTATATTTAAAACTTAGTATTTGTCTTAAGGCTGGTTATAATGATATTTTTGTCTGGTTACGAATCATATTATTTTTTTTGTTCACAATCTTAGTTTCTTCATTAATATTTCAAAATACAAATATAGGGAATTAATCATCTTCTATTCACAATGCAACATAATTGAAAGATAGATAATTCATCGCGGGAGATGGTCAGCGAATTCAAGGCGTGTCTCGAATGCATCAAATGGGTCTTTTCGGATGCTCAAAGTGGTCACTTTCTGTGACGTTGAACACGAACTTCTATCTCTGGTAACTGTCAAGACGAGTCCGGTTGTTTCTTTTGGTTCCGAAAATACGGCTATACACGAAAACGAAACGGTGAGAAAATTTTTAAAAGTTCCCGGCTCAAAACTCGGGAAACCATTCATTTTCAAAGAGAATGATGAAGATACGACCGCTCTTACTGAGAGGGAAGAAATTACATGATTTGAAAATTCAGAAAACTTTGGAAAGAAACTAACAATGAGACTTTTGAAAATCTTATTTTTGTAATTCTGATTTTGTGGGACATGTAAGATGGGCCAAATTTAATGAGCAAAATACTCAATTGGGGCTTCAATGACTTTAGCTTTAACAAGCCCATTTCCATTTCACCTAGGCCCATATCCAACATCAAATCCTCACGGTGGAGGATCGAGTGGTTTTGTGACCTGAGGCTGCGGTTGTCCTTTTCCGGCGAGAGAGGTGGATTGCCGGCATAGTCACCTCCGGCTATAGCCGGAGAAGACCGTTGATACGCATGGACTCAGAGGTGGATACGGAGGGGGAAACCACCGAGAGATAGGGCAATAAGCCTACGAAGAAACGCAGGGAAAGTCTCCGATCTAGTGCCGCTCAGACATTTGGAGGCTTCTCGAGAGATTCGACGTTGGTACTGCTGAACTCGGTGGCCACAATCGTCGGTGCAAAAATTAGATCCGGCGATCGTAAAGGAGGGAGGAGATTCGATTGAGTCCTCACGATGAAGCGATAGGGAAATCTCGGATGCCGGCTTCAGATTTGTAGACGGTGGAGGAGGATCTGGAGGCACCGGTGGGTCCGGAGGGTTCGAGGTCGCCGGACGAGTCAACGTCTGGAAGTTGGAAAGCCTCGTGCATCTCATTGTCCGAGACGGCGACGAGAGAGTCTTAATGGTTACGCACGGCGGAGCAGAGGAGAACGCCATGGAGGATAGAGGTGGAGGGAGTGAGGACTGTTCTCGTCGGCAAAGTGCTACTACCAACGGAGCTGAAGACTGGCTCTCAGGCAGAGATCCGGTGAGACGAACGGCGGAGAGATCCCATCCTCGTTGGAGAAGGTGAACGGCGGCTGCCTCAGTTGTGGTGCCTGAGAGGAGGTCTTCTAGGGCGAACTCCTTCTTATTGGACTCTTTCTCTCACTCTTACGAATCATATTATTTACATCTGTTCGTTTCTTCCTTCTTATGTCTGTCTTGAGATCAGAACATGTCGGGATGGTATACTAAATATTGGTTATAGGAATTTGCAGATTATTAACCGGCCCGATCTAACTGATTGTGATTTTTTTTTGCACCAAAATGTTCATCGATTAAAGGATCTTGTTTAATTTGATGTCACAAAATATTTTCCACTTATCTTTTAAAGATTGATGTTGCAATCTTAAGCTCAATCTTTGATAATTGTTATCTCTAGAAAGACTAAACTGGTTGTAGAAATTCTTTAAGTTTTGAATAATTAGTACACTTTCGTTACCACTTTGTTTATCATTTGCATCATTTTCGGATTTTCCCTCTATTTTTTTCATCATCAGTCTCAAGATTTTCAACTAGTGTAGGAGAATCTCAACTTGATCTTTGTTGACAACAAGTACAACTAGATTGACATATCTAATACAATATATATATATATATATATATTGACATAATATAATAACTAGATTTTGACCCGCACTTTGTGCGGGAACATACGTTTTTTATGTTGTAAGCTAAAATTCCGGATTGTGTCTTATATAATATGTTCAAAATGTGATATGTATTGTTTTAGTTTGTAAGTAGGATCGATTATATTGAAAAAGTATGATTAATTTTTTTAGTTTGAAGGTAGAGAATAAGTATGTTAAGTATTGAATTTTATGATGAATAATCATTGTAATTGGTATACATAAATTATAATATTTAGTTTTGTGCATGTACGAATGTCTGTCGTATCAATTATTTAGTTTTGTGCATATACGTATGTTTGTTGTATTTACTTATGGAATAAGAATGAATTATAATATGGCAAACGTACTGAATCTCTATGTAATAAAACAAATCTAAAATAACTAAAAAAAACCAAAACATAAATTGTAGGTGTAACTCCGAAGATTTGATCGAAAACGCAAAACAATAATACTTGAGAGTCTCCATCGCCGAAGATTGATCAAACTCTTTAATCAAGTTCAGAAACTAATCTGTAAAAAAAAAACAAAAATATTTAAAAAATGAAGCACTTGTAAGAGACGAATTTGAAAGAAGTTGAATAGATGAATATCCATACCTTCATCACACAACAATTGCGAGTCAATATTTTGGAAAACCTCTTTGAAAACAACGTTCATAGTCTTCTTCTGAGTTTTACCATCGCTATCTACAATAAGAATTTTCAAACCTTTCTTGGAAGTCACTCTAGAAATAGCCACATATAGCTGACCATGCGAAAACACTGGCTGAGGCAAATACAACCCAACTTCTCTAAGAGACTGTCCTTGACTTTTGTTGATGGTTATCGCAAAGGCAACAGATAAAGGTAGCTGTCTACGACGCATTTTGAAAGGTAATCTTGTGTCTGAAGGAGTAATTAATAACCTAGGAATCACCCGCCCATAGTGCGGGAACATTTGTTGTTTATATTGTAATTTTGAGTGGTTTGTTGAGTGAATGATTAAAATGCATAAGCAAGGAAAAAAAATGAATGGTTTGTTGAGTGGATGGTGGCTAGCTAAGAGAGTCGATTTAGAGTTTCTAAAAATTATATTTTTAATGAAATAAATCATTTGAAAAGCTTATTCCACAATTTTCGAAACGAATCTTAACATAACGTCGAATTAGAGGAATTATTTTATTTTGGTACAATTAACAGATCATGTGTTTTCTTCTATATTAATTAAGTTAAAAATTAATAATTATTTAATTAAGAAAATTATCCACTTAAAAGTTTAAATCTTAGCGATTGTACCAAAATAATTTTTTTTAGTTTCGTAATTTTTGTTTGGAATTTGTTTAGAATATCTCATTTAGTTGATCAAGAGATGGTTTTTTTAACTTTTTTGTTTGTTTTCTAATAATAAAGAATAAGGAAAGCAAATTAAATTGAATAGTCGGTATTTCTAGCGATTTGGTTACTGGGCGGCCTGATTTGTGCTCGTGGTATTACGAAATGTTTAGATTTTAAAAATTAAAACCAGATTTGTTTTTGGTTGGTTATTATTTATTTAATTAGTCTAAAATTAATATCCATGTTATTTTTTTTTAAAACTATGTCAGAGTTTACAGCCAACCAAATTAAAACACATAATTAAACTATTAAAAGCATTTCCTTTTAATCAGATTATCAACCAAATTATCAACCAAAATTATTTTATTACTTTGAATTCAACTTTTCTAAGAAATCTTTGAGTAAACCAAATTATAGATTCTAAATGAATAATAAAAATCATGGACCGAAACGTGAGGGCATATCTTGTAGGTGTAATTGAGATTGGGATTGGAATTGTTGTTTCTGTTGCAATTGTTGTTTCTTTTCTTTCACTTTCTCAAACAATTTAGAAGATAAATATAACATTTGTCGGAAAAGGATACATGTCAAATTACATTTAATTTGCCTGATTTAATTAAAAAAAGCACAAGTTATTTGAACGGGAGTATAACTACATAAACGAAATTCGACATAGATATACATCAAACAAATAGATTAAAAACCATGAAAAACAATGAAAAGAAATAAATTACGTCAATTTAGGAACTCTAAAGAAAAGAACATTCTTTTAATGAAATATATTATTAACAAAAATCAAAATTAACTCCGCATCATTAACCAATTGATTTTCATGGCAGCAATTATTTTTAAAAATTGAAAGAATTTGTGATGATAAAAATATACCTACAATATATGATATATATCCTTTAAAACTAAGAATATACCAAAATTAACTAAAATTTTTTGGAATATATAATATTGTTATAGAACATTTAGTCTCGGAAATTATATTTATGGGATATAAAATTTATAGAAATATCTTTACCATTTTTAATTGGTATTATGTTAAGTGTCTATAATTAATGATAGTGCAATAATTTTTATAATATATAAGGAAATTATGATTAATATAATGGCAGGTCATTTTTAAAATCAAAAGCAATTGAACGTCAAGATCGTGTGTTATAAGAATATTATGAAACATTGTCATTAATTACTTTCCAAATCTTTTTAATTTTTCTAAAAATATTAAATAATTTCCAGAAATTAATATTATCAAATATTGTCATTTAACTACCTTCCAAACATTGGGCTTTGTTACTTTTTTGGCTAACTATATATATGAAACATTAAAATGTCAAATTGATTAAATTTTGAAACAATTTGGAAAGTACGTAATATGAGGAAATTTTTCAAATTTAAAAATTTAAGGTATATGTAATATGAGAATTTAAAATATACCAAACAATTTTCTATGAATGTACTATAATAAAAATTTGAAATTTGGAATTAATCAACAAAAATGTTTTCTAATAAAGAGTCGAATATCTTATTATAGTTTAATCGTCTAACTATATATCATCACATGTATAATTATAACTTAACGACATTTTAAATTGGTGTAAAAGAGCCGAATATGAAAACCAAATATGGTGATGATGAGTGAAGAAAAGTTGATGGTGATTTTGCTCAACAATCTTCATCCTCCCTTAAAACTGAAAAAACCAAATAAATGTTTTAACAATATTCCATGATTCTGACAAACAAAAACAAAATGGATTCGTTAAACAAATTATATTATTTATATATTTAAGAGGATGCTTGAACATAGGAACTCTAAAGAAACGGATATTCTATACAAATATATTACACGAAAATAAAAAAAAATTAAATCTGCATTGTTAACTAATTTATTTTTTTGGTATAAATTACTTTTGAAAATTGAAAAAACTTTGTCATGAATCATATAAAAACTATAATCTTTTTGGCAACTATGGTTTATTACACTTTTTGTTAAAACCACAAAAATATTAAAAAGAGGGAAGAACAATTAAGATGGGGAAAAAATTAAAAATTTACCACATTGAAATGAGAGAGACATTTACATGATTTGGTATTTACTATCTTCAGAGGATTTGTTATCATGTCTTGAAGAGGCAGATGTTGTAGTTGATGATGGCGTGACAAACAAAAATACTTGCTAGACAAAAAAATAGAGGAAACATAGGAAAGGGAATACGTTGATTAGCAAATATACCTTGTTCAATAACCAAACAGCACGTATCACGTAAACCAAAAACCTGGTTTGAAAAAATCTACAAAAACAAAATTCAAAAGTCAGAATTGATCATCAATGAAGTATTATGCATACAGAAAAAAAAGCAAAGAACATAATGAATAAAAAACCAGAAAAACGGTAAATAAAACAACCAAAGGAATAAAACACTATATATAGTTCTCATAGATTTAGGGCTTCACTACAAATAAAAAATTTGAGCTGACTTTTTAATTCATTAATTAGAAAATAATTTTATCATCTATTAAAATTGATTAAGTTAGTTTATAAAGATTTTTGTAAATCTCGGTAATTATAAATATATACCAACAATAAAGAGTATATCCCTAACAACTAAGAATATATCAAATTTAACCTAAAATCCAAAATATCTGATATTTTTATAATCCCTAAGATTCAAAAATTATATTTATGAGATTTTAAAGTTAATAGAAAATTGTGATTGCCATTTTTAGTTGATATTTGTGTTAAATGTCTATGATCGTATGATTAAGCAATAATAAATTTGATTATATATCTTGCGTAGCATTGTTAGGGAAAAAAATTGATTGTGCATTAATTTTGATAACATATAGGGAAACTATGATTAATTCAATGATGTGTGATGTGTAGGATCAAAAGAAATTATACCTCAAGATCCGTAAGTTTTATTTTGTATTTGAAAAGATTTACTTTGACAAAAACAAAATTTCATAAAATTATGAAAATGCCATTAATGAATCAGTCGGGTTGAACCGGGTCGCACAGGATCCGCGTGTCTGCAGTCGGATCCAGTTAAAAAAATGTCCAAAATTTATCTGAAAATTACTTAAATTGTCATTGCATCTATCCAAAATTATCTTTTTCAATTAAATCAATTTAGTTATAATGGAATGGCAATTTCAGTAATATTTGAATCAATTTTGAACATTCTACTATATGTACTTCTCTTTTAATATTATAGAGATTTGTTCCTATAAAAAATCACATTTTAAAATATATTATAGGGTTGTTAAGGAAAGCGATTTTTTTATATACCTTTGATTGTAATCTTTGATAAACTTGTAGAGAAAGATTTCAATATTTTAAAAAGATTAAATAATTAAATACCTTCCGAATTTAACATTACCAAAGATTTGCATTAACTACTTTGCAAATTTTGGGGGGTTGTTACTTGTTTTGGAGTAACTATATATATAAAAAACAATTAAAATGTGAGACTGATTAAAATTTGATGAATTACGAAAATGCCATTAATGAATCTGTCGGATCGCGAACCAGATCAAGAGGATCCGCGTGTCTGTAGTCGGATCCAGTTAATAAAAAGTCCAAAATTGATCTGAAAATTACTGAAATTGCCATTACATCTATCTAAAATTACCATTTTCAATTAAATCAATTTAGTTATAAGGCAATGACAATTTCAATAATATTTGAATCAAATTGGGGTTTTACAAACTTTGTTTTTTTCATATGTTAAATAATTTATGTTTTAGAATTAAATTGGGGTTTAAGGCATCTTTTCAACAAATAATAATAAATCGGATCCTAAAGATTTTATGAGATTATCTTTACTTTGAATATCCATTTATTGTTTAGATTTATTATTAAGATTAATTTAGGAAATTCCTATTGAATTAAATAAAATAAAAATACAAAGAAGGAAAAAAATGAATTACTTTTTAATCAAATTAAATTTTTGATAAAATTATTTATATTATTCGATTTAATTATGCAGTTAAACTTAATAACCAAATTAAAACGAATCAAATATTTTGTTTTGAATGTCTATTAGATTAGGCTTCCTGCTCTTACCGTTGTTCATCATTTTGTTTCTTTCTATACTATGTCTTTGGATTCAAATTCATTTTCGTATCTGATGTGGGATTTTGATAAACATTACTCTTTTCATATGTTAAATAGTTTATGGTCTTTTTGAAAAATTTGAATCATAACATATGCAGAAAAAAATCTATGTTTTTTTATCATATAAATTATCCGATTATTTAATTTGTATATTAGAAATATCATCAAACAAAGATGAATGGGAGATAGAATTTTTAAAAATTTATTATATATTTTTTATCATTTTTTTATGCAGTTATAAAACTTTCCTAAAATAACGAAAATGCTATTAATGTGTCATAAAAAAAAAACGAAAATGCCTTTCAAAATGTCTGAAATTGATCCCAAAATTACTGAAATTGCCACTACATATGTACAAAATTACCCTTTTCAATTGAATTTCTTTAATTTAAAACCAATGGCAATTTTAGTAATATTAGATAGGATTTTGGACATTTACTCTAAATGACTTCTCTTTTAATAGTATAGAGATAATATATATCTATATAACATGAAAGCTGTATAGTACAGTTTGATATGTATAAAGAATGGTTCACTAGGTACAGTGGTACACATAAATTCATAGCCGTAGATACCCATAAGGCCATAACATGTTGTTGAAGGAGTTATTTCGTTTTTTGAAAGAAAACGAATTTATTTTCTTGTATACATGTATATGTAATTATGTATATGTTGACAAAACAAAAATTCCAATATATACACATGTCTGCATGTGTGTACTTTTACTTTTACGGATTTGAGTCACTTCAAAGAACAAAAGAAATAAATAACAGAAGTCAATTTCTGGAAGATAAATGTCTGATCACTATTTATTTCACTTTCAGTAAAATTATACTATTATTTATAAACTTCACTTCTGTCTTCTGTAACTCTAAAGTGAAAAGATCTACAGTTCCCCTATCAGGCTATCACCAAAATTATGATCATACCTATGCATGCCTCTATATTTCCATTTTCAGAAACTTTTAAATATTTTAACCTATAATAATCTAATAAAAATGACAAAAATTCTAAGGAATCGTAATACTTTTTCCAGAAATTTGAAAAAAACAAAAAATTAGGGTTCAAGATATCAATTTTTTTATCAGTTCTTTTGTTATAAGAATTCTTAATTTATGCTCTACAATAATAAATTATTGTGATATTTATATATATATATACTAAAGATTGTCTATGCATTGCGTGGGATTTAAAAATTAACATGGTAAAAATTAACTTAATTATTTTTAATTATGTATTTAATACTATATAAATTTGGTGTTTATACTAAATAATTATTTAACTTAGAAAATTAAAAATTTGTAACAAATTGTTAGACATACACACCATTATATATATATATATATATATATATATATATATATATATATATATATATACCGTTCATTAATAAAATTTATACCATATGGAAGACATCTTTTTTTGTACAAATCCTTAACTTGTATGTCTAAATCAATATTCACTACGGTTTCCAAAATAAAAAATGATTGGTCTCTTTTTAAATCAAATACGCATTTAAAAACATATTGATCAGACAAGTTGTAATATGTTTTGCTTTTACCGAGACAGCTACATCATCTCAACAGAGGTGTTGGAATACATATTTTTGTTTATTTCATTAGAACTTTGAATAAGAGCATCTCCAATGGTTTACACCATTTTTTACACCAAAAATAGTGTAACACCAAAATGGTGTTGGGTTTTGCTCCAATGGTTTACACCAATTTTTACACCAAAATAGAATATTCTTAATAGATTTTTTTTTCATTTTTTAAAAATTTACAAATTAACCCCACTTATTTTTTTAAATTAAAAAAATTATGAAATAAATTAAATTTAACATTTATTATATAAAAAAAATACATTGTAACATATAAAATAACAAAATATATTAATTTTTTTGTTTAATTATTATCAAACATATTATATTTTGGGTTTAAATATCACAATTTGTATATATTTTTATTAATTTTAAAATTGATTAAAATTTGAAGGACTTTTTTATAAATAAAAAAGTTCAACACTATTTTGGTGTTGAAAATAGTGTTGGATTAGAGAGGGTTTTACACAAACAAAAAAAAAGGTTTGGTGTAGGATTTGGTGTACCATTGGAGATGTTCTAAAGAGAGAATAATTGATATTTGATTGTTTTTTTTCTCACGCTATTTATTATTTTGCTGTGATTTTTATATTTCACATCAATTCATTGGTGAAATGATTTTGGTTTTCTGGATTTACAATTTGTGATCAAATACAGTTTTTTTTTTAGAGTATTGGTTAGGAAAATTATTTTATCCAACACAAAATTGTTTTAATTGCATTAGAGGGTGATTGATAAATTAGTTTTAAAAGCTATGAGAGCATATAAAAATCTAGTAAACTCTAAATTTCTCCAATGAAACTTATTGGATTTACCAGCCTAAAAGTTCTAAAATCACTCTTTAATTTTTTCACATCATTTTTTTTGTTCATGTTTTTTTTTGTGATTTATATATTTTCAAATCAAAGTTACCTACATAAAATAAAAAAAATAAAAAAATATGTGTTTTCTATACATAAATTTATATAAAAAGTTGTATTATAATTTACATAAGAATAATATAATTACACAAAACACTTAGTTCTAACTTGTTAGAATTAATTTATATAAGAATTAGCTATTAAATTGTTATAATTAATTGTTAAAGTTTTTAAAAGAACTTAATTTTTTTTTTCTATTTAATAAATAAATAAAAAAGATAAATATCAAAAAATTAAAAGACACATGACAGCTTCTCATGACATGACCTTTGAGAAACCTTACTATATTATATAAGATTAGAAAATTTGCATCTGATATCCACACGTTGTACCATATTTAGGTGAGTGGCTATAATACAAATGTTATGAAACAACCCGACCCGTTTTTTTTTTAACATTTTTAATCAACATTGGAATTGAACTAATGTTCCCATGAACATTAACTCTCAACTTCCAATCAATTCAATCACATTAAGACAGCGGAACAAAAAGCAGTTAAAAACAATAAACCAATCATTTCAATATCCAATAACCAAGATCAATCGTTCAGACAAGCGCAACAATATCCAATCAATTCCACACTAAACCATTCCAATCTAACGACAATCCAACAACCTAGCCATTCTAACACAATAGCTAGCAAACAATCGAGCCGCTAGATCATCCTCTCTTCCTGGCCACAATTTCACGATCACATTTTCTCTTTACATGCATCACATGGCAAAACGATATGCGTGAGTATTATCACAAATATTCAGTGAGACGATCATCCTATCTACTTAGTTATACCCACATGCATAAGAAAAAGATACAACACCAGGATGAGCAAACAACAATACATGTTCGAACAAACAACATGAATCAGTCCAGAAGACTTGCGTCGATCGACACAACCACTAGGTGTCGATCGATGCATTGCAACTGCGTCGATCGACACACCACCCTGGTGTCGATCGACACGACGCACTTTTGTCGATCGATGCAAAGCAATTGTGTCGATCGACGCGTCACTGCAGATCGTGAGGATCGAGCCTATCCTCTCATGGCTCGAATCCAAAGTGATTCATCGATCTCCTACACGAATCCATCAACAAAACACACAGAATCCAATCCAAACAACAGCAAACAGTCATATTCCATCAATTCCTTTACCCAGATAAACCATGGTCACGCACTCACCTTAGAAAAAACGGTTCTAACACGCGTTTCAAATTTCAAATTAAACCGAACTCGATGGCTCTGGAAAGCTAAGACTCGGAGCTTTCCAATGATACCTAGATCGTCTTCTGGGTCCTTACAGAACGACAGAAAAACGGCCCGCAAGTTCGTTGTTCGGAACTAGAAACAGGAAATTTCAGTTTCAGAAAACATGAACGACACATTGACATCTAAAGAACACAGAGAATGGAGATTACATCGGAAACAGGATCGAAAACCTGTTCTGAAAACTAGACAGAGAGAGCTTTCCACATATAGGCAGATCGTCTCCTAATTTCTTCTGGTTCGACGAGAATCCTCCCTCAAAATGGACTGATCGCAGACCCAAAACTACAGAAACATCTCTTAATAAAACGACGATAACTCTCGGAATACTAATCCAAATGACAAACCGATTTCGCCCAAAGCTAGATACGAGAGTGAAGAACTTACCCTAGAAATTTTGCTCCAATCCGATCTGAGGTTCCCAGTCTTTTGTCTCTTCTTCTAAAATCAGACAGAACTGTTTTCAAAACAACAATCTCTTATTCTCTCTCACACCCTACGAAATCCCCTCCAAAATCGGCTGTAAAAAACGTCTCCATGCGTTTTTATATCATGCCCTAGGGTTCTCTAAACCGGACGCCAAACCAAGCGATCAAGAACCGAACTTGTCGGTACGATTTCAACTTGCGTCGATCGACATGACACCCAGAACCCGACTTCTCGCGAGTCCAAACACATGTGTCGATCGACACACACACTGTGTCGATCGACGCACCAACCAAAAATACACATTTTGGTTCACGGGCGTTACATGTTATTATTATTTTCACACATATTTTTCTTTTTTTGCTAAAATCACACACATAAATAAACCTTCAGATGCCGAGAACATGTGGTGCAGTGGTTATCCACTTGCAGTTCTTTGGCATGTAGGGAGTTCGACTCCTTCCTCCCTCATTTGAGGGTAAATGGACTAGTGGGCCGGCCCGTTGTGGTCTACCCTTGATAAAAAAAAAATAAGACGATAAAAAAATAAAACCTGATTGGCCGCCATTTCGAGTACTACTTATGTGTATTAGTGAATTGCGGAGCTGTTTTGCTTCTATGAAGCCGAATCGGTAAAGGCAAACTCTATGGCCCGTGAGATTGTGAGGAGTGTTACTCGTGAGGGTAGGTTTCAATCGTACCTTGCTTTCAGTCGTACTTTGCTTTCAGAAGCCGTGCATGGCTACACGAAAAGATTCGGTATAATGCATCTTTTTCTTAACATCTTTTTGACCCTTTTCATTGGATAGTTGATGTTTGTACTCTGTTTTGGTTTTGTTCCATCAACACTATATCTTTTATTTGATATCATTCAGATGTTTAAAATAAAACGCACACACATATTTCTTACTACTACAATATCTAGTAACGTTATAAAATCAGTTTGAATGCTCTACAACTATTGTTGTAATAAAACATTAGTTCCGCAATTGTTTAGCAAGATATATTGGAACATACTTTTAGCAAATAAATAAATATATGGGTACCTATATACATATATGTAGGATTAAAATGTTGTTGATTACATATAAAATCATACTGTGATATTCGGATTAACTAGCTTTAAATGGTCTTGAACATTATCCTTAAATTGTCTTGAATATATATATATATACTATATAGGATTAAAATGTTATTATATATAGGATCATGCTGTGATATTGAACTAGAAAAACTATGGACCTAATAAGCTCTGAGTTTAAAGGGTATTAAAATATTCGTGCCAATTTATTTACGAAGAAAAATGGAATTGAATTAATAATCCTGAAATAGGTAAATTTTCTGCATGTTAAAAAAACAAAATTTAATTTTTCTGTTGTGCCAAAGCAAGCGAGAGATGTTTGAACTTTTTGAGGAAGAGAAAGGACTTAACAGCAGTAAATTAAAAAAAAGACAGAACAGCACAAGTCACAGGGATATAATATTTTTGGTACTCCTTATTTAATGTTCATTACACATTTTCCAATATTTTATCACCAAATTAAAATTATTCTTCCCCAACCATATTGAATCGATTGGAGAGATCCCTTCGCAAAAAATATAGCCATTAATTTATATTAAAAAAAAATTGAAAACATTCTTCCCTTGCATTTTATGTGTTGTTCTATATACTTTCATATATTTTAAGTATAAGATAACATTATTGATTAATGTTGTTACATTGTATATATACATACTATACTCTCGTTTTACATTACAATTTCTTACACTTTCTCACAAAATTATATATCTTTCACTCTAAACATACAAATGTAATTTTGAAGAAACAAAATCTTATAAGACCAATATTACAAGAAGTCATAATACTTATAGAGAGATTAAGACTTCTTGTCATATTCCTGATAATATTGATCTTTTGAGATTTTAGGTTTAAGAGATTTCTTATTGAGTTATTTATTGTATTCCTGATTTATATAGTTCTAGATCAATATTAACTTTCTTTGTCGACACGGAGAAAATAATCAAATCTCAGGCCCTCTTTGTTACATCTTCTTTGTTGATTTGCCATATACCAACTCAACGACAAATAAAAACTTTTTTTTTTCTAAGTAAATTAAATTTTCTTAAAAGATATGTCGACGTTTAAAGCTATTGCATTTAAATGATGCTATTGCTACTTCTGCGAGATAAGAGATTTCACTTTCTCTCCTTCACGGCTTCTAGCTGGACTCTTGCTGTTCTCATCAACTCTCTCCATTTATGGCACTCTCTCACTCACTCTCACTCTCTCTCTCTCTCTCTCTCTCTCTCTCTCTTTCTCTCTTTCTCTCACTCATTTTGCTTTCTTGATTCATTTTTCTCTGAGATTTTCTATCAAACTGTTTTTATGGTTTTTTACTGAAGCTCTAAGCCTCTAACTACCAAGAACACATGAATGATAATAGCCTTAGGGCTACTTGAATAATGTTCTATACTTCTAAAAAATCTGAAAACATCATTTTCTAGTGAATATAATTCCTATCTAAAGTAACCCATGTGTTTTAGCAATATGTCGAAATGATATATGGACCGACTCATGTTTTTAGCTTAGACTAATTTTTCTTTGAAAAATATGATAAACAGAAACATTTCTATTGCAATTAAAAATATATTGTGTTTCTTCAAGCTCGAATTTGTTTAGTTTTTGCTAAATTGTTTTTCTACTTTGAAAAATATAATTATTATTGGATGGGTATGTTTGTCTTGTAATATTTAATTTGTATATATGAATTTGTGTAGTGAGCTGTTATTTGGTCAGAAAGAAGATGAGAGATAAATAGCAATTCTCAGGTGTTTTAAATACAACCTCTTCTCAATCTCTATCTCTTCCACCCAACTCTCTTATCTTTAT
The DNA here is from genome assembly GCA_964056655.1 of Arabis hirsuta. Lineage (NCBI taxonomy): Eukaryota > Viridiplantae > Streptophyta > Magnoliopsida > Brassicales > Brassicaceae > Arabis > Arabis hirsuta. The sequence continues at coordinate 4,797,715 of OZ053302.1, read as the reverse complement.
AAAAGTCAGCCTCTAATTATATTTTTAGTTAATTTCACCCAAAAAAAAAAGATCAAAGTAATCTATTCCATTTTCTTTGCTCTCTCTCTTTATTTAGACAGAATATTCCTTTTTATCCCAAAATAATTAAAAAAACAAAAATTTGAAGAAAACCCTTATCTTGTCATTTATCATAAAATGCACCTATATATAGATACATACACACACACACACGCACGCTTACATATTATGTATACGCGCTTAGATATTAAGTATATATATACATACTTGCTTGTTGGATTGTTTACTTAATATCACACCTTCTTGTTGTTACTGTCTCACTTTAGGGTTTTTTCTTTGGGTTGGTCTCTTTTTCTTGGGTCTCTTTGTTTCTTCTTCTTTTTGTTTATTATAATATATAAAGACACACAAAAGAAAGAGTTGTAATTATATAAAAATGGAGTCTGCAAAGATCTTTGGATCCGATGAGGATTGTCGTAGCTGTGAATCTGGATGGACAATGTATTTAGACTCACCATCCAATGATCATGACGATGACTGTTACTATGATGATGATGATGATGATGACGCAGATAGCGATGGTGGTGATTCAATGGATTCTGATGCATCTTCTGGTCCAATGGAAGCCACATCATCTTTCAAGCTTCCTCAAGAGATTGATGATCAGGAGCAAAACTCTTTGAAGAAGAAGAAGATTAAGAAGGCTAATGAAGAGATGGTTTTGGTGGAGACTACTAGGGTATACAACAAAAACCACGATGATGATGATGATGATGATGGTGGTGATGATCATGATTATGATGATGGTAATGATAGCTACAGTGCAGTTCATAGTTACGTTAGACAAGAAGGGTTATTTTGATAATATTGACTTTATAATGTTTGTGTTTGTTTAAGTTTAAGTTATGTTCCAATGTTTTCTTTTTACATGATTGAATGTTATGTCCTTATTGTGTCGTTTTGTTTTGAATTATGGAGAAAGTATTTTCTATCTAATGTTTTGTTAATTGTATAGCCTATTAATTTGATTAAAATGACTCGCTATGTTATTCTATTGAAGCCGTGTGTGAATAATTAAGATCATAGTACATATACAGTGATGATTGATGATGATAGGTTGGGTCTCTTGAGATGTACATCAATGCATACCATTATGGGTTTCTTTATGGTCACCATAGTACCCCCATTATAGAAATACATGTATGCCATCTTAATACTTACATCTATATTGTCATTTCTGTATATCTATTCAATTTTGTTTCATACTACTACTAAGCAAAAACATATACATATTGTAGATATAAAATTATTTATATACACCATAGTACCCCATTATATATCACTAATCGTTTAATCGAGTTACTACTATTCTCCATGATGATTTTATGGTAAAGTCGTAACTCGTAACCACATTCCCATATTGATCAATTTCCTCAAATTCCGTACAAATATATCGGACGATTAAACCACTTGTCATCATTCTAGGAAATGAAATTAAAAGAAAACCTAAACATTAACCAACATATATATATAATTTAAACCTAGTTTTTCTTGAGAATACTTTAAAGAGACTTCTTTAGAAAGAAAGTTAAAGTTTGTTACTTTGTTATAGTGAAATTTAACATCACTTTAAGAAATCTTCCATATAAAACCATGTTAGATATAATAAAAAAAGATATTAATAATATAGTTTCGTAAAGAAAAACTAGCATGATACAACTTAAATCACTACCTGAAAACTTGAAAAAAAAATCAAAGTCTTATAGCAAATCTTATACATAATGTATATATTGAATGATTCTTCTTCTTTTTTTTTTTGGTAAATTTGAATGATGATTCTTGTTGAATGACACATAAAGCAATCTAACACGTCAGTCAATTTTAATAATAAAATTTCTTCATAAGTTAAAAGTCCGACATCATTTCTCTTTAACCAACCCTTGCAAATTATATTTTGGTTTGGTTAGATCAAATATTATTTGGTGATAACAGGTAATTTGGCAAATTTATAATGCATAAGTTGACATTGTTATGATTAGCTATAGTATATACAATTCAAATGTAGCAAAAAAAAAATTGCGACTAGTCAAAATAAATCTCTAAAACACAAAACAAAATGTAAGCCTACAAATAAATATGTAAGTATCAATTTTAATATATTTGAACTTTTACAAAACAGATAATACATATACCACCAGAAAAAAATGAAGTCGTACTTCATGACATCTTTTAGAAATCTCTATAGTTAGACAAGAAATATGAACATTTAGAATATGTTAAACAAAAACAAATGTTGCATAGATTTGGTTCGTAATGTATAGACACATACACACACGTGCACACAGTGTGAGTTGTGATATAATTGAGAGAAATCGAGACACAAAACAAGAACCCATCATCTTTGGTTGTATCTTTCGTACAGACAAGGAAACATGTTTTGTGACCATAGGGGACATATCTCTTCTGCACGTGTATCTCTCTGCAATTTTTTTTTTTTTTTTGTCTTTAATTTTACCCCAAAATCTTTGACATTTGTTCACATGCACCCTCCCTGCAGTAACTACAAATTGATAGTATGATTCTAACGTCGAGTAAATTCTGAAACCCCCCCCCCCAAATTAAGAAAATGTTCCCAACTTTTATTCGATAGAATTACGATTGATCCGCAGAGAATGTTTATAAAAGGTCTATGGACCATTCCACATGGAGTCTAATTCAATTTAGAAGTGGAAGTTTCATTATATAGATATGGTTTATACGACCAAAAACAAAATATATATATAGGTATATATAGTGTAGTTCCATTTGAGTTTAATTACGATAATAAACTTCGACAACAAGGCCGGATTGATCAATTCGTAGATTATTTGTTCAGTTTGTGACAAATTGGTGATCGTCATTTAATTTGTAACATTAGCAGGAGATGTTGTTCGGGGAGTCATAATTGTGTGGGCAACATTTTAGTTTTTATTGTTTTAATTTTTGTGTGGCAAAAAATTTTGTAATTGTTTTTTTTTTTTTAAAGAATTTTTGTGACATTTTAATTTTTTTTAACAAGGTATAATTTTCTAGCATCAGCTATAACATCTGGATTATTGTTTTACACGTAAAGATTTATAAACCCAAACCTACAATTGGTTCAAGACTGATATTATGATAAATTCTAGGACAATATATTATTAAATTGATCAAATACAATACCTAGCTAACAGAGGCGTGGCTATGTGTATTTCAAAGAGACATTGGCCTGTGGCCCATAATTTTTGTAAAAATGTTAGAGGTCAATAATTTTATTAGATCCACCATTAAAAATAAAGTAACGTGAAGTATATTTTTTTATCAAAAGACTTAATTGAGGGTTTTCAAAATTAGCAACTAACTAGAAGTTGAAAATATCTAGGGTAATACACTCAACCACTCAATCTCTTCCATTTTTTTTTAATCGGAGATGGTCGTCAAGTTTTTGTCTTCCTCTATTATAAAAAAGAACACAATCAATTGGTATGTAATCTATTTATTATAATTTTGTTCATCTAACATTTGTTTTGATTTTTTTATCTGATTAAGAATAAGCCAAATATGATTTAAAATTTAATAAACAAAATATGATCTCTAATTTTAAAGTTGATAAAATATTATGTTTGCTCGAGTATATCACAAAAGAGAATGAGTGATTTGGCTATCTCATCTATCGAAATATTGCTTTCGAAAGTTATGTTAGTGATTTTATTGCAAAAAGAAATAAACATATTATTTTAGAATTAGTAAATTGTTTTTGATTTTAGTTTTTTTCAAAAATGATGATTATTTATTTTATATGGATTTTGGCAACAAAATTTAGTAATTAGTCTCGCCTCCGGTCTTCATATCTCTAGCCACGGCTCTGCTAGCTAAATACACACACACACATATATAAGTTTTTTGAGATAATATCTTATTGCTTTATGTGGACATTGTTCTCTACGACTACTTTGTCATCGCTGTTAAAAGATAAAAAGAAAGTATAAACACATAAGATATTTGTAAATTCCTACATTTTTTTCTTCAAAACACTCACTTTGTTTTTCACGCGGAAGCTTTCGAACCCAATTGGAAATTGGAAATCTGAGTCTAGAAGAAACCATATATAAATGAGAGAGGTTTTGAGAGATTCATGAATCAATTTTTACACAAATGGTCTATCTAGTTGCTATAGAATCCTATCTATATTTTTGTCCAAAAAAAAAAAAGAATCCTATCTATATAGAAAGATGATTAATAAATAAGCTAGTTACATATTTGTATGGTCAATATAGTAAAAAATAATTTGGACTATATATAAACTTTTTCAGACTTACCGGAGATTGTTGATTAAAATCAAAAACCATTTATGTTGCGTTCCATAAAATATTGACGGAAGGAAGAGACTGTCTCTTTGAGCTGTGAATTCTCTTGCAAGATCTGGCGATTGTTCTCCAACAAGCTAATGACATTATTAGACAAGTATTGGTTCGAGGCCATGAGTTGTTCTACTTGCTTCTGCAACTCTTCGATCTGCTTCCTTTTCCGCATCCGCGATCTTTTTGCTGATTCGCGATTAGATAACATTCTTCTTAACCTCTTCTCTTGATCCATCAGTACAACACTCGGTTGATGATGATGATGATGATGATGATGATGGTAATGGTCATGATTGTAGACATGGAAGTCTTCATCATGATCAGCATGTGGGTTTTGTAGAAACATCGAATTCAAGTGATTTGTTTGAGATGGGTTTCCTTCGAAAAGATTGAAACAATGAGAGTGATTTTGATCCTTGAGCTCCATGTTTGGTTTCTAGATGATGGAATTAGAGAAAGAGATATTTGGATATCAAATTTTACAATTTAGATAGAGAGAGTTTGATAATCTTTTAGATTAAAGAAATAACATATATATACCTTGTCTTGTAGGCCAAGTTTAAGAGATATTGATGTTATTTAATTAATTAATGATACACACTATAATTTTGATTGCATTGAGTCTTGAAATTCAGCATTTAGCATTAATTAATTTTCTTAATTTGGTTTTCTTGTTCAGCCTTCTTTATGCATTTGGAAAAATTTCAACCACTCTTTCTAGTTTTTTTTTTTTTTTTTTGAAAAAGACCAACTCTTTCTAGTTAGTGACACCTTTTGACAAAATGTCACACACAGTTGTTGTACATCTTTGTCAAGGTTAATATTAGTAAAATCAAATATACAAGATACATATTTAAATATGCACATAGAAACAAGTGTCGAAAATGTATGTTTAAATGTGTTTTGCATTTTCAAATATATGTCTTGTATTTGATGAATCTCATGAGCTTTTCTTCCTTTGCTCTATAACTTCACTACACTATGTGTATACGCGAATCCTAGACTTGATTTATTTGTAATTCATTGTTACTTTGTGATCAGAATTTTAATTCTGGCTCTGTAAACTGTTTGTTTTTCCATACATTTTACCTTTAAAGGAGGAAAAGAAAAGAAATATTGGTGCTTCATGACAAAATGAGTCATTGGATGCAACAACTTGCACGTTAATTATAGCTATTTACAATTTTTCATTTCTCTCTTCAAATTTTCATTGAGTTTAATTTCTCTCTTCAAATATATTTGTTATTCAATCAAAACATTTGAACTTCTCCAAGCTTTAATAAACTGAGATAAACCAAACACTTGTATATTTATACACATGTTCCACTATGTAAAGCTAGCCTCCAAAAGCCTAGACCATATAACATGGCTCACAATGAGGCGAAATACAATATAAAAAAAAAAATCTCAACTAATCAGAAAAAAAGTTTTGACTCGATTGAAACATAGACTATATGCATAATACTTCAAAGACTCAAAAGACAAAATCATACAAGAAATTGTTTACCATTTTTAGAGAACAAAACCATGAGTAGTTGTTCTGTGGCTCTTCCTTCGCTCATACTCTGCATCATCTGTAGGCAATTCATAACGACAAACAGGACATGTGTTTCTTACTCTAAGCCACGGTACAATGCATTCACTATGGTACTTGTGATTACAAGGCAGTTGAGCCGCTTTGTTCCCGATATCCATCTCGTCTTTGCAAACCGCACAAACCACTCCTTCGTCGTCCTTCTCAACTTCTAATAGAACAGTCGGTAGATTCTTGACAAAAGATTTGGAAGTTGGAGGTAAACCGAGATTGGAAACCTCAGCTTCAGCAAACTGTTCAAACAGCATCTCATACTCGGTTGTATGGATATAATCGTCGTGGTCACCGACAATATACAGCTCTCTGCTTTCCGCATCAAAGTTTATCTCTAGAGTATGAGCATTCAGTAAAACTTCCCACCCGAGATTTCCCGAGCCCTCTGCTCTTTCGCCTGCCGTGAAATCCTCTAAAGAGATAATGGGTGATACCGAGATAGAAACCGAATTATCCCCAGCGATATCAAAAACGTTTAGTATCTCCCTCTCCTCCGCCACACCATCATCAACTTCTTCCCAATCAAATTCATCAGCAACTGTTACTCCACGATCTTCTAATTGCAGTGAATCCCAACAAAGAGGGATAGTCACACTAACATCATCATCTTCTTCTTCTTCTTCTTCTCGTTCTGCTTCTTCTTCTTCTTCTTCTTCTTCTTCATAGTTCACATATACATCTTCTCCATTCAAATCGATCCCCCAAATCTCCCTCTCACTCTCTGGATCATCATCATCGACATCATCAGAACCCGAATCGACTGTAATCAAACGTATATCACTCCCCGCAGATGTGAAATCGCGAAACTCAAGCCCAAAATCACTCCTCTCAACAAAGAAATCGTCATCATCGGGATCATCAAAAGCATTAACATCGATATCATCACTATCAACTATATTCTCAACAAAACCGCTTCCGGATTCGGATTCCAACCCTAATTCCATAACCATGTCGCAATTCACATCGATCGCACCAAGACAATACTCGCATCGCGATTCGTTATCATCACCATTGATGTATTGATGAAGAGGAGTTACCTGAGACTGCTCAACTCGCTGGTGTGACAGATCCATGACAAGGATAAGCCTCTCGAGAATATCAAGCGATTCTACGACTGAATCGTTCTCCGATAACGATCGCCTGAAGCAGCGGCGGAGGAGAGAGTAAATCGGTATCGGATAAATTATTGTGAAAAATCGAAATGAGGAGGATCTGCGTTACTATCTCGCCTCATCGTTCCGAACGACGTCGTTTTTCCTACTTTAATGGATTGGGCCACTAATCAAATGGGCCGGATCGAATTATTTGTTCGGTACAGCGAGATTGCGATTAATCCGACTAACCAAACCAAATAAACTGTAACTGAAAACAAAAAAACAGAATTTATAATCCCTTGTACGTTCGGATATGATGCTCATCTGCACCAATTCGGCCCATGGATAGTAGTAGCCCATAATTTGTCAGTACATTATTTTATTTATTTATTTAGTTATCATGTTATGTCAACATGTATCATGTTTTATTATTATTTTTGACTAGAAAAATGAATTTATTTTTTAGAGAGATACTTTTGGACCAACAGAAAAAAAGAAGAACAGGATATAAAAATATATAAAAGGACACTTGTTGAGTACTGAATGGGCCGCGTCTTTAGTCGAAATCGCCATCAAATACGAATAAAAAATATATATAAAAAAGAGAAGGCCCCCAAAGTCCAGGCACGTGAGAGAGCCACGTCAGCGAAAACAGTGTGGGAACAGAACAATAGAAAACACATCTTCTCTTTTTTTCAAGTCACCCTCTCTCTCTCTCTCTCTCTCTCTCTCTCTCTCTCTCTCTCTCTCTCTCCATAGCTTTCGCTTTCACGTATTATCAATGACCCATAAACCGACAGGTCACTGAAAAAAGGACACCACATGCCCAACATAATTTATCTTATCTTCTATTTTTATATTGACTTTTCAATTTTAATAAAAACTTAAATAGTTAATTAGAGAAGAATATCTTTAACGTTTAATGTAGTTTCTCTATCAACTTATACATATAAAATAAAATAGAATCGTCGTCAACATTTTAGATTAAAACAAGAGAGAGCACATACACATACAAATTCGGTATTTACAACTGTCTGGTATTTATGGTTAGCAAAAAAAAAACAAAACTGTCTGGTATTTATTTACAAAAGGACTAAAGAAAACACAAAAAAAGGACCCACAAGTTTTACTTTACCTCGAATTTATAACCCTTGATATTGTTTGTCAGAGTGAAAAAAAAATGTGGGACCAAAAGATGAGTTAACTTCCCTCACGTGATACCATCACGAGAAAGCGACGGATCACCACCGTTCGTCTCTCTCTCTTTTTATAGGCACGTGCTCCTCACGTCTCTCCTATTCCCTCATTTGCCCGCACCAAATCTCACTGCTACTTGCATTCAAAAACACTATTTTATATTTTAAAAGATTTAAAAGAAAATTGGAATTTTCGACCCAAAAAAAAAGAAAATTGGAATATGAATTTTTTTTTTTTTTGTCACAAATATTGGAATATGATTTTGGCAGAGAAATTTTTACTATGATAATGTGAATATCACTCTGTTTTTTGTTTTCCTTGGATTTTACGTCTTTTTTAATGAATATTTAATGTTATTCGGTGTTTTTAATAGAGTGAAAAGAATCAAAGAAGTATAATGTATTTGATGAGTTAAAAAACAAAAATCAAAGAAGTTAACGGCAACGTTTGGAATCAAACAGCGTGAAGAGTATCAACAGTGCGGCGAGCGAAGGAGAGGATGGGACCCACCGCACGCGAGATGGAAGGAAGTGTTGCAGATTAACGGCAGGGAATGGGCACACGTGACCATGCTGCTCCTTTCATCTCACTTTCCATCACCTTTTTTTTTTTTTTTTTATAAACGGGATTAATCTAGCTAGTTTTATTATGATATTTATGAAAATACGTTTAATATTATTACGGAATTATATCACTCAAGGTTTTTTTTTTTTTTTTTTTTTTGCTAAAAGTATCACTCAAGGTTAATAGCTTATGTGGACGATAGCACAATTTTACGACGAATGCTTGTATACGAAATTAAGGAGGAGAATATGTATGTCTATTGATGTGTTTATAAAGGTGAAATAACACATGTAAATTCAAGGAAAAAACGTATAGATAATCTATAAGATAACTAATCATGCTTGACATACAATTAAAACCTTGGAGTTCAGAAAATTAAATCTATGATCAATGTATCTAAATCCCAATACATATATATACTCATAAAAAACCAACTTCTGTTGCCGAACTATTTTTGTCTTTTGTCAATTTGATTGTTTTGTTTGTCATTTTCAATACAATAAATTTAAATAGATTGAAAAGATATATGGATCGCGATGGTTTTATTTAATTATTTAATTGGTTGATTTTTCCCTTTTATAATACTATAAAAAAATCATCTGTAAGTAAATTTTTGCATCACGTTGAAATCTGTTCCTCATTTTCCCCTTGAATAATACTCCATTACAAAGCTTTTATTTACGAGACCTTTCAAATCCATAATCAGTAAATAAGAATTAATTTTTATGATAATCCTATTATAATAATTCACAAATAAATTTTCGATTAACTGCAACTTTTCCTATATGCCAAAGTGGCAAAACTCTCAAAATTTGCTATTCTGTAATTTTTTGTAACTAAATATGCTATTCCGATTTTTTACGTAACGAGAGATTTTTTTTCTTTTCAAATCCACATAAACAGTTAATGAAATCAAATTCCTCAGCTTTTTCTTTTAATTGCTTTTCCTCACCCACGGTCACCACTAATACACCTCTCTTTCATTTCTATTTGTAAGTTAAATAGATTGTCATGACAGTTTTCGATTTCAACAAAGCACATATTTCTTTTTGATCCATTTGAAAAAACTAAAATTCTGTTTACAAAAAAAAAAAAATTTCATCAGCAACGTGCAGAGGGCACAACACTAGTATATAATAAAAACAAAGAAAGAAAGAGTGAAAACGGGATAGCGTAAAAAATAAAAGTGGGACCCGCAATAATCGAAGGGAGTGAGTTGGCCACGTGAAGGATAGGAGAGGCTGAGGTAGGCAGCCAAAAAGGCTTTTCATATCACGTGATACGGCGCGATTTACGCGGCGCAACTGCCACGTGTCCTTTTCTCCAGATCCAACCTCTCATAGGTACCGGTTTAAAAAACTTAGTATTAAATTTAATGAATCATTAGTTATTTTAATCTCATGTTTTACCATTGGACACGTGATAAAATTATTTGTTAACTGATCCCTAAGAGGATTCCTGTGCAATGTACAGAGGGAATGTCCGCATTGACAATACATTTGTTTTCTTGAAATCCAGCTTCTTATTCCTTTTTTTTTATTTGCTTTTATAAAATTGTTATACGATTAAGATAATTACAATGATTAGGGACAACTATTAATCCTCTTTAGAAGGAAAAGAAGACAGCTCATTCGGATGAGATGCTCTCCCATACACTCTTTTGTGTACGCAAAAAGTTTCTGAAATTAATTAAGGTCATAACATCTTTATTAAATTTCATATGTATATAAAAAAAACGAAAAGTTGCGAGAAACTTAATAAATTGCAAGAAATTAGATCTTGTATACTAGCATGAAAAAATGTAGGTCATAATGTTTGAGACTGTTTACTCTTAAGCATACACACCAAATTTTGATTTTAAAATTAAATGTTGTCGTTAGAGAGTGCATGAACCTGTTAAGTTCTAAGTTCTAACGAGATATCACATTTATTTTATTATGAATTGGATCAAACGCTATAAATAATGATATAAAATTAGACGCGAGTAAATATGTAAGTATATTAAAAAAAAAGTAAATGATTTTTCTCCAGTATATTATTTAATTTGAATGAATATATTCATATGTGCTATAAAATGGATGTTTTGGGTCTTATGCAGTGATGTGATTTTGTAATCGGAATAGATGTAATTATCGATCGAACATTACTAAACCGATCAGGTAACCATGAACGGTTAAGTAGAGACATGGATAGGTCGGTATTGTGGGCCATCAATAAAACAATAAACAGTTCTTCTAGTAAAGATATGTTATTACCAATTTACCCCTCTTGTTAATGTTCGAAAATCTATTTATGGCCTTGTACAGTAATTTTCTCACGTGAGTTGCAGCGTCAAATCACGTGGCCCTACTAGACCACGAAAACGACGTCACACTAAACTCTTCTTCTGTTCATTTACCTAATAAGTTTGAGCTGTTTTCGCTAAACGTGTAAATATCTTACTAGACCATGTAATAATCCCATTTCCCATATGCTCTCTTTTTAAAGAAAAATCTAATCCGAATCTCGAATATAATATACGAAAAAATATTTATTTGAAAAAAAGAATCATCAGATTGCGAGTGATTAAATATATTATAATACAATTCATGGTATAGATAGACACAACCTAACAACTCACGAGACAAAGTGGAGGGCATGTGGGGATGTGTTGTTGTTTTTGCTCTTTCCCTATTTTGTACCATTTTCATCTTCATGTGATCCAACACTATTCAGCTATTGTTCCAGATTCCCCTCTCTCTCTCTCTCTTTTTTTTTTAATTTGTTATTCATATTTAAAAATCTAATTAATGTATTATCAATTAATTGATTATTTTAAAAATTAAAGTATAGTCGAGTATATACGTACTAGGTGATAACTCAAAATTCATATACTTTAGATACTCTGTTCAATAGACATATTAATAGATAATTTTCACTCTAATGCAAATTGAATATAAATATCGTGGTTTTTCCGAATATCAAATTACATATATACTCGTGATGCGTCCGTTCTAGACATATGTTAATTTGATAAATGATAACTAAACTTCTTTTAAGTATGTATTGTGTAACTTGTAATTTTGGAGTCACATTTTTGTGTATAAAATTAAGTCAGTGTCGTAACACGTTGAAGTCAACAAAATTATAATGGATTTGAGCTCACATGATTAGGATCTTGATCATGGTTTTTCGACAATTGTTAATGGCATTGCACAAAGGAAGAGCTGTCTTTGTTCCACCTAATGTCACATATATTTGATTTTTTTACACATAATGTCACATATATAGATCATCCACTCACGCAAACACATAGAGGCATACACGTACAAAATTACATTTGTCCCCCAATATACCATCATTTCCCAGTATACATTTTACTATATAAATTTAAATGTATCATTATACCGGCCGCTATTTACAAATAAGCCCTTAAGCTGATAACAATTAAAGCTAACTTTGCATTCTAATCAAGAGCTAACTTCTTTAAACTGAGGATGTATAGATGAAGAAGCAGATGCAATGGCCGCTTAATTGTGTTTGAAATCGAGTCATGCAAGATGTTAGGCTTTCGTACGTAATCACACACGTATATATACAGGCACATATACCTATATATATATATACCAGTATTGATATATACACATAAATACATGTACACATAAAGAGTTTCAAAGAAATAACTAAAAATGATTAAACAAACATGTTTTCATCAGCTTTCGAAATATACTGTCTCTAGCTTCCTTCAAAATTAAATTTTGGTTGTATTTATGAAACATATACAACAATATACAACGACTTGAATATCAAATACATGGAGTTCTCATATATGCATGCCTCCCCATTATAATTAATTTGTTCTTTATCTTTTGGTTGCAGTTACATCGACGAATATATTAGTCGGTGTAATTTCAACAGTATTTGTTTTAAAAAAAAAATCAATAGACTTTATTAATAATCTAGAGTGCCTTGAGGCCCTTGACATGCAAAAGCTTGTAATAATGGATTAATAACATATAGAAAATGTCACCAACAACTACAAGCTGTTTAATCGAATATTAAATTATGAATTCGTGTAGATTTAATGTTCGCGATCGCCATGATGTGGCATTTTATGAACATATGTTTGCGTATGCATGCCTATAAAAAGTTAAATTAACTATCTTGCATGTGAGTTTTATTTGCCGACAACGAATATTGAGAAATGACCATTAATTGTTAGAGTCAATGAATATAAATGTTGAATATATATGAACTTAATTAATAAGCAAGGTTACACTGTATGGTTTTTCTTTTATATTAGTAATATTCTGCATTTTTCTCTTCTATAAACTATTTTTGGTATTCGTCGTCTGGATTTTATGAGTTCTTTTGATTCTTTTGATTAGATTTAATTTTTTTGGATGAAGTATTTAGTTGAAGTTTTTTTCCTCGTAAAAGATCTATGTTTAATTTATAATCAATTTTGGCTATCTATTTGATTTAAGTTTTGCAGTTCAAACTTGTTCAACGGTGGCTTCACTAAAACTAACCCAGAACAAAATTGACAAAAAACAATCAACAAAGGAGATTTATCTAAATTAAGAGAATTGTTATCATATTATCGTAATAAATTTTTAAAGTCTAGTTGCTATTGTGGATTCGGGAACACCTAATTGTCTATTTTCGATTCGAAACAAGATTATCTTGTTATCGCTAATGTGTCATCAATAATTATTATCCTCACTTAATTTCTAGTACAAAAATGACCATTAGTTTCTCTTTGTATATCATCTATTGAACTTCTTCAGTGTTGTAATATATTTTAAATAAGTTTCAATAAAATAAAGGGTTAAAAAAAATTTGGTCTTCATGTTAAGATTCTCTAAACTTATAATCAACGTTTTTTAAAACTGAACTGGCAACCAAACTAGAGAAGCATTTAAGTGGTAGATTAATGTGGTTCGGCCGGGTTCAACCAGATTTGATGGTATTTTGAAATTATTAGTATACTTGATTAAGTATACAGATAAATATTAAGAACCAATTAATTCTTGTAGTTTTGGTGATTTAGTCAAAAAGTTAAGAGAACAGATATATGATTTCTCTAATACGTATCTTATAATTTAATCTTATACTGTTGGCTATTGAATTTTAGAACAAAAAACTCGGAAAAAAGAAAATAAATGTAACTAAAAGTTATAAATCATATCTTTATTTTTTAGTTAGAAAAATAATAATTAAAATAAAAAAACTAAAAGAAAAATATAATTTTATTAACAAAATAGTAAAATTTAGTTTAAACTCGGTTCGATTGGATCGACGGTCAACCCGGGTCAATAAGCGGAATTTAGGTTTTAGAGAAACCCAACCCAGATCGATACCATGTTCGCGGTTGAATCCAGTTTAACCATTGATCCGGTCCAGTTTTTAAAACATTGTTTATAATTGTGATGTTAATAATGCAAACGACGATATGTGATGTATATAGTAGTTAAGTTAACCATAAACAAAATATATTAACCGATGATAACAAAAATATTATAGTAAATTTACTAGTCTTTCAGAGGTCACAATGTACATAATACACAAAACCTTTTACCATATGACACATGTGCTATTGATTTAAATTTCCACCTCCATGCTCTTAAAAATCACTTATATTATTGGATAGATACTAAAACATGCTATTTTATTCTTATCAATTATTATTGAATTTTTTTTTAAAATATCATTTTTCAAAAATATCACATTTTCAAAATTTTTGTAAAATGCTATTTTTTCAAAATTATTTTTTTCATTATATCATTTATGTTTGGGTTAAATATGTTGTATTATGATTTAGTTTTGAGAGTTTTAGAGGTCAAAACATTGTTTAGAATTTATAATTTTAAGATTTATGATTTTAAAATCCATAATTAATGGTATTTTTGCAAATAAACACCCCTAAATGGCATTCTTGCAGATATACATACTAAAAATGATATTTTTGTAATTGTCCCATAATTATTTCGATCCAGTTAAGTTGCACCATTTTACATAAACTAATTCATCCGAAGGTATTTTCGTTAAATTATGTTAAAATATGATCACCCAATTCATGATTTTGTATATGATATTTTCTTAAATACTTTCAATATAATTACTTTAGTAAAAACTTGTCGGGACATATTTGCATAACAAAACTCATAATAGCCAGTGTAATTCAATATATTTCTAATAAGATATAATTAGAAAAGTATGGAATACAAAATGAAAGGAAAAAATAAAATCAGACATTTAAAATTAAAATAGAGCCAACATATATAATATTTTTTTAAAAATAATATATTAATTGATTAGTGCAGTAATTTTCTTAAGAAAATAATAGTCTATACTATTATATATGAAGTCGATGATCCTATATGGCAGCTCCAGAGTGAGTTTAAGACTTGGTCTACCGAAAATACTCTTAATTAATCTTGAAATTACATATCTATGCCATCACTATTACTGGGCCACGATTTTCTGATATAAGAATAGATGGGTTTGATTGAATTTTTTTTTTTGGGCTTTAATTATTCCGTGTGCTAGCAAATATTAAAACTGATCTCATATGCTAAAAACGTGGTCCATAAATATATTTTTAGAAAAAAACCCTAGCTGCGCCTACTTAAAACCCTAAGTCCATATATTATTCTTATATCACCATCGTTTTTGTTTCTCACTATGTTTCGTTTCATATTTTTTTTCTTTTCGTTTCATACTTTTTTTCTGTTTCATACTTCTTATTGTGTATATATATGTGTTTTAGGGTTTGGTCACAATATGTTCTTGCATTTTTTTAATTATTTTTTTCATTGATCCTAATATATTTTGTCCATCATCTTCTTCCAACAGGTTCATGATGATGATATTTTCCATAGTCTTCTTGCAAAAATTTCATCGTGTCACAATATAGGTGCAGGTTCTTCCATAATTTTTTTTCTTTCGATTAAGCTGTAATTTGCTTCTCTAGAAAAATTATCTTCTTTAAAATTGTTTGCTTTGTTTTGTTTTGTTTTATTTTGTTTTGTTTTGTTTTATTTTGTTTTTGTTGGAGAGTCTCAAGGGCTGTGGTTCACTGATTCATCAATTTAGTTTCATATTTTAGCTTCGAAAGCAAGAAGTATTAAATTAAATTATTGATTGATAAACCCTAATCTAACGATATGATCTACATTGATGCTTATATATAAATTCTTTCTCTTTTCTTTTATAATAACACTTAACCAAATCATTACCTCTTTTTTTTTTTCTTTATAAATTTGCTTCATCGTGGTTTTCTCTTCTGTTTTTTTTTTATATTTAAATTTTGTTCTTTTCTTGCAGGTTCGTTTACATAATGCTCTTCTATCTTTTCATTTATATATATATTTAATAGTTTTTTCGGTTATATTCGATTAGTGGTGTGATTGTTTAACGTTTTGTAGATTTTGCATATTGATTATGTTTCTGAAAACAGGGTAATGTTTTTGTAACTTTCTTCCACTTTATCAAGGTTCATGATCATGTTTTTCTTTTGTTCAAGAGAAGTCAGAGCTGAAGGGTCTAATAATCAAATCATGTCAATATTTTCAAGTATTGATTCATCCAAATTGTCTTATACGGTCGGAATTTTTTTTTTTTGTTGGAGTTAATATTATAGCTAATTTATGTGGAGCTTTTCGATGATTAAAAAAAATTATGAACTCTAATTTTTGTTTACTTTGATTTCTTCATAGTTAGCAGAAGAAGAATGAAAGAGTGTAAGGACAACAACGAATATGACCTCGAGTAGAAAACAGTGCCCTCAATGAGTTTTCCAAGGTTTGGTCTTAAAATCTCTAACTCTAGCAAACTCTATGTCAGTATCAAAGTTCTTATATATATATATATATATATATATTGTTTCTGGTGATAAAAATTTATGTTTCTACTTTGTTCTCGGATATGATGGATGCAGTATTTCTCTAGAGATTTCTTTTGAAGTTAGGGTTCTTTTAGTTATTGCCGGTCAAGTCAAACTCAATTTTGAGCCTTCTAAGGTCACTTGGTAAAGAAATAAAAAAGGCCAAGTGAAAGAGAGAGATCCGAAAATAGTTTAGTAACGAGTGCTAAATATAAAAGATTGAAGGATTTAGGTTACTTTTATACTCACGAGTTATCAACATCTATTGTTAGAAAGTGAATAGTAATTTCTTATTATTTCTAAAAATTGCTTTAATCTTAATAGTTTTTTTATGGTTTATGTTGTAAAAACTTTTTCATGCAGATACATATATATATATATATATATATATATTTCATTCTCTTTTGATATCATTTACTCTTAGGAGTTTCATTCTGACTTGAACTGTATACTTCTAATTCGTTTTGTAGACGCATGACTGAAATTACTAGACGACTGAGGTAACAAATATTTTAATTATTTTAACCTAGGCTTCTTTATCGATAGTCTTCATTTCTTTGTTGTCCTGTATATATATTTCACACTTTCTTTTGGATATTATTGTTTGGTAATGGCTGCAGTTTTAAAACTAATTCAATGATTATGCGTATTTTGAAAACTCTTAAAAGTAGACATCGAAAAACAAGGAAGAGAAAGCTGGGGGCATATCTCCGTTTTTGACTTTACCCACATGTAAATTCGAGAAACACTCTTTGATCTTTATCTCCCGAAAAAATGAAATACTTCCAATTTACTGAAGAAGGTCGTGATTTGAGATAAGCAATTGCAGTTTTGGTCTAATGTGAGAAATTGGTTCTTAAGAGTGGACTTTTTTTTAACGTAAGCTTGGACTTTTTTTTTTCTTTTTTTCTTTTAACTTCTGAATAATTTATCAAACCATGAGAACACAATGCTCCGTTTTAAGACACTCTAAATAGTTTTGATCCACCTTAACACACTGAACTCTGTCAATACAATATTAGGAATACTTTTTGATATGTTTACCACACTTACCATACCGAACATTAAAAACAATATATTTTGTTGTATACCGTTGCACAAGATTTCGTTACATGAGGCCTTTGGTTTTGCTTCTTTTAATCGATACCAAATTTTTTCAACATCCAACTGTACTAAACCGTAGTTTTTACTCAGCGTGTGAGGCAAAACTCCCATAGGGTTTAAACTCTCTCTCTTAGGGTTTAGATCTTTTTAATTGTTTTAAATAATTTGCATACGTTTATAATGGTTTAGTCTCTCATACTAATGTTTATAACCTTTTAATTTGGCTAAAAATATAAATGGTATATCTATAAATTGAAAAAAAATTATTAGTATAAAACGAGTATTCTGTCGTAATATTTTATTTTATTGTTGTAGTAATTTACACTAAAAGCTAAATCGAACTAAAAGTTTATTTTTTTCTCCAACGGTACATACAAACCAAATTATTTCAACAGCCAACTGTATCAAACCATAGTTTTACTCAGTGTGACGGTTAAGACCCTTTTCTTAGGGTTTAGATCTTTTTGATTTGCTAAAAGTTTATTTGATTTAAATGTTTTGAGTATATATTTGATTGTTTAGCTTGACATACTAATGTTTAGAACCTTTTAATTTCATAAAAAATATAAATGGTATATCTATAAATTCAAAACAAAATATAACTTTATTGTAGTAATTTTTTATTAAAACAAATTAATGGACTTATGTTATATCATAAATCTAACTATAACATAAGCCCATTTGTTTTAAAAAAAATTGTGCTATTAAAATTTAAAAATAATGCCATTTTTTTTAAATTTGTTTTAAAAAACAAATTACGCTATTAAAAAAAAAAGATGATATCGTAAGTCTAAATATTACATTTAGTTAGACGTAGATTTGTAAAATATGTATTAATGGGCTTATATTATAAAATTACTTCTATGTAAGCTTAAGTGATTAGGTAAAAGAAGGATAAAAAGCAGTAAAAAGTTTGATGTGAATCTTACTGTCTTGTGATGATTGATGTTGGCCATCTTGAAAACATGTTCAAATGATCCTTCAGATTGTTTGCATATAACCGGAGTCTAGGGGAGTTCGACGCTCGGGTAAGGATTTGCAATGTAACTGCTAATGTCGAAGATTTCACTGGTTTCAGCACCAACTTGAGATTCAGTTTTGGTGTGGGGGTTCAGAGTCTCAAAAGATCATAAAAGGAATTATGAATGATCTTACAATAAATAATAGTATTAATGACACTATCCGAAGAAAAGAAGTTAAGTGAAGAAGTAAAAGGTTACAACGAAAAACAACCACTCAAACAACAAGGTACGGTAATTAGCGATCGATTAGAGATTATTGATTGAGCATAGAACTGTGGCTGTGGATAAGAGAAATTAGATTTATAGTTGGTTTTTAAAGCTATGGATAAGTGAAATTAATAAGAGTTTGTTGATTTGGACCGCAAACAAATATCTTGCTCTGCGGCTCTGTCTCTAACAAATTTGTTGCATATTACAAATACAAACACCTAATAAATTATAATTACGTTACTTTTTTTATTAATCATGTGCTTAGGTGATTTTTATGTTTAATAGGGCCCAAAAATGGCTATTAGGGTAGTATTCTCTAAACTCTTCTACTAGAGATAGAGATAAGAGAATCATTAAACTTCTGATGGCCATAGGTACATCTTCACCACCTTCTTTTTGGCTTAATCATTTTTATTTTCTTTTATCTTAAACACTTCTAATATGGAAATCTTCTCATGGATTTTGATGTGCGTTAGTTACTAAACTTAGGGTTTTTGATTAAGCATGAGTTTCTGTTTAATAGAATATTGATTTGAAAAGAAAGTTTTTCATGAGTTTTTTATGAGATTCAAAATTTTGTTCATCATAAGGAGAATAGAAAAAAATAATAAATCCAACTTGAGATGAGAATTTTCACATTTTTTTTTCTGATTATTATTATTTGTTTGGCAGGTCATCATAGAAACTCTTGGGAACTGAGTTCTTGACTTTTGTAGGTTAGGTTCTTAATTGAGTAAGGGCTTAACCATATTCATGTTGTCTTGATTTGCAGTACAAAGCCTGCAAGCAAGGATGCTCTTCGGAGGTAATAGGTGATCATCTTA
Organism: Arabis hirsuta; assembly: GCA_964056655.1. NCBI lineage: Eukaryota > Viridiplantae > Streptophyta > Magnoliopsida > Brassicales > Brassicaceae > Arabis > Arabis hirsuta. Next base: position 4,777,866 of record OZ053302.1, on the reverse strand, counting down.
TTATTGCTTATGAATGATGTATTATCGATTACAGATGGAATGACATATGATTCTTCCCTCTAGATCGAACATTCGGCAGAAATGGTTGTGAAATCCAAACGTAATTGGTCTCTTTGTGATTAAAGGGAATAAAATTTGCAGCCTAGGCTTGAAACTTATGCAACATGCAAGGAATAATTTTTGATAGACTATTTAAGAGGGCACCATTGTAACACGTTTCAATGAATAATTCAGCTACTTTTTTTTAGGTTTTTACAATTTAATTTAGTCTTCTTTCTCTCCTCCGACTCCACATATCACTCTCTGTTTCATATAAACAATTCAAGATTTATGCTTAGATTTCTCATCTCGAGAAAAAGCTGATCATGTTTCTAATGTTAATCTTATAGAAAATTTTTTCTAACGATGAAAAGAAGAGATTTTCCAATTATGTAGAGAGCTAAGAATGTAATTTCTGTTTTTTCTGCTTTTATGTTATTAGATTCATATAAAGATTTAGTCCTTTTCCTTTCAATTTGCTATATTATTAGTTTTGCGGATAGTATAACTTTTGTTCTAAGTAATGAATTTTATGCTCTTCTCTTTAGTTTTTTCTTATTCGGGTTTTCTTTGTATCAATTGAGTTTTCTATTTTTCTTTTTTTGCTGACTATGATCATTCTTGTGTTTTGTATTAAAATGTGGACTGTTTTGAAATTGTTCTTTAGGATCTCAGAGGCTAATGCAGAAAATTTGACACTCATTTGTCAACTCGAATTTGTTACACTTCTAATCCATTGAAAGAGTGCATTCTTACAACTTACAGGTCACCGACACAACAAACATAATTAACCACCAGTATAATGGGCATATCTCTCTCCGTCGCTAGCTAGACACAGTTGCTTTTGTTCTATTGTCGCTGTTCAGAGCCGCATGTGTTTTATGTTATAAATGTTTTGGAGTTGTTTGGCTATAAATATGTGTTTGAAGAAGAATAACATGGCGAGAAACAAAATCGGTACCCGACAAAATTTTCTTCTTGATTGTTCAGAGAGAAGTGTGAAAGCTTTTATGAAGTCTTTTATTCTTCGTTTACTATTTTAAAAGGTCAAAGTTTGTGACTTTTGTGGATTTGGGTTTGTATTTTATAGTATTGGTGTTAATCAATTAATCCAAAGTTAAGACTCCTGAAAATTTTTCTTTTAGAAAACATAAAAAATCAAATTGTGCGTACAACGTAATAATACATAACTGTTAGGTTTCATTTTTCTTGGTAAGTAGTTGTCTTTTAATATTGTTCAATATTGTTTGTGCAATAAACTGTAATGTAGTTGAAATAGCATTTGTAAAGTTTGGATGTTTATGGGTGATCGGTCTAAAGCCCATACGAAATATAGAGGAAAACTCCGATAACAATTTTTTTTTTTTAAGAACCACATGAAAAAGTTAGAGCAATTCTTATTAAGTTTTTTTGCAACAAATCTCTAATAGGACTGAACAAACTTCGAAGAAAACTTTGTTGGAAATTCCCAGAAGAAAACTTGGAAGCCAAACCTTCAACCATTACCTCAACATCGAGTTTCACCTTCTAATCCCGGCGGTGAGGTCGTTCTTATGGCCCCATGGCTTCCACGGATGATTTTCCACTGACGGAAATAAATAAATTGTTACGGACGAAATCATATAATCTTACTCTTACGTCCTAAAAGGGTCATTATGTTGAGTTTGAGTAACAAAACTTTGACTTTTGCGTTTTATGATTCTGATTGAGCTATCTCACATCACTAAGTCTCAACAAATAAAAAATAACAAAAGATAAAAGTATTGTTTTAAAGAAAAGCGATGAGAATGGATTTTCAAACGAGAGATTCTTAGAACTTTTTAATAGAAGTCTTTTAACATGGGAAGCATGTTTTTTTCTAAGTACCTTAGGTTTTTATTAAAACAAATCAAATACACAGTAGTATAAAATAGTAATTAAATAATTTATATGTAGTTAGTTTTTTTATATTTTATAAAATAAAATTCTGTATTATCAAGCTCTATTATGCAAAATTTTAAATTATACTTCAAATCATATTTCATAATATTAATGTTTGTGCCAAATTTGTTTAAAATTTTTAACTGTGAGAACAATAGAGTATGTTTTTTCTCGGAGTGTCCCTGACAGACTAGACTAGGTTTATAATCATATGCCGTCAAAGTAAACACCAACCACTCTAGGGAAGATATGGACGATGTGACTAGACAAAAAGTATTGGTCGAGTGTGTCATTCTTCTATAAATACTCATGAAAAATAAGAAAGATAGGAAGAGAATATTCGAGGGGGAAAAGGGAGACGAACACAAGAATCAGAATGTTATTATCTCTAATTTATTTTTTCTGATATATAGATTATTATAATTTATTATCCTAACAAATATATAGTTTTAAACTCGATTAACAATATGTTAAGTAGTGAACTTCTGTCATTTGAATAATTGAATTGATATGTCACTTGAATACTATCCCGCGCTTGCCTCGCCGTATCTTAAAATGTCATGGTTTGGAATATTTTTAGTTTCTTTGACATGTAGTTTCTATAAGATTTTTTACTTTGGTTTTCTATATTCTATTAATATTGGGTTTTGAATATGATTGTTTCCTTTACATATAGTTTTAATAAGATAATTTTCAGGTGAACACTATCCTTTATTTTTTTAAAAAATCATTATCTAAAAATAAAATCCTGCGCAAGACGCGGATAATACACTAGTACTATTAAAAAACTAAACAACAACTGGATCGAACACGATAAAAACAAAAGTAAATATACATCGATTAAAACCAACAGTAACAAAACAATAAAATAATAATTTTTGTGCATGTGTATTATTATTTTTTACTTTTTAAATTTGAAGACGTCCCTAAATGGATAAAACGTCTGTTACCTTGTGACTGCAATGACCATTGACCAATCGAGTAGTCATTAGCGAAAGATCATAACTTAACATCACACGGTCTCAATCAAAAACTCCGAAGACCATAAGATTTTCGCTAGAGCAGTATAACACTAGAAAGCAACTAACACCACGTGACTCCGTTAGATTAATGTCGTTTAAACAAAGCGTTCTGCTGGTAAATGGAGAGCCCTATAGACGACTGTATAAAAGATTTTCCGCTTTCTCATTTTTCTCTCAAGAGAGAAAGAGTGACAGAAGCTCTTTTGGCTTGATCTTTCTCCGATAAGATCGAAGATTTTTTTTTTTTTTTCTCGGAATTCGAACCTTTTTTTCTGGTTGCTCTGTGACTTAGAGATCCAACCTTTACTCAATTGTTGGTTGATTTCGTATAAGGTACACTTTTTCTTAGCTCGATTTTGAAATCCATCGTTTGATTTTAGATTTGACCCTGGAATCCAGTTTTTGGATCTTCATGTTCATGGTTTGACTTGAATTATGCGAAATTCTGTTTGTTTGAGCTACGAATTGTGCTGAATTATGGTTTTTAACTTTTGGGGAATTTTGATTATGACAGATCTTTCGAATCCAACAAATCTGGCGATTTCTTCTGGGATTTCTCGTCGAATTCCCGGTCAGAATTTCTCCGCGAAGGCTGATTTTGGTTGAATCAAGCAGAATTCGATCGAAATCGGGATATTCTGAGGAAAAAGCTCAGCAATTTCCGAGTTCAATTTTGAAATTAGCCACTACAAGTCGCAGATCTGAGCTGATAGCTACATAATTCCGTCAAATTTCGAGAGAAATCACTCCAATTTCGTGAGTGATAATCGTGAGAATTCCCGCGCACAGATTTAATATCATAATTTTTGAAAAAAGAATTGTTGAAATGGAGCTTCCTCAACCTCGTTCCTTCAAAACCGAAGGTAACACTATTATTATATAAGATATTTTTACCAATTTACTATCTGAAAAAAACAAGATTTAAAATTTTCGTTTAATTAGAAAATGGATTATGTTTTTTTTTCTCGTTTTTAAATTTTGATTTTTAGAAGAATTTCCATAGGGAAAAACCAACACATGATTTTTGATCGCTCTGCAGTCACTCAACAACACACCAGCCACATCCAAAGCCAACACCTTCTTCTCAAGATAATTTTTATTTTTACCGTTTTACCTTTCTATTTATTTTATTTATTTTTTTCATTAAAAGATTCTCTTAAAGGCGTCACGTTTTTTTTCATTTGTGCGCGTGCATCTGAGACCTTTGCATCATGGACCAAAAATGTTGCTATTTCATTGGGTTCTAATGGGCCCACATAGTTTGATATTAATTTTAATAATAATTTGATTTTTGAGATTCATTAAAATTTTAAAAAATTTTGTATGTCCATGGGTGATATTCAATAGAATATTTAAAAATAAAAAAATAATTTAATTTTTACAAAAAACATAAAAAAAAATCAAATTAGTATATATAAATATACAAAATTTTATAAAAAATTTGAATTTATTATGTTTCATAAAATTTTAAACGTATATTACAATCCGTTAAAACAAATTGAAATATAAAATCGCATATAGTAAATTTTTATAAACAATCCATAAATTTTTGCAAAATATGTGGATTCTCTATAGAATACGTATAAATGTCTCTGAGTAATATAATAATTTGTATCCGAATTTTTTGGATGTAACTAATTATGATCCGACCCTAATCTGTATTCGAAAAATTCGACCATGTACCCGATCTAAAACTTTACAGATATCTGTATGAATATAAATTTTTAATACCTGACAGAACCAGATCTGAATACTCGTATGCCCAATTCTATCTTAAAATTTCATTTTTTTTTAATGATATTTACTATTAAACAAAAAAAAATCTGAGTGGCCTGGCACCATGAAACTGTCGCTCGGGTCTCGCCGTGCCGAGACTTTTCACTCCCAGATCTCTTCACTTTTTAATTTTTTAATCATTTTTATTCAATGATACTGTAAAAATACCACCAATAAACATGTTTTAAGACCACTTCCATCACATGTTTATAAGCCTCGGTTCTTAACAATTAAAGCCTAAAAATAAATAAAAAAGTAATAAAAAACCCAGAAACGGTTCTCAAAGAAGAGTTTTAAGAACCCTTCCAGAACCCTTACGTGTCATCACGTTATTGGTTCCGGTTTAATTTTTTTTTTACAGAAAAGGATAAAAGAGTTTTGTTCTTCATCTCTCTCTGGACGCTATTCTCTGCTCTCTCTCTGCTCTCTCTCTCAAGCCGATTCCGGCGGTCGGAAAGCGAACTTTCTCACAGCTCAGAAGCCTCTCTATATCTCAATTATTCAATCACACACACACACACACACACGTTTAAGCGACCTTTTTTCTTCTGTTCATAGTATTAAGCTTCGCTTTGAATCTGAAGTTTTTTACTTCCTTCTCTTCTCTGTTTTAGATTCTTAAAAGTTTGGATTTTTATTGTTGTCCTCATCGATCCAACAAATGGGTATTCTTTTTTACTTCCTTTGTATTGATTAGTGTGTTTCGATTTGGGTTTTTAGGGATTTGAAGCTGTAAATCTTTGGTTTTTCCGGTTAATTTTAGCATGTTCTGTTTTGGGATGGTTTTGTTTTGTCAGATTCATGATATTTCTTTGTCTCTGATGCTTTTGATTTTGATTGATTACTATTTGTTTCAATCTCTTTGAGGTTTGGTTCTTTGGATTGTAGATTTGACTTGTATAGTCACTCTTGTAGTGAAATTGATTTGGATTTTGTTAAACCGATGTGCAGGAAAGGAACGTGAATTTTATACCGATGGGCGCATAGTGATTACTGATTCAAGCCATGATCATGAAAAGAGGTTTCTACAAATGGAGGAGAATTTTAAAAAAAAACAAGATTAGAGTTCTAAACTAATTTTAGTGTGAAAATAATATTAAAAAATTCTTAAGAACCCCATTAAAGAGTTTTACCAGTGGACATTTTGTTGAATTATGGTTAAACGCATACAATAATTTCTGATAGATTTTTTTTTTGATGAAACATGAGCAGCTGTCACTTGAAAACCCATGATTTTCTTCAACCGTTAGAATGTGTTGGTGCTAAAGAAGATACAAGTAGGATTGACAGTACCACGACAGCGTCAGAGAAGCCACCAACGCCCCCACCGCTGCAGCACGTGCTTCCCGGTGGTATAGGAACGTACACGATAAGCCCCATTCCTTACTTCCATCATCATCATCAGAGAATTCCTAAGCCGGAGTTGTCACCACCGATGATGTTCACTTCTGCTGCGCAAGCGAGTGGCGGTAATGAGGGAAACGTTGTGGACGAGAATTCAAATTCTAACTGCAGCTCGTACGCTGCTGCAGCAAGCGGATTCACTCTGTGGGATGAATCTGCTTCTGGGAAGAAGGGACAGACAAGGAAGGAGAATAGTGTTGGAGAGAGAGCAAACATCAGAGGTAACAAGAAAAAACTGCATCTTGATGTTCATTAGACTAGTTTACAAGTGTTTAGTAACCACTTGAAATAAATGACTTAAGATTTTGTTTTTGGTCAATATATAGCTGATGTTGCAACAACTGTGGGACAGTGGCCAGTGGTGGAACGACGGTCGCAGTCTTTGACGAATAACCATCCTAGCGGTTTCAGCTCTCACTCTTCCTCCCAGTCAGTCTCATCTCTTCTCTTTTGTATCTATGGATTGCTCTTGCCGAGTCTCTGTACCTGCCAAAAGCTAGTAAAAGGCTGATCAGATAAGGTTCTACTTTGGTTGCAGAGGGTCTGGGTTAAAGAGCCAGAGCTTCATGGACATGATAAGGTCAGCGAAAGGAAGTTCGCTGGACGACGATTTAGATGATGAGGAAGACTTCATCTTGAAGAAAGAAAGCTCCTCCACTAGCCAGAGCCATAGAGGTTTGTACAATTTTCTGAAATATCTGCTTTACGTTTTTTGAACTGTAAACGCTTAAGATTTGATCGATTTTGTTCCTTCCAGTGGATTTGAGAGTAAAAGCAGATGCGAGAAGCTCTGGTAACGATCAAAAGCTGAACACGCCGAGGTCTAAACATTCCGCTACAGAGCAACGGAGGAGGAGCAAGATCAATGATCGGTTAGTATTCAATATCTATTCATTGAGATAGTGGTATGTAGCAAGAGCCAGAATTGGCGGCGACAGAGTATAGCGGAGGGGAAAGACTAATCACACATTGTTATCGGATCTCTCTGCAGATTTCAAATGTTGAGACAACTAATACCTAACAGCGACCAAAAGCGTGACAAGGCCTCCTTCTTACTAGAGGTATAAGTATTTCTGACATTATTTTCTGTAACAGTTGATTTGTTTCGATCACATCTTTTCCTAATCTCAAAATCTTCTTCTTGAAACATCATCATACAGGTTATCGAGTACATACAATTCTTACAGGAGAAAGCAAACAAGTATGAGACCCCTTACCAAGGATGGAGTCCCGAACCTGCAAAGCTATTGAATTGGGTAATTATAATCTCACATTAACAACCATACCTCATTCTTTTGGTTTGAAGCTGAAAACAAACCATGTAATGTATACACGCTAAATGGCTTCAAAGTTTAATCTGTGTGATCCATTTAAAACTACAACAGAAAAACAACCAACAGCTTGTACCTGAAGGATCCGTTACATTTGCTCCAAAGTTGGAAGAAGAGAAGAACAACATTCCTGTTCCGGTCCTGACAACAGCACAAGGCGTAGTTATCGATCATCCAGAAGCACTGAACCGAGCAATGTCAACGACGGCACCATTTCCATTGTCGGTTCAAAGCGACAGTTTATTCTCTCATGTAATTGCGGGCAGTCCCGTAACTCAGTTCCACACAAGAGTCGCATCATCAGAGACAGTAGAACCAAGCCCGAGTTCTCGGAGTCAGACTCGGCCATTGAAAGAGGAAGATGAGGAAGTTGACGAGGGTAACATCAGTATATCAAGTGTTTACTCACAAGGGTAAAACTAAAATCTCTCCACGCTTTAGATCTTGTAACAGTTAAAAGCTCACAAGTTAAATATCTTTTGTGATCTTTGAAGCAGATTAGTGAAAACACTGAGAGAAGCATTGGAGAATTCAGGAGTGGATTTAACGAAAGCAAGCATCTCCGTTGAAATCGAGCTCGCTAAACAATCCTCTCTTCCTTCTTCTTCCTCTTCCTTCAAGGTTTCTATTTCTTTACGTTTTAACTCAATTCAAACAACATGTTTGTGTTTGTGTTGGATCCTGATAGTTTTTAGTTTGGTTTACTATTCTTGATAGGATCAAGAAGTTCGTGAACCGGTTTCTCGAACCGGAAACGACGACGTCAAGCAAACTCGGAAACCAAAACGACTCAAGACGAGCAATAGATAAAAAAAAAAACCAAACTCATAATCGGGTAAAACACAAAACTGATTCCTCTGTTTTTTTTTTTTGTTTTCTTCTTCTTTATCTCAAAAAGGGATTATAATTATTATTAGTCATATATTCAATCTTGATTTTTTTTGCCTTCTGTACATTCGAAATCATAAACTTTTTTTTTATATCTCATGGGTCCATAATCTTTTGAGACCTAAGACTAGAGATACACCGGTTATGCTAACCGAATTTTAGTCTGTAATCACAAATCTTCTTTTGGTTTTGTTTTTCCTTCTTCTTTTGAGGAGTATTATTAAGAGGAAAGGCTTTCAATGTTTTCCGGAAGCATTTCTCTCTATATTTTTTTAGATTTTGTTTCTTACTTCTTTAATTTTCGATGTAATACGTTATTTTATTTTATTTTATTTGATTTTGTTATTAGTAGTTACTCTTTAAAAAAGTGACATTTATTTGAGTGTTGTTACTTGTAAGCTTTAAATTGCATGCATCAAGCTTGAGATAACGACCGCAAAAAAATTATTGACAGGAAAAATATCTCCATAGGACCTTGTATTATTCAAATTTTACAATTTTGGTGCCTATGTTTCGTTTTTGTTCAGAATTACCCATATGATAATGCGTAATTATCCATTTTAAATGAGATCTTAATACATGATTCTAATTAGCCATTTTCCAAACTTAAGACGAATATAATGTTATCTTAAGGGACCAAAGACAAAGGAAAAGATGGTTTAAAAGGAAAGAATTCAAAAATCACGGGTAAATCCAGAGAATAATGAGACAAGACGAGGGTAAATTGGTAATTTGAATTGGGTAGTTTCAGATGAACGTTGGAGAAAAAATTCAGATCCAGAAGAGCTCAGAGTTGAAGATTAGAAACGATTTTGAAAAAAAAAAAAAAAAAAAAAATCAAGTCTTCTCTTCGTCTCCTTCTCTGCTCAAACTCTGGTCTTAGAAGAGTAATAACTGAAGCAGATCTATTCGGAGATGTATGAGCAGCAGCAACATTTCGTGGATTTACAAAGCGATTCTGGATTTGGGGATGATAGCTCGTGGCTCGCCGGCGATGACGATCTACGACTGTCTCCTCACCAATCTTCCACCGCTGCGAATTCCGGTAACGAGAATCTAGATCGTCGTCTATTAAAAGATCTCGTTGAGATGGTTCCTCTCATTGAGCATTACATGGTAAATTTCTCTTTGGCTACCTAAACTTTATCTTCCGTTTTTGTCGAGCTATCAGAGCGAAATATGTTTGGGATTTCGAGGGGATTGTAGATTTGGTGATAGATTAGAGTGAATTTGAGATTAATGACAGTGTTTTCGACCGATTTGGGGTTTTTCGTTTGAGAATTTTTCGGCAATTTTGAACTTCTGACAGATTCATTTCTCCTACATATTTGTTAATGTGAGAAGAAATTGATGGTATTTTGGAGATGGGTTTAAAATTTTGTGAAAGATATGATTGTTGGTTTCATATTTAGGTTGATATTTAATGAGTTTATTGTCATTGAACTTGATTAGGAACACAAAGAAAGGAGTTCGTTTAAGCAGCGTGGTTCCATGATCTACACTAAGATGCCTTCCAGAGAATCATTATCCAGAAGGGTGAGATGTCTTTTTCTTCTTGTATTGTGTCTTTCAATCTATCATCTCTTTGTGGTACCCATTTTTTTTTAACACGATCCCATTGCTTGGTTGCATCGGTACAAGACTTTTAGTTGTGTTTCGACTTGGAATTTTCACTGGTAGTTACTTTGGTAGGAACTTGTTTTTGTTCTCTTTTTCCTTTTGGGGTATGAGCTGATATATTTAGCTTGGTTTAATTAATGGCTTGACATAGGTTGTATATACATAAAGGGTTATAGTTGTTTTCCAATTAGTATATGTAGTAAATGCTGTTGTAATGATGGATTTCTGTTTTTGGAGCTCTGGTGTTTTAAAACTTCAATGGGTGGGTTTGGGTTTCGATTTCCCTCGCCAAATGTTTATCAAATGAATCCCAAATTGACTTGTTTCTCTAACGCTCGGTTCTATCACTTATTTACTTGCATTTTCGTGTATTTGATCCAAAGGGAAGAAATGCTTCTCAAACAGTTTCAGGAAGAAAGAAGAGAGACGGAGAGGGAAATGACGATGTTATGAACAATACCAGGGAAAATGGTGAAAACGCCAAGGCTTTGGCTGGTGCAGAAAAGGAAGAACTGACTAGACTTAGAGAGCAAGTGAATGACTTGCAGACAAAATTATCCGAGAAAGAAGAGCTTTTGAAGTCAATGGAGATGTCAAAGAAACAGCTAAACGAGATACATGAAAAGCTTCAAGAAACAAAAGTCGTGGTTGCTGAAAAGGAGATGTTGATAAAGTCTATGCAGTTACAATTATCCGACACAAAGGTAAAACCTTTTTCTCTTATGTGTCTTCAGATTTTCATCGTGTTTCACAGACTGATGTTTATTTGAATCTGGTTTTGAAGAAAATGGAGATACCTGTTTACCTGGGTATTAAGGGCTGCTAATGCTTTGACACCTTTTTATGAAGGCATACATATTTAAAGATCCTCTTTTTAATGATACCATCTTCAGATTTTCATATCTTATTTTCCCCTGTCTCTACTAGATTAAACTTGCCGACAAGCAAGCTGCTCTTGAGAAGACTCAATGGGAAGCAAAGACGACAGGAACGAGAGCAAATAAGCTTCAAGAACAGCTAGAAGCTGTTGAAGGAGAAATCTCTTCGTTCACACGGGTATTTGAAACATTGGCGAAAACCGAAACCAAGAAACTCGACGTAGATTTTGATGCAACCACATATGAATTTGATCATCTTCCATATATTGTAAGTAGAAAAAACCAAGACAATCCATCTTTTTCCTCTCATTTTTGTTGTGGTCACATCTAAAACTGTTTCAAATACAGGACGATGTAGAAGAAACTGACCTGAGGAAAATGGAAGAAGCAAGACTAGCATATGTCGAAGCTGTGAATACCGCAAAGGAACGTGAAGATGAAGAATCTATAGCCATGGCTGCTAAGGCTAGAGCTTACTTGCAATCACTAGCCTTTAAATACTAGTAATCTTCAGGTACTTTCTTCTAGGATTTCTCCGCTTGTTGGTGTTTTTTAGATTTGCATTCAAATTTAGAATGAGTGTATGTAGATTTGTATCATGAAAGAAGATATTGGAGAAAGAAGAAAGCTTCTGTGAGAAACAGAAAGCTATGGTTTTCCCCTAAATCAGTGAATGCATTTCAGTTTATCCTTTGGTTTGTTATATGAGTATTTTACTTAGAATCTTAGATATACTCTAAACAATCAAATCTAGGAACTTTGGAGCCTTTTGTTAATTTATTACAAATGTGCATACTTTGTATAACTTGATAATTGGGTTCACTGTTTTAGATTACTTGTATCCAATGAAAATATTGGAAAAAACTGTATAAGAATTGACTGAACTTGAATTGTTCTATTCCAGACTTGCCAGTTATCAACTTACCATTAAAATCAAGAGTTTTGTTTTTTGCTAAATCTGAAAAGATTTTTAAATCGTGGGAGATGAAATTGGGTCGTTTAACTATAGAACAAAAATGAACCGGGCTTAGATTTGAATTCTTTGAATAATGTAAGGTCCATTTTAGGTGATTATCTTAATCTTACATACCTCGCACGTGCCGAATCAATCGCACGTGACAAATTCCGCGCCATAGCGCACCAAAACGACGTCGCGCCATGTGTCTCAAGCGAAGAAGTTTTAAAACTATATAAAACCCTTTCTTCGTTGATTGTGAGCAGAAGAAAAGAGGAAACTCGGTAATGGCGGACCAGAATCGCAGCGGCGGAGACACCGTCGCGATCTGTGTACGTACCCTAACCGGTGAATCGACGACTGCTCTGGTTTCTTCGAAAGGGACGATTCATGACCTGAAAATTGCCCTAAAATCTTCTTTCCTTCCCGCTTCTTCTTCCCCCAATTTCCATCTGTTTTCCAAGGTAATGCTTCTAATTATCTACAATTTTTTCACAGTTTATTTGTCTCCGATTTCAATTCTCGTAGCGAATTGTGTTCTTTACTGTTTATAATTTCTTTTGAAGGGAGCGAAATTGAGTTTGAACAGTAGAGTGTCTGATATCACCGTTAATGGAGGTGATTTCTTGGTTTTGGTACCTTTTGCTAAGAAGGAACATTCACAGACCCCAAAAACTGAGTTTTCAGAGCCTTCCTCGGCTTCGAGGTTCTCGAATTCCGCGTATTCTGGATTGATTCGAGAATGTTCGACTTCTACTAGAGACGAAACCGCTGCAAGAGCTGAGAGTCGTTCTTCGGTTGGGACGAAACGGAAACGGAAACGGGATCAAGAAACGTGTCCGGTTGAGTTCTTGAGAGGTGTTTTGGAGTCTGATTGTAAAGATGCGTTCAAGGGTCAGAACACAGAAAAAAAGCTTGCTGAGGTTTTAAAGTCTAGGAATTGCTTGACATCACCTGGTTTCGGAAAGTGCTTGATGTCGAGGGAAACAAGTAGCTATTCGTGTTCTTGTCCAGATTGGTTGAAGTTGATAATGGAGACGTTCACTTTTTTGAACCTCTTTTCATCTCTTATTGAATCTCTTGGTGATAAATTGTATTTTACACGCTTGAATGAATCGCTTGACCGGTTAGCAATGTCTGGAGTTCGTGTTGGTATAGAGGACGTAAAGAATCTGTCGATTATATGCCCCAAGGTAATTTGTCGATATTTCTAGATACTCCTACTTATTCAAGTGACTTTTTGTTTTTTGCTATGTATGTAACCACTGTGGTTGTTGTAGGTAGTAAAGGTTGTCACTGATGAATTTGAGGCTGCGAACTATAAGAATGCTATAGTTATAGCTGATTTTCTGGAGACAGAAGGTGGAAAAATTGAAAAATCAGGTACCACAATTCAGATGAATATACATACTTTCTTTATCCAAGCTATTGTGAGTTATTTTTTAAGACTAAATACGATTAACATTTGTTTCAAATAATGCTTAATAGGTCGGAAAAAAACTCCACTTGCAACGGTCTTTAGTTCTATGAAAAAGCGGGATACTTCTTTTAAGGCGGAATTGTGGGAGTCCATCAAATCCCTATTGGTATGTTTATTTTCCCAATCTTTTCTTTCGTATAAATCCGTCGAAATTAAGAGGGGGTCACAGCTTTGACATCCATGTGCTACCATTATTGCATTACTTCGGCTGTAGCATAAAGTTTGCATATTGGATTTCTGAAGCATATTTGATTTTCAGCAAAAAAATCGATGTAAGAGGGGAATAACTATTTCCTTGGAGGACATGCTTATATTTGCTGGGGAAGGTAAAGGTGTTGGTGGAATCGAAGCTAGAGAGGCTGGAAAAGACAGCTTTCATCATTCCCGGACTTTGTGTCGTGTAAGAGTCTTTTCCCCTATTGATGCTGTATTTATTCTGTTATGCTCGAGTTTCAGTTGCAATAGAACTTTCGATTTACAGCCGTTCTAGAAATGTAGGTCCTGAATAAATACCTTTTTATGTATGAGTTCAAGCGTTTTAGTAGAAAGTCATGCAGTCAATTTGTAGACCACTAGGATTTTGGTTCTGTTTCACAAGCAACAACAGTTAGTGTTTGTAGCATTCGTAGTTGAAGGGTTTTGCTCTATTTTGATGTGTAACCACCGTTTTGATGTCTAGTTTTAAATATATATCATTCAATTTACAGGACAAAAATTCATTGCTACCATTGGAGATGGTTGAACATCTGAGGAAAGGTTTTGGATCTAAAGGACAGGTAGTTTAGTCTCGCCCTCTCAAGCTCTTATTCTGTCCATTTTGTGAGCAGATCTCTATTCGTTAGTTAAAAGAGCTTTGCACCAAGGTTTTCTTAATTTTTTTCATTTTCGTTTTTCTGTTGCAGATAGTTCACGTTGAAGATATCAAAGCTAGAAAAGCTGTCTACGTCGAGATACCAGATGAGCTCTCAGAAATCACGAAATCTGCCTTGAAACGAATAGGAATCAATACATTATATAGCCATCAGGTACATTTTCTTGTAATGTATTTCTTAGTCGATGAATTTCAAACTTTTGGCTCAATTCCTTTTCCCCTTCTTTTTTTTTGTTCAGGCTGAATCGATTTCAGCAGCTTTGTCTGGGAAGAATGTTGCCGTTGCCACTATGACTTCCAGTGGAAAATCTCTTTGCTATAACATTCCAGTCTTTGAGGAATTGACCAAAGATACAGATGCTTGTGCCTTGTACTTATTTCCGACCAAGGTTACTCAGCTTGTCTCTTTTCCAAAAGTTCTTCTCTTTCTAGAATAGAAAGAGATTTACTTTTTTTTTTTTTTTTGTCTGTATAGGCCTTAGCTCAGGACCAATTTAGAGCGATGTCTGATTTAATAAAAGGATATGAAGCTAGCATAAATTTGGGGGTGTATGATGGTGATACGCCTCAGAAGGATAGAACAAGGCTGAGGAAGAGCTGTAGACTGGTAATTTTCTTTCGTCTTTCTTTTTCCAATAGAATTGTGATTCATCAGTCACATCTGAATTCCCAAATGCTCATTTCACTAACTATAGTTATTGGAATTATAAATGTAGCTCATCACAAATCCTGACATGTTACATATGTCAATCTTGCCTCTCCATGGACAATTCTGCCGGATTTTATCAAACATTAGGTAAAACTTCTTCCTATGAAAGAAATTCAGCTACTTAAATAACGTCAAAAGACATATAAATCCTCCTCTACTTAAATAACGTCAAAAGAAATTCAGTTAGAATCATTGCAAGAAATGATTGGTTTAGAGTAACAAGGTCTGGCTTATAATCCATGCCTAAAGTCGTCTAACTTGAAAATATCAGGTACATTGTAATCGATGAAGCCCATACTTACAAGGGAGCATTTGGCTGCCACACAGCCCTTATATTGAGAAGATTTCGCCGCCTGTGCTCTCATGGTGACATAACTGATCCCATGGTCAAAATAATAGTCTTCATTACATATTTTGTACATTTAGACTTTGAATTCACCAAGCATATCTTACTTCCCAGTATATGGCACCAATCCGTCATTCATATTTTGTACTGCAACTTCTGCTAATCCTCGAGAACATTGCATGGTAAGCCTACATTACTGATTATCTGAATCTTATCAAATTCTATGCTACGGGATCAAAACATGGCTTGCTGATCGTGCAGGAGCTTGCAAACCTGTCTGAGCTTGAGCTGATAGAAATTGATGGAAGTCCTTCCTCTGAAAAGCTTTTTGTTCTGTGGAATCCCTCAGTCTTACCAACAACTAGTGTATGGTTCATTATTGTAGAATTTATTGAACCAATTTTGAAACTTTGTTTACTCCTTGTTTCCTCAACCTGTTGTATTACAGAAATCTGAAGTAGGTACGAAAGTCATGAGTGCGAAAGTCATGAGTAGTGATGAAGCTGCTGAACATAGATCATCAAGGTATATAAATAGTCTTTTTCTTCGCTTACAAGAATCAAAATTTATGGTCATCAATCTGTAGCTAATGTTAGATCTTATTTCATTTCTTCTCAGCCCACTTTCTGAAGTTTCACACCTTTTCGCAGAGATGGTTCAACATGGCCTACGCTGCATTGCTTTCTGCCGATCTCGCAAACTTTGTGAACTTGTTCTGTGTTTTACGTACGTCCTCTTGTAAATTGCTGATTAAATTTTCACAGGAGATTTTGATTCTTTGACTAGAAAAACGTTGTTGGAGTTTAAGGTCTGTAAATATGCTGTGTAGGCGTGAAATTCTTGCTAAGACTGCTCCTCACCTGGTAAAAGCCATATCTTCATATCGTGGAGGCTACATTGCTGAGGTACATTTTCTGTTTTTATGTGTCTGAAATTTGGTGTTGTTGTAGATGAATTGCTTTTACTAGCTCAATATTTTTGATATTACAGGACCGGAGAAAAATAGAAAGCGACTTATTTGGTGGAAGGCTTTGTGGTATTGCTGCAACAAACGCACTTGAGTTGGGGATTGATGTCGGTCACATAGACGTTACTTTGCATTTAGGGTTTCCCGGCAGTATTGCCAGGTGAGCAGTTTTTGATTGGTCTGTTTTTTACTCTCTTGTAAATGAAATTTTATATCCTGTAACTGATAATGAGTGATCTCTTTTGAATTCCAGTCTTTGGCAGCAAGCGGGTCGGTCTGGAAGGCGAGAAAGGCCGTCTCTTGCTGTATATGTTGCCTTTGATGGTCCCCTTGACCAATACTTCATGAAATTCCCAACCAAACTCTTCCGTGGCCCAATTGAATGTTGCCATATTGATTCTCAAAATCAGCAGGTTAATAACAATCTTTCATCTTAACAGTATTCTGTCTGAATCCTTGTGGCGACTTTAAATACCAATGTGCTTTTCTACTTTGCTTCTTACAGGTCCTTGAGCAGCATTTGGCTTGTGCTGCTCTTGAGCACCCATTGAGTTTGCAGCACGATGAAAAAAACTTTGGTTCTGGTCTAAGCAACACTGTTGAATTGCTCAAGAACAGAGGATTCTTGATTTTTGATCTGTCCCGTGATTCTTCTGCTAGAATATGGACCTATATTGGCCGAGAGGTATATCTGAGCAATTATTTTGAATAATACAACCAGAAACCGAGTTTCATTGCCTTACAAATCTTTGCTTGTCGACTTTTTCTCAGAAAAAACCTACGCGGAAAATCTCTATCCGGGCCATAGAGGCAGAAAAATACATAGTCATGAGAAAAGGAAGTGATAATGTACTCGATGAAATCGAGGAAAGCAAAGCCTTTTTCCAGGTCTATGAAGGAGCTGTTTATATGAATCAAGGAAGGACCTATCTGGTCACGAGTCTGGATACAAATAAGAAGATAGCTTTGTGTGAATCCGCAGACGTGGACTACTACACCCAGACTCGGGATTACACTAAAATCCATGTAACTGGTGGTGAAATTGTAAGTATTTTGGCAAACCGTAACTGTGGTTCTATTGTGTGATAGTTCTTCTTTCATTACCCACGTTCATGTTTCAGGCTTACGCGTTCAAGGCTCCAAAGAATCAACTTGAGAAGACAACAGCACAAGCTCATACCTGTACTGTGAACACCAAGTGGTTTGGATTTTTCCGTATCAAAAAAAGAACCAATGAAGCATATGATGATGTTGATCTTTCACTCCCAAGTTACTCTTACCAATCACAAGTTTCTATTCAACCTCTCTCTCTGACACACAAACTCACTTTTTTCTGTTTCCGATATGATTCAAGGTGTGGTTTATGGATAATAACAGGCAGTTTGGATTCAAGTCCCTGAGTCAGTAAAATTAGCAGTGGAGGAGAAAAAATTCGAATTCCGTTCTGGTTTACACGCCGCTTGTCACGCTCTTCTCCACGTTGTTCCACTATACGTGCGTTGCAACTATTCAGACTTAGCTCCAGAGTGTCCAAATCCGCAAGAACAAGGCTATTTCCCATCAAGAATCTTACTATATGATCGTCATCCTGGAGGAACTGGCATATCCGCCCAGGTAAAGAAATAAAAGAAACTCCATGTTTTAAAAAACTTTGGAAAGTAAAATCTCAAGAATCATTGGATAATTCTTCGTTTCGCAGATCCGACCATTCTTCACAGAGCTTCTAAAAGCTTCTCTTGATCTCTTAAACGCTTGCTCCTGCTTAGCTGAAACTGGTTGCCCCAGTTGCGTTCAGGTATTACATAATCAAAACTTGTAATCATCACATGTATTATGTTTTGCTCTTTAACTAATCATTTTTTTATGTAATGTTTTGATAAAAACAGAATTTTGCTTGCCAAGAGTATAATGAGCTCGTACATAAGCAAGCAGCTATCATGATCATACAGGTTTAAAACTAGTCTAGTATTTTCTTTCTTTCTCATTTTTATATTCGTTACCAACTTTTGATTTTATACGTAAAAGACTGATCCGTACGTTTAATATACGTTTAGGGTGTTTTGGAAGCCGAAGAATTTTATTTCCAAAGATGAAACTTGAAGAAGCATGAGACTTGTCAAAGCTGACTCGAGTTTTACAGTAGCTGATATTTTTTTATTCTTTCGATTCAAAAGTAAAATAGATTTGATAGGCAAACTGCTAATTGAAGGAAAAACAAACAGAAAATGAAGATGTAATGACTAGAAGAAGAAAAGCGCAATAAAAAGTTTTCTAATCGATGGTGCTTACTCATATCTCTAGATTTTATCACCACAGTCTCTGTGAAGGGTTTTTATTTTATGTTAATCAAATTTCACCGGATTTCAGGTTATGATTTATTTAAGAATCAAGCTTGACGCTGAATCCGAATCACTTGCTACAAATGTCAGTTATGCATTCGCTGCTTTGTGTTTAATTCGTAGGAGTATTGAATATATTATAAAAAAAAGTTGGTCAAATTTTGAAGGCTTGATTTCAGGTGATTGACAAGTTTCCACATATTAGAAATTACAAACCGTTCAAAGTTCCTTGGGATTTCGATATCAGGGATCTTGGCAATTGACGGTTGTTGCTCAAAGGAGAGTGATAGTGGCAGTGGAAGTCCTCCTCCTAGGACTTTTAACTTTGGTGATGATGATCAAACGATAATTGTTAAAGGATTTGACTCTTCCCTTGGTGAAGAACTGAAGATGATATCAAGAGCGCATTGATCAGTTCATGCGTAGAGATCACAAGAAAGGCTTTGAAACATAGTGGAAGTTACTTGGGAGGATGGAACCTTGTAGTTGACAAGGTTTCGCCGATAGGAGAGGTTGGTGGCCCGTTTTGGTCCTTGAGGCAGAGTTGGTCATTGGCCTTTTCCCTACCGTTGTAACGATTGAGGTTTTGGTTGCGGAACAAGAGACAATGTGGAAGCAGACCTAGTTTTACTCATTCACGTAAGAGAAGCTCTTTGGTTTAGATATTTTCCAGCTTTAGGGATTTAGGTTAGAACAAGGTTTGTATATATATACGTTTGAATTTAGAGGGAATTGCGATGGTGAACAACAAAAGAGGAAAGCGCTCATAGCGCGCACAAAAAAAAGGAAAATTTAATGTTTTGATTCCCTAAATATATAGAACTAGAATTTAATGTGTATAAACCTAAATCTTTTACAGAATATATTAATTTTAATATTTAATAATATGATTTATCTTATTAAGGTTTGATTCGTCAAAATTTGTAATCAGCGTAATAACTAAAAAAAGAAAAGCGCAACAAAATTTTTTTTTTTAGAGTTTTACATTATTGGTATTTCCATGTCTGAAAACGAATCGAGCAATTAAAAAATAAAAATAAAAACAAAAAAATCTAGTGATCTTTTTGATTGTGGTGACTAAAGTCCAAAGGGTTGGGAAAGTGAGAGAGAAAATTGATGATGAAGAAATCAACTCATTCCTGCCAAGGTAAACATCAAATTCTCCTGCGCATGATTCTCTTCATATGTAATTGTTTTGTTTTTGTGAACAGGCATAAGGCTATTCATCTGCCACCAGAAAAATTCTCTAGTATACTTAACGACAAAGACTCAGCGGTCTTTCTCATGTTTAATTTCCTTCTGCTGGTAAGGGCACGATTTTGAAGAATTTCAAAGCTACAAATGTCAATACCACTGCTGTACATAATGGTTAGTAGCTCAAATATTTGTGATGAGTGTGACTTGGTTCTGAGACTTGTTTGTTTGTTTTTATAGTACTTCACACAGTCTGCGAAATACGAGCTCGCTTTAACCTGTTCAATGTCCAGCAAGACATGGTATAACATTCTGCATTTTGTTGCTAGTATATTGTTCAAAAGTGATTACCTTTCTTGCTCATCCAGATTAGTCATATGCAGAAAAAGTGCTTCCCAAACACATATGGACTCGTCTTTGGATAGCAAAAACCACGATAAGATTCCTGAAGCATAGGTAAATAACTAGGGATACAATATACAATTATTATACAACAAAATCATAGAAATCATTTGGTTTTTTACGGTTATAGTTGGCAGGCTCAAATGGAAATTCCTTTGCTTGTTTTTGCTAACAAGAGTGATCTTCCCAGTGCATTGAGTGAAGATGATATTGATAAACAGTTTGAACTTACCTCTATCCATGGACGAAAATGGTGAGAAAACACACATTTCCATATTTCTTAGTTGAAGGACTAGACTGGCTCCGAGATATCATCATCGAGGAACTAACCAAGAGGAAAGTAGAAACAAAGCAATAAAAAAAAAAGAGTCAGATTGTTAAAAAAGTATGGTGGAACCAAAAAATATTCTTGATATCATGAGACTGATTTGATTGTTAAAAGAGTAGCAAGGTAAAAGACTTTTAAGTTCATATTTTCTTTTCTAGTGTTTGAATATATGCTGCTTTCCAACACTTTTGTTCACTAATTTTTGTATATATTGTTTTCCTTTTCCAGATTTTTAAGAATAGAAGCGTTATTCTTAAACATTCCACCAAATAATCCTCCACCAATGCTTACTACAAAGCTCATCAATATTTTCAAAGGCAACATCATGGCTCCTCAGCAACCATATGGCTATGATTGCGGGCTTTTCACTCTCCATTTTTCGGAAAGCTTTTTACAACAAGCTCAAGGAAGTTTACACAAGAAAAGTTGGGTGGGTTCAATACTCCTTCGTTTGTATCTGATAGTTCTCCCACCTTAAGGTCAAAGATACACAAGCTGATGCACAATTTTTTCACCGAGAAAAAGCGTGAAGATTTCTGTTTAAACCACTTCGACTTGCCATTTGAAAAGACGAGTTCCGCATGGAAGATTATCGACACACTCAGAGGACATTCGAAAAAAGATTGACTCGTCTGATCAGAAGATTCTTGATTTGAAGGAAGAAATTCAACTAAAAAAAGAAAACAAGGCACATTTGGTAGAGCGTCGAAACCAGGCTAGAGTTATTATACAAGATAAGGAGCGTGAACAACATAAAATTGATGAAGAAATCAACTTATTCCTGCCAAGGTAAACATCAAATTATCCCGCGCACAAATTCTCTTCACATCAAATTTACATATTTCTTAGTTCACAATCTACACCCGGACTAATGTATAATGTTTGTACAAGAAAGTTCAATCTACATGTGCCATCATTGAGGAACAAAGCAAGAGGAGAGTAGAACCGAAGGAATCCCAAAAAGAAAGAGGAAGAGTGAAGTTAAAGAGGAGAAACACGAACCAGAAAAATGTATGATGGAAGTAGAACCAAAAGAATCCAAAACAATAAAGAGAAAACACAACCCTGATAACCAAGAAGGAGTTACAGAAGCCCTGTTCTTTTGTCAGTCGCTGGCGATAGTGACTAACGAGTCACTGTGTTGTTCGTTTAGCTATCGCTGCGATTTGTTTTTAAATCCAAAATTTTTAATTTTTAAATGTAAAAATTATATAAATTAGCTTTTCAACAATAGTTAAATCATTTCATCAATATTTGTAAATTTCTAACATACAAAATAAAAATATGGTAAAATACTATTCGTAATTTTAACAAAACAAAAATGAAATTTGTTGTTTTGACATAAAACATGGTTTTGAGTTTTGGCAAAAAAAAATGTTTTGGCAAAAACATGATCTATTTTAGGAAAATGTTTTTTTTTACGGTGTTTACGGAGACCATGATTCAATGGTTTTGGCGGGAAACTATGGTTGTGACGAAAAATAAGGTTTTACGGGTTAGGTGGAAAAACACAGTTTTATGAATTTGGCGGAAAAACGCGGTTTTATGAATTTGGCGGGAAAACACGGTTAAACCGTTTTTGGCGGAACAACGCGGTTAAACCGTTTTTGGCGGGACAACGACGTTAAACATATTTTGGCGGAAATTGCGGTTCTAAAATTTTGGGAGAAAAACGTAATTTTATGATTTTTGTGGAAAAAAATGTTTTAATTTTGTGTAAGATATATTTTTTAATTTGTTGTAATATATATATTTTTAGTTGTTTTTGAATTTGAATTTTTAAATAAAATAATTTACTTAATTTTAATTTAGTTTAATTTAATACTTATTTTATTATTTTTTAATTTATTTGTGGTCGCAGCGACTAAATGTTGTTTGTTTGGGTGTAACGCTACTAGTTATAGCGATCTGTCACTAAAACCTACGATCAGTCGCTAAAAAATCTAGCGACTAAAAATTTTGGTCGCTGGTCGCTGTGATTGTCAAAGGAACGGGAGGGCCAGAGTTGCAGGAATGAAGAAGTGAGTTTTTTGGTTGAACGGGTTGGATCGGCTTTTATCTCTGCGATCATAAGAATGTTAAAAGGAACCAGTTAGGTGCTTGTCTTTTTCTGTTTTGCTGCGGTTATTTTTGTTTGATTTGGACTGGATAAGTTCGGCTTAACCGGATAAAGAATTAAACCGGTTTAATATATTGTCGAACGAGTTTAGTGAAATCTTGGAGAATGCGATGAACAGAGCAAAACTTTATAAGCACAAAAAATAAAGTGAAAATCTCAACTTGAGCTTTATTGCTCAGACGCAATACGCGAGGGTTGAGTTCGCAGCGATGGTTGGGTGGGCGATAGCGCTTCACGGCGGTGCCGGAAATATTCCGATTGATTTACCGGAAAACCGACGTATCCCTCGCGAGATCGCCCTCCGTCACTGCCTCGATATCGGCGTTGCCGCCCTCAAATCCGGCAAGCCTCCACTGGACGTCGCTGAACTCGTCGTACTTCTCTCTCTCTCTCTCTCTCTCGATTTATGGCTTCGATTGGATCGCTGTGATTCATTTTTCATCATTTAGTTTGGAACAAACGATGAGGAAACTGAGACGAAATCAATCTAATCTTTGAGTCTGATTCATTTGTGTGAGAGTCACTCACATTAGAACAGTGCTTAATCTAAATTTTATCCATCAACACTATTAGATTTCTGAAAGTGATCAGTCACTGTGTATACGTTTGAGATTCGTCAGTCATCATCACTATACTCAGCTTGATATTAGACTGACTTACAAGTCATTATTCATTACTCTTACTATGAAATTTGCAGTCTGCCATTTTTTGAACTGAGTCTTATATACTTCTCTTTGGTTAATTTCGGTCCCTTGTAAGGTTCGTGAACTCGAAAACCACCCGGACTTCAATGCGGGTAAAGGTTCTGTTCTGACTACGGAAGGTACTGTTGAAATGGAAGCTTCCATTATGGACGGGAAATCAAAACGATGTGGAGCGGTCTCGGGCTTGACCACTGTCGTTAATCCCATCTCTTTAGCTCGACTCGTCATGGAAAAAACTCCTCATATCTATCTTGCATTCGATGCAGCCGAAGCATTCGCAAGAGCACATGTATAGTGTCTTTCATTTTTTTCTACTTTGCTGCTAAACCTTTCTCTAAACTCCGGTTTTCTAGGGTGTTGAGACGGTGGAATCAAGCCATTTCATAACTCCTGAAAACATTGCAAGGCTAAATCAGGCCAAAGAATTCAATCGAGTCCAGGTAACAAATGTTAACTGAGGTTTGTGTTTACTTCAGTGTCTTCTTGAGACTTATTCTGAGTTTGTCTTCGTGCGCTTCTCAAAAAGTTCTTTAAATTCCTTGAAAAATAGTTGGACTACACTGCCCCTACCCCGAAAGAACCGGAAAATTGTGGCGATAGTCAAATAGGAACGGTCGGATGTGTAGCTGTGGACAGTGCCGGAAATCTAGCTTCGGCTACATCAACGGGCGGTTATGTCAACAAAATGGTTGGCAGAATCGGGGATACACCAGTCATTGGCGCAGGAACATACGCTAATCATCTTTGTGCCGTCTCAGCCACGGGTAAAGGAGAAGAGATAATCCGTGGAACCGTGGCTAGAGACGTGGCTGCACTAATGGAGTTTAAGGGTTTGTCTTTAGCCGAGGCAGCGGCTTATGCTGTTGACCAATCCGGACCCAGAGGAACCTGTGGACTTGTTGCTGTCTCGGCCAATGGTGAAGTCGCTATGCCGTTTAACACCACGGGAATGTTCAGGGCTTGTGCCACCGAAGATGGTTACAATGAAGTCGCAATCTGGCCAAAGAACTGAAGCCATTAGACGGAAGAGGGGCTTTGTCTACTCACTCTGTTTTAATTCCTTCTCAGTTCATGATTTGCAAAAGAGTGTTCGTTTTATTTTGCTTATTTTGGAGTTGGCCTTTAGAATTAAGTGTAAAAGTTTGTATTAGTGTTCAATGAGTCTTGCTTCGTAAACTGATTAAACGTATTTCAGTTTGATTCTGATTAGTTCGGTATAAAGAATTTAAAAACTCTTAACAAAGAATTGAAGAGCAATACAATCACGGATATCACTTCAAGAACCTATCAATCAAAGATTCAAAATTAATAAAGTGGAAACAGAACAAAGAAGAAACAAGAATCAAGAACCTCAACAACTCATTGATGTTTCCTTGTAGAACACACAAGAAACGTACCAAGTCACTGCACAAGAACCAAAACGAAAAGGTCAGTTCTCAGTACTGCAAAAAAAAAAAAAAAAAACGAAATTTGCATTTCTCTTGATCCTTTGTAACAATTACGGTGACATAACACGATCGCGTTCACCTTCCTCGTTGGTCCACACACATATTGCTGTTTAGGAGCCAAGAACACAAACTTTTCAGGCATCATAACCGTTGTTCCAGCGTTTCCAACGCTAATCTGAAACGCAGTCGCTGATTCAGAATCCAAAACGCCGCCTTTGCAGCAATTGGCGATCTTTTGGTTAAAAGGAACTCCAGGGAGTAAATCCACGACCCTCGGATTCCTAACGCAAGAATGAGGAATGTTCTGTTTGAATCTTGAACAATCTCCTTTCTCTGTGGTCTCTGCACCAAAAATGTTCAATATCCACTTCGTTTTGAGTCCATCTCCATCCCAATGTCCATCCCGGATGAGAAATCGACCGATCTTTTTGGTCATTGTTAATTGTTACCACGGCCTATTGAACACAAGAAATATAAGGAATGCATATACTAAGTATGTGTGTCTGAAAATGGAAGATTCTTGTCTTATTGTATATGCATTTATGGTAAAATGGAAGATTTATAATCTCAGAAGCAATTGAAATTGGAGTGATTTATGTCCCCCATATATGATGAGACTATATTTGATTTTTCAAATGTTGGATTTATAACAGTTTTGCATGAAAATGTGAGTTTTTATAAAGTAAGGTTAGATGAAAGAAGAGGATGCATGGTAGATCTTACAATATAGCCATCAGGACTCCAAACATGAAGGTCCCATTTGATTGAGATGTTACCATTGTTGCTAGTGTTGTAAGCTTCTACATTTCAGAGAGAGAAACAGAAATATAATCTGAAGAGTTAAGTTGATAAATTAATTAGCCTTACATCAAAAGATTAATCATATTACCTGAAGTGGAAAGCACAAGCAGGAACCATATGATCATGGTTGTGTAAACCAGACTACTCCTAAAGAAGAAAGACTCCATTTTCTTAATTTTAATTTAGTTTCAGGGGGAGAATAATGAAAAGCCTTTTTAAAAGAGATCGATTGTGTTGACTTTGATGACTCCATTAAAAAATGCCTTGACTTGTCCCCCACGTTTAATTCCATTTAAGGGTTTTAAAACCTCATTCTTTGATCGTTCAAATACACAGAAACTTATAGTTGATTCATTCTTCTTGTCCGACAAGTCATGTAAGCTTTTATCAAACAAAGTCCTTTTCAGGAAATCGTCAGTCTTCAAATCATATATTATTTGGAAGAGACTAAGATAATCTGCCTTGAAGATCATGTCCTTGAAATTGCACAAGTAATATAGAGAAAATTGGTTTGTTTGATCCAGTTAAAAGAATATAGACTCTCTTTTTTTTTGTTTTTTTTTTCTTCGTTTCTTGGTAATAAAGAACAAATTTCACACACAAAACACTCAAATCACTCAAAGACGTACGCACGTAAGGATGGACTTTTTTTTTTTTTTTTTTTACACATTCTTGTTTTTCCTCAAGCGTTCTTGTTTTGCCAAGGCTTGAGAACACCAACAACGATTACGGCAACAACTATGAGGAGGATGATGATTGCGATACACATCCATTTTCTTGAGTTTTTCTGTAAGCTCTTTGCTCTTTGAAGAGCCGTGTTTCCCGATTGCACATGATCTACTGCACTTGACACCTACAAGTGCCACAAATTCGTCATTATTTACTATTATAATGCTTTGGATGTTAAGAGTGTATAAACGCAAGGTTCATGTATAGTTTTGAGAGGTTATGACTCTCTTTATTTAACATCAACAGCTTCATATTAACTTTTAGTTTACGCTTTTATCCATTTTGATCCAAAGCAAAGTATAATACCAAATTACCTGAGATTCTATGTTGTCAAGCATTTCTCCTTGCGCATCAACCAAAACTGCCATATCCAAGAAAATCTGCAAAAAACGGAAAACCTGATAAATCTGCCTCTACGCGAATGACTCCATACAATTGAGTTATCAAACAAACAAAAAAGAGTTTGATTTATGGATTGCATCAAACTCGGTTCTAAGATATTTTAATAGTGTGAGAGAATATGAAATCAAGCATACTTGTTGCAAGTCGAGAAGCTTCTTTTCCAACTCTCTGACCGCATCATGACGTTCTTGGATTTCCGCCAAGGTGTCCATCACCTGGGAGAGAAACAGTTATAGATCTTTGCAAGTTGAAATCTTGGACTATTGTCCATTTAATACGTAACATAATGTCGAAATGTTCAAAGCAGGCGTTTCTCAATCAAATAAGCGGAAAAAGCTCAAACCTGTCCTCTTCCTTGCTCCTGAATCGCTTTCTGGAATATCTGTTCGCTGTCTCCAGTTTCAATCAATTCGTCAATCGTCTGAAAATCAAGATACGGTAACGGCATGAGTTTAATTCAAACTTCTGAGACTACAATAATACTCAGAGTCTATGTTACTTACATCTTCATCCGCTCGCTGCCCAGTTACTAATTCAAGAAAAACACACAAAAATCAGAAGAGGGAAGAACGAGTAGAAGGGAACAACTAAAACAGTGCATAACATCAACATACATACCTGTAAAAACACGCCTTTCAACAACCTCGCGATACTCTTGTTGGATGTTCTCTCGTAGAATCTATAACAGGTCACACTCTTAGTTTAAGAAAATACCAGTTTCCATAGAGTTTTGAAAAGTTATATTTTTCTTCCTAACCAACCTGAAACTCGGCCATCTTGTCTTTCAATTTCTTCTTCAAGGAACTGTTGCACAGAATAAAGGTCGTACCAAAAAAAAATACATTAAAAACTGAGAAAATTACACCACAATAAATTGAATGAATAAGAGCTGACTCCTCCCATTAAAACATAGGTGTCAGAATAAATTATCTTCTTAAAAAATAAGAATACTCACAGTGTCGTTGCTGTTCTTGATCGATCCACACCAGATCCTTTCGCACACCCAGGTTTTTGTCTATTTGCCAAGTTCTACAAACATTTTAATGAATATATTAATAAAAAAGAAACAAAGAAAATCAACAACCGTAGAATTAGAAGATAAAGAGCCAGTGAGCCTACCTCTCTGTCCAACTCCTCGAGTTTCCCCTTTATGAAACGGGCAATACTTCCAACTTCATCAACGTCCTTTTCCATTTTCTTCTTTATTGCTGTCCATTACATAGGGAGCAAGACACAAAACACCAAACTATAGGTAAGATTATGGCAAACCACTAACACTAATCCTACCGCTAAAATTTTAAGCCCATGAGCTGCTTGATGTTCAACTAAGTTAGGATCTATCCTTTGTCATCTAAGAATTTTTCGAGTTTTCTAAATTTTTCTAACTCAAATTCTCAGACATGTATGGTTATTTTATTCAATGCTTGGTTCTTAGTTCCAGCGGAACGCATGCTTCAGCTAAAGTTCATTCTATACAGTGCAAGGAACCCCTAATAATTATCGAAACTTAGTGCGTTTATAAATAAATCCTGAAACATAACCATGATTATTTTCACTAGATCTAGAGGAATATGCATGACCCAAATAATGAACGAAATAAACAATTTTACCCTTCATGGCAGGAGCTTTGGTCACAGCCTTCGACTCCTCATGGGCAGCCTATAGGGTTTACAAATGTAAGTGAGAAGCCACAGATTCATAAATCTTTAAAAGGAAAGCGAACAAACATCGTAACCAAACTACAGTGGCAGTTCTTGCTCTTATTTTCGATGCAATGTAGACATTCATACTAATTATAGTACCACACTTCATGAAGATAATAGCATACATCTAATAGCGTAATGTAGGAAATAAGTCACTGGTTTATACGTACCTGAAGTTTCTTTAGAAGCTTATCTAGCTTTTCATATTGTTTCTCAATCACTTGAACCTAAGAAGACAAGAGAGGAAACACTTAGGTAAGGTAAATATATAGCACTCGTATTTTTGAGTTTAGTGTTATTGAATTTGAAGCTTACCTTTTTGAAGAAATCTTCTAATCCTTGATCTCCTCCTTGTTCCCCTAGTTCGACATCTCCTTCTCTTGAAGACTGGCCTCGGGGAAGCTCAAACGAACCACCCTAACAAAAGCCATTAAAATTAAACACAAGAATCGATTACCATAAACCTTCACAAGCATAATCTTCGAGTTTCACATGAGAAAGAGCAGAAAAAGGCTAAGTTAAGATCCAATTATCAGATAGAATCATTACAAGGCCAGTTCCTTCCAAAATTGAATTCAGATATTCACATAAAAGAGTTTCACATACAGCATTCAGATTCTGCTCAAAAGTGAAATTATTAGATGGTCAAACCATACGAATTTTGATAACGATTCTCGAAATTACATCAGAAAATTAGATTGAGAAGCTCAAGAGCAAAACAAAAAATCCCAATTTTTTAAAAAATCAGCATCCACATTTAGATGATCAATCCCAATTCAAACTCAACAAAACCCTAAATGTCTAGATGGATAAAAGGAAGAAACAGTACCAAGAAAACAAAAAAAAATCTCACCTTAAGAAGATCATTCATCGTGTGGTGCGAACGAGACTAAGTTTGGTTTTTCCGGTTAAACAAAGAACACACAACTTTACTTGTGCGAAGGCGACAAATAAGACGTGAGTCCACGACGAAGATGTTGAACCGAAAACGCCGGAAAAGTGTCGATCTTTGAGGGACAAAGCGCGAGAAACTGAGTGAGACAAAAATCGAGAGCAAGTGGAGGAGAAACGGATCTGGCTCAGACTCGAAGATGGTGTGAGGGATGAGTCTAGGGATTTTAATTTTTTTCAAAACTGATCGGTTTACTATTCATAACCGAAATTAAACCGAGAATCGAATACATTTTTTACAAACAAGTTATATACCAGTAAACCGAAACCAAACATTGGTCGGTTCGGTTTGGTGATGTGGACGATGGTTTTTCCGACAAGCCGTCCTTGTCCAGCTAAAAGACAACTCCCATTTCGGTGCCTGACCAATATTGTAGTAAAAGAAAATATAAGGGTAATTACGTCATTCGGGCAAAAGTTATCTTCTGCGACGCATGTGCACTGATGCCCGATACACCTAAGGAATCTGAACAGTCGATTGAAGTGTATCAGACATTTTGTGCGTGTGGACCCCATATGAACGAACGGCGGATATTCTCGAATTATTTTATAATGAAATAATGTTTGAGCGAGGAGAAGTATCAAAACGGGGGTGTAGCTCATATGGTAGAGCGCTCGCTTCGCATGCGAGAGGCACGGGGTTCGATTCCCCGTTCCTCCATTTATTATGTAAGACCTAATTTGATTATATGCTATCTTTTGCTAACTAACTATCGTTGGCCAATCATATGTAAAATTAAACACTTGTTGGACTTCTTGTTTTTAAAGACCTAATCTGGTTAATTGCTGTCTTTTGCTAATTAATTATCTTCGGCCGACCATGTGTAAGATTAACACTTGTTGGACTTCCTGTTATGTCATGAAACATCTCAGCCCATATGTTTTTTATTTATTTTTGGGGTCAACAAAATATATATGATATGTTTTTATCATCTGATCTCTTACCAAAAAACACTAAAATATGTTAGGATGAAAAACTAATGACAAGATTTCTATTTATTTTTATCATTTAATCATTATAATTAGAAAATTTACTATCTATCATTTTTATCAGCATTATAAAAAAAATCAAGTAATAAGATAGAGTTGACATAATTTCAATCAATCAATTAAATTTTGGGTGATTTGCATAAGAAAACATTTTATTTACTTCATTTCATATTTTTGGTATGTTCAAAGAATTCATATTCCTATAGATCATGAGCTTTTCTGAAATGAATATGAAACATATCTAAGACCATCACCATCGGTGATACGTGCGCCGGTTTTTGGACTAAAAAGCTTATAAAAACAATAAGAAAATAATTATTTACATAAGTTTGGTTTGAGACGGATCAGTAGGTAGAGACGGTAGAGACGTCTCTTACCTGCCACATGTGACACAATTGGACCAACACAATTCTGATTTTTTTTCTTCTAAATAGTGAATATCATTAATGGAAATAAAAGTTTAGAATAGGCCTGGGCATATGGGTATTCGGATTGAATTCGAATCGAGTCCTATCGGGTATAGGTTCTATCGGGTATAGAAATTTTATATCCATATAGATACCTGTAAGGTTTCGGGTCGGTACAGATTTGGAATTTTCGGGTATAGGTTCGGGTCGGGTCACAATTAATTGTACCCAAAAAATTCGGGTACTAGTTCGAGTACAGGTTATTATATTACTCTTTTTTATATAAACTTCAATATTTATATATAGTAATTTGATTTTCTTTCATTTTGCAAACATTTTTAAAAAATAAATTTTTTATTTTTATTTGTAAGAACCCTACTTAAGTCTCACCATTGGACAAATATTAAAAAAAAAAAACTAATTGAGTCTTGGAAATTAAATTAATATTAAATTTAGTATTAAATAATGAATTAAAAACCCTTAATGGTATCACCATTAATGATGCTTTAAATATATATCAAGAAAAGTTGAGGTGAAGTACGTTTTTCTTATGGTTTTCAAAAAAAAAAAAGTATTGTTTTTCTTATGATGTATTGTAGGTGACGTGTGTTTTTGTTAGATTTCGGATTTCGCTTGTTTCAATTTCGGATTTTGATCATTTTCAATTAGGTATGGCGCAATCTCTAGGGTTTCTTTGGTTGATCAACGGCTAGTCTCCGAATTTATTTTCAATAGTTGCCGGTTTTATATCTCTTCACAAAATTTATAACATATATTTCATATGGAAAAGAAAAGAAAAAAAATCATTGAACTGCCTAAGTTGTTGACAGGCAGAGCAGTGCCACTAAAGAAAAAAATAGAAACATTGGCTTAGGGCATCAAAAATTTTAGAAAAGCATAAGGGCATATTTTTTGTTAGATTCATTTAGTTAAACTCAAGTAATGGAATTATACAAACATAGGTTAAATGTTTAAGAATTTCTGATAATTAGAAATTTAGAATCAACAAAACATGGACCAACACCATAAAAATTATAGGCTTCTAATGGTTAAGTAACTAAAAAAAAGAAACAATTATTAATTGTTAAAGAGTTATATTAAATTAAACGTATTACATAAAAAATTCAGTAACATGTTTTTTTTCGAGTAAATCACATGAAAAGTTGAATGATTTAACTATTTATCCATAAAAAAAAATTTAGTTACCAACCTAATTGATATTGAAAGCTTGGTTAACAATTTTGTTGAAAAAAAGAAAATTATGTTTTATAATTAATAGTTTGTTTGGTAGTTTACTTCTTTATCGTTTTTAATTAATATGACAACAATATTTATTAGTGTATTATTATTTAAAAAAATTATACATTTTTTTTGTTTTATCGCTTATGGCATCCGTAAATGTTGGCACGGCTCAGGTATACATTTTGATTCTACTTTTGTAGCAGCCCAAATGCTAGCTGCCTTGTAATGGTCTTTTTCTGATATATAAGCATAGTAATCGTGTTTTCTTTCTATATAAGAAAAATATATCAGATAAAATAGAACGAATTCATTCGTTAAGTCTTCTGAGGTCACTCTAATAGGTCAGTGAGTGTATTTCTACAAACGTATTATAAATTGTTTGGAATAATCTACAAAATATAGGGAAAATGTCTAAACTAGTAAACTTAAAAGTAAGTATTTGTTAAACTGAACATTAGGTTTACTTTAATATTTGAATCGGATATGAAGGGAAGAAGGAAATAGTAGCAACAAGAAAGAGAAGATAGGTTGGGAAAAAAGGAAGAAAAAAAGAAAAGAATTTGCATGCCTAAGTGAGGGAAATTATGTGAAAATGAAACAACGTGTGACTTCTTTTTATGTTTCTATTATGTTGTTCCTCTCCTAAATTTGAAGCATGCCGGTGAGGAAAGTAAAGTTTCTAATTATATGGACCATTTATGCCCAATTTCATATTTATATTCTTTTACTATTAAAAGATTTAACCAAAGAAAAAAAAGGTATTGTAGTCGCTCAAATCATCATGCCTAAGAAAACAATCCAAGACATTTAACTTCTTGAAACCATATACAATGTTAGTATGAGTAGCTATAGATCACCACTGACCAGAACACTTAACTAGAAATTCCTCTGAAATTTACTTTCCTCTTGTACTCAGTTCACTACTCTTACGATTATTTTTATCTTAATCAATTATCTTTGTTCCTATAATACTTTTAAACCCATACAAAAATAATCCAAATAAAGTGTTTAGAGCATGCCCAATGCTAAGATACTTATTAGAAGAGTATCTTATCAAATATTATATTTAATATTTTTAACATAGTATAATTTATATAATTAAATTTAAGATATAAAAGAATTTGAACCAATAATTTAAAAACACTTGTTAAGTGAGTTTCTCAACAATTTTTTAGAGTTTCTCAAATAAGTACTCTCTTTGTTCTCTCTCTCAATTTTTCTTGTTTTTATTACTTGTTTAATATGAGAAACCCTCTAAGATACTTCCATCGGAAGTGTGTTTTCAAACATACGTTTTTGTGTGTGTGAGAGAGAGATTGAGAGAGAGAGTTAATGTAAAATGAAAGGAGGAGACAGAAAAGAAAAAAGAGCAATAGTTAAAAGAAGATATATAGGGATCAGTGCTTGACTGCAGATTCAGTTAGTACTGTCTTAACTGCCTCATCTTCTTCTCATTCTCCAATCCCAACAAGTCCCAATAATGCAATCGGTTTGCTTTATATGCTGAACCCAAAATATAAACAAAATTAACATGCATTCTAACTTTATAATCTTGCTACAAATTCATATTTATCTTTTATTTATGGCTATATCATATTCATATATTTTGTGTAAACGACTATATATACACATTACATATGCATATGTTGTTGTGGACATATGAACAAGCTAGGGTTTGGGATGCAATGAGATCATGTGTCTACTAGGCACTTCAAACATACATATATCTTATAAGAAATATAATAATCTCTCACTCAAAAAATTTTATATATATTTTTCCAAACATTATTCACCAATATTACGGAATTAGTACTCGAAATTGTACTAATATAGGGATATATGGGAATACCTCTTATAAGTTATAAATACACTCATATGTGACAATTACTAATCACTAAACCCACAATAACCAAACCATATAAATCTATATAGGATATGCCTTCCATGTAATGATCTGCCACAAGAATCCAAAATTCACCAACATATGAAGAGTCTAAAAATCAAGCTAGAATTACTCGCCATGATCGGTTTGCTTCAACGAGTTCGAGTTCGAGTTCGAGCTAAAGAGTTGAAGTTGACCACCACCGAGAAACGTAGGGTACCTCGGAAATATAGAACTCATACTTTCCGGCGCCGGCGAATTGAGATTATTATTAGAGAATGCAACCGTAACGTTATTACCAGATTGATCCAGTAATGACTGTTGGAGATGTCCGAGGCTGTAATGATAAGAGCTGCTGCTAAAGGAAGTAGGGAAACAAATCTTGCTACTTTGGATTGAATTCGAGAAATGATGGTTGATATCAAACCCATGATCAAGATTACTCCTTTGATCGAATTTTCCTTTCTCAAGATCCAAATTATCACCAGTTCTTGAAGAGCAACTTCCAAGATCGAAACTTTGGAAGATTCCCGGAAAACATTCTCCGGCACCGGTGAGATTAGGTGGGAAATGCAAAGGAGGAAGTAAATCGACGTCGTTTTTGGCAGCTTCTAATAGCCAATCAATGACTTTGCTAGGTTGACTCAGCCCTAATCGTTCTTGAAGGTCGTAAAGCTGAATAGCTGTCACTGCGGACAATCTTATCCTTCTGTCTCTAAGACCACGAACTGTGAACACTTTGCTGTGTCTGTCTTTGCCTCCGAATGCTCTCGAGACTCGTACGATTCTTGGATTTTGTCTCAACGAGTACAAAGAAGTCGTTTGATTATGATCTTTGTTGTCTTCTTGTTTTATTTCCATGTCCTCTCTTGAGTTCAATCTCATCTCCATTTTATTTTTATATATGTTATTAATCTGAAAACAAAAACAGCAGAAAAAAATCAATATTGAGATTTATGTTAGGAAGTGTAATCACATGAAATGAAAGCAAATTCAATATAGGAAAAAAAACGAAAACCAATTAAGATCAAGAACGTTTGAGAAAAAAGCTTTTGGCAAATTATTCGATATTATGTAACAAAGGACATAGATACAATTGAACCAATTCAGAGATCTGAGTATTCAAAACAGGAATTAATGATAACTAAATTATTGCAAAAAAAAAATGATGATATATAGACACCTTACACCGAAAAAGAAAAACTGGTAAGCTTGAATTTAGCTCGAATCGAGTGAATTCTTCGTCAAATAAGTTAAAGAAAATTAGGATTGGAACTTAGATGATGTATAATTGGAAGCTACTTCTCTCGTTTACAACGAAACTAATTAAGAGTGTATAATATATGATATATTGAGGCTGAGCAAGAAATGGAATATATATATATACTCCAATCCCTAGGGTTTTATAGACAAAGAAAAAGAAAGGAGCAACTCATGTAGTGTATATAGACAAAGATGCCATGGTTTTTTCACTTATACTAATAACATATGGTAAAGAAAAATATATTGACAATATATATATATATATATATATATATATATATATATATATATGGACATGCAGTTTTCGTGGTTATTTGTATTAGTATTGTTGTGGTGTTATCATTCGGATTCAAAGTAATATTTTCTAAAGTTTTAATTACTTCAAAGCGGAAAATCTCTTTGGTAACTTATAAGTTTTAGTTATTGCAATGGATATATGTAGTGTAAATATTGAGACTCTAAACTTGTAGAAATTAGGGTTTCCTTTTGATTATCTTCCCGAGATGATATTCCAATAACGTTCTATAATATGATATATATGCTTGTATATGTACAATATTATAGCAAGCATTTAGATTGACAGCTAGAATGGTTGGTCTTAGATAGAGGAGGGACCAAATTAAAGAGTATATGTTTTTGTTAAAAGCATCTTATATATGTGTGTGTGTACTTAGATACACAAAGAAATTCATGGACCACTATGTGCATGGTAGCGAGAATTTTAGCTAATTCTTTCTAGCATTCTTTTTTAATATACACTATCAGTCTAGCTATCACAATATCAAGTTTCACATAGCAAAAAGACAATTCTAATTTCACAAGAGTTGCTGTGAATATACTTTTCAGAACAATGACGACAGGCTTATTTATCAATGACTGAACAATGACGATAGGCTTGTGAATCAGTGAATGAGCTAATTTATAAATATCAAAGAAAAGTAGAGTTCCGTGTGACTGAAAGTTCTTATTTTCAAAAAAATTATTTTGATTTTAGTTGATGGTTTGAAATGAAATCATAATTTGCTTTCCTATACCAAACGCTTTAACTCAATTATAATTGTGATTACTGTATAAATAAATACTAACGGGTGATATTAATGGCAGGCAGCGGTGAAGAGTCTGACTGATTCAGACATAACAGATTCGGTTGCGGTTGCGGGAGATTGCAGAAGCGGGCGGTAGCGGTTTCAAGCGTTATTGAACGATTTATACGACTGGCGCAGCGGTTGAAAACTGGTGCGTTTGCGGAATGTTTATGACTGGTTGACAACGGGTGGAGTAGCGGTTAAACATTAAATTAATAATATAAACACATTATATAGTTATAAAAAATCAAAAACCATATTAAATATAAAAATCATTGATTCAATATAATTAGTAATAGAATACCATGAATATATTTCTTATGTTCCATTTTAAAAATTTTAATTTAGACGAAAGTTATTATTGTGACCAGAAAAAAGATAAAAATTATGATTTTCATGATTTTTTTTTAGAGAGATTAATGTGATTTTGAACATTTTACCTTGTTGGATTTATTAATCAGTGATCAAGAACATTTTATCGAAAAAATTATGATTTGAAAATTTTATAAATATAAAATTATGATCGGTTATTAAGTTTTAATTAGAAATTTTCAAATTGTTGATATATTTCGTAACTATAGTTACTAAAATATCAGTTTTTAATTTATTATATTTATTTTGATTTTTAAGTAAATTTTCTTTTTTTTTATAAAAAAAAAATCAATTTTTTATTTTTGTAATTATCAAACCGCAACCACCCGCAACCGCAAACGCTCGAAGTAAGCAGCTTTTGGATTTGAGAGGTTTGGAGCGATACGAAACGGTATAAGACGTTTCCCATGTTGTCAAATGCCAACAACCGCTATCGTCCGTAACCGCAGCGTTTGCGGGTGAACCAATCAATCTAAGAGAAATTAAAATTGGACCGCGAATGAACGCTTACAAACCGAACTGTAAAAATTATTACTGACTTTTCTTCACTAATTGCATTCACTAATCAAAGACCACGACCCATTTCAACAAACCGCTAAAAAAAACTTCTTGGACCATAACCACATTGTGTGCAAACGGACACCGAGTACGGTTGAAACGCTCATGTCCATTTATAGACCTAAAATTTTTGGAGTGTGTATGTGGGATGCATATCACAAAGACACACACACACATTTTGGACCCCAAAATCCACAAAAAAAAAAAAAACAGTCTCTTTTTCTTTAATCTTGAGCCGTCGTTCTCTGTCTGTACGGCAATAAATGCAATAAGGCTCATGCCAAGAGAGAGAGAGAGAGATAGTGACATTTCCTTGCGAGAGATAGAAGCAAAAGAGGTGAAAGAAACAGTAGTTTGGAGTAACCACACACACATACATGCATCAATGGAGACATAGAGTTTAATGGCATAATGGTTTTCACAGTTTCTGCTTCTTCTGCTTCTCTAACTGATGCAGAAAAAAGGGTCCCCCAAGAACAGAGACTACTACCTGTTTCTCTCTCTCGGTGTTACATTAGTAACCATTGCTAATTCAAAGCAGACTTGAAACAATCACGGGCTCGTCATTAGAACAGTATATATATTGTTATAAGCGTAAACATTGGGAATATGACTGAACAACAATCTGGTTCTTATGGAGGAAAATGAAATATTTTGTAGTTCATTAAAGCTACTAGAAACCTTATTAGATAAAAGCAAGCCACGTAGAGAAATTTCACCCGCAATCCTTCGCTCGTTGGTAGATTTCAGGAGAAAGACAGAGACAAGAAAAAACCTACAAAACAAGGAAAAAGTATTCAGTCTGGATAAATGGAAACTCAAATAATAGTAGTCATTTCTTGGAGATGGAGATTATATTGCGTTTAGGTAGTAAAGTGGATACAAGGTGATACCAAACAGCTAAAGCACAAACGGAAACATTCTAATTGGTCAGAACTCAGCAGCTAGTTAAAACTACTCAACAGGTTACTCAAATTCTAATATGAAAATTGTGAGGAAGCAGAAAGGGAGTATGATTGTCTAACTTCCCTTTACCGGATACCGCTACGAAAATATTCCAGTAACCATCTGCACTGTCACAACTAAACTAATCGAGCATCACGAAGTTCATCTAGTCAAGACCAAAATTACAACTCATACTCTCAGGAAAACTACAACAGCAGGGAGGAGTAGACAAAAAAACCCAAACCAACCATAAACTTAAGGACACAATGCACGATAACAACAAAAACCATCATATCTACCTCTACATCTATTCCAGCTAGTTGCAGAGGACAAGAAGTCCAAACACTTCTTCGCAGATGTCATCATGTTCTTTCTCCACCCAAGAGATCTAATTTTCAACTGCTCAATCAAGATGTTTGAAGTCCAATTTCACAGAGTTTAAAAAGTACCATAACGACCGGAAAAAGCTTACTATACCCCCGAGTTTTTTATAGTTCTAATTAGAATTTTGGCATAATCGAAATGATGTAATGATGGTTCAGTCTTGACTCTCGATCTTACGGCTCAGTTAAGATACTAAACCCAGCAACCAAATATAGCACCTAGCTGTTGAACACCAAAACCTTCCTTACACAGACCATTTTCGATAAGCTAACACCCAAAAATCAAAGGAAATGGACTCGTCCACTAACTTATGGCCACAATTTTTCACTCCGTCATTTTAAAATCGAAAAGTCATACAGCCACTGGAATGAACTTAGTAAGAAAGTGTACGACTTCAGAAATAAACCATGAAGCCAATGCTGCACTTAACCGTGATGACACAAGCTAATTCTTGGGAAAACAATAAACCCATCCACCTTACACAAATCAACATTCATTTGCCAATTAAGAAGCTTCAACCAAAACTATCTATATAATCTAAAATTCCCCAACAAATACTTATCTTCTCAGGCTTAAAATTAGATACGAGCCCTAATTGAAGTCAAAATCCCAATGCCATCAAGAAACCAGATCCAAATACCCACAAGTTCCAGTCCTAGACCATAAATTACATTATATCCAGCTCATTCTCCAGAAATCAAATGAATCCGAACAATAAAAACCTCAAATTTGATCATCTAATCGACCCTAGCAATCAAGCAAATCTCATACCAACCAGAAAATCGAATCCCTCACCTGTTTATCACTCGTAGCCACCGCCACGCGCGTTCATATCCTCCTCGACCGTGGTTGTCAAGTAAACCCTAGGAAAGTCCGAAACGTCGAACGTCTTCTTCTCATTCATCATCTGAACAACGTCGTCCTTCTTCAACACATAACGCCGGATCGGCGGGCGGTTTCTGCGCTGGTCTCTACCATGGTATACGATGTTGTACACCGTCTCGGGATCCGAGGACGGTATGATCGCGTCCTGATCAATCGTAGCTGGGCATCGGATACGATACTCCGTCGCCTTTGGAACAGCTTCCAGGTACTCTGGGTGAGCGCAAGGTCCGGTGATCTCCCATGGCTTCTTGATGTACTTCCTAAGGTTTTGCACAAGCGAGGAAGTCGCCGTCGCCACTGATTTCGCCATTGATGAGAGAGCTTCGCTTGGATTTGGGCAAAGGAAGGGGAAATGAAATTGAGATTATAAAACCGGTATGATTGGTTCGGATTTTGAAATACTGAATTGGTTATAACACTAAACCGATATTTAACCTCCCAGATTAACGTTGGTTCAGACTTCAGACTGAACAAACACAAAAGCGAGAGTTCGTGGGCCTTGAAGCGGGCTTTATCATTTTAATATTCTTAGCTAATGATTGAAAATAAGCCCAAAACATGATTACAAGATGATGAAAAATATAATTTTTTTTTTTTTTGTTGTCAAACGATCATGAAAAATATTTATAACACCAAATACACAACAATTATAACACGAACCATTAGATGTTTAGGGACTATGCAGGAGACTACAATGTAACAAAATCTCTTCTTAGTTTTTTCCTCTTTTTCCTAAATTGTTACATTGTAAATTGTGCAACTTGAAAACAAATGTTTCTTCGGTATTACCTGGAGAAGAATATGGAAGCTAGAGCCAAGGAGCTGGAGAGAGAAGCAGAATTGGAGGAAAAAGCTCCAAAAATGAAAGCAAAAGCAAAGATGTCAAATGCAGAGAGAGAAGAAAGGAAGAAGCAAAAGATGAAAGCGTTTCAAGCTTCCAAACAAATGTAATAGTCCATTAAAAATGCCAAGAGATGGAATTAAAGCTTCAAAGCAATGAAAGACGCAAGTTTTTTTGGTGTATTTAATTAGTGTTTATCAGTTACTCGATTTAGTATATATATTGAAACTATCCATTGTAAATTTATATAGAGATGATTTATTTAACATGAACCTTTTTCCTTTCTTTCTTTTTTGTAAAATTTCTTGTTTTTACTTACCTAACTTATAATGAAGAAACTTTTCCTTTTCCTAAACGGATTCCCGCGTCAAAGAACTTAAAAAAAAAAACCAAGTTTTCCTCGTTCTCTGTCTCTCAAACACAATAGAACCTTAGGCTTGACGAAGATGTCGTTGGAGCAATCATGCAGAAAGAAGACGAAAGAGACGTCTCTGCCTCCGTCGTGTGGTTTATCGTGTTTGCCAGATGAGATGGCTCTAGACTGCTTTGCCCGCGTGTCAAGATTAGACCACGCAACCTTATCTACGGTCTCAAAGATCTACCGTTCACTGGTGGTTTCCGCTGAGTTCTACGAGACGCGATCTAGAATGGGTTGCAAGGAGGAGTGCGTGTATGTATACCTAGACACTCCTAGTCATCCAAACCCGTGGTGGTTCATCCTCCGGCAGGGAAAAGGAGAGTCTTTTGCGGATAATCGGCTGATCCAGATCCCTTCGTTCCCAACTCCAGAAGCAGCCTCCTTTGTTTCCCTAGGTTGGGGGAATTGGTGGAATGGTAGACTATGAGAAAACGTCGCGTGTCTCGTTCCTGGATTGTCGGACTCACACTTGGAGCTACGTCCCTCCAATGAGAGTTGCTCGGGCT
This sequence comes from Arabis hirsuta, assembly GCA_964056655.1. Lineage (NCBI taxonomy): Eukaryota > Viridiplantae > Streptophyta > Magnoliopsida > Brassicales > Brassicaceae > Arabis > Arabis hirsuta. The sequence goes on along the minus strand of OZ053302.1, from coordinate 4,736,762 downwards.
TTCGCCAAGGTGGGGGTCTTAGACGGTAAGATATATGTGTTTGGAGGCTGCCGTGGCGAGGACGATGAGGATCCATCAAAATGGGCAGAGGTGTTCGACCCAAAGACCCAAACTTGGAGAAGAGTGGTTATCTCTGATCCAGTGATGAACGATGCGATGGAGGAGGTTCGCCGCATGGCATCGGTGGATAGATGGTACTACTGCTTTTCGAGGGAAGAAAGAATGTGGAATGATTTAATTTCTTGTAAGGTAGATAGATGTTTGTTTATACTGTTGTGATGACTACGGGAGAATCATGTGGTGTGAGCCTTGGAGGAAGGTGAGGAAAGGAGTGATGAAGTGGAAGAAGGTGTATGGTTTGGAGCATCTGGAAAGCTTTTTCCACGTTAATTCGAGATTGAACAAATTCGGTGGCCAGAAGGCGGATGTGTGGCAATGCCATATGCTCAATCATGGTTACAAAAACGGCCTCCAAGGCTTAGTTCAGGGGGCGAGACTCAGCATCTCCGGAGGCAACCTTGTCATCTTCTGGGACCGGCTAGTTGGGGATGATGATATCAAGAGATTAGAGATTTTGTGTGCAGAGATTTCCTTGGAGAAGCGCAAAGATGGTAAAATTTGGGGTAACGTCCGGTACTGTCTTCTCTGATAACCCTCTCCCCGCCGATCAACCTCTCGATAGAGCAGTCTCTTTCAGGTCTTATACTCTCTTTCGGTCAGTGTTTGAAACACTCTCTCTACTTTTATCTAAAAAGTTCTATTTGTTCGGCTCCTGTCAATGTTTCTATTGTTTCATTCAACACTAATGCTTATTTAAAATCTTCATTACAAGTTCAGTTCGAAACATCATTTGCCCCGTATTATGCCGCTGCTCTTTTTCTCTATTTTGTTTTGCACTAGGGAGCAAAGAGATTGCTTCTCTTGTTTCCATCGTCACATGTCTTCTTCCTTACTGCTTAAACCTCTTGTCTGAAAATATACAACTTCCATCTCCTTGGCATTTTTGCTGGACGTACTCTGACTTCTGTCACTGTTAAGAATCTTGAATTTGGTTTTGAGGATAAGGTGAGAATATGATAGAATTAGAAAAATGTTGTTTGGTACTCCCTTTATTACTTGTGTGTGGCCTTTTGATTTGTGTATGATGCAAGCAGATGTTATTTAACAAGGCAAATCTAGCTGTAGAAAGAGGAGGGAAAATCGCGATTATTGGTCCAAACCGGTGCGGTAAAAGTACATTATTTTTTGTTTTTGGAAGAATGTTAAATTTATTCAAGCCAAAAAACCACTTGTGTACAATGATGATTACGAAGTTTTTAGAGTGGTATTACATTGATTTAAAATTTGAAATCAATCCGAATTAAGTCTAGTTCCAAACCAAACGAGAAGACCGTTTTTGTATCTTTTTCCTCCATTTTGTCGAAGAGTTCTTAGCCTATTTCGGATCATCTTATCAACCATTTTCTCAAGTTGCCGAGTTGTGAATGGGGTTTCTCCGTGTCGTCTTCCATTTCTCTCTTTCCATAGATGATAGATAGTTGCCTGGAAGGTATATGTGAGGATGAACATCCGAATGAAGTCGAGATTGTTACCTCGGATCGTGTCCATGATTGCATTCCAATCTGTTGAGAATTGGTTATGCAATATATTCGATGTTAGGCTCCTCCAAACAGTTGTGGAAAACCTACATTTGAAGAATAAATGATCCCGAGTTTCCTCGGCTTGATTGCACAACACACATTCACTTCCTCCCGCCCATTGTTTCATTCGATCTCCGGTTGTTAATTTGTTTTGCGCTGCAAGCCAAGCCAGAAACGAGTACTTTGGTGTTGCGTGGTTAAACCACACACCATTGTACCAATCTTTGGTTGTGCTTGGGATACGCATTTGCTCCCATGTTGTTTTCGAGTTGAATTTGTCCTTGTAATTTCGATCTCCCCATTTCCAAATTGCTTTGTCCTCCGCCTCGCTTCTTCTTGATTTTACGTTCTCTATCTCGTCCTCTATTTTGTTGAGGAATTCTTGCCGATGCCTACGCCTTTGATGTGTTAGCATAACCTCCTCCAAAGTCGATTGGGATCGTATCCCCATATCAATTGCTCCACGCGGACCTACAACATTTCTGATATTTCCCAAGGAGGACCAAACATCATACCAAAAGTAAGTTTTTCTTCCGTTTCCTACCTTGACCTTATGAAAAATTTGAGCAATGTTCTTGTATTTAATCATTTTCCGCCATATCCATGAGCCTAATGTTGTCGTATCGTTGATTGACCAGAAGCTGCAATTCCGAAGGAGCATATTCTTGACCCACTCAACCCATAAGGAGTTGTTGTTTCCAACGATTCCCCAAATCAGCTTCACACAACATACGTCATTTGTCTCCTTTAGCGATTGCAATCCTAAACCTCCTTCCTTCTTTGGTTTGCAGATATCTTGCCACGCCACCTTCGATTTCCTTGGATTTAGAGTAGGCCCTGACCATAGAAATGCTGAGCATAAACCCTCAATTTCCTTGATGCATTTTCTTGGAAGACGGAAAGCTTGGAACCAGAAGTTAATAATCCTTTGATCACCGATTGGAGCAGTTGTAATCGCCCAGCGTATGAGAGATGTCGCGCTGTCCAGGAACTCAATCATATTCTAATTTGATCAATCAACCTCTCATAATCAAGAGGAGTCATTCGTTTGGAAAGTAGTGGCAACCCGAGATATTTCACCGGAAGAACTCCCTTAGCTACCGCGAGTAGCTCACACAATTCGTCTTGTCTCTCGTCATTCATTCCTCCAAAAAAAACCAAAGATTTTTGTGCACTAATCTTTAGACCTGAGAGTGAAGCAAATTCCTCAAAAATCTTCATTATCACTTCAAGAGTTCTCTGCGCACCATCAAGAAAAACCATTAGATCATCCGCAAAACATATATGTGTAATTTGAATGTTCTTGCACTTAGGATGATATCCAATTCTTCTTTCTAATCCCGCCTTATTTATCAACATTGAGAGCACATTCATGCAGATGACGAACATATACGGTGATAAAGAACACCCTTGTCTTAACCCCCTTTTACTTCCAAAATATCCAGCAAGTTCTCCATTTACCTGAACAGAGAAAGACGCCGAGGTAATACACAATTTTATCCAATGGATAAATCTCTCAGGAAAATTTAAAGCCGAAAGCGTGTTTAGTATAAATCCCCATTGGACCGAATCAAATGCTTTGGAGATATCAATTTTCAATGCACATCTTGGAGAGATCCCGTCTTTATGGTAGTCTTTTACGATCTCTGTTGCAAGCAATACGTTTTCCATGAGAAGGCGGTTTTTGACAAATGCGGATTGATTCCCAGTTATGAATTCCGGAAGTAGGGGCTTGAGTCTATTCGCAATGATCTTGGAGACAACTTTGTAGATGACGTTGCAGCATGAGATTGGTCGGTAGTCCTTCATTTCTTTCACGTCACTTTTCTTTGGGATCAATGCTAATATCGTTGAGTTCACCCCTTTTGGGAGAAAACCTTTGATAAAAAAGGATTTTATGGCCATCAAGAAATCATTACCAACAACAGCCCATGATGATTTGAAAAACTCACATGTAAATCCATCCGGTCCTGGAGACTTGTCATTTGGCATTGAGAATAAGACCGTTCGAATTTCCTCCTCCGTTACCTCACGGGTTAATGAACTGCGATCCTCCTCTGTGCATCTGTAGGGGATTAAATTTTGTATATCTTCCACTTTCATTCCTTTGTATTCATCTGGTTGGTGATTGAGGAAACGTTCAAAGAAATCTGCTGCCTCCTTCTTTATGTCCTCCTCTTTACTCAAAATAGCTCCACTTTCACTTCTCAATTCTCAGATTGAATTTCGCATGTTTTTTATCTTCACCGACTTATGGAAATACGTGTTATTCTTGTCCCCCACCTTGAGCCAATGCAGTTTAGATTTCTGTTTGAGATATCCTTCTTCCAAAGTTGAAAGGTGCTGCCACTTTGCCAAAGCATTTGTCTCGGCTTCCATCTTTGAATTTGTAGGGTTAGTCAACGTATCTGATTGCTTGAGGCACAAGTCTTCATATGCTTCTTTTGTGCGTTTTGAAAGGTTTCCCAATTTGTTTTTGCCTAGCTCCCGAATCACCGGCTTTATCGATTTGAGTTTCTTTGAAAGCCGATACATTGCTGATGTTGAAACGAAGAGTGGCTCCGTTTGATTCCAAAAATCTACAATTGTATCATGAAATTGAGGAAGCGTTGTCAACACGTTAACAAATTTAAATGGCTTCTTTTTATCCATCTGACGAGTATCAATATAGAAACGAGCTCGTAGATGGTCAGAACATCCTCCCGACTCGAAGACAGAGTAAGAGTGCGGGTAGTCATCAATCCATTTTTCATTAACCATCATACGATCAAGCTTTTTACAAATAACCCCCTCCGGTTGTTTGTTACTCCAAGTGAATTGTGGGCCTTGGTATCCCAAGTCCATCAAAGAGCAGTAAGATACCACTTCGCGAAACTCTAGCATAGCTGAAGAGGGCGCAGAAGCAATGTAATTTGAGTGCTCGTCACCTTGAAGTATTTCATTAAAGTCCCCACCTATCATCCATTTCTTATTTCGAAAAAGAGGAGAGTCTTTATGATCACGTAAATCCTCCCATAATCTCTTTCGCTCCTGTTGTGAATTCGAAGCATAAACAAAGGTGCAGAAGAGTTCCTCCGTTTGTCCGTCAATCATAACCATAACCGTGATCATTTGGTCGGTTTTATAAACCGGTGTAACTCGCATCCCCTCATTCCAGACGACCCATATACGTCCCAAGCGGTGATGCTCATAATTTGATAGGAAAGACCATCCATGGAAGACCGAGTCTACTATCTTTTGAGCTTTTCCTTCCTTAACACGAGTTTCCAATAGGCTCCCAAACTGAAAGTTGCCTTGCTTTACCCATTGTCCCACAATTGGATGCTTTGAAATTTTGTTGAAACCACGTACATTCCAAAAAAAACTCGACATCTAGCATTTCTTTCTCGATGCCCTAGTTGTTTGAGATTGTTTTAAAGGTTCCGGTCGGGGTTTCCCATCCGTAAGTATTTTGTGAGCGGACTTTGATCCCCTTGGAAGAGAAGAACGATTGACCGAGTCTTCCCACACCCCACATGTTGGTGGTAGTGAAATCATCTTTGGCGATAACTCCCCAGTTTCGGGTTCTGTAACTGGTTCATCACCAGTCTCTGTCTCCCTGATTGCACCATCTTCAACAACTGCAACATTCTCCTCTACAGCTCCCTCTCTGTCCATTACTCCATGATTTTGTTCCTCCGATTTCGCCATATCCTCATCCTGATTTTCCTCCTCCTCCAGAACAGAAAAACGCGAAGGGCTTAGCATAAGTGGCGTACTGATATCCTTCTCTTTCGGCCTCCCCGCTTTGTTGGGACTAATTTCTATCCAAGATTTCTCTTGAATAATCTTTGTGTCATTGACAGGCACTACTTTTATTCCCTCCGCAGCATTGGGAATTTCAGTTTGAACCAATTCAACAACTCCGCAGGTCGGTTGTGAAGAATCCTCACTTGATCCCTCCTTCCCACTGTTACGGAACAGAGCTTGTGGCAGGTGGTGAATCACCTCCAACTTCTCTAACATTGTCTCTGTCAATGGCTGCAAAACTTGTTCCACTTGTTCCACACTTGCCAATTCTTCTGCCATTCGGACTATTTCTGGTTCATCCATCTGTTCAGCCACTGGTTCTTGTGTTATCGTTTCGCGACGCTTGAGAATAGACACATTTGTTGGAGGGGCCTTACAACCCTCAGCAAAGTGTCCCCATTTTCCACAAATTGTGCACCTAGGAGGTAGCCACGGGTAAGAGTAAGTCACCATAGTTTCTTTCCCATTTCGCATTCGAAATTTGAATTCCTTGGGGAGCTCCTTCATCATATCCGCCTCGACAAACACCTTCCCTTCATCGAATCGCTTACAAGTTTCTGTGTCAGGATGCAATCTCTTTGGAGTACCCACGTGACTCGCCAAGAATCCTAGTCCTTTCCACGAGAGCATGTTTTGTGGAACATTCTTAATGGTGACCCAAAGTGGCATTGTGGTGATCGTTGGTTGAGTTTCTTCAAGTATCGGTGTCCACTTTGAGACTAGCATTGGAACATCGGCTATGTTCCACATCCCACGCCTTAGGACTCGCGATCTCACTGCTTCCTCTCGGATACGGAACTTGACCATTTTGTCACTCACTACGAAACAATCAATCTTCACCGACTTGTCTCCCAACGGCCAAATTTTGTTTACAATCATATGTATCTTTGCCACGTGGGGGGCTGTGGAGATGAATTGACCGACGAGAAGGTCATTCCAGAGAGGAGCGTCGTCGAGCACTTCGTCCGGAACATCGATTACACCATCAACCGATGAAGTGGCAAAGGTGTGCTTGGTGAGGCTTGGCTTGTTGGAAACAATCCGAGCCCAAGAAGTCTTTTGAGCATCTGGTTTTTGAAGAACAGAGACAAGTTCGTTTCCCCTTGAGGTCTGCCTTCCAGCCTCCATAGATAAAGCTAAAGTGGCACTTGACGTCAACGTAGGTTCTTCACTCCGGGAGTTATTTTCCGCAGCGGAGGGAGGTACGATTGTTTCCGAGATTTGTTGGTCGAGTTGGTGATGATGAGCATCTGCTGCTCCTCTGTTTTCTGAAGTCACCGGCGCAAAAAGCAGTGGTGGATCCAGGGAAAGCGACGGAGGAGACTCCACCATTTTCCAATCAAGTCCGACAATATACTGTTCAACCTTTTCGCACTCAAAATCGTCTCAATTATCGCCTTACTTTTTACCTGCTCCACTCAAAAGTCTCTTAAAAAGTAAAAGTACATTATTGAAACTCCTTTATGGGTTTGGAGAAGCCTATGAGAGGTGAAGTGATTCTTGGGTAACGCAATGTATTGCCAAACTGCTTTGAGCAGAATCAGGTTTGTTCTGTTGTGATCAAAGGGATTATTAGAGGAATCATCATATTACGGTTTTTACTCACTTGTTGGCTTTAGGCAAAGGCTCAATATATGGATAAAACTGTGATTGAGACAGTTGTTGAAGCTGCTGTAGATTGGAGAATTGATGATATAAAAGGTCTTGTTGGTCGCTGTAACTTCAAAGCCTGATATGCTCGATAGAAAGGTCGCTCTTTTGAGTGGCGGTGAGAAGGTATTGATGTAATGCTTATTCCATTCCCAATAATACTTGTATCGTCTCTTTGGTGTTTTCATTGCCATTATTTCTTGCGGTCTTTAGGCACGTCTTGCTTTCTGCAAATTCATGGTGAAACCATCCACTCTTTTCGTGTTGGACGAACCCACCAATCACTTAGACATACCTTCAAAAGAAATGCTCGAGGTTCCTAATCAATACTCTTTCTCTTTTCTGTTTGGCCAAACTGTTGTTGAAAGGTTGAGCAAGTTCTGATTCTTCGATTTCATCTTTCATCAGGAGGCAATAAACTAGTACAGAGGCACGGTGATCGCAGTCTCACACGATGGATAATTCATTTAACAAATCGTAAACAGAGGTTATCGAAGTCAGAGACATTTCCATGGGTGTTTTTGGTTAATCGAGAATCTCATTTTCGAGTACCCACTTCTAATTCCATGCAATTTGGATACAGTATGATTAGTTTTCATTGATAGCCTAAGAACATCATTAAGGGTGAACTTATTGAAACGCAATCTCTTGGATTCTGTATATGAAACCCTTTACATAGAAATAGTGAAATGAGTTGAAACAGCTGCTTAAGATCAAATACATGAGAATTCCATTATATCTTAAGTTCATAAAAAGTCTCTCTTGCTAGGTCGTAATTCATAAGTACGTAACTTCGATACAAAAACCGACCGGTTTATCAAAAACCAAAACAGAGCTTAATCAGATTTCTGCAAATTGGAGACAAAACCAGAAGCAGCAAAAGCAGCAGAGCCACCAAGAACAGAGACAATAGCCACCACGAGCTGAACCACCACTTCCCACGAGTAATCTTCAGGAACAAAGTAAACAAAAACCGGTCCAAGAAGGAGTAAACCGAGGCTCAAAGTGAACAGCGTTCCAGGCGTTTCTGGGTTTGTAGCGGCAGACAAAACGCCGAAGTCCTCTGCTTTAGTAAGCAATCCAAGACGCTCGATGGTCGATAGAGAGAAACCTGATTTCTCTGCTAAAGACAAAAGTCCAGCTTTTTCGGCTTTTGTCAAAAGCTTGAGCTGCTCAACTCTTGTCAGTAGCTTAACCGGAGGAATCGCAGTGCTCTGTGAACACATTAACTTGTAATTAGATTTTCAGACATGTAAGAAAAAAGATGAAAAGCAAATCTCAGTTTGTGTTTTCACCTTCTTTGAGGTTACTGTTCTTGTTGCAGAAGACGAAGGCTTCTTGTTCGCCATGGAATGAACTGTTAAAGAATAACAGATTGATTTAGCCGCCATTTCGTAATTCTCTCAGTTTCTCTGGTTTTGTCGAAGCTTTTTCTTCAATGGAGGAACCGGAACCACCAGAGCTTGTAGATCACGAGTATTTAGATTGCTAAGATTGTGTTGCACACGTGTCGGTCAGTGGTTGGTTAGCTATACTTCGGGTTTTGTTTGGTTCAAATCAAACCAAATCACTCAATTGCCAAAAGGAGTAAAGGTTAGTTTCGTAATTTAGTAAACCCTAAACCCTTAAAGAGTCAAATCTAACCGACTAATTTCCCGATTCCCAAATCGACATTAAAAGCCCTAGCTTCTTCTTTTTTTTTGTAGACGATCAAAGTTTCGATTTTTAGCACGCAACGATGGTGAACAGTGTTGTATCTATCGAAAAGCTTAAAGCTTTATGGCATTCTGAGTTTCACGACGAACAAAAATGGGCCACTAACATGGTAACTCTCTCTTACTCTTGAGCTCTGATTCGTTTGATTCCCAAATTGATTCTTTCGTTTGTTTACCGATGCTGTATTGAATTTTCTGGATATTGCACAGATATTGAATATGAGTTTAGTGCTTTCTCTGCTTGGTTTTATCCCGAATTGATTCAATTAGAGCGTTGAATTTGATTCCTTTGTATGTTTGAATAAGCCAAATCAGGACTTGTTACGGAATTTAGATGTTTCAGGCAATTCTCAGTTTTAGGTTAGTAATTGTTTGAATTCGAATTTGGGAATGTTAGGCCTCTTCAGAGAATTAGTGATTATCAATCACAAGTTCATGCCTTGAAGTCTTTGTGATGCTTGACTACTTTGTTTACATAATCTGATCGATTCCTACCATCGAAATATGTCTCATTCTCACACGGTTACTTATGTTATATTAGAATCAACAGATTTCGATGGTAAGAATCAATCACAAGCCCAAGCCTAGAAGTAGTTTTGGTTATTGTTTCTTGTGATGCTTTGTCTCTGTTGTCTACTTACCATCAAAAGCTGTCTCATTCTCACATTAATACTTTTGTTTCTGTTTTGTCTCTCTTGATGCAGAAACTTCTGAGAGCACTCGGAGTGTTTGCAGGAGGAGTCTTCCTCATGCGTAACTATGGTGATCTCATGGCTGTCTGAAGAAAATCTTGTCAAAAGAATGGAGAAACCTTCTCTCTTAGTTTTCAGTTTCTCCTCAATTGTTTGTATTTCTTCAGTGTCTCTTCTCTGAGTTCTCTCTTTAGAATTGGTGTGTTAGTTTGTGGTTTTTACACAATGTGATAAAATTATCTCAAACCAAGATTTGTTTCTGGTTTTCCAGTGTCTGGGATTTTATAATATATATGCAAAAAAATTTGCTTTTTATTCACTATCATTCAGGCTCTAAATTGTATTTTCTTCTTATCACCCCCCACCAAGCTTATAATAATAACTGCTTTTATGATAAGTTCATTCACATAAAATTAAAATGTAACTAAAACTCTATCAAACCAGGATTCACAAAGTAAATAGAATATTCTTTCAGTCGTTGGTAACTTGATAAGCTTGCAGACCAAAGAAGAGTTTAATCTAGTAGCATATTATCAGTTATTCCTATCTCTTTTCTTGTTGTTAAATGTTTTAATGCAACTTTCGGTGGAATATTCTCATACTTTTGTTACGTCCGTTTTATTCTGGTAAAATCTTTTATTTGTTCTTTTAGATAACCTAGAATCCATCTATATAAATGCATAGTATGGTCGTTGTTTTGAGAGATAGTTCTGATAGTATTTGGAGTAATTCTCAAGCGCAAATTCAATCATCATGGGCTTCAAGTGTAAGTCTTTAATCTCCGTCATGATGATCTTTGTTCTTCTCTTTTTAGCTAGATTGAATTGTTTCTATGTCTTTGTTTAAGCAATCTTTTTTAATCTCTTTGCAGATTTTCTACCATTGCTTTTACTGTCATTGTTGGTTGCTGATAGTGCTTCAAGGCCATTGTATCCTCTTCCAAGTGTAGCAAAATATGGAACCAAGAAACCTCTTCAGACTTCTCGTCCTTTCAACGTTGCACACAGAGGAGCAAATGGAGAATTCCCTGAAGAAACTGCTCCTGCTTATTTGGTTTTTTGATCTATCTATAACTAAAGTTTCTACCTTTACCACTATATTGCCCAGTTTTGTTAAGATTTATGTATCCTGAATTTTCTTGTTTTTATTGCAGAGGGCTATTGAGGAAGGTGCAGATTTCATTGAATCAGATATTTTAGCATCGAAAGACGGTGTTCTTATATGTCATCACGATGTTAATCTCGATGATACTACCGATGTTGCGGACCATAAGGAGTTTGTAGACCGTAAGAGAACCTATGAAGTCCAAGGAGTGAACATGACTGGCTTTTTCACTGGTAAACTCTTAACAACACTACAAACACACACAAAATAACATTTGTTTGGTATAACTTATAACTCATATTTTAACAATGAGATTGAAAATTCCACGAACAGTTGATTTCACACTCGAAGAGCTGAAAACACTCGGGGCTAAGCAGAGGTATCCTTTCAGGGATCAACAGTACAATGGTAATATGTTTTTCTATTTTCATATACTTTGCCATCTACTGATTTGCAATGAATTCTAAACGAAAGTTTTGGTATTTATCAGGTAAATTCCCGATTATTACTTTCGACGAGTATATTGCGATAGCACTGGATGCGCCAAGAGTTGTTGGGATATATCCAGAGATCAAGAACCCGGTCTTCATCAATCAGCAAGTAAGCAAACCATAATCTAATTCCAAAAACTTTTAAAACCAAATCAAAACTTTAACTTTTCCTTAATTGATGTGAACAAATGCAGAGTTTGTTAAATTGTTTTAATGGAAACTTGTGCAGGTGAAATGGGCGGATGGCAAAAAGTTTGAGGATAAATTTGTGGCAACATTGAAGAAATATGGATACAAAGGCACATATATGTCTGAAGATTGGTTAAAACAGCCAATATTTATTCAGTCTTTTGCAGCAACTTCTCTTGTTTGCATTTCAAACTTGACAGACATACCAAAAGTGTTCTTGATCGACGATGTCACCATTCTAACCGAAGACACCAATAAGGTCTTTCTTCCTTTCTAATTATGTTTTCAGATCAATCAAAGTTGCTTACATATAAGATAAATGAATGTAAATTGCAGACATACGCGGAGATTACTTCCGACAAGTATTTAGATTACATTCAGCAATATGTGATTGGGATTGGTCCATGGAAAGACACAATTGTTCCTGTGAACGAGAACCGTCTCACTACACCAACAGATTTGGTTGCAAGAGCGCATTCGCGTAATCTTCAGGTGCGTGTTGGACTCGAACTAAACTTATGTCTCTAGCTATAATATTATTGATTGGTTTTTCTTAAGCCTTTACTTTGAATAATGTTGTTTGCTAGGTCCATCCATACACATACCGTAACGAGAACCAGTTTCTGCATGTCGGATTTCATCAAGATGCGTATTCCGAGTACGATTATTGGATCAATAAGATTGGTGTTGATGGTTTGTTCACTGATTTCACTGGAAGTCTACACAATTACCAGGAATTAAGTGCGCCTTTGCCTAAACAACAGTGATTCTCCAATTGAATTGTTTTTTTTTACGTTAGGAATTTTTTATAGAAACCTTGCAAGTTTCTCCATTTTCATCAGTTTAATAATAAATTGCTTCTGGTGTTCTCTCAAAGGCTTTAAGATTAATACTCAGTCTCTGTATTTGATTGTTGGAACACTTACAAGAGACTTAAGTCAAAACAAAAGTAACGACTTTAACTAATTTAACTGAGTGCAGAAATGCTTATAATACAAAAGCTTGAAACTTTTAGTTCAATAGAAAAAATCATGTAAAAGGATAGAATTACTGAGATGTCTTGTTCTTGGAAATGTCTTGGAGCAATAATCTTGTTTCAGCAGCAAAATCAATTGAAGAAACACCTTTCACAGTTATTCTCTGTCTCTTCTCGCTGTTATACTCTTGCTGCGAAACACAGACCCGGAAGACATGAGATGACCAAGTAGCTTCTTTAAGTTTCGTCTGAAACTCATTCACTTCACCTTCCTGGAGAATACAACCATATTTAAATCAGAACATGGAGAATTAGGAATGTTTTGAATCTTTGAAATGGCTTGTAAGTTTTATTACCTCTGATCTTAGTATATTGAGTTCATCAGCTGTGCATCCAATAATCTTCTCTGCTTCATCATTGAACGCAGAGAACCAGGCTTCACCCATTGAATCAGAGACTTTCACCGCCATTATATACCTGATCACACCATTAAGTACACATGATTAGAGCAAACAAGGTCCAATTCTTGTATGGGATTACATGAAACTCAGTATCAAACTTACCTTAAACTGCATTCTTGATCCTTTCTCTGACAACCTTCACACCAATAACCAGAGTCCATCGCTTCAGTCACTTTCTTGTTACAGGTCTTGCAAGCACGGTACCACATTGTCTGGTCTGGCTTAATGAAGCTTATGTAAGCTCTAGTACTGAAAAATACAGGCTGCAAATAGAAATACAAGACCACATAAACCAACTTTTCTTTCTTCCAGATATGAATATACAAGTGTAGTTTTGTTAAGTACTTTCTCCTCGCCTAACGAGGGGTTGCTCGTGAAGTGAGAGAGACAAACTCTGTCAGTATACATGGATCTTGATCCAATATTGGCAGAAGAACTCATCCCCGAGCCAATCGCAGACATAGATGACTCTTTACCTTCAGAATCATACCAAGATTTCAACTTTGTAGCTTCTGGTGAATCAGGATTTACCACCACATTGCTTCTGCTGATAGTAGATAATGAAACACCTATAAAAATAGGTTTACATCAGCACATAATTAACAAAGTACATATCTTTACTTTGAAAGAAAATCCAAGATTTACCTTGAAAATCCCCAACTTTGAGAGACTTAATCGCGATAACAGGGTACTTATCAGCCATGTCTAGCAGTTCTTGTCCTAAGCCAGTTGCTAGATCATTCCAAAGGGACACCACAACAGTTTTCTTCGTCTCATCAGCTAATGTTATATCCCTCTTTGGGATCATCTCATTGTCATTCTTCCTTCTAATGCTCATGGTAGGAGAAACACTTTGGACAACACCGATAACATCTGGACACGGAATAAAATTCATAAGTCATTATCATCCTTATCTAATGTTTACCAACAAGAATTAGGAAATGGTGCTTACCAACAAGCTCCTTTTGGTTTACATATGTACCCAACTCATCAATGGGTACAAAGTTGAATTTTGTTTCAGGGATAAACATTTCTTCGTTCCTTGCTTCTTCAACCTCTGAATTCTCATTTAGAGTTAATTCATAATCATTCTGAACCGTCTTGAACTGCTTATTAGCAAGCTTAAGCGATCCTCTCGATATATAATAGACCTTTCCCATCTCAAATCTGTCATAAAACTTCTTAGCAGCTGCGTTAAACATCGTTGCCTGAATCTGCGTTCCCTGAATTTTCACATATAAAAGAAATCAATCGTCAAATAAAGTCTAAGACAATTATCAGAGCTAGAGAAAGCATCAAAAGCAGGCTTACTTCCTCATCGGTTAGTTCCACATTGAAGACACATCCTTCTCCTCTGGCGTTTTTGTAAGTTCTCATGACTCCTTTGTTCGTAACACGGACTTTAATAGTCCAACTTCCTTGGTAAGGGTTCAACGACACAAGCGGATGAACCCTCCTGGTCATAGCCATTCTTGCAGCTGGTGCAGCACTGCAAACACCACCACAGAGGTTGTTTAAGCAACATTCATAACAAAACTCATGAATCAAAGAAATGTTTTGTTTTTAAAATTGCTTACTTTTCGCTCTGCTCAATGATTATTTGTGAAGCTGATTTGGCAACAAACTCATGCTTCGGTTTCAACGTTATCCCTGTGGAAGCTTTAAACGCCGGCTTAATCTCCGAGTCAAGTGCAGAAGCAACAGCTTCACATTTAGTTACAAGCAAATATCTGAAAAGTGGGGAGATAGTAAAGAAGACAAAGATTAGTTTATGTTTTACTTAAAACAAATCCATTGTTTATTTGATCATCAAAGAAGGGAAAGAGATTATTATTATTACTTGTCTTCTGATTTGCCTGGAATATCATTGACGGTATAATCAAGAAGACGAATCAAACCCAGATTCTGGATCTTTCCAGAGATGATATCAGACGCTAAAGTCGCAGGTAACATTGCTTTAATCTTCATATTTCCGTCATTAGCGCTAAACCTGAGCAACAAAATCACATGTCAAGATATTTCATCGAAACAATTAATATTGAATTCAACAAACCCAAATCACACAAACTACTGACTTTATCCGAATCTAAAGATTAAGACTTTGCAAAACTCTAACAAAACCCAGATCTCAAATAGAGAATCAATCTCAAGAAACCCTAATCCATAACCTGAAAGGAACCTCAAAACTTCAGAAGCTTATTCTAAACATATCAGAAGAAACCCAGATCGATACATACCAAATCAATTCACCGGTTTAAGCGCAGATCTGTAACAACTACCGAATCTACCAAGGAAACACAACCTAGAGTGAAGAAAATGGGGAAAAAAATCAACAAAACAAAAAAAAAAATAGGTAAGAAACTTACGTGTATCGATTTCCAACAGGTTTAAGATCCACGACCTGAACGACGATCTCAGGTCGAGCAGAGGACGAATCAAGGGATTTGTTCGACAACAGTGTCGCGATACCATCTTGGGTCACTGAGTTCTCCATTTCTCTCTCTCTCTCGAAGACGAACCGAGTTTGTGAGAATATAACAAAAAGGAAGGAGGAAGCTTAATGGTTTTGTAAACGGAAAGATTTGCGCGGGAGCTTATTAGATTTTTCATTAATTACTCCCGCCGATTCTTCTTCTCTTGTTTTTAAAACTTCACCGCTTCTTCTTTTCTTTTTTTGGCGCCTTCTTTAAACCCTCTAATGCAACTGGAAGTGTTCAAAAGATTTGTGCTTTGGCTTCTTCTTTGTTTCTCTATGTTTTCTCACATTTTATAGCTTTGAAACTGTTCTTGTGATATATACATTGAATTTGGCAAAACATTTTCTTATTTCACCAATCTTACATATGCACACTAACTAGAGATGTGTATAAATTTCATCAAGAAACAATGAGAATTTGAGTTAATGCTTTTTTTTGTTTCTTATAGATTATGTTCTATTTCTTCCATGAGGGATAGCATCTTCTGGGCATTAATCACAGCTGAAGACCCTTGTTTTGTTTTCTCAACAATTTGTTTTATCAGTTGCTTCTCCATCTCACTCTCAAACTCTTCTTCGTCGCTCGTATCAAATAGATTTTCCAGCCTGAAGAAACTCATATCCTCTGACGTTCTTGAGGAATCCTTTATGTCATCTTTATGGCTCCAAGGTGAGCTTTTGCTTGTCAAAGAAAATTCTTCTTGCCGCTCATTCTCCTGCATCTCAAATGGTGTATCGTCTTCTTCTGAATAATCGTTTATATCCATCAGTTCCTCGTAACATTCATTGAATGCATCAAGTGCTTCCCCAGATAAATTCATGACCAGAGGTTGGATCTCTGTAGGGATATTCTTCTTCTTGATATCCGCTACAGAAACTGGAAGATATGAGTCTCTCTTGTGTTTCATCACTTCATGGCTTTCCCAAATCCTTGACAATGGTTTCTTCTTTTCCTCTGATTCCACAACCAGCTGCTCCGCTCTCCTCTGGCTCTCTTGTAGGGCGATCTCGAGTTCTTTTATCCGTTCTTGATAACGTGAATTGATCACTTTGTGCAGACGCAAGCTAAGCTCACGAGGTGAGACTGTATAGTTTCCTGATTCAGGTGTGGAATTTCCATTCGGTTCCTGGTTGGACTCGGTTTCATCAACCCTTTTAACCTGATCATCTCTCAGCTCGCCCTGTGCAAATTCTACTTCAAAATCCGGCTCCAGCTGCAGAATCGAGAAACAACTACCGACTCAACTTCTATAAATGAATAAAGAGGACTACTTTTGTGATCAAATATCTGCTTCAACCAATTGATTACATAGTTCTGCCGGATTTTGACATCACAAGTAAATGCAAAGAGCATAAGTAAAAGTATAGAGCTCACCTCGAAAACATCTGAGAGTATTGTCTCAATGTTGGAGGACTTCATGTTGATCTCCAGCCTTTCAAGTTCAGCTTCAAGCTCTGCTTCAATTTTACTTATAGATTCTGATTTTTCTGCTGTCTTTTCATCACACTGTTTGTCACCGTTGTGTAAATCATTATTCACTGTCGATGAGTCTTTCTTTTTGAGCTCATCTTCTAAATCATTTACCAAATTCTCTGTCTGCTTTGAATTTGCTTCGACCTTGTTTACTTTGGTTTGGTTTGCTACAAATGATGACATTATCCCAATTGAAATCCCAACGCATAGCAGCAACGCTGCATCACCACTCGCGCTCTTCTCAATTACAGCTCTCCTCTTAACATAAAGAAGTGAAGATTCCAACTTCCTAAGCTGAGGAGTTCCACAGTTCGGGACTCGCTGACCAATAGAATCTCCGGTGTTCTTGCTAATTACTTTTGTACCATCAGTAACAAGCAAGGGCCTCGAAACTGAACCATACGGTGATGGAAAAGGGCAACGCATATATTCCTCCACCGACATTTTCTCTCTATGTAACCGAGACATTCGCCATTCTCCATAGAAAAAGGCTTGATAAGACTTTTGTACCGCCGATTCTTCCTAAGAAACGCTCTGTTCCCAAACGAATCTGAAAGAATCTCATCATTATTTCCCAAGATCTCCTCATTGCTCCAACTTACTTCCACTCCATATGCATTGCCACATTCATATAGACCAAGATTTTCCCCATCAAGGCAATCTCCAAAATTTTCTTCCTTTGGTTTCTTGACTCTCCTCAATCTACTAACTAATGATCTCGGAGACTGTGGCTTCACATTAGTCAAATCTTCAGGACAAGACTCGTGAAAGTTTTGGTTACCTTTCGATACATTTTGCAAATGCTTGGTTATATATCCTGTAGCAGCAGTAGCTGCGATTAACCATAGATCCATTTCTTTCTACCTTTGTCCACAACAATCAAGAGATCACTTGGTTCCTCTCAAATCCAACTCCATGAACATTAGACCTCAACGAAAACATTTTCCACCAAATCAAACGAACTCACTCCAAGCTTTTAGAATCAAAGACTCAATCTTTCAATTTTTCAGTATCAAAACCCAAGAAAGAAGCTTTATATAACATAAGCATAAAAGCTACACAAGAAACCCAAAAACTAAATCAGTAGCGACGTTTGTTCTCAAACTCAGAAACTCGAAAAACTGCTGCAAATGGGAACATGAAAAAAAGACCTTAATGAACCATACTGTGGGGAAATCGAAGAACTGAGCAATACCCCATTTGAGAAACCCAGAAAAAGCTTCCATTTTTCCATCAGAGACAAGGTGAGATGAGAGCAGTAATCAAAGAAAAGAAGTAGACTTTGAAGATTAGAGGATACAGAAATAGATAATCTGGAGGATTAAAGGAAGGAAATGATCTTCTTCGTTCAAGAAAACGGCGATTGGCCGGCAAACCAAATTTAGTGAAGAGGCCGTACGAGCTGCCGAGGGTTACTAGGAATTTTCAGATTCCAATAAAATAATACCAGAAAAATAAAGATAAAATGTGTGATAATTACAATTTAGTAATTTACACTCAATAAAAAACAAAAACACCAACATTAAAAAAAACTAGACTAATTATATGATGGGAAATTAGCACTAATAATAAAAAAACAAATTATAATTCAATAACTAACTAATTTCTTAAAATCTAATGGCTTAGATTTTGCCACATATTTACTTTTTTTTTAGTTATTGTATTATAAATTTTTTGTTGGTTATTCACCAAATTCACCCTTATATGATCGGTCGAAATGAATTTGCAATGGATTGGAAGTTCTTCTATGGACAAATTCCATACACAATTGCCCAAATAAAACAAAGTTAGGCACTTTATGGAGATTAGTTCAAAAACTGTCCGTTATAAATTTATAATATCATCAATTTTAAACATACCACATTAGAGTAACTAGGTTTATAACTCACGCATTGCGCGAGATTTTATTCTTAATTTTTAACAAAATGAATATTCAGTTTAGAAAACAAAATGCGAAAAATCAATATGGACATTTATATAAATACAAACTTATTTTAGCAAACGATTAAAACACAAATACTTTTCATGATAAATATGTTTTTAAACCAATGAAAAGTTAGGTGACACGTGGTTATAAAAATTAATTGAACCTAATAGAAAGAGAAACCGATATTGACAACCATCGCACAATCTTTTATATCAAAGATAGAGTTCCTCCCTATTGTTGTCCAGTGAGAACATCTCTCTAGAAACTTGGATGTTGATCATTGACTCTATTTTATAAGGAATGACATCAAAAATATTTTACTTTCATCTTGTTCATATATCTTTCTAGGTTTTAGTGAAATTTTTTTAAACATTTATTCACAATTTTTTTTGTCATCTTCTAAAGTAACAAGAAAAATAAACGTAAATTATTTCTTTAAATAGGTTAACAAATAAAGAAGTTACGATAATTTTATAAGTTAAATGAGTGATTTAAAAAATGAGGTTGAATTGAATGTTAAATTTTTTTTATTGAGTTACAAACCTTTTAATAAGAATTTTTTTTTTCATATTTTATGAAATATACAATTCTTAAAAATAATATAGATATTTTTTTCTTTAACATTTTAGATATATGGTTCCTTCAATTGATTTTTACTAACAATTTGAACTATAAAATTCATAAATACATTTTACTTTTTTAAATATGTGTTATATATATATATATATATATTTGGTAACAAAATAAATTCATATTATCACTACTAATAAAATCTTCTATAAACTTGTATTTATTAAAGTTGTACGTTTTGAATAAAAGTGCAATTTTAATTAGAGTAATAAGGATATTGTTAAGCGATAAAAAAAATAAGTGTATGATCAATCACATATGGTATACAAATGGATATTTATACAATTTTATAAAGTAATTGATATAGTTAAATGACTCATTGTTAAAATATTATGTAAATATGTAGAGATTTCGCTATATTTTAGTTGAATTTAAATTTGTAATATATGTATTTGTGAATGTATGTTAAAAAATTAATGTAAATATGTAGAGATTTCCAATATGGCATATAGATTTATTTAGAATGTTTTGATAGGTTGATTTAATTGATGTGTTAATTAAATTTCTCTTTGTTTGACATCTAGGATTTTCTTGTGATTGTCTCCTCAATTAATATACAGAGGATTAGCAACACCGAGCAAAGTTACTTTATTACAATTTAGTTTATTAAAATGATACGGCCGTGCCATTTTTAGTTTTTACTACAAAAAATTGAGCTAGCATTAAATTATACAGCAAATATTGTAAAAACAAGTAATTACTTTATAGTGTGTTGACCAAAAAAACATTTACTTTATTTAAATGACTTGTTCATATATGAGTATAACTTATGTGTATATAGTAATTGTTAAATTAATACATCTAATAATTAAATGCATTAAATTAAGCAGTTTTTATTTACTTATTTTAAATATTTTGAAAACTAAACAATTTTGAAATTCAGCTGTCACCAGTCCAGATTTAGTCAAATGTATATACTTTAAGAAAAATATGGAAGTTGTTATAAACCTCTTAAATAGAAATGACATTATTAGAAAAACTTCCAATGTAAACTTCCAAAGATAAGAAAGTCTATCTTTTTGAGAAGGAAAAACTAATTTTTTTTTTTTTGATAAAAACTAATTAGTATTACAAAAATCAATGATTACCATAAAATAATCGCAAAATTACAAATTACATTTATATATATACACTTGTAAAAAATCTAAGCAACCATGTAAAAATTGTAATTGGTAAATGATGATATATTATATTTAGTGTTTAGATTTGAAAACCTAAATTTAGAAAAAAAAAAAAAAAAAAAATACAACGTGTCATGTTTCTACTGCAAGATGTAAATATATCAAATTTCAACGGTAAATAATTTAAAAGTTTGTTAACAATTTAAAAGTTCGTTAAGTCTATTTAAGTTAGTATAAACTGAAAAATTATAAAATCCGCGAAACACAAATGCGCGGGTAATAATTACGTGGGTACTTATCTAGTTTGAATTCATGACAAATCAAATCAACATTTTGATTTGCATTTTTAAAGCAACATTCAATAGCAAATCACATGTTCTATAATTTTGAATTAAGGGAGCTCTCAAAAAGAAATGCTAATACCAAATACTCTACAATTTTTTAGTATTAAACATTTAAATAGGAAGTCGAAAAGAAAACGGACTCAAACGAGTAACAAATAAATTATGTCAATGGTAGGAAGAAACATTACAATGAGAACCAATCTTACCTAGCCTGTAAGTAACTTGAAACCCAAGATAATGAAACCCTACAAACCCTAAGTACAGGAGCACTCATTTACGCAAAGAAGCTCATGAAGAAACATTATTAAAGAACACTAATGTCGCAATCAATTCCGATGAACACAAGGGTATGAGTTTTGATGTACTTGACGATTAGTTTCTTCGATGTCTTCTACAAAACAAATTCAAGAAATCACGATAAGAAACACAAGCACAAGATCAAAATCTCATTTTCTAACAGAGAGAACATATAGCAAATTGTTCTTTTTACTTTGAAACCAAAAGCGACCTGCGTTTTCTCTTTGGAGAAGGAAAAGCCAGAAATTGCGGTTCTTGTTTTTTGCTCGAAGATGTATCATTGAACACCAAAGAAGCTCCTTAACATGCCCAAAAAAAAAAAAAAAAAAAATTTAGTTTTCTCAAGTATATTAGTTCATAGACTAACCATTATAATTAAATTTAAGTAATTAGTAACACCAACTATATATATCACCTTTATCATGACATGTTTGTGCTAACAACATCAGTTCATTCGAAGTCTTCTGATGGAGAGCCTCCTTCACATTGTCGTCCACATGCTTCGGTATTTGTAGTACGCGAGTTGAGGATCTGCACACTTGACATAACCACATATCTGGGACGGATCCTAAATGAATCTTTGCGCAATAACTGAAAAATAAATAAGCGAAATGAAAAACAGTCATAATCATAGATATATAATAAAGAGTACTCTTAACGAAAATGATCTTACATATGCTCTTTGGCTTCTCTACAATTGAAGCAAGTCATTAAAGACTCCTCGACGCCGATATCCCCACATACGTGACAACCCTCCTATGTAACAAAATTGAATAAAATCAAAACTAAAGTCTTAATCGACAAATATGTATTAAACTTGTAATCATCAAAGCAAAAACAATTGGTTTGGTCTTGATTCATAATAAAACACGATGATCAAGACTAATATGATATAAGCTAATCAAATATGATTCAGATTCTTTAGTAAATCAATAAAACAGCTCCAAACAGATCTAACTAAACAGATCAACTTTATAAACTCAAATCTGAATCTCTTTTCGTTTTCATCGATGTCGAAATCAAAAACATCTTTTTCATTTACCAAAGAAAGCCAAGAACCATCAAAACCCGAGTAATCAAAGTATTAAACAAGATTATCAACTAAAAAAACTAAAGAACGCAGATTAAATTATTATTATTATTTGGTTCAAAACAAAATCTATTAACAACTTTTTAAAATTCTTTTTACGCAGATTTTTTTTTTGTGTCTCTGTTCTCGAATCTTGGGAAACAAAATTAATTGAAAGAAACGATGATCTTACAGATGAATTTTTGTTATTATTCTCCATCGTTTCTTAGGGTCTCAAATGTTGATTACGCCAAGAAATTTAGGTTCAGACAAATCTGAAAAAAGTGAAGAAAGAGATCGTCTTCTTGAAGTAGAAGAAACAGTTTTGTTATTTCTCCCAAGTCCATTTTATATCAAAGGAAAAAAAAAATCCTCTTTCGATTCTTAGATTTTCTAATGAGGGGGACATTCTAATCAAACCAGAGTGTTCCCTGGAATCAAACCGAACTAAACCAGATTTATTCGAACTAAACCGAGATACTTTTATATTAAAGTGTTAACTCTTAATATAGTTTGTTCATGGCTTTTTATTAATTGGTCAAATCGAAATTAAAAAAAAAAGTTGGAAATTTAATTTAATTTGTTGCTTAAGATTAAAGATAATAAACCGAATTCGTACCATTCGGTTTTACATTGTTAATTGTTTTTTTCCTAAAACCGGAATTTCAAAAAAGTCTGAACTAGAAATAGAGCATCATAACATATTTTTGACTTAAAACAGTAACTAGAGAATGACATGAAATCATCTTCAGAGCATCATCAAGAAGACAGAACACGAGCAGAGGAAGACAGTGTTGGATTTACGGAGCTCGAAACCGCTGCTTTCAGTTGAGTAATCCGGGTTAAACCCGGTTCCGGTAGCATCAGTGACATTGCCTCCTAGTAATCCGGTGGTTGGTGTGCCGGTGTATGGACTGTTTCCGCCGGGAAATGTGGTCACGGTGGTGCTGCCTTTTGGACTGCTTTTGCCTGGTGTCACTGTGGTGCTGCTGCTGCTGCTGCTGCTACCACCTCCAGAGCCACTGTAAAACAAACAACAACAATATTCAGAATCAATATAATCCATAAAACCATAAATCCTTTGCGTTTAGATTGTTTGTTTTACTTTATGTTTAGTGTATCTTGTTTCAAATAAACTCATAATTCCTACCATTCTAACAAAAAAAATATTGTTTTGTTAATTGTAATGCAAACGCATTCTTTTGGCATTTTCGTGTGCATTATGCAAACTTATTCACATAAAAATGAGATTATTTTCTTCAATATTTTGATTATTTTCAAATACAAAATTGACATTTGGAAAAATGTCGAGGTGATGATAATTATTCTCTATTTATCTTCATCATTAATATGATTCCAAAAGAAGAAGAAAAAAATGGGTCTCGTTATATAAGTAAAGGCAAAAACTTTAATTGTGTGAGTCGAACATATTAAAGCAACTGAATAAAACTCTGAGAGAGACACAAGTCAACAACACTATATGTTCAAACTTTATAATTCCCCATAAAAGCAATTAAATTGATTGTAGATGTGATCTGAAGTTTGGTTTACTTAAAAGGAAAAAAAAAAAAATAGTGCATTTTTTGACCCAAATCAAGCTTTTGTCCACTTTATCTGTCTCCCACAAATAGGCATTATAAATTAATCAAATATTTAAGCGCATTAAATACACTTTCTAGATTAAAACATGAAGAGAATAAATATGTAGAAGCAAAGAAACATACCTTGCACTAGAAGGGAATGCACATCCTGTATAGCCTGTAACAAAAATATTGCCAATCAAGCCAAATTTGATAACATATCACTGAAGAGTAAACAAAAGAGTATGAGATTAATGAGAAACTTAACTGGGATCAGTAGTGGTAAGAGTAGCAGTGCCAGTGAAATTACAAGACTCAGAAGCTTGACCTTTCTTTTGAAAGAAGCTATTGACTGCATAGTTACAATGAGCCCTAACATTGTCAGGGCTGAAACAAGATCCTTTTGGGCGTGTTGGGTTACAGTCAGCTCCATTTCCACAAGCATAGTCTAAGGTCTTTTGTAGCACTGAGTCACTCAGTCCTGTTTTGCACACACACCATGAGGCACCTACCAAACAAGAAAAGGTAAGAAAGATAAGAAAAAGAAGAATATGTGAGAGAGAGAGAGAGAGAGAGAGAGAGAGAGAGAGAGAGAGAGAGAGAGAGAGAAGAAGAAGAAGAAGAAGATTGAGAGTTCTTACTAGAATGGCCAGCCATGAGAAGAGTGAGAAGATAGAGAACCAGAGCAGCCATGGATGGAGTGCAGAGACACAAATGTAGCTGTTTGATTGAGAGAGAGAGTGAGAGAGAGAGAGAGAGATCTCTTCTGATATTGTTAGAGAGTAAGAAGGAGAAAAAGAAGGAGAGAGAGAGAGAGGTTTTTCTATTCTGATATTGTTAGAGAGGAAGAATGAGAAAAGAGAGAGAGAGAGATAATGCAATTAGACAATTGTGTACTGTTCTGAGATTGAGAGTGACTAGTTGTTCCGTGACTCTTGTTTTCTTCTCCAGCCCTTCTTGAGTCTGCTTTTTCATTATAGTAGCTCTCTGACTCCGTGTGAACTCGTAAGTACGCTTTTTTGAAATTTTAAATTCTGTTCTAACATTTTCATGCTTATTCAGAAAATGATAAAAGAAACATTTTACTAGTATATTTGGTATCATAATTCGTAAAAATCATAGCAATGCCGAATTCAATATGATAAGTAATGCAATGTGAGTTTTGGAATCTCTTACATAATTTTCACGATCCGTTTAAAATTTGATTAAAAAATAGCATATTGCATTTGTTAACTAATTCATCTTATAGGAAAAAAAGCATCGTCAATATTCATTGTTTTTGTTAAAATGTATTTTTTTTTATAATATGTTGTCTATTTTAATGAGTTGTATTCCAATAGTTATGTGTAATTTTTTATACACAAAAAGCTAACAAAAAACGATTTTGTCTAAACAAGAAAAAAAAAAATTAAAGGAACATGATGTTGGTAAACTACAACGTAAACAAGTTAATTAGGATGTGGTCTCAAGAGTTATAAAAGTAAATCCTACATATACATTTAACAAACAAGGGTTAATTTACCCAATAACTATAAGAAAAAAAGAAAAAGAGAACCAACATTTACTGTTTTAAATTTTTGTTATTGTTTGGAGATATTTACTAGTATTTTATAACTTATTGAAAAACGACAAAGTGATGCGTAACATGTGTTGCAGAGTTGCCAGGTGGTGGTGTTCCACCTAAATACGAGTTATGGAAAAATCTGATTTTGTTGGCAGAAAAAATCTAGATTTTTAAATGCATATGGTACTGTAAGGAAAAAGGTTTTAAAACAACATGCTGTACTGTAAAAACAACAAATTTTGTTTTAAATTTTAAATAGTTACCAATAATAAATAAATATACATGTATTTATAAACGAGTCGGGTTCAGGGGTCCAAGCCGAATTACTAAACGATACTCATACCATCGAATCATCGATTTCCAACGTAACCTTACAAATTACTGTGACCTTATAAATTAAATTTCGGTTTAAAAAAAAAAAAAAAAACATTATAGAATATAGTAACTCACAATAATTTAATAACCATAATACTGGATATGGTGTTTACTCCGAACCAAATTACACCGTTGAAACTTTTATTATTAGGTAATTCCAATAACAAGCCGTGCAAACCCTACCTTGTCCAGCAAGCAAACATAAAAATTTAGCCCGACCCGATTCCGTAAACACTCGGAGCCAACCTTGGCTTAGGATGAACCACCAAAGGAACCGCTCTTTGCAAAGTAATCCCATAAGTCTCCTCCATATTCAATTTCTCCGGCGTAACTCCTCCGGCTAATTCCCAATCAAATCCGTGAACCAACGTCGCAGTCAACAACTGAATCGTCCTTAACCCTAAACTCAAACCGGCGCAGATTCTCCTTCCGGCTCCGAACGGTATAAGCTCGAAATCGTTTCCTTTCACATCGACGCCGGATTTTTCCCCTCCGGGTAAGAATCTCTCCGGTCGGAATGTTAACGGGTCGGACCATTGATCCGGGTCACGTGCTATGGCCCAAATGTTGGTTAAAAGAGTTGATCCTTTAGGGATTTTATAGCCGTTGATCTCACAGCTCTCTGATGCCATGTGTGGTAATGAGAGTGGTGTTGGTGGATGTAACCTGAAATTCTCTTTGATAACCGCCTGATTTTAACCAAGTTAAACCGGTATTAACAGTGAACCAAATAAATCAACTGGTTATTCGGAGTTCTTGGTTTGGTTGACACGGTTACCTGGAGGTAGGGGAGCTGAGAAAGGTCTGACTCGTTGATGGGCCTATTACGGCCCACTACGGAATCAAGCTCTTCTTGGGCTCGGGTCATTATATCCGGGTGACGGATTAGTTCAGCTATGGCCCAATCCACCGTGCTTGCCGACGTGTCAGTTCCAGCCGTAAACATGTTCTGTATTTTTTTAACCACCAAAAAAAAAAAAATCGATAATTTTCCCAAGCAAAATTGGAAAAATTAACATTTTGTCGTATAGATTCCAAGATTTGCCGACAAAAGATTCAGATATACATTTAATGAAAATCCCATAACATTTCATTAATATTTTAAAGACTTTTGTATAGACTTTTTTTTTTCAGTTGTCCATCAAAAAGGTATTCGTATTTCTTTATAATACACACCTTATCGTTTTTTTTTGTTTTTTTGGTCACACACACCTTATCGTTTACTCAATAAATATTATCATAAATTTTATCAAACAAATGATAAATACACATAACCACATCATGTTGTAATTTATATTAGATCGACAAATCTATTTAATGTAGATAATGTTCAAAACAAATTTATAGAAAATCATCCACGTAAAATGTCAAAATATTAATCTAATATATACTAGTAGATTTTAGCAATTCATTGGTCTAATAAAAAAAAAAACACGATAGTGAGTTAGTGACCTCATGTATTTTTCCAAAACTACACGAAAGATCCGTCTTTTTCTTGTAAATAGCTCAAAAGTTGGGTAAGTTTCATGGAATTATGCATAAGATATAGTAAAATATAGTAATAATTAATTAATTAAACTAACCAGAAGCAATGCTTTAATCTCAGTGTCCGTGAGTCTTCCTCCGTCACCGTCAAAATCAGTTCCTTTAAGTGAGATTAAAGTGCTAAGCATATCTGTATGCTTTTGATCCTGACCGTTGATACTCTCGTGCTCTTTCAAAATCGACGATAGAAAATTGTCGAATCTTTTGTGAAGTCGTTTCATTTTACCAGCTACGCCTTGTAAATCTAACCAATCAAGAGCCGGCACGAAATCTCCGATGTTAAAAACTCCAGCGAGAGCCATCATTTCAGTCACCATAGTTCGAAACTCCTCCGCTTTGTGATCTGCTCCGGCGCCGAAAAGCCGCCGCCCGATCATCTCTCTCCCAAGCGCGTTGACTACACACATGTTCACTAATTGCCCTAAGTTCACTGGTTTCGTGCCTACACGCGCTAGCTCGCGCGTGAGTGTTCCAACCTCTTCCTGTAAAAAATAGATTTAATGATACTCATTAGAACATGATTATATGTAGTATGGGGTAATATATAAATTTTATAATATTAATTATATTGAGATTGATGAATAAAAAGAGAAAGAGTAGAGAGATGGAAAAAAATGTTATATTTACCCACTAAATATAGATAATATTGATTCTATATTTAGAAATTCAAAAATGATTTAGGGAAATTTAAGAATTTTATAATATTAAAAATCTCTTATATTTACTCTTATTTACCATCTATAATCATGCCTTTAGATGTTTATTCATGGGATCCCGTTTAATTATCAACAAAATTACGAAAATAGTCTAAATTTTTTCATCAGAATTAAAAAAAAAAATATATATATATATAGTTTAATTTAATAAAAAAAAATTTTTGTCTAGTTTCTTGATTTTTAGAGATTTAAATGATCTATTTTTAATTCGATTACCACTTCTGTTTACCTGTGATTAAATTGTCAAACTCAGATGAATCTTGTGACATTCATCAATATATATTTAGACGAAAAAGGAAAAAAAATGATTTAATTAATTGAAATATTATCAACAGTCTGAATTGAAATTGACATTTCTGTTTAAGGAAAAAATGTGGTCCATTACTAAATATTTTTTCCATGGAGTATCTGATCACTTTCCATGGGTACATCGATTCAAACGTACGTCGTAGCCGTCTTGTAATCTAGGACAATGACAGTATTGCATAGCTCCATGAATCTTGCATACTGACTCATTGAAATTGGTTTTTAATCAAATGAAATGAAATAAAATATATAACACCCATATTTATAGAATCCAATAAGATATATGTTAGATTGATTGGTATAAAACCAAATTTTAATATATCATGTATGTGTTAATTACAAAACAAATTTTAGAAAAAGTTCAAATTCATGTTCTGTGGCCTATAGCGAAGATAGGATTTGAAATTACTCAAATTAGTTAGTTATGTTAAATATAGGCACCAAACCTACTAGCTTTCAAAGCTTGGTTTTAAAACTATATATAGGATATTTTTACAACCAAAGATTCCATAAAACAGAGAAATATTACTAAATAATTTATTATTGTTATTTTTTTTTTGCTAAAAGGTAAATATTTTTTTCTTTGTCAACCAAGGAAACAAGAAAAAAACCTCAATCCACCATTCTACTTGATCTATTTTCTTAAATATCAGAGTTAGTTATATAAAAAAAATAAACTTTTATTTCGTTTTTTGTTTATAATTAAATTATATAAACTTATGATAAACATGGAAACGACATGACTCACATGAGTAATTGCAAGGTGAAGTAGCGTTTGGAAATGAGAGAAACGTTTAATGTTAATAATTTTTACCTGTCGAACATGTTTGAAATCTTCAAGAGCTTTAGCTGAAAACAGATGAACAGAACTAATCTTACGCAACATTCGCCATCTTTGTCCATAAGGAGCAAAGACAAGATCTTGGTAGTTATATGCGATGTGTTTGGCTCCTGAGTTTGGTGGTCGGCTTGCGAAATTGGCGTCGTGAATTTTCAAGAACTGCTCGGCCACGGATTTAGAGGACGCGACCACAACGTCTACAAACCCTAGACGGAGGTGGAGGATCGGACCGTAGGTGGTGACCATGGCGGCTAGGGTTTGATGGGGCTTAGGGCCCATGTGTGGGAGGTTTCCGATGATCGGCCATGGGTTTGGGCCCGGTGGGAGGCGGTTACGGCGGAGAAAGAAGAGGATGAGGAGGAGGAGGAAAGTGGCGAGGAGGATTGTGAGGAAGAGAGTGTTCATAGTGTTAACTGGGTTTGAATGGTAAGTGAGGTTTGAGATACAACTAACATAAGGTATAAATAAAGTTTTTTTCTTTTCCAAATCCGCATGTCTCGGGTCTTGGGATTTTTTTGTTTTGCAATATTACTATTTTCTCCGTTACATTTCTACAAACGCAAAAATATTATTTAATATTTCCTCGGTTATAAATAGTGTTATTCTACAAATATTATAAAAACTTTTTCTTTTGTTTCATTTAAATATTATATAAAACATCGTAGAATACAGAATTGGAATATTTTTTGGAATACAAGGATGAAATATGAAAATAAAAATACGATGGAGGATCTATACCGAGACAAAGTCACCATATCACGAGTCCAAGCTAAAACCAAATAAAATAAGAGTGACAAAAGCCAAAGTTTAACCAGGAAGAAGAGACCCATCCCGAGCAAGAGTAGAACCCAATCTTATCCAAGATTCTTCATATTGATAAACAACCCAGTACACAAAGGCAAAGTGTTGATATGCATAAAACCAATAGAAGAATTATTCACATCGAATAAATAGGAAACTAAGCAGCAAGGCGAGGATAAACAACTTCGAGAACATCTTCTTCATAAAGAACGAGTCACCCTTAAAACACACAGCCCCAAAAGACCACCACAAGCAGGATCAGGAGACAAACAAAGGCATAGACTCATCAACCAGCCGAAGACGAGATAAAGATTAAACCAAAAAGCAGGGACAATGGAAGCAACCAGTAGTCGATACATGAATCAAACTAGAGGAGATCTGAGTAAAGAAAAGAGAAGACCTTAAGAGAATCCAAACTCCGAGCCTCAAACCCGACGGACCGCAAAAAGACCATCGAGGAGCTCAGATCCAACCGGGGATGTGAAAGTCCAAAAGGAAGTGGATGCTCCGGACTACAAGGTCGACGACCCTGGACAGATCCGGCGCCTCCCTACCAGCACAGTCCCAAACACCGATGAACCGAGAGCTAACGATATCGACAACCGGCAGAGACATCCATAAGCTAACCAAGTTCACCGCACAAACAACCCAAAAGCACTAAACAAGAAAAGTGAAACCGAGGAAATGAACTAAAGGACCGGCAACGGTGCTGTGGAAGCCACCCATCGCCGGTCAGACGAGCAAAAACCAAAAAAATGGAGTCGGCGGTGGCTAGGTTAAACGAGAGCTCTCAAAGCTTTTTTTTTTTATACTATAAAACCATTAGAATTATACTTTATTTTTTATTAATACATAAAATAAATTTCTTTCTCATAAATAGAATAAATAGTAGGATTAAAAGTAGTTTTAAAAATAAAATTATTAAAAATACAAGATGTTTGTTGTGAGACGAAAATAAAAATAGTAGAATAACATTTTTTATGAAACATGCGTAGAGAATTTTTTTTTTTTTTGTCACAAACGAAAATTTTTCATTCCTTAAAAATCTATTACAGCTTGCTCAAGCTCTATAAGAATTTTCTTGGCAAGATTATCAACAGTTGAGTTTGACGTACGAGGTACAAATTGAAATAAGATAGATTCAAATGCGGTCGCTAACTCTCTAATGTCTTGGAGAAGAACATCCATTTCGACATGGTTCTCGGTGGAATTGAGAAGACGAATCAAAGAAAGAGAGTTAGATCGCATCGAAATATTGTCGCATCCCATATCTATTGCATAGATAATGGCAGTCTTCATAGCTCTGGTTTCAGCAACAAGGGCTGACGACACATTGAGACATGAATCTGAAACGATAAAAACAGGGGAGTTCTTCTCGGAGGAAGAGAGCGTCCAACCTATACCGCAATTGAAGGACGCAGCATTTCAAGCTGCATCCACATATCACACGAATCCATAGAAGGTCTTACGAATCTGAGGTTCTTCTAAAGATGGGGGACTTGTCGTGGCAGAGATAATTGTGCCATCTGCCATTGTTTTGCTTCACATATCGATTTAGTCACAATTTCAGTTTCAAAAAAATCGTTTATCAGTGAATAACAAGTGGTTCCTAGCTGTCCACAAGTTCCATAAGATCCAAGAATAAAGCGTAGCAGTCGTAATTCCAACAGGAACTGCAACTTTTGTCTCTGTCAAAATAGTGAGGAATGAGAAGATATCTCAATCTCTCGATATCGAACCCAACAAGGGGGTAGAACTCCATACTAAGATGGAAAAAGGGCAATCTCTTAAGACATGTGTAACCGATTCTGGTGCTCCGCATCGTTTACAAGATGCGTCCACTCCAATACCCCGTTGAACAAGAAGCATACTCACCGACAAAGCTCCAACTAAGGCTTTCCACATAAAGCTCTTAATCTTAGGAATTGTTGGTACTCTCCATACATGTTTTTGCCAATTGAATTAAGGTGATTTACCGGGATATCTTGTGACACCGAAACTCCATAGCCTAATCTTGTTGTGTAAATACCTTTCTTTAATGGTAGCCACACTTGTTTGTCACCTCTACAGGTAGTACCAAGCTGTAAAAGACGAATCTGATCTTCATATATAGGGAGATACTCTCTTACCAAACTAAGATCCCATTCTCTGACTTTTTGATCAATAAGATCTGAAACACACAAATCTTTTGACGCCAAAGTGGGAGGACCAATAGGACATGTGGGACTGTCCATAGAGATCCATGGTTGGGTCCAAATATTGACACTTTCTCCCGACCCTATTATCCAACCCAACCCTTTTGAGAGGACATTACGACCAGCCAATATACTTCGCCAGCCATGGGAAGGTCTAGATGGTGGTGAAGATTCCATGAACGGAGTGGAATGACAATATTTACCAAGAAGTACTCTAGAAAGTAAGCTCGACGGGTCTGTCAAGATACGCCAGCTCTGTTTTGCTAATAGGGCATCATTGAAGACTTCTATATCTCGAAATCCCAATCCTCCCACATTCTTAGGAAAAGTGAGTTTCTTCCATGATACCCAACACATCTTCTTATTGTCGGAGTTGTTATCCCACCAAAACCGTGTAAGAATCGATTGTATCTTCTTGCAAAGTGAGATAGGTATTTTAAAACATGTCATTGTATAGTTTGGCATAGTAGAAAGGACCGCTTTAAGTAGGATTTGTTTGCCCGATGGAGATAAAAATCTTGAAGCCTAACTATGTGATCGTTGTTGTATCCGATCAACAATAGCGGCAAAAATATCCTTCTTCTTTTTTCCAAAATCTTCCGGTATTCCTAAATACTTGCCAACACCCCCTTCATTACGGATTTTCATAATGCGTTTCACCATCATCCGAGTGTCTCTTGTAGTTTGGGCCGCAAACGTGATAGAAGATTTGTCAAAGTTAATGCACCGTCCGAAAATCTTCTCGTATTGCAAGACTATAGCCGCTAGAGATTTGCAAGAAACCGGGTTTGCTTTGCAAAAAAACATAGTATCATCGGCAAAGAGAAGGTGGTTGACATACGGACTCCCTTTGGCCACTCGGATACCGGAAAGAGTTCTTTTCTCTTGAGATTTCCGACAAAACCCGGAGAGAACCTCGGTACAAATGATGAATAAGTAAGGAGAAAGTGGATCACCTTGGCGAATCTTTCTTTATGGAATCACCCGTCCTAGAGGAGCTCCGTTGATGAGAAATGTGTACGAGACAGTTGTAACACATTCTAATATCCAACCGATCCATAATGCATGGAAACCCATTCGTATAAGTACCGGTTTGAGAAAATCCCATTCAATGCGGTCATATGCCTTACTCATATCCGTTTTCACCGCCATGGAAGCTCGTTTGCTTGCTTCTGAGATTCTTAGAAAGTGGAGCGTTTCATGTGTGATGAGCACATTATCGGATATAGCCTTTCTGGGAACAAAAGCCGATTGATTTTCCGAAATAATACCGGGGAGGAAAGCTTGAAGTCTCTTTGTTAAAATCTTGGCTATAATCTTATAGAAGACATAGCATAATGCAATAGAGCGATACTCGGAAACTTTCTTTGGGTTCAAAGTCTTTGGGATAAGTCTTACATGAGTAACATTCATCATAGGGGGAAATCGACTTGTAGTAAAGAAAGCTTGAACCTCCCGTACTATATCCTCTCCAATGATGGTCCAATAAGATTGAAAGAAGCCGGAAGTGAAACCGTCGGCTCCGGGAGTTTTCCCGACGTTAATATCAAACGTCGCTTGTTTGATTTCCTCAACAGTGGGTAGTGTGATGAGAGAGTTGTTAGTCTCTGTTGAGATACAAGGAGAGATGACCTCATCCAAGCTAGAAAAATCTCCTAGTGATTTAGAGGTGAAGATTTCTTGAAAGTAGTTAGAGATAATCCTTGAGAAGTCTTGTTCATGGTGATACAGTTTACCATCAATGTCCTCTAGGACTGTGAATCGATTAATTGATCTTCGTTGTCGTGTTATCGCATGGAAATATTTAGAATTTTTATCCCCACTATGAAGCCACAAAACACGACTACGTTGCTTCCAAAAATTCTCCTCATCTTTGTATGCCTTTTCCAATACAGTCTTAAGGCGAATAATCTTTGCCTCATCTGGTATATCATTAGACATGGCCTTCTCCAACTCTACTTGAGAATCAAAGATAATCTTTGCGCTTGTAGCCCCTTGATCTCTAGTCTATTTAATAAGCTCTCGGTGGCAGGAGGCTAATTTGATAGCCACGGTTTTGTCACTAAGATTAGGTCAAATCTCTGATATCAATTGGAAAATTTCTTCTTTTTCTCTTAAGCGATCGTCAAATCTGAACATCTTCTTCTTTTTGCAGTAGCGACCATCCAAGAATGTGAGTACCGGTCGATGATCCGAACCCTCGAACCGTAAATATTGAGAGCGGCCAGAGTTGACCATTTCCAACCAAGCATTATTTGCTAGAGATCTATCAAGCCGCGCTCGGATAAAGTGGGAATATCTTCTTCCTTTCCATGAAAAGCAATTTCTCGAGTGCTTGACATCAAACAATACATTTCGAGTTATAAAGCTACAGAAATGGATAAATGATCTTTCTGGTCGAGTGATTCCACCTCTTTTCTCACTATTCTCGACTATCTCATTGAAGTCCCCCGTGAGTACCCAAGCTGATTCTCAATCAGATCCAAACGAAGATGAGATTTGATTCCACAAATTTGGTCTATTTTCAGTGACTTAAAATAGTTTAATAAATTAAAAGATATGCAATGGTATACAAATGGTCTTAATATATTAAATAAATATAAAATCTAATTCTCATATGGAATGGTTTAGCAAGGTTTTGGTTCCAAGTTGGGTTTTGACAAGCTAGATATTTTTTTTAACATCTAAAAGTGTATTTTAAAGTGAGTTATGTTTCGGTTAATTTTGGATACGGTTTCATTTGAAATTAAGAAAATGTTTAACGCTGATACTTTAATATTCTCATGAAACTAAAACAAAAAGAAAATAAAAGAAAAAAAAATTATTTGGTCATATTTTGGTTTGAGTCGTCGCATGCCGTAGCGTATATATTATAGAGACGGATCAATATAGCCAACAATAAACTAATATTAAAATTAATACTAAACAATAGTTTTAAGAACTCTTAAGAGTGTCATGGTTAATGATCCTCTAAGTACGAAATGTCTTGGTTTATGGAGTATATAATATATATACGTGACGTGAACGAAACACCATGAGCAGCAGGATGTTGAGGTCCAAAATTACCCGTGTTCATTTTTTTGGTGGGGTGTGAGGGGGGTATAGATGTCAGACGGGCCAGCCCGTGTCCAAGCAACCCAACCCGTAACAGACACAATTTTTTTTCAACCCATCCGGGCTAGCCCGTCATGGGTTACGGGTTCGAAATATATGTCCAAACCCGTATTACTTGGGCAAACGGGCTAACGAGTCAGCCCGCGGGTTATGATAGTGTTGCTACAACATACAAAAAAAAGTGTAACATTGAAACACAAGACATAAATGAAACAAAACTAATGTGTATTAGAAGCAAGCTCTCGTCTAAGGCTTTATTGTGTACACATGTCAAATGCGAATATATCAATCAAGACTAAAGAAACGGGTTTTAAATACTTCAAATATCTAGTATACAAAGTTTATGTGAATCAAAAGGAAGCTCTCTTCTAAGATCTTTTTTCAATCCAAATCAAATTAGAAACATCAATAACACATCAAAAATTTTAAAAATCCAAACTGAGTCATAGTCTTTAACTCAACATTAAAACTCAAACACCTCAATCTCTGCTTGAAATTCAAAATAAAAGTTTAAACTAATATCAAAGAAGGCAATAAACAATTAAAACAAACCAAACATGATTTTCAATGATTTGTCATAGTACCATATCAATTTGTATTGTATATGTGTTTTTGGCTTAATATGTACATAAACTTTTATGTTTCACTTTAATGGTTAAGTTCACATTCACATCTATTATATACGTTGTATAATTAAAATAACTTGGTGATATTTTGTTGTTCTGTTTGCGCTTGATAAATGGAAAAGAATTTGTTGTTTAAATTTGGTTGGTGATATAAGTTATATGTTTTGTATTTATAATATAAACGTAAAAATATTGGTCGATAGAAATGATGTATTAATGGATTTTTCCGTTTGACTAATTTGCTTTATTCATATTTTAAATAAACATAGATTGAAACCAAACATGTATTCATGATTATAGAAAAAACTTTTATTAAATTTTTAACAAAAACTCAAATCATTAACAAGAAGAACACATAAAAGCACTAAATTTAAAGTCATGTAGTTAAAATTAAAAATTTAGACGGGTCAAATGGGCCAACCAGCGTCCAAATGGGCCAACCAGCGTCCAAATGGACCAAAAAAAATTCAACCCATACGGGTTGGTCCATCACGGATTACGGATTCTAAATATGTGTCCAAATCCGCTCCATTGCAGTCTTACTTGGGCCTAACCTCCAGCCCATGTTGACATCCTAGGGGGTCAATTACCAGTGTTTGATTTTCTAAGGAAGTTCTTTTACAAGACAATGCATGTGTTTCTTACAATTTATAACTTACTCTTGAATTTTGTTATGTACTTTTTGTAGACTAGTGACGAGCTAGTGGCTCGAAACCAAATCGAAAATATATATTCCGTATTAGTTTTCTTGTTTCGGAACCTTTCTTTGTTTTGCATATATATAAAATTATCTTGTTTTAAAATTTTATTATTTTCAAACTTGAATATAATAGTGTTAAATTTTTATTAGAAAAAGAAAAATTTACCTAGAATAACCTACTTTTTAAAAAAAAATAGTTAGAATAACTTTACCATTTTTTTTATTGCTGAAATAACCTATTCTGGATTTTTTTCTTTTATAATACCAAAATTGTCTTTGGCAGACTCTGCCGAAGTATTGGCAGATTCTGCCGAAATATTGGCTGATACTAATGTTCGGCAAAGTCTGCCAATACATCGGTAGAGTCTACCAATGTTTCCGCAGAGTCTGCCAATGATTCGGCAGAGTCTGCCAATGATTCGGCAGAGTCTGCCAATGATTCGGCAGAGTCTGCCAATGATTCGGCAGAGTCTACCAATACCTCGGCGGAGTCTGCCAATATTTCGGCAAAATCTGCTAATGTTTTGGCAGAGTCTGCGTATTTTTAAATATTGACAGAGTCTGCCAATATATCGGTAGAGTCTGCCAATTTTTCGGCAGAGTCTGCCAATACTTCGGCAGAGTATGCGAAGGACAATTTTGGTGTTATGAAGGGAAAAAAAATCTAGAATATGTTATTTCAGCAATAAAAAACAGTAAGATTATTCTCCCTTTTTAAAAATAAATAGGTTATTCTAGCTAATCTCCCTTAAAAAAATAATAAAAATTCAATGAGAATAGAAGTTAAAAAACAAAAAGAACATCGCTCATAAATTTAATATGTTACAAAGGATAATTAATTTTAAAATGAGAAATTAAAATCATCTAATTTAAAAATTTGAAAAAGAATATTGGGAATTTGTGATGCATATAAAAAGACAATGAGAACTGAGAATTTTTTTTTTTGTCACAATAGAACTGAGAAGGTTAAGAAAACATTTTGACTTACATAAGAAAAGAGTAAATAGAGGAGACAAGATGTTCAAAAGATAAGAAAACTGTTCTGTTTTTGAGATGAATCTGCTGTGTTTTAACTTTTATCAGTTATAAACTTTTCTCTTTAATTAAAAAAAAAAAAATCAAACTTTTCTCTCCTAAGTTTAGAGAAAGAAAACTCTCTCCCGATAACTCAGGTATTTTTTCCGGTTTAATGCGGTTCCTTTTATTTATTTTTTGGTTATGTTGGTGTATCTAAATTGGGAAACTTGGGTTGATAAGAAAACTCACAACTTAGATTTAGTTAAATAATCGGAAATACAAGTTTTCAAGACAAACGTTAAATATTTATCCAAATATTTGAGAATGAGCGGTAGCTTTTTTTTCATTTTTTGTTTGTTCAACGAGACTAATTTATTTTCTTTTCGAGGGATAACTAATTAATTTACGTTGCTTATTAATTACGATTATAATCGATTAACAGCATACATAAACTGTTATGCTGATCTAAGTCTCTGACTGATAGTATTTTTGTTTTAGGTTGCAAGGTCGAGAAAGCATGGATCCCACCAATATTCCAAAGATACGAGTATATGTACAAAAATTATCATTACATTTATTTATGTTGAAAAGGTTGGAAGCGAAAGGGAGAGAGTCGAATGGTAGGTGAGACTTATTGTTCGTTGTTCGTGAGATTTGATTGATAGACTATATATATGAAAGGTAGCTAACTATTAAAACTAAAAAAAAGGTAAATAAATATTTTCTAGAGTCGTTAGTAAAACGTAAGGTGGAAATATAAGTAAGAACAAATTTTTATTTTTTATTTTTTTTTGTGTGGTACAAAGTAGTAAGAACATTTTTTGGCGAAGCAAAGCCACTACATACATACAGTTGAATCTCTATAAATTAATACTCGATAAATTAATATCTCGCTAAATTAATACAATTTTCAAGTCCCAAATTAAGTTTTCGACCCAATTAATCTCTCGATAAATTAATATTTCGCTAAATTAATAAAATATCATGGTCCCAACGTTATTAATTTATAGAGATTTTACTGTAAGTTGAAACATCTTATAACTCAAACATAAGATTAAATCAGAAGCAAATTTATATATATATATATATAAACAAAGAGTAATATTCCAAAAATAGTATACTACAAAACAAAATCTTTGATTTCGTTTACCAAAAAAAAAACTTTGATTTCCAAATATTATTTTTCTCCTAAAAATATAGTTTCAGTGAAAGCGCCTTGGTCAAAATTTTAAAATGGGATTCGATTCAAAAAGAGTACAATTTCTTGCAAATTAATGGATGCCAAACTTATCAGATGTTTCAAAGTTTATAGATATAGTCATTCATCGTGGTCTCGTATATTGCGAGGAGAACATATCCAATGCAGATACATAATCGTCCGTTGAGGATTCAAGTGGTGCGGAGAAAGTTAAGACATACGTGGAATTGTTGCTTGAAAATATTATTCATCTTAATTGTATATGTTGCAGATAGTTGAATATCGTCGTAATAGGATTCGATCAAACACCTCTCATGGTAATGTATTAGACGACAAAAAGAGAATAATATAGTTTTAAGTTTTTTTACCAAGTCTTATTAAATTAGAAAATTACAACAACAAAAAAAAAAAGAAAACTTTCCTTCAATTGTTCATTGACATTTTAACCCAAGAATTCAGATACATGAATACTAACCGATCCTTGGTGAAATGTCGACCACATCGACATGTCAAGTGTGGTAGCTAGATCGTACTCATGAATGGTAGGCAAGATACGTGGTCCATAACGTTTTGGTTATAGTACTAGAATACAATTTTGGTTAGTAACCTCCAAAGTTCTTTCCTTATCAGATTTCAACTATTTCTGTTAATTTTTACCCCAAAAAGAAAACTATTTTTGCTAACACTTTAAAAAAGAGATAAGTAAAATTCATATAACTAATAAAAATAAATAAATAAATAAAGACAAGCATGTAAGTATATCATGTAAGTATATATGCATCATAATTCCTGCGTAACGTTACGTATTTTCCTTCATGTATTTTGTGTCTATTGGAAACAGAAACACATTTTAACGTTTATTTTTTAATTACCAAACGCATATAAAAGAACCGCACCATTAAGGCTATGATTGGGAGACAAGTGCGTGGTGGATTTCGAAGTACTTTGGCCAAAACCGCAAATGTAACACCAATCATACATTTTTTTTAAAAAAATGCGGTTTAAAAAAAATAAAAAAGTAACATTTATGCGGATTTCGAAACTGGGTAAATTACCCATAAGATAATGAAACACACCTAGAAACGCATACCATGCAATAACCCAGCGGTTTAGTGCATTACGCAAAACATATTATCCAATGGTTAAATCGAATACTTTTTTTTTTCAATAATTATTTAGCTTAAAAATATATACTACTAGGCAAAACACTCACACACATACTTATAAAATACACTCATTATTAACTCACGCATATAACAAACAAAAAAAAACCCACACTCACACACTTGTAAAATGCACACATTATTCTCACGCATAGAACCAAAAAAAAACTCACGAATAGAATATTTCACAGAGACAAAACATCTTTTTCTCCATCTTTTTAGAAATCAAGTAACTAAATAAAT
Source organism: Arabis hirsuta (assembly GCA_964056655.1). Lineage (NCBI taxonomy): Eukaryota > Viridiplantae > Streptophyta > Magnoliopsida > Brassicales > Brassicaceae > Arabis > Arabis hirsuta. Next base: position 4,696,733 of record OZ053302.1, on the reverse strand, counting down.
TATTATTACTGCATAAATTATTATTAGTGCATAAATTTAGTTATAAATTCTGTTGTGTATAATAAATTATGCAAATAGTAATTATGCAAGTAGTAATAATATTATTTAATTTTATTTTTTATAATTATTATTTTAATATCTATTTAAACCGCATTTATCATTTTACACCAATCAACTACTGTTTTACTCCGCATTTTTTACATAAACCGCACTTGTTCCGCATAATATATTTTTCTGCACGAACCGCATTTACACTGAACCACATTACGCAATTTTTCTATCCCCCGCACAATTCAAGGTCACCATTCAGAGCTAGACAGTTCTCTTTAGATGGGTATGAATGTTAAGCATGACAATAGTAAAAAGGTAAAGTTTACTCTAAGGGGATGGTATTGGATTGTGGAATTTAATTGAATCCGAAAGAATTATAGATTCTTTGTAATTTTGTTGTTATTCAATACAATATTTTATCAATTCTATTAAATTCTTATGTAATTATGTAATTTTGTTGTTATTCAATACAATATTTTATCAATCCGGTATTTGTTGTCATTCTTTCAAATTCTTTTAAATTCTATTGTTATTCAATATGTGGATTTCTTAATTCTATTAATTACCTGTGTTATTATATTTTATGTAGAATTCATGGGATTATCGTTGCAAAGAAATTTAATAGAAATTTTAGTACAAAACTATAAAGAATCAATTCTGAGCTTTTAGGTTGTTATTTGGATGGAATTGGAGATGTGTTTTGATTAACAAATACTATAAACTCCTGTCAACAAAAATCCCTACAAAATAGTGAAGATATATTTTGTTAGATAGAATTCAAATTCTTGTTCAGTTATTATATAAACAATAGTAACCCTGCAAACAAGTATTTGTTAGCTACAGAAAATATTTATACTTTAGATTTGTTTTTAATTCAAATTTATTAATAATATTTTCATTTTCTTAGTAAAGTGAGACGTTGTCTTCGCACACAAAAAAATTTACAATTCTAAAGTACATGGAATTGAGAAGAATTAGTACTCTACTGTTGGGGTCGGATTTCACCCGCTCGACCTTAACGTTCAAAGTTTGGTTAGCATATGGCTCATAAGCCGTTTCTAGTCAAGTCGGTTCCGACCCTAAGTCTTCTCCGCCTGCAAGGCGAAGTCTTCTCTGTCTGCAAATTGAAGTCCTCTACGACAATGACACCGGCGACACTATTTACTTCGGGCACTATTCACTTCGAGCACTATTCACTTCGGGTCACTATTCACCTCGGGACACTATTCATCACGGGACACTGTTCGCATCGAGTCACGTCTTCGGGGCAAGCAACGAAATCACCCAAGATCCGATGACATTGGACCCGATGGCAACGGACCCGATGACCGATGTCTACGACGGCACGAAGAAGACTCGAGTCGATGACCTCTCGACACCCACGAAATGGCGGTGACAATCAACTGGGTTGGGCTTCGCCTCTGGACCAGTTAAGACAGCAAGCCCATACATCTCCAGGAAACGGACGTAATACCCTCGGGAGCTTGAAGCCTCGAGACCGAAGCCCAGTCTAGTCGCGAAGCCCACTTCGGTGAAACCGACATAGGCGAAGAGGGAATCCAAGAAGACTTAGGAAACTTAGCCGACTTAGGAGCGTGATATATAGTTGATGTAAAAACCCTTGAAGAGGTATCCGCAACTTTGTTGACAAAAGCATACACAGCAATAACAAACGTTTCTCTTTGCTTATCGTTTCTTTCGTAGCTTAACTTAGAAATCTCTGTTTCCTCTCGAAACCCTTACAAATCTAATTGTACTAGTTTCGACTCCCACACCTACTAAATTCTATCAAACCCAAAAAAATCATAAACATGAGAATCAGATATGAATACATTAAACACCCACTAAATCTTTTTAAACACAAGACATTCTATAATTTTCCACTCCACGTGAATTCTTTTGGATTGAATTAAATTTCACTATCCAATACCACCCTCTAAATTACTTTCTCATTTGTCAATCAAAGGTAAAGTTTACTCTTAAGTTATTTATTCATTTGTCAGTTATTTTCTCATTTGTCAATCACAAAGGTAAAAAATATATTAGATGGAAAAAAGTAATTAATTATGACTGTGTGAATATAATATACAGTTTTACGTTCGTTTAAAGTCATATTAATTAATATCTTAATAGAAACTGATGGGACTTGGGTACAATAATCTTTTTTTTTTTGTTAAAGACTTGGTACAATAATCCCAAGGCAACGTTTGTGGATTATAGACCGCATGTGATTACGTAAAGAACTTTTTAATTTATTTATTTAACCAAAAGAGGACGAAGAAAAGTACTTAACGAGCCGACAAATTTAATTAAAATTTTCTAATAAAAATTATTTATGATAGGAGTTGCATGCTTCGTGTAAGCAGGAGCCTCGCAGAGTGCAGTTTGAAATTTGAGTAGTGAGATATGGTCCGGGTATTTCCAATCCTATTCCAAATCTCACTCCAAACATCAATTTGGAATAAAATCCTTTACAACCAAACATCTCAATCTTCAACTCTAAAATAGATTAATTCTATTTTTCCTCCAAATATGGAATAATCTTATTCTCCACTCTATTTTGGAATTGAACTTTTTTATTTATAAAATGGTCTTTCAAATTGAAATTATTTAATTTTATGAGATAAACATTTTTTTTGTGATGATTTTCAGTTTGTTTGATATATTTTTTTTAATTGAAGAGTTGAAAGTTTATCAAATCACTAGAATTCGTAACAAAATAATTATATTATATTCTAATGTATTAAGTTGTAATGTATGAGTAAGTTTTTTTTTTTTTTGTTAAAAATGTGTTTGTATGTTTAAGTAATAATGAATTTAATTCTTAAAAGTGCATATTTTAAAGTTAATATGCATATATATGTAAATTGATATAATAAAACATAATTTTTCAACTCTAATTTATAAAACAAAAAAAATAATAGGGTCAATTTGTATATTTTATAAATAAATTGTATTATAAGTAATTAATAATAAATAGCAAAAGAGAAATATATTTAAAATATTAGTTTTGAAGTAAAAAATAGAGTAATACATTGGTGTAAAATCCAATTATATTTTGGAGTGAAAAATAGAATGATATATGAGAGATGTTTATAAATATTATATTAATATTTGAATTAAAATTAAATTACATAATTAATTTAAAAAACTGAACTAATAACAATTTGCCATTTGGAAGGAAGGGTGATCTGTGTCTCGTGGGGGAGAGTCGTATCACGCAAAATCTTTTTTTTTTCTTTTTTTTTTAATTACAAAAATCCTTAATAAATTCACTGATAAACATGCTTTTAGGTAAGGATGACGAATGATGACACTACTGGGAATTTAAGCAAATAAGTATATTCATGGAATCATGGATGCGCGAATATAGTATTACTAGATTTTGATCCACGCCAAACATGAGATTAAATATATTTTTTAATCGATTTTAATATTTAAATGTGTATGACAAAGCATATGATTTCTAATATTTATAAACTTACTAAAAGGGTATGCACTATGGATAAATGTAATAAAATTAAATTTTTATCAAGCATATTTTGATGCCATTAGTTTTAATATTTCTATATGTAAAATTGATCAAAACATATGAAAATGTTGTTTATTTCAATAAATTCTAAGTGTAAAATTAATTTTTATTATTCCTGTAAATTATATAGCATGCGACAAATCAAATAATTTTTAGAGTTATATGAATTTGTCGGACATAACAAACAAAAAAACAATATATGTTTTCCAATAATGAAATGTGTAAATATTTGTAAGTGTAGTTATATATATATAATAGACTATCATAATTAAAATATTTTTATATATCATATTAATCTAAATACATGTATCCACAATAACTAATATTGTTACAAAAGAATAAGAAGTTTTTAATATAATTTTTTTTTTAAATAGATGATATGGTAAGTCTAAATATTACATTTAGTTGGACTTAAATTTGTAAAACATGTATTCATGGACTTATGTTATAAAATTAATAAGAATATGTAGATATTTCTACCATGGCATATAGTTTTAATTGAAATGTTTTTATTGGTTAATTTAAATTACATGTTCCTTAAAACTCTCATTGAGAGACACATATAATTTTTCACCTTAGTGTCTCTTTTGTTAATATATAGAAATTACTCATTAGACATGTCAATAATACCATCTCTATACATAAAAAATATTAAATCTTGTTTTGTTGAATCAAGTATGTTCGTGAAAGCAAGCATAATGGCTTGCCATGTTTGTCTAGGGACCATTACCATATCTGTCTAGCGACCGTATGCTTGAGCAATTGAGTTTTTTCGTTTCTTCAGTTGGGTTTGGGTTTTTAAAAAGGATCAATTTGGTATATAACAAAGAAAAAAAAATGAAAATACTAATAAAAAAAATTTAGATCTAATGGCTATGATTTTGCCACATGAAATGTTTTTGCCCAAATTTTCCTTTTAGAAAACCATATTCAAGATCGTATCCCATAATTTTAAGGGATTTGCAAAATTTTATAAACACAAGTAAATCCGAAGACATTGTCATATATTATGTTCCATAGACAACCAAGACATTGCATGATTTGTGGTAGGGTTTTATATCATTATTTGGTTTAAACACATTAGGACCACGGGTAATTAGTTTATGCAATTTTTTTAGCGTAATTCTAGTTTAGCTTTTAATCTCATACATTAGCTCTAAGGTTATTTAGACTTAATTTTTTGATTACGGTCTAAATAACTTACGGGTATATAAACCATCTACTATTACACATACTTTCACTAAAATCGTGCTAATAAGTACAAGAATCTCATGTGGAAGACCAACAATCAACATGCACTACAAAAAAAAGGAGTGGATTGTATCACTTAAATCATATCACAAAACTGAGTGATATTATTTTAAATTACATATTTATAAATGACACAAATAAATATGATTTAGCATCATTTATGATGTTGATAATAACCAATTTCACATCACTTTAATAAAATTGATACAATTTATATTAACTTGTATCGCTTTAACAAAAATGATACTAAGAAAAATGAATTAACATCAACTAGATAATCCATGCTTTTAATAATTTTTGTTAACATCATTTATAAAAATGATACAAAATATTGTATCAATTAAAACTGATGCTAATAATTGTTTTACGAAAAAGACTATATTACATCATTTAAATACCATCACAAAACAAAATGATGTTATTTGTACATGTAAATCTAAATCTATAAAATGTATCTTTCCTTAACCGTAATAAATTTATATTTACTAGTATTTAGAAACTTATTCCTATATTTTGAACTAAATCAAATTAATGTGGGACCTCCAAATATATTTGTTAAAATACTCCATGACCTTACATCGTTGATATCACCCTTTTTTTTTTTTTTTTTTTTTTTTAATGTACAAGAAGCAGCAAATGAGGTAGACTAATATAATACTATTGGAAATGTTTGATATTATTTATACAAACTGATGTAAATTTTATTTTTATTTTTAATAAGTGACACATATTAACATCAATTATATAAATAATGATAATATTTGCGTCGGTCTTTTTTAATGATACAAAATATTAGAGTCATCATTTTTAAAATCATTCATATAAATTATATAATTTCAATTGTGTCAATAAAAAAATGATATAAACGAATAAAATAAATGATACAATATGATCTAACCTCTAAGAGCATCATTATTGATGATTTTTTGGTGGGTATCATTAGATATAAAATTATTAAAATTTGAGTAAAAAGAAGAAAGAGAGTGTTTTTGGTTGAAATAATAGAGTGTATTGAAATATAAAATTAATAAAATTTGAGTAAAAAGAGGAGATGAGTTGATACTTTTGGAGAGATGGTGTCTTTATATCAATGGGTTGATATTTTTGGAGAGAGTTTAAACTTTAGTTGGAGTGTGTTTAAATATAAAATTAATAAAAGTTGAATAAAAGTATGAAAGAGAATGTATAAAGTTGAGTAAAAGGAAGAGAGAAGGTGTGTTTTAATAATTTTATATCTAATGATACCCAGCAAAATCATCAATAATGATGGTTACAGTTTACCCAATCTCTTATCCTGTTACTAGTCATGTATAGTCGTCTCAACCCAAAAAAATTCTATAGATTTTGAAGGTAGAATTTTTAAACCTTAGAAATTTTATTTGAGCTTATTTGTGTGTGAGCATTACGAATTTAAAGATAATCATGTCCCTGGCTTTCATATGCACCATGGAGAGAGCAAAACCAAACTAACTGGACCATGTATAAAACGATGGCTTCAACGGTTAGGCAACAATTTTGGAGATTCAAGTATTCACTTGTATATTTTACTCTTTGTTTCCGTCTTCTGGATTGTTTGTTCGATTTGATCAAATACTAAATGTGTGAAGTTTGGTTTGAAACAAATTCACATAGTAGTCACTGTCTACGCACCATTGAATCTTCCTCAAATAGTGATAGACTCACTGGGCCTATATTTTTCATTTAGGTTCTGACAAAACTTGGTCTTCAAACATTAAAACAAGTGGTATAGGTTGAATGTTACAATTCTGAAACAAAACTATATAGATTGCTTGGGTTAAAAGGTTTATGGGATTTACACCTAGAGTTACATTGGGCTCATTTTTAGAATGGATTATAAAAAATCAGTTAAAATGATATTATATATCCGGAAGATTGGTTCGGTTTAGAATTCAAAGACGTCGAAAAGATCAGAATTTAGTATACTGAATTCGTGCATTGAAACGTATAATAAACTAGATGAAGGAAATAGATCACCTATTAATAAACGTATAATAAACATGCGGGTTTGTGATTTAATCTTTTATAAATCTATAGAAAATAAAATATTTAATTGTGATAAAAAAAATAGATTACCGCTAACATAAATAAAATAAAAGTAAGAATGTTACTGCAAAACCATTGATCGAGAAGAATATCATTTATTTATTATTTTTTATGTTTTTGTTATTTCATTTACAATTAAATTTTATCACATCTTTTAAAATTATTAGTTTTTTTTAGTCCTATTACTTTTAATCTTATTTTACTATTCAAATATCTACTTTTGAAAATGTTGATGAATTATTTCTCATATTTGTATTTGAACTATTTTTATTCTTTAATATTTTATAACTTGCAAAAACCAAAGACGAAAAGACAAAATTAGATCACTCCATTTAAATAATAAAATAAAATTGAAAACGTTATTACAAAATTATTTATATAGAAGTCTATCAAATATTTATCTATTGTATTCTTTTATTTTATTTTAGTTAAATAATTTTAATCCTATTTCAAGTAGGATTACATTTTACTATTTACCAAATCATGATATTATTATTTTTAAATAGATAAATCTTTTGAAATGGGCTAAATCTAATTAAAAAAAATATTTTATACTTGTATAAATCTAACTGATTGACTCAAACATGCCTAATAAGATTAATTACCTTGTATAAAAATCTGAATTTTACTTTTACCATTTTAGTAATTATTAAACGTAAAAAAACTAAGCAAAAAGTGAAAAAATAAATTACTACAACTCATATCAATGTTGTCAACAACCAACAAAAAATCGAGTTAGAATGAATCATGTTAAGCTAAGAAAACTAATATATATTATCGTATTCTATTTCTTATATCGAAAATATAATAATCTATCTTTTCTAATGAAAAGGCAAAACAAATAAGTTTTATGGAAAATATTATTGAAATTTTAAATTACGTAGAATGGAGAGAGCATAAAAGTATGTAAATAAATGTGAAAATTTGGATATTTAAACTTAAATCTATTCAGACTAAAAAAAAATTACATGTATATTATAATATCTCAATAAAAAAAAGTATTTTGATTTATTGATTTATCTATTTCTATTTCAAATTAAAATATATAATTGATAAATATAAATAAATAAATTTTTATTTTAAAAGTTGTTTGACGTGTGGCAAAATCTAGTTGGATTTTTTTTAATACATGTCAAAATCTAATCGATTAGCTGATACATGTCACGATCTTATTAATTATTATGTTTGACGCATCAAATTTTATATAATAAGGTAAGATTTTTTGTCTCATTTTATTGACAACACATTTGTTACTTTGAATTTGATGTAAACAAAACACAGAATCCAACAATTAAATGAAATGATTGCGATTTAACGTGGAAACAGTAAAAACGGTGCCGTATTGCCATTTCAACAACCCTCGTCTAAACCTTCTGTCTGTAAAAGAGAGTTTAAAACTACGAGCCAATCTGCTTCGGACCCGAGCCTCGGGTTAGCTCCGGGACCCGAACCTCAGTTTTTTGCTCCTGCGTCCGCCGTTGAAAATTTTCGTACTGCTTTTCGATCACTTTATCTCTCTCTCTTCGGTTTCGTTAATTCTTCGGATTCGAAAACCCTAAACGTATTCTTAGAAATTGAGGTCGGAGAAGAAAGCACTTTCTCAGGCTTTCATTTTTGTTGTACCGGCTAAACGTTGACACAAGTGTAAGTTCACATCTCTCTTTCCCTTTATGGAAACCCTAGATTTTGTTCTTAATTATCATGTCCTAATTGATGTCGATTGGATTTAAAGTCTGGGTTTGAGGTCGAATTCTCGGTTATGGTAGTGTTTATGTTAACCAGAGCTTCGATTTGGGATGAAATTGTGGTGCTGAAATTTTGATCACGAGTGGGTTATGCGAGATTTCGTGGAAATGCTCTAATTTTTTTTTTCTAGATTAGCTTAATTTTCAACTGGCATAAAGGGTTTATAGCTGTGAAATGTTGAGTTTAGCTGGTTTTTAGTTTGAGGAACTTGATGACATTTAGTGTAAATGAGCTCTCGAGTTTATTGGATTAGTTGCACATTGAGTTCACAAGTTTACTAGAGATTAGGCTTTGGCTTAGTGGTCCTTAGAGGTCGGTGTACGGTTTTTTCGTTTAAGTGAACAATGTTGATTCAGGGTCCCTCGTACCCTGAGGCTGTTGCAGCAATTCTCACTTCCTGGTTCGAGGGATCTCCTGCGTAGAGATTTCATGTTTCCTGCCTTGATAAATATTTTGTTATAAATGAATCAAGGTTATCTTGCCTGATGGTTTTCATATGCAGTAGTATCCATTGTTTTAGTTTCACTTTGTGTGTGTTTCGTTTGTTTAGCAGGATTTTTTGTGAGCATGTCAATTGGAGGAGGTTAGCTCATGAGTTCTGGAGAAAAAAGGTGTTGAAATGTTCTTTTTTTACAGTCGAACTTTAGATCAAAAGAGACACAGTCTTGAACTCTTTTCTGTTTCTTTTCGAGGTCCAGCTATTTGAAAATAACCTATAGGTGCTGAATCTATGCCTGGAAACGAATTTGGAGAGAGGATCCACAATTTCTTTGGACAGGAGGGCCTACCCCAAGAACAGCATCAATCCCAGGTTGTTGACGGAAGCTGGTCCAGTTTTAGTAATGGTCTGGTCGCCAACCAGAGGCAGATAGACCCATCCCTTATTGCCAATCTGAAGAATTATAGCACACAACAACCTGGTATGGATTTTGTCACCTTACGACGTGGAATTCAACAACTTATGCTCTTTATATATGTTTCATTCATAGCTTCTAAGTTATTATGTTGGATGTTGCTTTAGTAGTTAGGTTTTAAACTTAGCTTTCTTGCGTATTCCAGTTGATCCTGAGAGAGGGCACTCTTCAAATCCACAGCATGGTTTAAATTTTACTCAGCAGCCTATAAGGTCCGAATACTCTAGAAATCTATTGCAAGACCTCCAGCAACCCACAAATGGTTACATGCATGGGAACCGTGTGTTGCAGGCATCGCCAAATGAGGCAAATTTTTCGGGAGTGGATGCAGAATCAAGTAGGGATAGATTATCAGCGAGAGGATTTTCCCCGGGCCTTCAGAAAATTCCTGTGAGATTTGAGATGGGAGAATCTCCAGTTAATTATGATTTCTTTGGTGGTCAACAACAATTAAACTCCCAGCTCCCTGGCATGCTCCAACCTTTTCCAAGGCAGCAGATGACATTCAATGATATGCAACTACTGAAGCAGCAAGTTATGGTTAAGCAAATGCATGAATATCAAATGCAACAACAGCTTCAAAAGCAACAACTAGAGGCCAGAAATATCAACTCTTTGAATTCGAATGCAGTAAATGGAAACCCCTCAAGTGATAATCAATCTCATCCTTTGATTAATGGCATCCCTCTTCAGGATGCATCTAGTAATTGTTGGCAGCCTGATCTTATGACAGGAAATACAAACTGGATGCATCGTGGCATCTCGCCAGTTGGTCAAGGCTCATCCAGCGGGCTAATGATTACCCCTGAGCAAGGGCAGGCGACCTTAATGGCACAACAGTTTGAACCTTCCTTGTACGGTATGCCTGTGAGTGGGACAAATGCACCTCAAAATGCCTTTTCTAACGTCCAGATGAACAGGTTAGCGCCGCAGCATGGTTCTGCGAACAGAAGCTCCTCTATCACCAATCAGCCAACTTCATTTCTGAATCAAGGTGATGCACAGGATAGTCATATGCTCCCTAGATCCGCATACCAGGAGAAACTATTGTTCTCCAATACATCAGTTCCAAGTTCAAATAATAGGACCAATTTTGAAAGGTTACAGCAAGATGATTCCCGTGAGAGGAACATTTCAGTGCAGGAGAAATTTGGTCAGATGGAGAATTCTGGTCCGTCTGAAAAATCATTTCTGAAAGCGCCTGAAAATATAAATGCTTTGCAGAAGTCGACAACATTAGATCCAACAGAAGAAAAGATTTTGTTTGGTTCGGATGACAATCTGTGGGATGCATTTGGAAACAGCACTGATATGAGCTTGACAGGAAATCTTATGTCCAGTAGTTCTGACCTTTTTGATGCATGCCCCTCTTTGCAAAGTGGGAGTTGGAGTGCTCTTATGCAATCTGCTGTAGCAGAAACATCCAATGATGACGCAGGCGTACGTGAATGGGGTAGTAAACAGCAATCTGCATGGGCTAACAACAACACTGTCCCACATGCAAATTCTCATATTGGTAATAAGTCCCAGGATCCGGGTCTCAAGGCGTCAAATACACTAAGTAAGAGAGTCCACGGTGATTTGCAAGACAGAGGAAATAAAGTTTCAGATCATGCCCTTTTGGAGGAGCCAATGGGTCAACGTAGTCAAATGGCTGGAAATATTTTTTATTCTTCCAGTTCTGGTATCGATGGGCAGAATAAGTCGTGTTCTGTTCAAAGGAATGAGGGCATTGAAGATAGACTTGGTATCTGGAAGGCTGCTTCTAATAAAAATTTAGCTGCTATGAAAGAACAGAAGAATCATTTCACTCAAAATTTACAAATGCAAAGGGGAAGCTATGACTTTGGCATTGCCAGTGCAGGAAATGATTCTAGGGATGTCCAGGGAAATATCCAACAGCATTTGGATAATAATAACTCTATGGTGAAGGTTATCCCTCAACTGATATCTAGAGATGGCAGTCAGATTCTTGAGTCATATAACAATACTGGATCAAATGAAATGGTAAATGCCCGTGATTTGTCTATGTTTCCGGGTGGGAAAGAAACACAACTTGGTGATGTTGGTACTAGGCCATCGATACCTAGCACATTCCAGTATCATCCCATGGGTAATATTGATGTCACTCAGGAGCCTTGTCGAGAAAAAGTTTCACATTTTGGTCAGTCAAAGTCTCATGGCCAGCCTGCTATGAACATGAGAATGGACAAGGTAAATTCTGTTTCCTTTGGTTTTCGATTGTGCGGTGGTTTAGAAATCTGAATCCCTCTGAACGTTCTTTTGGCTTAATTATTGGTAGGGACATAATTCACAAAACGACTTGAATTGTACAAATGAGGGTTTTAGAGGTATGGGTTCAGAAAATTCACCTAGTACATCTGCTTCAGCCGACAGAAGTGTGGATAGGACTAATCAAGTGAAGAATGCTTCGTCAAGGTACTCATTCTTTGGGTTAAAAAGGTTTTGTTAATTATGTTTGCTTTCCAATCGCGTTTGTGAACTCAATGCTCATAAATTTTCATCGAGATGTAATTTCTGACTGTGGTCATCAACTAGCTCTCATTCCCCAATTGGTTGCAGGCAGACTATGCTTGAGCTTCTTCACAAGGTGGACCAGTCGCAGGAGCATTCCTTGGAAACAAAAGTTTCCGTGATTCCTGAAGCAAAGACTTCTGCAGAATATGGTGGTCAATATCGGCATAGTCAGCCGTCTGCATCTCAGGGGTTTAGTCTACAGCTGGCGCCTCCATCTCAACCAGCTCCTGCGTCTGATAACGTTCAGTTTTCTCGGAATTCTTTGCAGCCATTGAATTCACTTCATACTGCCCCTGAAAAAGGAGGAACAAGTCAATCAAGGTTTGCTCCGTGGGCATCTAATCAATCTTTCCCTCAGCAATCACCTTATCAAGGACCATTTGCGAGTATCCCAGGAGAAACCAACATTAGCTCTGGTTTCCCTTATTCCAGAGGGCATCACCAAAATCAACTGATGTCTGTTGCTAATCGACAATCAGCTGCTAACAATTTAGTCAATTCATCTTCTGAGTTGTCTACCTCTCAAGTGAAAGAAAGAGATGAGTGTAGCAACTTTGATCAACGTGGACATTCACCGCAAACGCCTTCCCTGCAAAATCCTTCAACCCACAACAACAAAGGAGATTCAGCAGAAGGATTTCCTATGCTGTCTGCTTCTCAGGCTCTAGTTACATCCAGCGCGTCTCAGCAAAGTTCCTCTTCTGGTATGATGTCTGACTCACGAGCCGGTATTTTAGCACCACATCATCGGTTTTGGAACCAGCCATCTAATCCTCATCCAGACTTTTTACGGTCACATCCAATGCCCAGCAACATGGAAGGGAGCTTCTCAGGGCAGGAGAAGACAACCCAAAATGGAGGAGACGTGTCAGTAAGTGGGAGGGACATGTTGAATATGCATGAGTTGCAGAGTAAAGATATGGGTGCAAAACAAACATCTGATGCTGCTTCGATGTTCCCCAAAATGGTGCCGAGCAACCTTCAAACCTTTGATCGTTCTCTTCTTTCAAACAACCTTCAAAAGGATAACATTCGTCACGATGTGCAATGGCCTGGAAGTGGTGAGGATGCTTTACCCAAGATGGATGTGAAGAGATTTGAGGATAGCGGTGTTGATCCTCAGAAGGTAGCCCCAAAATGGGAACAACAGTCACCTTCAAGATCTGATGGTTTAGTTAGAGATCAGCGAATGTATCAAAAGGAATCAGTGATTGGCCAAACTGTTTCTCAGAGTTTCTCCAATAAGAATCATGCAGCCCCAGCTGAAGCAGATCGCCAGCAAATCAGTCCTCAGATGGCTCCATCCTGGTACAGTCAATATGGGACTTTCAAGAATGGACTGGTGCCACCTGGGAATGATTCAGGGAGATTCACCCCCATGAAGATAAGAGAACAATCTTCTACTGTTGGGAACTCGGTCGAAGGTTCACAATCTGATCAATTATCAGAGCAGCTAAATACTGCCGATCCTGGTTACATTGTGCATATGCAGCAAAAGTCAGGGTCCGCACCAGGAGCGGAGACTCCCTCTACTGAATTATTGCCTCATGGTGCTACAGCTACTGACCAACTTCTGAAGGTTGATAAACCAAAGAAGCGCAAAACCGCCACACCAGGACTTCTATCTTGGAATAAAGAAGTCATGCAAGGTTCACAGCGGCTTAAGACTCTCGGGTGTGTGGCTGGCTTATGAGCACAAATATTCATTATATTTTCATATCCATTACCGTATTAAACTTTGTATGTTCTTTACAGTGAGGCCGAGGTTGATTGGGTCAGAGCGACTAATCGATTTGCTGAAAAAGTGAGTTTCATTATTACATGTTTTCTTAGGACGTGATGAATTCTTTTGCTTCTCGCTGGTCTCTTTGTACAATGTTGTTGAATAAGTTGATGGCTTTTGTTCTCACAGGTGGAATTTGAGACTTTACTTGAGGATGTCCCACCAATCAGATCAAAGAGAAGGCTTATATATACAACACAACTCATGCAACAACTGTTTCGACCTCTTCCTGCTAGGGTGATATCTTTGGTTGCTAGTTCAAATTATGAGTTTGTTGCATATACTGCAGCAAGAGCTGCGCTAGGAGATGCATGCAGCTCCACTTCTACTGACAAAATCGAGAGCTTTTCGCCCCCGAACAATTCAATCCCGTAAGAATATTTTTTCCGTTCATCCCTGAAATGCTGGAGATTATGTAAAAGTTTGGGGTTGTGTACTGACATGGAGACTCGTGTAGGTTGTCTGAGAGAACAAAAACCGAAAAAATCAGTGACCAGTACATCTCTAAAGCTGCTGAAGATTTCATTAGTAGAACACGGAAACTAGAGACCGATTTTGCAGGGTAAAATCCATAGCTCTTTCTTGTAATTGATTCCGGTTTTAAATGGCTGGCTTGATCTCATGAACATCTGGCTCTTCTTGCAGACTAGAAAATGGAAGTACAGTTGCAGACTTGAGAGTGGAAGTCCAGGATCTAGAGAAGTTTGCAGTGATCAATCGTTTTGCGAGATTCCATCCATCATCCTCACCTGTGGACCGGACCGCGAGTTCAGTTAGGTTAAACCCACAAAGATATGTTACCATAGCCCCAATGCCTCAGAATATTCCAGACAGGGTACAATGTCTCGCTCTCTAACAATTGATGAATCCATATAATCCAGTTTTTGGCCAATCTTCCCCATTCATTAATTTCATATCACTTGCACCAAATATTTTCTATTTTTGGGTGGGTATGAGTTAGTTGGTCGGAATCCTGAGAACGGTGAAGGCCTCCATTGTTAAGAGGCCGGAGATTTCCTTCTAGATATGTAGCATTTACTGTATGCATCATCACGAATATTGTAAGTCAAAATCCATTTGTATACTTAGTAAAGAAAATTTGCTCATAACAGAAAACTCACTCAAGGTTACTACACCTATGGGCTATGGCTTCCCAATAAAACAAATCATAGCAATAAGTGACAATTTTTATAATTTCGCACAATAGAGCTTTAAAGTCGTTGAAAGTTGAAACTTTAACCAGAATCTAAAATTAGGAACAGCTTTTAGCTTTGTGCTTCATAGTGTTTGAAGGAGAAAGCTTTGTGCTTCATATATTTTACTTATGAGTATCAATGTTTAGACCTGGAGGCCAAGTTTTGAGAAAAAAATAAACTACATTTAGTCTCTTCTTGTTTTAGTAACTAGGATTTTTGTACCTGTTGCATGTTTGGATTCCAATTGAGATCTTCTATACAGAAAGAATGTGTACTAGACTACTAGTGATCAAATAATGAAATCATGTTTACCTTTACAATTAAAGAATAAGAGAGCTACTATTTTCTCTTGATTTAATAATCCTAGTCCGGTTTTTCGAATTCTTAACCGGGTCAGAATCAGGGAGATCGAACAGAAAAGCCAGATCATGAGCCCTCTACTTTGTTACTCAAAGATTAGAGAGTCAACACAAAAGTTTCAGCCTAAAAAGAAATTTCTAGCTTCAAATATAAAATAGAATTCTCACAATGTTGTTATCTCTTTATAAAATTTATAACTTGAAGATGCCAAAACAAGAGCCAAACAAGGTTGATAAAAGATGTGAATACCGCGCTAAAGCAGGATTATTTCTTTGTCGCGGGTCTGTTAGGACCTAAGTAGTTTGTGACCAATCCCATTATAGCAAACCTGATTTAACACCAAAAAAAAACTTGAGTCAATATCAACAATCCATACCATAACTCATCATAATATAAGTAAACAATCTCTGGGATTATTCATCATTTGCGTGTCCAAAGAGCTAAACTGAAGAAGCATTTCATCTCTCAACTCAAATCTATTTCCATGGTTCGATTAAAGATTTGCTGTACGAACTCCGGGATGTATATTTCAAAGCTTTTGACTCTCTCTAACTAATGAAAACACAAGAATTAGAATGAGTAAAATGGAACATACATCATAGCCATGGAGATCTGCTTCAAATCATTCTCCAAGTTCCTCATGTTGGCCAAAGACTGTGCACAGAATATAATTGCAAGCCACGAACAGATCTTGTACTGAAAGACACAAAAACAATAATGAGCGCGTATTCAATGAAACAAAAATTCACAGTTCTTTCTCACTTTCATTCATCAGACTCAAAGAAACAATACATTTTCAGTGTGAACATCTCAATGAGGCATCTCGAACTCAAATCTCAAGAAGATCTTGCTATGATACAATCACAGTTTTTGTAAAGTGAAACCAGACTTTGAGAAGTTGGAATCTGCTCAATTTAATTCAACCAAATCAACATTCCAAAAAAGTTTCTAGTGATGTCAAAATTCAGAAAACTGAAACGAAAGAGCTTCAGTTGATGAATCGGAAGACGACTACAAAAACTCCGACGACCTAACTCCCCAAAATACAATCGGAGTAAGAGCAACGATCAGAGATGAGTTGATAGAAATTTACCCTGAACATAACGCCGGTTACGCCGAGGATAACGGCGATGAATCCAGAGTAGTCAACGGGAAGATCCTCCGGCGCAACTGGTCGCGGAGTGTAAGGTTTCGCCATCGAAGGTTGACGTGGATCGTTCGCCGGCGAAGCGTTTCCATGACTGTGAGACATTCTCTCTCTCTCTCTAGTCTCTTCTCTGCACTTTCTCTCTCTAAAATTTCCGATGTAAATCTGATCTACTGAAATTTGTTCTTAGAGATTCAATAACATCAGTAGATAAAAATGTAAAAAAAAATTACTAGTTAAAAATATTCGAGTTAAAAAAGCTAGAGAAAATTACAGTTATAACCTCACGTTATTTCTTCATAAATCCACCTTAAAGTAAAGAGGAAACAGAGAAGAAGCTCTGGCCGGCGGTTAAACTTCCGGCGCCGTATCGTCGTGTACTTTATCGGATGACGATGAGCATATTGGAGTTTCCGCCGCCTGCTTCTCCATCTCCGGCGTCTTCTACGCGGTCGTTGGCTTCTTCGTCTCCGGCGAGTTTATCATCGTCGATGAGGCTATGGAGACCAGCTGCTCAACGGAATCTTCGTAACCAGTGGTCAAAACTCTCGACTTGTAGGCAACAATGGATCGCCGCTTGTTCTAGCGGAAGATCTCACGCTACTTCAGTCGTCAATTCGTATTTATCCCAAATGTGTGGAACCCTGATTTTATTTTTTGAATGGGTGCTTGATTTGATGAGTGATTGAATGAAAAAGATTGATTCTTCTTACTAGTTTGTGTTTCCATGGAAAATAGGTATATGCCAATGATGGAGTTTGGTGTGTTGAGTGACATGTTTGATATCAAGAACAAAGCATTGAAGAAACTGTTTAAGCAACAGGTGAGAAAAAAAAAATCTGCATTTCAAAATCTTCTATTCAGTCTCTCTGTTTTTCATTCACATATTGAGTCTTTTAATGTTCAGAGTTCCAATCGAATCAAGCTTTTATCGTCGTACAAGGAAATGGTGAGTGTGGCAGATGATAATTCTTATTCTGATCATCTCCAATTCAATTGTGAATTGGGAGATTTTATCCTGTTGTTATTTGGAATCTATAAACAAATCTGTTAGAAAACATACAGGTAGCTGTTGTTGCTGAGATGGTGAATGCAAGTAGATCTTTGAGATGTTATATGAAGCCGAGTAACGGGTCACTTATACAATTCTCTGGTTCTAAGGAAGATGCAAATGATGCTGGAGATTGCGGTGGCGTCCCTGTGTTTAATTTTTTGAATGTCTCTGCTTTTGGTAAGATCCAAATTAAGAAGTTCATTAGCTATTCTTTTTTTATGTTTGTTGTCTTTAAAGTTTGGTACTTGCAATGTTGATATGATCACACAGAGAAGATGGCCGACGAGTTTGTGGATATGTTCAAACGCGAAGTCATGCTGAAGGTATACTTTCCTCCATACTCTTTCTGCATATATCTTAGGTTCTAGTTTAGCTTCTGATTTACATCACTATTAACAGAGATTGCTCATAATGGAACTGGTCTCTTTAAGCTCTGAAGTTCCTCAACCGGTCAAGCTCAGTTGGTCAGTTGAGCTTTACAATGGGGAATTTGATGATCTTACCAAATGTTTTTTATATTCCATGGAAGTATCTGAGCCAATTCTCCCCAGAGTGAAAGAAGATAATCTTGGTATTTCTTCTATACCACATACCAACCAGCCAACCGCAGAAATTTTGCAGGTATGTGATTTGACTCGACACGAGAAAATGCTTCTGGTAACTTTACCTCACGAGACTTCTAAAAGTTTTGTTTTTAATTTACAGATTTACTTGACAACTTGGCTTGCTGAGGTAAACATTGACATTCGTAGGTAAATATTAACAATTGGACCACTGTTGTTTCGGATTCCTGCCGCTCTGTGCACAGAATGAATTCTAATGAGCCCATCTTGCGAATTTGTTACAGAGTGGATGAGATATTAGCAGTGGTCGGGGAAGAAATTAGAGTCACTTTGTAACACTCTGAAGCAGAAGCTCAAAAGCATTCCCTAATGGTTACATTCCAACGACTTTGAAGCATGACTGATCCTACACCAAGTTCGGTGACTTGAGAGAGAGAGATCTTTAGAATTTTAGCTGTGTGAGAACTTAATTATTGTCACGTACTGCTGCTATCCCTTGTTTAATGGAAGCCATAGGTGTAGTAACCTTGAGTGAGATTTCTGTTATGAGCCGATTTTCTTTACCAAGTATACAAATGGATTTTGACTTACAATGTTCGTGATGATGCATACAGTAATTCTACATATCTAGAAGGAAATCTCCAGCCTCTTAACAATGGAGGCCTTCACTGTTCTCATGATTCCGACCAATAAATTCATACCCACCCAAAACTAGAACGATTTGGTACAAGAGATATGAAATCAATGAATGGGCAAGATTGGCCAAAAACTGGATTATATGGATTCGTCATTAGTTAGAGAGCGAGACATTGTACCCTGTCTGGAATATTCTGAGGCATTGGAGCTATGGTAACATATCTTTGTGGGTTTAACCTAACTGAATTCACGGTCCGGTCCATAGATGAGGATGATGGGTGGAACCTCGCAAAACGATTTATCACTGCAAACTTCTCTAGATCCTGGACTTCCACTCTCAAGTCTGCAACTGTAGTTCCATTTTCTAGTCTGCAAGAAGAACCAGGTGTTCATGAGGTCAAGCCAGCCATTTAAAACTGTAATCAACTACAAGAAAGAGCTATGGTTTTTACCCTGTTAAGTCAGTCTCTAGTTTTTGTGTTCTACTAATGAAATCTTCGGCAGCTTTAGAGATGTACTGGTCACTGATTTTTTCAGTTTTCGTTCTCTCAGACAACCTACACGAGCGTGGATTGATTTGTGTCAGTACATAACCCCAAACTCTAGTTAGTCTCCAGCGTTTCATGGATAAACAGAGAAAATTAACTTACGGGATTGAATTGTTCGGGGGCGAAAAGCTCTCGATTCTGTCAGTAGAAGTGGAGCTGCATGCATCTCCTAGTGCAGCTCTTGCAGCAGCATATGCAACAAACTCATAATTTGAACTAGCAACCAAAGATATCACCCTAGCAGGAGGAGGTCGAAACAGTTGTTGCATGAGTTGTGTTGTATATATAAGCCTTCTCTTTGATCTGATTGGTGGGACATCCTCAAGTGAAGTCTCAAATTCCACCTGTGAGAACATAAGCCATCAACGTATTCAACAATACTGTACAAAGAGACCAGCGAGAAGCAAAGGAAATCATCACGTCCAAAGAAAAAATGTAATAATGAAACTCACTTTTTCAGCAAATCGATTAGTCGCTCTGACCCAATAAACCTCGGCCTCACTGTAAAGAACATACAAAGTTTAATACGGTAATGGATATGAAAATATAAGGAATATTTGTGCTCATAAGCCAACCACACACCCGAGAGTCTTAAGCCGCTGTGAACCTTGCATGACTTCTTTATTCCAAGATAGAAGTCCTGGTGTGGCGGTTTTGCGCTTCTTTGGTTTATCAACCTTCAGAAGTTGGTCAGTAGCTGTAGCACCATGAGGCAATAATTCAGTAGAGGGAGTCTCCGCTCCTGGTGCGGACCCTGACATTTGCTGCATATGCACAATGTAACCAGGATCGGCAGTATTTAGCGGCTCTGATAATTGATCAGACTGTGAACCTTTGACCGAGTTCCCAACAGTAGAAGATTGTTCTCTTATCTTCATGGGGGTGAATCTCCCTGAATCATTCCCAGGTGGCACCAGTCCATTCTTGAAAGTCCCATATTGACTGTACCAGGATGGAGCCATCTGAGGACTGATTTGTTGGCGATCTGCTTCAGCCGAGACTGCATGATTCTTATTTGAGAAACTCTGAGAAACAGTTTGGCCAAAACGCAGCATGGGGTTCGCTGATTCCTTGTGATACATTCGCTGATCTCTAACTAAACCATCAGATCTTGAAGGTGACTGTTGCTCCCCTTTTGGGGCTACCTTCTGAGGATCAATAGCACTATTCTCAAATTTCGTCACATTCATCTTGGGTAAATCACCCTCCCCACTTCCAGCCATATGCTCATCATGACGTAAGCTATCCTTTTGGAGGTTGTTCAAAGGAAGGGAGCGAGAAAAGGTTTGAAGGTTACTCGGCACCATTTTGGGGAACATCGAAGCAGCATCAGATGTTTGTTTTGCACCCATATCTTTACTCTGCAACTCATGCATATGCAACATGTCCCTCCCACTTCCATTTTGGGAGGATGTTCGGTTTGTCATCTCCCGCCCTGAGAAGCTCCCTTCTATGCTGTTGCTGGGCAATGGATGTGACCGTAAAATGTCTGGATGAGGATTAGAAGGCTGGTTCCAAAACTGATGTTGTGGTGCTGGAATACCGGCTCGTGTGTCAGACATCATGCCAGAAGAGGAACTTTGCTGAGACGAGCTGGATGCAACCAGAGGCTGAGAAGCAGATGTAGGACTTTTGTGGGTTGTAGAATTTTGAAGGTAATGCGTTTGTTGTGAATGTCCACGTTGATCAAAGTCGCTACATTCATCTCTTTCTTTCACTTGAGGGGTAGACAACTCAGAAGATGAATTGACTGATTGTCGATTGGCAACAGACATCAGTTGATTTTGGTGATGACCTCCGGAATAAGGGAAACCAGAGCTGAAGTTGGTTTCTCCTGGGATACTCGCAAATGGTCCTTGATAAGGTGATTGCTGAGGGAAAGATTGATTAGATGCCCACGGAGCAAACCTTGATTGACTTGTTCCTCCTTTTTCAGGGGCAGTATGAAGTGAATTCAATGGCTGCAAAGAATTCCGAGAAAACTGAACGTTATCAGACGCAGGAGCTGGTTGAGATGGAGGCGCCAGCTGTAGACTAAACCCCTGAGATGCAGATGGCTGACTATGCCGATATTGACCACCATATTCTGCAGAAGTCTTTGCTTCAGGAATCACAGAAACATTTGATTCCAAGGAATGCTCCTCCGGTTGGTCCACCTTGTGAAGAAGCTCAAGCATAGTCTGACTGCAAGCAATTGGGGAATTAGAGCTAGTTGATGACCAAAGTCAGAAATTACATCTCGATGAAAATTAATGAGAACATTGAGTTCACAAAAACTATCAGTTAGGCAACTCTATCAGTTAGTTGATAAACTATCTATAACAAGGTCACACTAAATAGATAACTTCACAAACGTGATTGAAAAGCAAACATAATTAACAAAACCTTTTTAACCCAAAGAATGAGTACCTTGACGAAGCATTCTTCACTTGATTAGTCCTATCAACACTTCTGTCGGCTGAAGCAGATGTACTAGGTGAATTTTCTGAACCCATACCTTTAAAACCCTCATTTGTGCAATTCAAGTCGTTTTGTGAAATACGTTCCTGCCATAATTAAGCAAAAAGAATGTTCAGAGAGAATCAGATTTCTAAACCACTGCAAAATCGAGCAAAGGATACAAAATTTACCTTGTCAATTCTCATGTTCATAGCTGGCTGACCATGAGACTTTGACTGACCAAAATGTGAAACTTTTTCTCGACAAGGCTCCTGAGTGACATCAATATTACCCATGGGATGATACTGAAATTTGCAAGGTATCGACGGCCTTGTACCAACATCACCAAGTTGTGTTTCTTTTCCACCCGGAAACATAGACAAATTACGAGCATTTACCATTTCATTTGATCCAGTATTATATGACTCAAGAATCTGACTGCCATCTCTAGAATTCAGTTGAGGGATAACCTTCTCCACAGAGTTATAATTAACCAAATGCTGTTGGATATTTCCCTGGACATCCCTAGAATCATTTCCTGCATTGGCAATGCCAAAGTCATAGCTTGCCCTTTGCACTTGTACATTTTGAGTGAAATGATTCTTCTGTTCCTTCATAGCAGCTAAGTTTGGGTTTGAAGCAGCCTTCCAGATACCAAGTCTATCTTCAATGCCCTCATTCCTTTGAACAGAACACGAATTATTCTGCCCATCGATACCAGAACTGGAAGAATAAAAAATATTTCCAGCCATTTGACTACGTTGACCCATTGGCTCCTCCAAAAGGGCATGATCTGAAACTTTATTTCCTCTGTCTTGCAAATCACTGTGGACTCTCTTACTTAGTGTATTTGACACCTTGAGACCCGGATCCTGGGACTTATTACCAATATGAGAATTTGCATGTGGGACAGTGTTGTTGTTAGCCCATGCAGATTGCTGTTTACTACCCCATTCACGTACGCCTGCGTCATCACTGGATGTTTCTGCTACAGCGGATTGCATAAGAGCACTCCAACTCCCACTTTGCAAAGAGGGGCATGCATCAAAAAGCTCAGAACTACTGGACATAAGATTTCCTGTCAAGCTCATATCAGTGCTGTTTCCAAATGCATCCCACAGATTGTCATCCGAACCAAACAAAATCTTTTCTTCTGTTGGATCTAATGTTGTCGACTTCTGCAAAGCATTTATATTTTCAGGCGCTTTCATAAATGAGTTTTTTGACGGACCAGAATTCTCCATCTGACCAAATTTCTCCTGCACTGAAATGTTCCTCTCACGGGAATCATCTTGCTGTAACCTTTCAAAATTGGTCCTATTATTTGAACTTGGAACTGATGTATTGGAGAACAATAGTTTCTCCTGGTATGCGGATCTAGGGAGCATATGACTATCCTGTGCATCACCTTGATTCAGAAATGAAGTTGGCTGATTGGTGATAGAGGAGCTTCTGTTTGCAGAACCATGCTGCGGCGCTAACCTGTTCATCTGGACGTTAGAAAAAGCATTTTGAGGTGCATTTGTCCCACTAACAGGCATACCGTACAAGGAAGGTTCAAACTGTTGCGCCATTAAATTCGCCTGCCCTTGCTCAGGGGTAATCATGAGCCCACTGGATGAACCTTGACCAACTGGCGAGATGCCACGGTGCATCCAGTTTGTATTTCCTGTCATAGGATCAGGCTGCCAACCATTACTAGATGCATCCTGAAGAGGGATGCCATTAATCAAAGGATGTGATTGATTATCACTTGAGCGGTTTCCATTTACTGCATTCGAATTCAAAGAGTTGATATTTCTGGCCTCTAGTTGTTGCTTTTGATATTCGTGCATTTGCTTAACCATAACTTGCTGCTTTAGTAGTTGCATATCATTGAATGTCATCTGCTGCCTTGGAAAAGGCTGGAGCATGCCAGGGAGCTGGGAGTTTAATTGTTGTTGACCACCAAAGAAATCATAATTAACTGGAGATTCTCCCATCTCAAATCTCATAGGAATTTTCTGAAGGCCCGGGGAAAATCCTCTCGCTGATAATCTATCCCTACTTGATTCTGCATCCACTCCCAAAAAATTTGCCTCATTTGGCGATGCCTGCAACACACGGTTCCCATGCATGTAACCATTTGTGGGTTGCTGGTGGTCTTGCAATAGATTTCTAGAGTATTCGGACCTTATCGGCTGCTGAGTAAAATTTAAACCATGCTGTGGATTTGAAGACTGCCCTCTCTCAGGATCAACTGGAATAAGCAAGAAAGCTAAGTTTAAAACCTAACTACTAAAGCAACATCCAACATAATAACTTAGAAGCTATAAATGAAACATATATAAAGAGCATAAGTTGTTGAATTCCACGTCGTAAGGAGACAAAATCCATACCAGGTTGTTGTGTGCTATAATTCTTCAGATTGGCAATAAGGGATGGGTCTATCTGCCTCTGGCTGGCGACCAGACCATTACTAAAACTGGACCAGCTTCCGTCAACAACCTGGGATTGATGCTGTTCTTGGGGTAGGCCCTCCTGTCCAAAGAAATTGTGGATCCTCTCTCCAAATTCGTTTCCAGGCATAGATTCACCACCTATAAGATTATTTCCAAATATCTGGACCTCGAAAAGAAACAGAAAAGAGTTCAAGACTGTGTCTCCTTTAAGTTCGACTGTAAAAAAAACAAACATTTCGACACCTTTTTTCTTGAGAACTCATGAGCTAACTTCCTCCAACTGACATGCTCAGAATACTAAAAAAATCCTGTTAAAACAAACGAAACAGATACTGCACATTTAAAGTTGAACACACAACGTGAAACAAAAAACAATGGATACTACTGAGTATAAAAACCATCAGGCAAGATGGAAGAGACTTTAAAACTTGAGAATTGATGCAACAACTACAGGGATCAACATTGTTTCCCGTAAACTGAAAACCGTATACCGACCTCTAAGGACCACTAAGCCAAAGCCTAATCTCTAGTAAACTTGTGAAATTCTAACACACTCAGTGTGTTGCAGCTAATCCAGTCAACTCGAGAGCCCATTTACAGTAAATGTCATCAAGTTCCTCAAACTAAAAACCAGCTAAACTCATATAAACCCTCTCTAGCAGCTGAAAATTAAGCTAATTTAGGAAAAATTTACACCATTTCTTCGAAATCTCGCGAACCCAACTCGAGATCAAAATTGCCACACCACAATTTCACCCCAAATCGAAGCTCTGGTTAACATGAACATTGCCATAACCCAGAATTCAACCTCAAACAAGAACCTCCCACACTTTTAATCCTACCTTTGAACAAAAGCAAAATTAGGGTTTCCACAAGGAGAAAGAGAGATGTAATACTTACACTTGTGCCACGTTTAGCCGTAGAACAAATGGAAGCCTGAAAAGCTTCTCTTCTCCGACCTCAATAGCTAAGAATACGTTAGAGTTTTCGAATCCAGGAATTAACAAAATCAGGTGAAGAGAGAGAGAGAAAGAGAGATAAAGTGATGAAATTTTTCAACGACGAGCGCAGGAGCAAAGACTGAGGTTCGGGTCCGGGAGCTAATCGGAGGTTCGGGACCGAAGCTAATGGCTCTGTAGATCGAAACCTCTTGTAGACGAAGAAGGTTTTGAGAGTAGAGGAGAGTTGTTGTATGTGTGGGGCCAGTGACAGACCATTATTTAACCAAACCCACCTAAATTGTCAGTTAATACGACGCCGTTTTTGTGCGTTTTCACATTATTAAATTGCAAATCTTTTAATGCTTTGAAAGTTTGACTTTTGATTGGATGTGTTTTTTTTTTTTTTTCTTATGGTTTATGGCAAAATTTAAAAATTACATTTTATTTTCTCCATATTCTTTTAAGAACAGAAAAAATGAAGAGTTTCGAATTATCCACAATTTAATAATCAAATTCTTTATCTGAAAACAAAAACGAGCGAGATTTTAGATTATTTGAATATTATCATTTTTAGAAAACTTTTGCATAATACTTGCTACATTTTTTATGAGAGATTAAATATTTAATAATTATTTATATCTTTTTAGTGAGACTTATCCAGAATCAATCAAAATTGAGATAATTTTACTACATGCTTTTGAATAGTTGAACACAGAGATATTTTCTTATAAGACTTTACCCGATTTTTGTCAAGACTTTTATTGCTTACCTCATAAGACACCTGAAAACGCTTTTGCACCATTAATCTCAGGAAATCTTTTACTGATTTTTTTTCTATTTCACAAAATTAAGAGAAAACAATTTAAAAAAAAATATGATACGAAAATTTGACTATATATGTATATGTAATTCGAAAAAATGTCAAATTACAAATAACGGGACTATAATATGGGCTAAATATATATAGGGTTCCACGTAATCTATTTATGGTTTATTCATGTAGATTGAGCTGTCTCTGTGGACCGATATTGTTAAGACTTGTATTTGGAAAGAGCTTATGATCCTAACTGGTTCTACATCAGAGCTGGGTATGTTTACAATCTTTGGACATTGTCGACCTAGACACTAAAGGGTTAGTATACCAATCGCGTAAAAGTCATGAAATGAAGTATTATCAAGTTTAGATACATAGAAACAGCATTTTGGATCACCATTCCTTACAAATCGAATACAATAAAAGGTTTGGTTTCATATGCAACTCAAGGCCATCGACAAATTTTTTTTTTTTTTTCCGATAATGCGACATATAAATCGCCATTCACAAATTCATTTGTTTGTAATGTAAACCAGGAGGAGGAAAATCACATCAAGTGGATAGAGAGATCTTGATCAAGTAGCTGGAAGAATCGTAGTTACACGAAAATCACATTCACTTGTTGTAGCTTTCACTCATTTTGTTTTGTTTTGGTCTTTAATGATTCTTATCAAATCCTCTCAATGGAATCAGGTTCTTACGTTGTTACAAGATAAGTTTTACAGGACTATAGGCGTAAATGGTAACCGCTGAATTTCTGTTAAATTACTGTTGAATTATTGAATTTGCTGAATTTTTAGTGATTTATTGCGGAATTTACTGAATAATATCAAACTTAAATGGTAACTGCGGAATTTGCTGAATCTGCTGAATTTTTGAAAAAGTAATTAATTAAATAAAAATAAAATTTTAAAAATGCCACATTTTGAAAAAAAAAAGTTTTATTATAACATTTATGTTTGGGTTAACTATGTTGTATTAGAGTTTCGTTTTGAGAGTTTAATGGGTTTTAAGGGTCAAAATATTTTTGGGGCAATTACAAAAATACCACTTTTTGTGTGCACATTTGCAAGAATGTGATTTAGGGGTATCCATTTACAAAAATACCACTAATTATAGATTTATAGAGCATATATCTTAAAATTCTAAACCCTAAAACATGTTTTGACACCTAAAACCTCCTAAACACTCAAAACTAAACTCTAATAGAATATAATTAATCCAAACATAAATAATATAAAGAAAAATAATTTTGAAAAAGTGGCATTTTTGTAAAGATTTCAAAAGTTTGACATTTTTGTAAAGTGGTATTTGAAAAGTGATATTTTTTGAAATTTCTCAACATTTTTTAGGGTTATAATTTTAAGATTTGTGATTTGAAAATCCTTAATTAGTAGTTTTTTGCAAATAGACACTACTAAATGACATTTTTGCAAATGTATATACCAAAAGTGACATTTTTACAATTGCCCCTTAAATAAATTAATAGATTGATATAACAAATTTATATACATAATTTATGATATAATATTTTGCTATTGAAATTAAATTATTTTTAGTAAACCTAATTTTTTAAATATTACAATATTATTTTAGAATTATCAAGCGAATTTAGTAAGATTTAATCACTACATATATATTTAGGAGACAATTACAAAAATACCACTTTTGGTGAGTACATTTGCAAAAATACCACTATAGTTTGTTCATTTGCAAAAATATCACTAATTATAAATTTTAAGAATCTAAATCTTAAAATTCTAAACCTACTGGTGTTAATGGTAACATCATAATTTTCTACTGAATTGTAAAATTTATTAAATTTTTACGAAATAATATATCAAACTTAAATAGTAATTACTAAATTTGTAGAATTATCTGAATTTGTGTTACCATTTAAACTCTATATCTATCCCAACGAGTTCCAAGGTTTGGTTGTCACAATCTCTGCATCGACTGTCACAATCCATTGTATAGTATTTTATTTTAGAGGGTATATGTACATTAGTCTTATAAATTAATTTTAGACTGAAATTTCATTTATTTTTTGAAATATCACAAATAAAAACAAGAAGTGTAGAGTATGTAAAGATAGTATGATACCACGATGATTCCTTTATCGACATCCGATAAAGGAACTGTATTATACCATAGCTAATTCTTTTTTTTGTGTGCAAATTTATTTTAAATAGATTTTGTATTTGTTTTTTGACTGATCTTTGTGTCGTTTTCCAGTTAAATGCTATACACTTCATTTCATCACCTTAAGAGCTCATGGATTTAATTATCTTTAGAAAATTAATCGGTGAAAGAAAATTCCTATTGTAAAGAAAAAGTATATATATAACTCGAGTATTAATAGATTTTCACAAAACATATTCCACAATTTTCAGAAGTTCAGAATATTCTTTACCACAAAAAAAGAAAAGAAAAGAGAAGCACTAGCACATATATATAAATTAACATCAACGACAGTTCAACAATTTAAGATAAGAGCAAATACAGACCCTTAAGGCCTTAACATAACACTATTAAAAATGTCAAAACTCACACACATCAAAAACCAAATCCAAAACTAGACCTTTTTAGAGTTTTTCTTGGATTTGGTTCGGTGTCTGAGTCTTTTCATTCCTTTCTAAGTCTACCCACTATTCCTGGTTCGATGTTCGTTACTACAAACACACTCACTACTCATAATAATCTTACCTTATACATAACATGATATATGAAACGACTAAACCGAGAATATTGATTCAGCGCATTTACCGACCATAATGGTTTGAACCGTAGTCTTTGGTCCACTGCGAGCTGGGCTGAAACAAACCGCACTGTATGCTTCAACCGGATATGTCATTTGTTCGAAATGTTTCACCAAATCATCTTTGCCCTACACACAAATGTTCCACTAAGATTGATATAAATGAATACTTAGACATATGAATATATAGGAAGGAGTAGAGAACTAGCCTGGATCCTAGCATAAGCAATTTCAAGTACTTTTCTTGAGCAAAAATGAGACCATGGCTTGTGATTACAAGCAACCTTAAACCTCTTCACTGCTTCTGCGTTTGTGAAATTCACAAATGCATATCCTTTGTTCAATCCACTCCTGTTCGATTTCGTACAATTTATTTAGTTGAGCATAAGCTCATGGAAAATTAATAATTTGAATTGTAAAGAGTTATATAATTTTTTGATACTCAATAATTATCAATTCCAAGATTTGTATATCTAATATCCCTAAAGAGTAATCATTACCATTGCATAAAACATGCCGCCACTACATGATATACATTTTCCATCTATCATTTCGTTGCTCATGGTGTCATACAAATATATAAATATATTTATCTGTATAAAACAAAGATGAAGCTAATGAATACTACTAATTATTGTCATAAAAAAACTAACCTGAAATCGACAGGAAGATACAAGAAATCATAGGCAGAGATAGGAAACCCTTCATCTTTCTCCTTTTTGTTTGAATCTTCACAATGCTTGTCCAAGACCTCAATCATCATTTCCCTCCTGTATATATTATTATTATAAGCTTCATCGCAAAATCATCATAACATATATAGATTCTGGCTAATTATATAACGAATGAACTATATGTACGTGTATTTGTTTGGTATGTTGCGAAGCATGACAGTAGTGATACGACCGCCGTTGGATTCATCTTCATGTTTGATCCTCCACGTCACCTTGTTATCTTTCCGACCAAAAACTTTCTTACTACAAAGACTACCTTCATTACTTCCATTCGTTGTCGGAGGAGGAGACAGTTCTTGGCTAGGGTTTGGAGAATAAAGAGGAAGAGTTTCTTGTATAGACTCGAACCGATTAGGGTTAGGGTTTATAGACCAAAGAGGATAAAACACAAAGATTGATGGTGAAGGAGGAAGGAGATTAGTGTCTGAGAAGAAGTAGTAAAACGGTGGCGGTGAGAAGTAGTAATAATGATTATAGGGAAAGAATAAAGATGCGGTTTGAGTTAAAGATGGTCTGGCTATGACCAAGACCTCCTCGTTGTTCGCCGGAAAAGTATAATCAGAAGAGATTATATGGTTTGGAGAAGCCATTGGAGGTTTCTGGAGAGAAAGAGAGAACTGATTTTGTGTGATTATATATATATTATTATACTTTGGGGAGGTTTGATATCGGTAACAGCAATTACCGACGGCGAACATGTCTTAATTTTCTTTGTTCATCATTTCGTTTTTGTCAGCGTAGTTTCTACCGTTTGATTATTTTCTCATAGCTTTGAGATTCGTGCTCAAGTACATCAAGCCTTCTCAATTTCTCATAGTAGTTTAGGGGATGCTGACGTATGGATTGCATATATAATAAACTTTTATAGGATCTCAAATGATTCAGTAAAATTTATAAAAAGAGAAGCAAGAAATATATATATAGACATACAGTTGATAAATAATAAAATACATGTATATACTAGATTTGCATAATTGGCATATCCAAGTGATTGTAAATCGTTTTCATTTCTTTCTAAACAATAGGTAACTGACATTAATAACCAAGAAAAATCCATTATGTTCAAAAATCTAACCTATTATTTGACCAGGTAGAGCATTTTGAATATTACTTGTTCAACTATTATTTTTTTAATTATTGGACAAATTAACCCATAAAAATATGGTGTTTGTACATTTATCTATTGTTTTTATCGCAACCTAATTTATGATTCGTATTTGCGTTAATAACTTGTGATCACAAATTCACAATGTGTGTTGTGAGATAGCAAAAGAAAAAGAACATAATAATATACTGCATGTCACTGTGGTTCGTTATTGTCGTGACTGTTGTGCTAATGACAAGCAAAGCCAAAGCCACTTACGTTTGGGTATATATATCGTTTCACAGGATTTCAGACCCATTTTCAAGATTAATCTTATTGGATTCATAGTCATAAAAAATTATAACAGTTTGTTATTGTTTTGGCCTAGAAATTCCCGATAATTTAAAAAACACACATGTGGTCGTTTTAAAACATTTTAACATCTGACTTTTATTTGCTTTAAATTGAATATTTGAAGACAATTTCAAAAAGCGACATTTATATTAGAAGCAGCATGTTGCCTACGTGATTATTTTTCCCGTTTTGTGTAAACTATCTTAATGCCGGCCAACAAAATAAATCAAAGATATATTTTTTTTTTTTGGAAAATTATGAAAATACCATTTTTATGTGTATAATTGAAAAAATATCACTAATTATAGATTTTTAAATTCTATATCTTAAAATTCTAAAGTCTAAAAAATGTTTTGACCCCTAAACTCTCCTAAACCCTCATAACTAAACCCTAATAGAACATAATTAACCCAAACATAATTAATATAAAAAAATGAGAAATTTCAAAAAATGTCACGTTTCAAGTGCCATTTTACAAAACCACATTTTTGAAATCTTTACAAAAATGTCACTTTTCCAAAATTATTTTCTCTTTATATTATTTATGTTTGGGTTAATTATATTCTATTAGGGTTTAGTTTTGAGTGTTTAGGAGGTTTTAGGTATCAAAACATTTTTTAGGGTTTAGAATTTTAAGATATAGACTTTATAAATCTATAATTAATGACATTTTTGTAAATGGATACCACTAACTGGCATTCTTGCAAATGTGCACACAAAAAATGGCATTTTTGTAATTGCCCCAAAGAAAATGTTTCTTTAAAAAAGTGGCATTTTTGTAAAGATTTCAAAAGCGTTACATTTTGGTAAAGTGACACTTCAAAAATGACATTTTTAAAAATTTTTCTTTTCTTTTTATAATTTCTTCTCATTATATTTTCACCTTTGCAAGTTTGTTGAGTTTTTATTTGCGTTATTTTTTAGTGTGTTCTTCTTTCTTGTGTTATTATATTTAGTAATTTAAATTCTATAAATATTATAAAACAAGTAGCATATTTATTTTTGTCAGTATATTTCTCTTTGAAAATCATAGACACATGAAGATTTACAAACTCAACCAAAGATGGAGGCGGCTAGGGTTTCCATACAATCTAAGAGGCGATCTTTAAGGCGATTCTGAATTTTCCTAGATTTTCAATCGGCGACAGTGATCTTCACCTCGCTGTCCATTAAGTCTTCAGTGATTTCTTGTCTTTGGTTAAAGGTTCGGTAGATTTCTCGATCCAACATATCTTGAAGCTTCAGATCTGAGTGCTTTGATATGAATCGATTGAGAAAGAAGAAGGAAATATCCCTCATAGAAGAGCTGAAACAGCTGGATCTCCTTGGAGAAGAATAACCGATGGAGATCCCGGAGTTGGAGAACTATGACCTGATTGAAGAAAACTCCATGAGTGTCATCGTGTGTTGTCTAAACCCCACTGTTCACAAAGTCGGCGGACAGATAAAGGCTTTACCAGCGATTTGGGGGTTAGAGGACAGAGTTCGAGGCAGAGGAGTAGAGGAACACAGAGCTCAGTTTATCTTTCAGAACGACAGAGATCTCTCTCATGCGTTACACCATGGGGCATGGTTTGTGAACGGAAGGATTGTGGCTCTGGATCAATGGAAGGCAAACCCTGACTCGACCTTCCTCAACACAATACCCTTTTGGATCAGAACCAGAGGTATTCCTATCCATCTTGTTAAGGAACATGCTGTGAAAACGATTGTTGGTCCATTAGGGAGGGTGAAAATAGTAGAGCTTCACGCTAAGCAGTCTACTTCTCTGGAATATGTTAGAGCTCGAGTGTGGGTTAGAGCAGAGGGACCTCTGAAATTTAGGGTTCCAGCACATTTTAGAACAGGAGAGAAAGCGATGGTAGAGCTAGAATATGCGAAGCTTCTCAAAGTGTGCTTCATCTGCAAGCGACTAACTCATGACCAGACAGTTTGCCCTTTTCAAACCCAACAAACCCAGAGGAAAAGAACTAAGAAACTCCCTGAAGAGACAGATATTCAGAGAAGAAAAATGCATGATAAGGGTAAAATGATTGATATAAGAGAAGATCATGAGCAACATATCCCAGTTAAACAAAGATTGAGCTTTCCAAAGGAGCAGCAGGAGGAGAAAACAAGAGGTAAAAGAAGTGCCAAAGAAAGACTATGCTGGAACTCCTCTAAAGGAAAAGAGCATGAAAGCCAACCAAGCCAACCTAGTCAAATATGGAGACAAAAAAGGAGTACTGAGGAGAGCCTAGTGGAGGTAGCACAAAGAGCACTGGTGACTCAATCACGTCTTCTACAACAAGAAGAAGACTTAGCCGAAGTGATGAAAGGCATAAAAAGAAATCTAGGATTGAAGGGCCTGAGAAAAAATCAGATAAGTCATCATCACCCTCAGTGTTTGAAAGACTGGGGCCACAGCTAAGGATTCAGGTTTAAAATCAAGGCAAAGTAACATTCATTATACCAATATGGTAGCAGTTTCAGGAAGTCATTTTGCTGAGAAAGCAGCCATTGGTGATGGTTACACCAGGAAAGAAGGGTTGATGGATAATTCCAACCCTTCCAATTACCAATGAAAATACTGCACTGGAACTGTCAGGGGGCTGGGAACACCCTTATAGTTCGACACCTGAAGGAAATACGTGGTCTGTATTTCCCAGAGGTTACATTCCTATGTGAGACCAAGAACCAAAGACAGTATATGGAGAAAGTAATGGCACACTTAGGCTACTATGATATGTGTACAGTGGAACCAATTGGAAGAAGTGGAGGCTTAGCCCTAATGTGGAAGGATACAGTACAGGTCACTATTCTCTATAAAGATAAAAGAATGATTGATACCCAAATACACTGACAAGATAGACTTTCTTTCTAACTACTATATATGGGGACCCAATGAAAGAGAAAAGGGTATAGTATGGGAGAGATTAACCAGATTAGGACTGGCAGGAAATGGCCCTTGGATTCTGACCGGAGACTTTAAGGAGTTGGTGGATCCATCAAAGAAAAGAGGATGAGTAACCAGAGTAGACAAGGACTGCAAGGACTTCAGGCATATGCTTACAACCTGTGGATTATGAGAAAGTAGACATGAAGGTTATCAGTTCTCCTAGTATGGAGTTAGAAATGATGAAATAGTGCAGTGTAGACTAGATCGCACTATGGTAAACCAGTTCTAGCAGGATGAATTCCCCAAGCCAAGGCGGTATATCTGATCAAGAACTGCTCTGATCATAGTCCTTCGATTACCAACCTAATGGGAGATCACCAAAGGCAGTGGGGCTACCTTCAGATATGATAAAAGATAGATTCAAAGGGAATGATTCCCAAATGCAGTCCTGAAGGCTTGGCAAGATCAATCCTCTGTCCCGGATAGAGGCTTCATAGAGACTATCTCTGGAATCAGGAAAGCAATATCTGGATGGAAAAGATCAAACAAGACTAATTCTGCAAAGAGAATCCAGGAACTCCAGATTGCACTGGATCAAGAGACAAGACAAGCGAGATTCAACCACTCTGAGATCTCAAGGTTAAGGCAAAAGTTAAATCAAGAACATCGGCATGAAGAAACCTTCTGACACAACAAGAGTAGAATCAATTAGATTTGAGGTGGGACCAAAAATACAAGTTTTTTCCATGCTGCAACCAAGAATAGAAGGGCCCAAAACCGGATCCAGAGCATAGTAGATGATGAAGGCAAAGAGTGGTTCTCAAATAAGGATATTGGTAAGGTAGCAGTAGACTACTTCAAACTTCTCTTTGGATCAGAGGACATAAGTTTCCAGGTGGAGGAACTAGCTAACCTTCCTCCAGTTTAAAACAAGATCAGATCCTTAAACTGATGGAACCTATCTCTAAAGATGAAGTGAAAAAGGCTGTTTTTGAAATGAATCCCTCCAAAAGTCCTGGACCAGATGGAATGACTAGCTATTTCTACCAATATTTTTGGGAGCTTATTGGAGATAGAATCACAGGTGTGGTCTCTGATTTCTTTAGGACAGGGACTATAGAGCCGAAAATAAATAAGACTATCATATGTCTTATCCCAAAGACGCTGAAGGCAAATAGGTTATCGGAATTCAGACCAATTAGCCTGAGTAATGTCAGCTATAAGATCATAGCAAAGGTCCTAACTAATAGAATCAAGAAGATTATGCCTACCATTATCTCTAAACTCAGGCAGCTTTTGTAGAGGGTCGGTTGATTTCAGATAACATCATGCTGGCTCATGAACGGTTACACTGCCTGCAAAAAAAAAAAAAAACAAAGAACAAGTCTTCTGAAGAGTTTATAGCAGTTAAAACAGACATTTTCAAAGTTTTTGACAGAATAGAGTGGTCATTTCTGGAAAATGCCTTGAAGATCATTGGTTTCCCTGATCAATTTGTTAAATGCTTGATGAGTTGTGTAAAGTCTGTGTCCTACCAAGTCCTCATCAATGGAACTCCTCATGGTCACATTCAACCAACCAGAGGTATTAGACAGGGAGACCCTCTGTCCTCCTTCCTCTTTGTCATTTGCACTAAAATGTTGGTAAAAATGATGCAGAAAGCGGAGATGGATGGGAGGATCTCAGGCCTTAAGATTGCGAGAAAGTTTCCATCAGTTAG
The DNA here is from genome assembly GCA_964056655.1 of Arabis hirsuta. Lineage (NCBI taxonomy): Eukaryota > Viridiplantae > Streptophyta > Magnoliopsida > Brassicales > Brassicaceae > Arabis > Arabis hirsuta. Next base: position 4,661,187 of record OZ053302.1, on the reverse strand, counting down.
TCATTTTTTCTTTGCAGATGATAGCATGTTCTATTGCAAAGAAAATGACAGAGAACTAGACCATCTTGCTTCCATTCTCCAGAGATACTCGTTAGCTTCAGGCCAAAGAATAAATTATCAGAAATCTAGCCTCCACTATGGTAAGCAAATACCCTAAGACAGAAGAGAGGAAATCAAGAAGAAGTTGGGTATAAAACAGTAATGAGGAGAATGTGTCTATCTTGGACTCCCAGAGTCTTTTGGTGGTTCGAAGATATCAATTCTTAAATACTTAAAGGAAAGGCTTAATGATAAAGTCTCTGGCTGGCAAAACAAGTTTTTGTCTTCTGGTGGAAAGGAAGTATTATTAAAAGCAGTTGCTTTAGCTCTTCCCACATACACTATGTCTGGTTTTTTGTTGCCAAAAACAGTTTGTCAACAGATTGTGACTATTATGGCGGAATTCTGGTGGAGAAATAATAAAGACTCAAGAGGGATGCATTGGAAGTCTTGGGATTATCTCTGTAAACCAAAGGGAGAAGGAGGCCTCGGTTTTAAAGACATAGAAACATTTAATTTTGTGCTATTGGGAAAGCAGCTATGGCGAATGGCTAGAACTGACAGTCTGATGGTCAAAGTCTTCAAGGGAAGGTACTTTGCCAACTCTGACCCCCTGCATGTCAAACTTGGATCCAGACCCTCCTTTGCCTGGAAAAGCATCCATGCTGCACAAGAGTTACTTCAAAAAGGAGCAGGAAAATAGTTGGGAATGGTAAGAACATTATGGTCTGGGAGGATAGATAACTTGATAGAATGCCAACCCATCCTCCAATAAAACCGCAGCATCCTTCACCTTAGGTACAACACCTCCTCTCTGCCAATACTAGAGTTAGTGATATATTGACCCTAGATGGGAAAGATTGGAATGTTGGTGTTCTAGATAGCTTGTTCTTGGTATAAGACAGAAGTATGCTACAGGAAATTAGACCAGGGGATAGTTTAACGCATCACAAATACACTTAAGACTTTTCTAGGACAGGGCAGTACGCAGTGAAATCCGGATACTAGGTCTCTACTCATGAATTACCCTTCTCCAACCTCCGTAGAGAAGTCACACATCCAAGTCTAGATGCTCTTTACCAAATGAGTTGGAAACAAGAGACCAACCCTAAAATTCATCACTTCCTCTAGAAATGCTTGGCTAATTGCTTATCAATCTCAGCTATTCTAGCTCACAAACACTTATCAAAGGACGCCATCTGTCCAAGATGTAATCAGAGTGAGGAAACTGTAAATCATCTTTTATTCCAGTGCCCGTATGCAAGATTGATTTGGGCCATATCCATATCCCTACTCCCCCATCAGGGAAAATGTCTAAATCGGTATTTACCAATCTGCATAGAGTGATGAGCTTCAATGATCAAAAGACTCAAGAGGATAAAGTGACAAGAGCCATTCCTTGGTTGCTGTGGAGGATTTGGAAAAGCAAAAATGAATTTATTTTCAAAGGTAGGGATATTGATCCTCAAGAGGTGCTTCAAATGGCAAAGGAAGATGCTAAGGAATGGCTGGAGAATAAAGAGGATAAATATAGTTGAGGAGACCCGAGAACCACCAGGACACAAGTAGAGAAATGGAAACCACCCCTCTGAACTGGTTAAAATGCAACATTGATGGAGCCTGGCCGAAGGAGGGAGAGAACTGTGGCATTGGTTGGATTCTTAGGGACCATTGTGGGGAAGTTAAATGGGTCGGAGCCAAGGTCATGTCAAAACTAAGATCACCGGTGGAGACGGAAGCCGAAGGGCTTAGATGGGCAATACAATCTACTCTGAGGCTTGGATACTTTAAGATAATCTTTGAGAGTGATTCAAAACAGGTGCTGGAAACAATTAATGGAGAGGAACACTAGCCCCTTTTCTCACCTTGGACACAAGACATTCTAGACATGACAATGGCGATGGAGTCAAAATTTGAATTTTTTTATAGAGGAGTGAATGACACAACCGATAGAATAGCCAGGGAGACTCTTTCTTTTAGGAAATATGTTCCTAAGTTATATTCTACTGTCTTAATTGGTTAATGCATTGTGTAATGTTGGATAAACTGAGTGTAACATCTCTTGGTTAATAACAAGTTGAAGTTGAGAAAAAAAAAAAAAAATCATAGACACATGGCATAGAATTATGCAATAATATCAGAAAATAATTAGTTTGATTATTAAAAAACAAATAATAGAAATCTATATTGTTTTCTTCTTTTTTTGGAGTGGGTCGTCAAACCGAATCGTGGCATGAGAATAATGGCGTGGGCCCTTTTGCCGACAGAAAAAGTTTGGACACGTGGCTATCCAGATCCTACGTGGCCCGGCCGTGTATTTGTTGATTTAACCCTCTTTTTCTCCCAGAATCTTTCCCTTTCATAAAAGTGTATATCAGGAGAAATATATAGTCCGGTCGAATAAATCAAACGAAGATTTATATATATAAATAAATAAATTCTCTGGAGAGAATCTGCTTTTCAAAAAAATTTGGATTTGGGAATTTTCGGTGGAGTAAAAAAGCTTCGTGCTTTGGTTCGTCGATTTCTGGGTTTTCTATTTCTCCTTTCGCTCTTCGCGTCGCTTGCTCCAATTTCTAGGTTTTCTTTGTTCCCTTTGTTCATCTGATCACATCTTCTTCTCTACCGCTTCTGGAGGTTAGGGTTTTCCTGCCGTTTCGTTTGCCTTTTTTTTTTTGTTTTTTTTCTTCATATTCGTCTTTTTATTGTAGATTTGCATTGGTTTCGCGGATAGAGAGAAGTTTGTAGTTTATGGGTTTCCTTTTTGTGGGAGATTTTGGATTGTTATGATCCGAGTTAATTTTTTTAACTCGAGCTCGATTTTTTGTTTTTTTTTTCAATGCAAGGTCAAAGATTTTCTTCCCTCTGTTATAGTATGCTGGATAATGTGCAGTGTATGCATCAAATATGAAAATTCATTAGGAAGTTTCCGTATTGATTCTAGGAAGATTAGTTAAGTGCGAAAGTCTTTCTTTTTTATTCAAGTTTTGAATCCGAGTCATATAAAATTAAAATAGTTTGAATCTGTGCAAAAAACAATGACCATACATTTGTGTTTCGACACTGTTCAGGGACTTGGTAGTTTGTGGAAATTTGTGATGCAATGTTTTTTTTTTTTGCTTATGAAAACTATTGTTCTTAACTTGGTTGGGTGACAGGTATTGTGGACAGGGCGGAAAGAGTTTATTTTTTATAGTTGAAGTCTGATTATAGTCTTATACATTAACTTTTTCAGAGCCTATCCAACTTCGATGGATGATGAGGATATGGAGTTACAAGAAGTATATTTGATGACCTGTGTCTGGACCTGACCAAGACAAGAATTTTGTGGGGGCTTTTGGTTGGTTCAAACTTCAGGGGTTGTCACACTTATAGAGTTGCAACATAGATACATGGAGGACGATGGAGAAATGGGGATGTTCTTTCCTTTTTGGAACAGCAAGAATCCGGCTGAAACGGTTGAGTCTCGAGGGTTAATGTTCTCTTGCTTCGTTGCTGCCCTTGTTGGTATTTTGACCATAGCCTACACTGCTTTTCAATGGCGAAGAAATATCAACTTAAGTTGGACGAAAGCCATAGCCAGGTCAAAGAAAAATCCAAAGGCACGGCATAAGGTTCCTGTTGCCCAACATAGCTGGGAGCTCGACTCTATAAGTCGTGCAAAGAACTTGAACTGTTGTGTATGCTTGAAGTCGATGTCGCCATCTCAAGCAATTGTGGCTTCAGAAAGTTTTATCCACAGGTGCACCATCTGTGGAGCAGCGGCCCATTTTAGTTGTTCTTCAAGCGCGCCTAAAGATTGCAAGTGCGTCTCCATGACTGGATACGAGCATGTGGTGCACCAGTGGGCAGTTCGGTGGACAGAAGGGGCTGATCAGCCTGATGAGTCGTCGTTCTGTAGCTACTGTGACGAGTCATGCAGTAGCTCCTTTCTGGGGGGTTCTCCTATATGGTGCTGCTTGTGGTGTCAACGCCTTGTGCACGTTGACTGTCACAGTAATATGTCAAATGAAACTGGTGACGTTTGTGATTTAGGTCCACTTAGAAGGTTAATCTTGTGCCCTCTCTACGTTAAGGAATTGACACGGAATCCCTCTGGAGGATTTCTGAGCTCAATCACGCATGGTGCAAACGAACTTGCATCAACCGTCCGTGCCAGTATCAGGAGTCAAAGCAAAAAATACAAGCAAGCTAATGAAACTTCAGCTGACACAGGTAATAGTGGTAGCAACTGCGATGAATCGACGGAAAGCACAGCTGATACAGGTCCAGTTGTCAATGGCACCCATGCCATGGTGGAAAATTCTAGCAGCCTTATGAATGGAGGTTCCTCTCATGGGGACAGCGACAGTAATGGCAAGCTGGAACCAAAGCCCAGTGTGAAAAGAAGCGGGTCTTTTGGTAAGAAGGATGAATGTCAGGCACTAAGATTGAAACTTAAGTATGAGTTGGCTGATTTGCCTTCCGATGCAAGACCGTTGTTGGTTTTCATTAACAAAAAAAGTGGTGCTCAACGAGGTGATTCTCTTAGGCAGCGCCTTCATCTTCTTCTCAACCCTGTGCAGGTAGAGTATTCTGCGTTGAAAATACGTGGCAGAGTTCATTGCTTTTTTAACTTGTTGTACTCTTTAAGTTTATTGATGGAGCAGTTTCTGGCAGGTATGTGAATTGAGTTCAGTGCAGGGACCAGAAGTTGGACTTTTCCTCTTCAGGAAGGTTCCTCATTTTAGAGTTCTTGTTTGTGGTGGTGATGGCACTGCTGGTTGGGTGTTGGATGCCATAGACAAACAGAATTTTGTCTCTCCTCCTGCTGTTGCTATCCTACCTGCAGGAACCGGGAATGATCTAGCCCGGGTATTGAATTGGGGTGGTGGTTTGGGTTCTGTCGAGAGACAGGGAGGCCTATGTACAGTATTACAGAACATAGAGCATGCTGCAGTCACTGTCCTTGATCGTTGGAAAGTATCGATTCTGAATCAACAAGGAAAGCAACTTCAGCCGCCGAAATATATGAACAATTATATAGGTTAGTTAAATTCCAAGCCTCTAGGTGTCGAAGCTTTGCTTTTGATATTTATTTTATTTATATTTGTCAGGTAGCTAACCTTTGAACTAGTGGGGCTGCTTCATTTTTATCCAACCTTTCTGACGTCAGTTCCAGATTCCTTTAGTTCTGTTTGCAACTTAGTCTTACTTTTTGTTCTTAAGAGGACCTTTCACTGGGTTAAAATTATTTGCATTCGACATGGTACTTTGCATTTGAAATCTAAATAATAAAAAATTGCATAAGGAATGAAGGATATATGTAGGATCTCTTTTCATGCTTGATGTTTAGTTTGAATCAATCCAATTGTGTATCTAAGATTGTAAATGATTTGACTGCTGTCCTGAATCCCGTAGCCTATATAGTTTTGCTAACTTTGCAAATCTGAACAGGGGTTGGATGTGATGCGAAGGTCGCCCTTGATATTCACAATCTACGGGAGGAGAATCCAGAGAGATTTTATAGCCAGGTAACCAGATAAACCTGAATCGATCAAAATTTAACCTCAGGAAAACTTTATTTTCTACCTCTCTTGATCAGGGTATAGCTGCCGTTATTGTAGACTAGCTGTACTGTTATCCTTAGTCCATGAAACTGATATCTGAATGTTTACCATGTGCAGTTTATGAACAAAGTCCTCTATGCTAGGGAAGGTGCAAGGAGTATAATGGACAGAACATTCGAAGATTTCCCTTGGCAAGTTCGAGTTGAGGTGGATGGTGTTGACATCGAGGTTCCTGAGGTGAGTCACAGAAAACTACCTTACAGACAAACACGCTTGATAAACAATAATTAATGCTCTAGTAACTTCTCTACCATGCTATATTTCCAAAGGATGCAGAAGGAGTACTTGTTGCAAACATAGGCAGTTACATGGGAGGTGTGGATTTATGGCAGAATGAAGATGAAACATATGAAAATTTTGATCCGCAATCTATGCACGACAAGATAGTAGAGGTTGTGAGTATATCTGGAACATGGCACCTTGGGAAACTTCAGGTACAATAATGATCATCTTACAGGTTCTATTTGCATTCTATCTTACTTGTAAAACTAACATCAATTAATTTCCTTTTGACATCTTCAGGTTGGGTTGTCTCGTGCCAGAAGGCTAGCTCAAGGGCAATCAGTGAAGATCCAACTTTGTGCGCCGTTGCCTGTGCAAATCGATGGAGAACCTTGGTTTCAGCAACCATGTACCTTAACCATATCGCACCATGGCCAGGTCCTTCACTCCACTTCCCTTACTAAGATTCCGGATTCTGTTTTCTGCTGGCAAAAATAAGTCGCACTAAGATTGTAAAAGTTTGTGATGTATTTTTATACTGATCTCTGCTTTTCTTTGTTACCGTAATTGAAATGGTACAGGCTTTCATGCTAAAGAGAGCTGCGGAGGAGCCACTGGGTCACGCAGCGGCTATAATCACGGACGTTCTAGAGAATGCAGAAACCAACCAAGTGATAAACGCTTCACAGAAACGAGCTTTGCTTCAAGAAATGGCTCTACGGCTAACTTAAAACATAAAAGAAAGAAAGAACAAAACCTCCCCTCTTCATCATCCAATCAACCATAACTGGTTAGTTACAGATATATATATTTACATATCTCGTACCTCTGTCTAACGAAGGGAGCGTTAGATAAGTCATCGAGATCGAAATCCGCTAATAAAGAAGCGGGTTTGTGTGGAAGTAGGAAAAAGAAAAAAGAAAAAAGGAACCAAAAAATGGTTTCTGGTTCCAAGAATTTTGGCTGTTCTCGTAGTGTAATGTCATGAATCATGAAATGAATGAAACAGATACAAAGCTTGTTATATATTATCTCCTTGTTTTAATATTCTTATGATGGCTTATATATTTTTATTGTTCTTAAAAGAATCTAGATAGAAGCCTACTCTTATAGTTTGTGTTTATTTTCCACTCCTAAAAACTCTCGAATATGCCTTCAGTTGCTTGAGGAAGTGGTTAATGACAAAAAAACTAGGTTCCCTTTCACGCATGGTGCAAACGAACTTGCATTAACCGTCCGTGCCAGTATCGGGAGTCAAAGCAAAAAATACAAGCAAGCTAATGAAACTTCAGCTGACACAAATAATAGTAGTAGCAACTGCGATGAATCGACGGAAAGCACAGCTGATACAGGTAATAGTGGTAGCAACCTTTGGACCTCTTCTCACTCACTTGAGCTGGAGTTAGGAATGGTTGTAACTGGTTTGGTACCTCTTTTGGTTTCTCTTGACTAATTCCTCCGCGGCCTTTGAACTCTCCTGGTTTCTTAGAATAGAAGGTGGTATTATTCCCTGAACCTCCTCTAGAATTAGACCAATTTTATGTTGTTGGCATTCTTGGGTGAGCCTTCTCATATAAGCGTCCCCCAACAATAAGCAGTGTCTGATTGTTTGTGGAGAGAACATTCTGATATGCGTTTGAGTATCATTTCTCAAAGTTTTGATGCTTGATGGAAACCGCATCAGCTGTTTACCTGATGAATGTAAGATAAATTCTCTTTGATATAACCAAAATACGCGATTTGTTTGTTTGTTTGGTGATTGAGAAACATAAAAAATCTTTAGAACATTTTTGCTATTGACATTCCTTTGTAATTTTTTCTTCTCCAAATCTTAATCGTGATTCGGGATAGCCTTGCAGATAACGCTGTTGAAGAGCTCCCTGCTTCACTCTGCAATCTAATCCAGTTGAAATCCCTGTGCGTAGACAATAATAAAGTGAACCAGGTATAGAGCAATGGTGATTGAAGTTTGATTTGTTTCGGTGTACTGAATCACTGTCTTCTTCTTATGAAATCTCTCTGACATTTATGGTTTTTCCAGATCCCAGATGGATTGCTAAAAGACTGTAAGAGCCTGCAGAATCTTTCCTTGCATAACAACCCCATTTCGACGGATGAGTTTCAGATGGTAAGTTAGTCGAAAACCTCAGAGAACACTCTTTGGTTTGGTTTTTTTTGTGTGCCGTGTGTAACATACCTATGTAGTGTATATATATATATAGATGGAAGGATACCAAGAATTTGAGAAAGAAGAAATTTGATAAGCAAATCGATTCGAATGTGATGATGTAGGCGTTGATAAATGAATACTGTCTTCAACATCTCCTGAATTCATAAGTTCATTCATGTTAGACAGATATAGATTTGGTGTTTGTAATCTCTGTGTATTCTTCATTGACAATAAATATTCGTTGTTTTGCAGGTCGGATTGGTGGAATGAGGATCATCATTTCGTGTAAGAATTATTGTTGTAAAACTCTCTGTTTCTGTGAGACTCAGATTCTTATGAACACATACACATTCACGCACCATGTACATACATACATATATATATATGGAGGTCGACATGGTACTAAACGTGACTTATTTATGGGTGTTTAATATATATTTGTTCTGCAATTCAGATAAATCAAACCGATTTCAAATAGTTTATCTCAGATTGAACAACGAAATTTATTAGAGGTTAATGGCGCTTCTACGTGTGTAATGATTCAATGAATTTATTTTCGGAGTTGCAAAATTCGAAAAGCTATTTTTTTTTGTTTTTATTGCCCACCCGATCCGACCCGACCCGATCCGACCCGAAGTCGATCCATTTACTCATTTTCGTTTATTGAAAGAAACCGAGAGGAGAAAAAAAAACCCTAAATGTCGGGGGAAGGAAATCTTGAGGCGGTGATTGACAATGTCCTTACACGACATGGAGAAGAATCGGAGGAAGAAAGGGAGATGCTGAGAAGCGTTCTTCGCAATACTGATGAAAGAAGAGATGCGAAGAAAAGATCTCGAAGCATCGAAATGTTTCCCGGTCCCGGTCGGTGGTCGTGCTGATGTTGATGCAGTGACCGTTCTACCTGCAGACGTTCGGTCCCTTAACGGTGAAAAATGGTTAACTGGAAATGTCATCGACTTTTATCTAAGATATCTGAAGAGCCAAGTAGTTTTTCCAGAAGAAAAACACTTTTTCAGTTACCATTTCTACGGGATGGTCGCGAAGGAAATCAACGGCGATTTTCATACCAATTGGCGATGGCGATGGGTAAGTATCTTTGTATTATTTTATTCGATTGATTTGACTTTTGATTTACATTTGATTTGATTTGATTTTGTGTATTTTTGTCAGAACCCACTTTAGCTTACTCGTGGCTTGTAACCATGGCGACAACAAATGGACTCTACTTCATATGGACTCTTTACGGTCACATAACTCTTCTGTGGTTTGTGAAAATATCAGAAGGTAAAGATTTCATTTTTTCCCCTTAGTGTTTGTGCATATATATATGTATATATGATGCTTTCACTGTTTGTGTTTTTTTTTACTGTTTCGATATATGCATTTTCCAGACTTCTAACAAGTGAGTTCAATCTCCTCAACGATAGCCAAAAGAGGAAGATAAAAGTAGAAGTCGGGACAGTTGAGGTTCCTCAGCAGAAAAACAGTTTTGACTGCGGAGTTTTCACACTATGTTTTGCAGAGACCTTTCTCAACAAAGCTCAAAGGAACATCAAACCCCAACATTTGGAAGTGTTTAAGGAGGAGAGTTGGTGTAAATTCGATGCGGGTTTGAGACAGAAAGTACAAGGACACATGCTCGCCTTATACGACGAGAAAGACCATTACAGTCTCAGCCTCATTAACGTCATTACTCCTTTCGAGAAAACAGCAAGCTTGTGGGAGATTTACGACCGAGTAAAAGGGTTAAGTCTTCACTTCACTCATTTGAGAGACCAATACCTTTATGTTCTCCGAGAAAACGTTGCTTTGTCACTGATGTTGTTGTTGTGTAGAATGATGGTGGCTTTGATATCCTGCAAAAGTGAACAAGAGTATAAAAATTGGGAACTTGAAAACACATATCTTATAAAAGTCCTTCAAGAATATGGTTTTGATGCTTCTCCGCTTCATCAGAATCTGATCAAGGACAAAAAGTCTCCTGAAGCTCTCTCACAGGAAAAAAATAGTCTTCTACCAGTCATCTCCCGTCAACAAGCAGATGCAAAGGCCATTCAAGCCAAAATGGCTTTGTTGGACCAAAATATTGAAGAATGGAGTAAAAAAATTGAAGATGCGAAAAAGGAGAAGGCAGACTTGGACCATGACCATGTGATTTTGTTTTTACTCCATTCTTCAATATTTTGGTCCAACAAAGCCATCTTGGCTTGAATGGCCTTTGCATCTGCTTGTTGACGGGAGATGACTGGTAGAAGACTATTTTTTTCCTGTGAGAGAGCTTCAAGAGACTTTTTGTCCTTGATCAGATTCTGATGAAGCGGAGAATCATCAAAACCATATTCTTGAAGGACTTTTATAAGATATGTGTTCTCAAGTTCCCAATTTTTATACTCTTGTTCACTTTTGCAGCATATCAACGCCACCATCATTCTACACCACAACAACAGAGCAAAGAAACAGAGCTACAGTATACGTCTCTTTCTGTAGAGAGACTAGAGGAGACAATCTCATCCTTAACTTTGGAGTCCCTGTGTGAAATAGAAAGCATGAAGCTTGATATAACAGCGCTGGAGCAAGCACTCGTTGATGCAATGAAAATCCAAGAAGAAAGCATCCAAGAAAAAGATCAATTCAAAGGGATAATCGAAGATGTCAAGTTTCAGTCTCAAGAGGCACAAAAAGATGTCGAGTACTTTGAGAAGCAAAATGAAGAGCTGAGGGAGAGAATTGCCGGCTCTGAAAACAGTATCAAAGATTTCTTTCGAAGTACTAAAGAACGGTTAGAAAGTGAACAACCTCTAAATGTAGAGTGCTTCTTCGCAGAATTGAGTCATGTGCTTCCAGTGTCCAATGAAGCTTGTAAGTTCTGGCTTAAAGGCTTGTTTAATATGTCTAATTTTGAGCTATCCCAGTTTCCAATAATTTTGGTTTTGTGTCTCACAGCAAATGTTTCGATGCAATCATCAAGAAACTAGAACTTTCCCGGAATGTAAATTTGATTGATAAGATGGAGGGTATGGAGAAACAGATACAGCATCATGAAGATCTTGTGAAGCAGCTCAAGGTACTTTAGAAAAACTGAGGCACTCTATGTCATGCCTTTGGTACCATTACTCAACTCTCGTGAGGTGTCTCAATGTAACTACTTTCACTGTGATCTTTGGTATGTGCAGGATGAATTGAAACAGGAGAAACTGAAGGCGAAGGAAGAAGCAGAAGACCTTACGCAAGAAATGGCAGAATTAAGGTATAAGATGACATGTTTGCTTGACGAAGAACGAAACCGCCGGGTGTGCATAGAACAAGCATCATTACAAAGAATAGCAATACTAGAAGCACAGGTACTCGTGATTTATGCTTCCTTGTTCTTTTGTCGAGTATGCGAAAATGGAGCATTATCTCATTAACCCCGATGGAATCTAACCGTTGTTTTTTCCCTGTTGTTAAGATCAAGAGAGAGACGAACAAGCCCTCATCCACTGATATGCTCCCTCTTTCTGTGTTATGAGAAAGAAGTCTCGAGACTTTACCGAATTCACCCATCTACTCATTTCTGAGTCTCGTCCATGGATGCTTGGCTAGTGATTGAAAACCGCAATCTTTTATTGCACTTTAAATCGCAGGATGATCAGAGATTTGATGTGGCTGGAGAGACAAACAAGAGAGGTTTAAGTCAAACCTTTGTGATTAAATGTCTCGAAGAATTTAGCTTTAGTTTTTGTAGTTTTGGTGTACATAAATTGTTTGGAACATAAGAAATAAAGTGTGTCGAAGGTATATCTCGAGTTACAAATTAAGGACTCATCTTTGTCAGTGTATATCCTTTGTTGGTTTTGAATCTTTTGATAAATTTGTAACATGCGTCTTAAATCTTTGTCAGTGTATGTGTATGTGTATGTGTATGTGTATGTGTATGTGTCTGGTGTGTGTGTGCTTCGTGCTTTGGTTCGTCGATTTCTGGGTTTTCTATTTCTCCTTACGCTCTTCGTGTCGCTTGATCCAATTTCTAGGTTTTTTTTTGTTCCCTTTGTTCATCTGATCACATCTTCTTCTCTACCGCTTCTGGAGGTTAGGGTTTTCCTGCCGTTTCATTTGCCATTTTTTTTTTTCTTCATATTCGTCTTTTTATTGTAGATTTGCATTGGTTTCGCGGATAGAGAGAAGTTTGTAGTTTATGGGTTTCCTTTTTGTGGGAGATTTTGGATTGTTATGATCCGAGTTAATTTTTTTAACTCGAGCTCGATTTTTTGTTTGTAGTTTATGGGGTTCTCCTATATGGTGCTGCTTGTGGTGTCAACGCCTTGTGCACGTTGACTGTCACAGTAATATGTCAAATGAAACTGGTGACGTTTGTGATTTAGGTCCACTTAGAAGGTTAATCTTGTGCCCTCTCTACGTTAAGGAATTGACACGGAATCCCTCTGGAGGATTTCTGAGCTCAATCACGCATGGTGCAAACGAACTTGCATCAACCGTCCGTGCCAGTATCAGGAGTCAAAGCAAAAAATACAAGCAAGCTAATGAAACTTCAGCTGACACAGGTAATAGTGGTAGCAACTGCGATGAATCGACGGAAAGCACAGCTGATACATGTAATAGTGGTAGCAACCTTTGGACCTCTTCTCACTCACTTGAGCTGGAGTTAGGAATGGTTGTAACTGGTTTGGTACCTCTTTTGGTTTCTCTTGACTAATTCCTCCGCGGCCTTTGAACTCTCCTGGTTTCTTAGAATAGAAGGTGGTATTATTCCCTGAACCTCCTCTAGAATTAGACCAATTTTGTGTTGTTGGCATTCTTGGGTGAGCCTTCTCATATAAGCGTCCCCCAACAATAAGCAGTGTCTGATTGTTTGTGGAGAGAACATTCTGATATGCGTTTTGAGTATCATTTCTCAAACCAGCTAGATAGGCACTGACCTAATATTCTTCAGGCAAATTCACTCTGATCTTAATAGCTTCAAATTTCTGATGATAATCGACAATTCCCTCTGTTTCTTGGAGTTGCTTCAACTCAGCAATCGGATCATCAAGAATGTCTTCAAATCGTTCTTTTAACATCAGTTTATAACCATTCCAGTCATTCAACAAATGACCAAACCCAGATTGCAACAAGGACTGATGAAATTTCGAAGCCTCATCATCAAAATGAATGAACTGCTGCTAACTTCACTTTCATGTCATTAGAAGTATGATCAAGCAAAAAAAATTGTTCGACCTTGAAGATCCAGTGCTTAATGTCGTTCACATCAAACCGAGGGAAGTCTATTCTCCCTAATCGAGTTATTCCGTTATAACCAGTGTGAGAAGCTAACCTCGAACCGTGATTGGGAGGTGGATTCGTTGCTGCATCCATCGGCGAAGTTCTTCCCAATGGATTCGCAGCACTCGACGAAGCTAGATTGGCTTGAATCAGACGGATTGTATCAAACATTTCAGTCATATTTTTGTTGATTTCGGCAATACTATCGATCTTTGCGTTTTGCTCTTTGACGATTCCTTCCAAGCTATCGGTGCGTACAATCATCTGACCGATTCGCGATCCAAGAGCTTCTTCCGTCTGAACCACCGATTCCTTGAGTGACGCCTTAGCACGAGTTTCCCCCATTTCCGAGGATGGATTAGCTCTGATACCTTTGTTATAGAAACTTGTACGAATCGAATTGAATCCAAATTGATTCGCTGTTCGTAAAACAACAAACCAAATCTCACCTGCTAGATCTCTTCAAGAGAAGAATCCCCAGCAAAACGATGAGTATACAGAGAGAGTTGTTGAGCTAAGAACAAATAAAGTTTGTTACAAATTGAAATCAATGAATCTGAGAATCCTGAGCGAAACAATGTTTTCATTCCTCTTGCGACCGCATAAAGTCTATGGAAAGATGATTTTTTTACCCAAACTAACACATTTACGACCGGCCGTTATTTAACCCAATTCCTTCCGAGCGGATCCCCGATTTTAAAATTATATCGGATCAGTGCCGGTGGGGACACAATCCATCGTATACGCAACACCGTTTCTTAGACAATCTTTCCCTCGGCAGATCCCACTCCCCATCAAAGCGCGACCATCTATTTTGGGGTGAAAATGTTTTGGGTGACATCGTCCGATCGATGCGCCTGCATCGTATTAGTCCTCAACTCTTCTTCACTTCTCATTTCCACCCCTTAACTTCTATATCTTCACAGTTCCACCCCTTAACTACTCATATCTTCACATTTTACCATCTTTCTCTTTTATATATATATAACCCGCGAGAGAGACCTTGACCCTCACCTAAACCTCAATCAAATTCCGCAAAAAAATTGATCTTTTTCTTTATCAATCAGATTCCTTTGAAACTTTCTGGGTTTTCGAGTTTTATTCTCATTACAATATTTCATCTTTTCTAATCAAAATCTACTTGGAGCGATCGGCGAAGAATCGGAAGTACGAGAATGGGGTGTTGCGCGAGCAATACAGCAGGAGGTTCGAAAGCTAATCGGGTCTCGCGGTGGCGATCCACCGGAATTGTTGGGCTACGCGACGCGAAATTGAAGGTAAATCGTCTTTACTCATCCGAATAATCATTGGGTGGGAAACAATATCTTCGAAGAATTTGTGGAATTGATAGATAAACTTCGTTGCAGACAAGTTTTTTTTTGTATCTGTCTGTGTATTGTTTTATGTGTGTAATGAATGGTCTCTTTGTGGAGAGCCACAAGAGATTGAATGATTTTGAGAGAGTTTGATTAGACGTAAAGCACAAACTTTTTTTTTATTTTTGTTTGGCTCATGAATGCAGAAGACGAAATTTTGTTTTAGGGTTTTTGTTTTGGGGATTTTACAGTGGATTTGGTGGTTTTATCATATTGATGTAATTTCTGGTTTTGTTGAGCAGACATTTCCTGATGAAGTGATTGAAATGGAGAGAGCAGTACGAACACTCGATCTAACACACAATAAGATCTGTATGCTTCTGCCCTTTTTTCTTCATTTTGACGTCGTTCTTCATCATGTCTTATGTTTTGATTGTGTTTAGAGTAGTAGTTGAAGGACTTTGTTGTTTTACCATTAATGCAGCTGATGTTCCTGGAGAAATCAGCAAGTTAATCAATATGCAGCGTCTGGTGAGAACACTTTGCATCTCTGTACATTATTCCGCAGATTCATTGCTTCTCTGGAATGATCTCTCGAAACTGTTAATGATTCATGTTAATCTTAAAAATCTGCTGATTTTTTGGCAGTTAATAGCTGATAATCTAGTTGAACGACTTCCTGGGAATCTTGGGAAACTTCAATCTCTCAAAGTTTTGATGCTTGATGGAAACCGCATCAGCTGTTTGCCTGATGAATGTAAGAAGAATTCTCTTGATATAACCATAGTTGTAAAAAAAAATTGTGTTTTTCTCTCAATGGTTATATTCATTTGAGTTTTTTTACAGTGGGTCAGTTGGTAAGGCTTGAACAACTATCAATCTCAAGAAATATGCTCATATACTTGCCCGATACTATTGGTAGTCTGCGCAATGTAAGTAACTTCATTTCCCATAGCTAAACTAAAGGATCTATTTGATAAAAATATTAATTAGCTTTCTCTTGTCATATCCATTCACTTGAAAATTGCAGCTAGTGCTGTTGAATGTCTCAAATAACAGATTGAAATCCCTTCCAGAATCAGTTGGGAGCTGTGCTTCTTTAGAAGAATTACAAGCTAATGGTATGTTTCTAGTTTCGCTTTTCAAAATACGCGATTTGTTTTTGTTTGGCGATTGATTCAGAAACATAAAAAATCTTTAGAACATTTTTGCTCTTGACATTCCTTTGTAGTTGTTTATTCTCCAAATCTTAATCGTGATTCGGGATAGCCTTGCAGATAACGCTGTTGAAGAGCTCCCTGCGTCACTCTGCAATCTAATTCAGTTGAAATCGCTGTGCTTAGACAATAATAAAGTGAACCAGGTATTGAGCGATGGTGATTGAAGTTTGATTTGTTTCGGTCGGTTGATTGAATCATTATCATCATCTTATGAAATCTCTCTGATATTTATGGGTTTTCCAGATCCCAGATGGATTGCTAAAAGACTGTAAGAGTCTGCAGAATCTTTCCTTGCATAACAATCCCATTTCCATGGATCAGTTTCAGATGGTAACTTATTCGAGAACCTCACCCCAAAGATCACTCTTTGGTTTTTTTTTTGTTTTGTTTGTGTGTAACATACTATTTTGTGTATGTATAGATGGAAGGATACCAAGAATTTGAAGAGAGGAGAAAGAAGAAATTTGATAAGCAGATCGATTCAAATGTGATGATCAGCTCCAAAGGACTCGATGTAGGCGTTGATAAATGAATACCGTCTTCAACATGAGTTTGTAAGTTCGTTCATATTAGATAGATAGATATAGATTTGGTTTTAGTAATCTCTAAGGATTCTTCACTGACAATAAACATTCACTTTTTGTAGGTCGGATTGGTGAAGTGAGGATCATCATTTTGTGTAAGAATTATTGTTGTAAAACTCTCTCTCTGTTACTGTGAGACTGAGATTCTTATGAACAAATGCACATTCACGCAGCATGTACAATATATGGAGGTGTGTTTGTGTTTGTGTTTGTGTATGTGTATGTGTATGTGTATGTGTATGTGTATGTGTATGTGTATGTGTATACATATAAACATGGCAAAGCGATTCTTGCCTTTGCCCTTTTATTGAGCTAAACGTGACTTAACTGTCTTTTTTTTTTTTTTTTGTCTTGAAACACACTTTGGGTTGTTTTTGCTTTGAGTTATATACAAAGGTTTTGGGTGTTTAAGAGCATCTTTATTGGGGGTATATTAGGGGGTTCTTAAAATATAAAATTATTAAAATTTGAGTAAAAAGAAGAAAGAGAGTGTTTTTGGTTAAAATAATAGGGTGTATTGAAATATAAAATTAATAAAATTTGAGTAAAAAGAGGAGATAGGAGAGAGAGTATGTTAAAATTGTATATTAAGAAACTTTTGGAGAGAGTTTTTAGGTGTGTTTAAATATAAAATTAATAAAAGTTGAGTAAAAGTACGAAAGAGAAGATATAAAGTTGAATAAAAAGAAGATAGAGAGTGTGTTTTAATAATTTTATATTTTAAGAACCGCCTAAGAAACCAGGGATAAAGATGGCCTAATATATTTGTTCTGCAATTTAGATTTATCAAACCGATTTCAAATCGTTTAGATTCAGCTCAGATTAAACAAAGAAATTTATTAGAGGTTGCTTATGTATTGACTCTGCGTATGTAATGATTCAATGAATTTTTTGGAGTTATTAAAGATTACAGATCCGAAACATTTGAGCCAGATTTTGTTTTTGCCCACCCGACCCGACCCGAACTAACTCGATCCGACCCAAAGTTGATCCATTTCTCGTTTTAAAGAAAGCATTTTTACTCAATTTTCGTTATTACATCAACCGAGACAAAATTTCATTGGAGCATCTTCAAATTCAAAATCACCTGTGGGTTACTTTCTCCGGCCAAATTCGTCGTCGGAACTTCCGATAGGAATTGCGCTGCGAAGGTAAGCCTTTCCCAAGTATGTACGGTCTTCTTTGTCTCTGTATACTCCTGGCGCTTAATTCCGATCCTATTCTGTGAAAAATTGGAATTGGCTCTGCGATTTGGTATCTGGATATTTACTCTTTTCTATTTTTTTTGTTTTGTTTTGGTTCTTGTTGCAATTTTATCTTTTTAGTCCCAATTACGTCAAAGAAATCGAGTAGAAGCAATTAATGATTTTAGCGAATAATTGTCCCTGTGAAGTTGACGTATTTTAGCTGTTGAAGCTTTTCTCCTAATTTGATTCCATGGAAAGATAAAGCTGAACAACACCAGTCTAATTTGATTGGGAGAGAATGACAAAGTTTATATTTGTTTAAGATAGTTGTAGAATACATAACAAATAAAGAGAAGTGTTTCCATAAGCTGATTGATTCATTGCCTTGGCAGTGGTAGATTCTGTTTTTGGGATGTCGACTAGCTCGGGACGTTTCTCAGGAAGTAGTAGCTCGGCGTGTAGTTCCAGAAGTGATTGCGAAAACTCGTTCGATGTCGAAGAACTTTTGCAGATAGGGTCTAGACGCAGAGAGGTAAACCCTCATTTCTCGCTATTTACTGTTGTAAATGCTGATGAAAAGTTGGACTCAGATATTCAGACTCTTAGATTGATAAAGTTGACTTTTGTTTTGTTTTTTTTGCTCTTTGGTTTGTCAATGGCAGCTAAGGAGAGAAAAGGACATGCTGAAAGAATCGCAGCCCTATAGTATTGAACTAGTCAGAGTAAATTCTTCTTCTTCTTCTTGTAATGAACATTTCAGGGAAAGTAATTTCTCATTCTCTTGGTTGAGTTTTCGGGGCATTAATCGTCTCTTTACCACAGAGGTTGGAACTTCACACAAAGTCATTATCGGAATCTCGCTTAGAAGACACGGCAAGGATTCGGAAAATGGAGAAAGAGTTGCTGAATTGTTATAAAGAAATTGGTAATTCCTATCTGAGCCAAGCAATTTAGATTATTCTTAATCTTAGCTAATAATTCTCATCGTGTATTATTCTATGTCTTGTAGAGTACTTGCGAGATCAACTAATTTTTAGAAGCAAGGAAGTGAGCTATCTCAATGAACGTGTGCACAATCTTGAATTTAAACTGGCTGAAGCAGGGAACTTGGAAGAAGAAGTTAACTGTTTGAGAGAGGAGTTGTGTATGTCTAAATCCGAGCATTTGTTATTGTTGCAAGAACTCGAGAGCAAAGAAACAGAGCTACAGTATACGTCTCTTTCTGTAGAGAGACTAGAGGAGACAATCTCATCCTTAACTTTGGAGTCCCTGTGTGAAATAGAAAGCATGAAGCTTGATATAACAGCGCTGGAGCAAGCACTCGTTGATGCAATGAAAATCCAAGAAGAAAGCATCCAAGAAAAAGTTCAATTCAGAGGAATAATCGAAGATGTCAAGTTTCAGTCTCAAGAGGCACAAAAAGATGTCGAGTACTTTGAGAAGCAAAATGAAGAGCTGAGGGAGAGAATTGCCGGCTCTGAAAACAGTATCAAAGATTTCTTTCGAAGTACTAAAGAACGGTTAGAAAGTGAACAACCTCTAAATGTAGAGTGCTTCTTCGCGGAATTGAGTCATGTGCTTCCAGTGTCCAATGAAGCTTCGTAAGTTCTGGCTTAAAGGCTTGTTTAATATGTCTAATTTTGAGCTATCCCAGTTTCCAATAATTTTGGTTTTGTGTCTCACAGCAAATGTTTCGATGCAATCATCAAGAAACTAGAACTTTCCCGGAATGTAAATTTGATTGATAAGATGGAGGGTATGGAGAAACAGATACAGCAGCATGAAGATCTTGTGAAGCAGCTCAAGGTACTTCAGAAAAACTGAGGCACTCTATGTCATGCCTTTGGTACCATTACTCAACTCTCGTGAGGTGTCTCAATGTAACTACTTTCACTGTGATCTTTGGTATGTGCAGGATGAATTGAAACAGGAGAAACTGAAGGCGAAGGAAGAAGCAGAAGACCTTACGCAAGAAATGGCAGAATTAAGGTATAAGATGACATGTTTGCTTGACGAAGAACGAAACCGCCGGATGTGCATAGAACAAGCATCATTACAAAGAATAGCAATACTAGAAGCACAGGTACTCGTGATTTATGCTTCCTTGTTCTTTTGTCGAGTATGCGAAAATGGAGCATTATCTCATTAACCCCGATGGAATCTAACCGTTGTTTTTTCCCCGTTGTTGTTAAGATCAAGAGAGAGACGAAGAAGCCCTCATCCACTGATATGCTCCCTCTTTCTGTGTTATGAGAAAGAAGTCTCGAGCCTTTACCCAATTCACCCATCTACTCATTTCTGAGTCTCGTCCATGGATGCTTGGCTAGTGATTGAAAACCGCAATCTTTTATTGCATTTTAAATCGCAGGATGATCAGAGACTTGATGTGGCTGGAGAGACAAACAAGAGAGGTTTAAGTCAAACCTTTGTGATTAAATGTCTCGAAGAATTTAGCTTTAGTTTTTGTAGTTTTGGTGTACATAAATTGTTTGGAACATAAGAAATAAAGTGTGTCGAAGGTATATCTCGAGTTCCAAATTAAGGACTCATCTTTGTCAGTGTATATCCTTTGTTGGTTTTGAATCTTTTGATAAATTTGTAACATGTGTCTTAAATCTTGACTGCAATATATTGATTCAACATTATTGCATGTTGATTTTGAATATATGTACCTGTAACCCATAAATGAAAGATTTTGCCAACAAATCAACTAATTGAATAATTATTATACAACTTTTCCTTAAGTTACATGATTATCTTTTCTTTTTGACATTATGTATTGTTTACAAAACTAATAATTACTGTTGTTAGATTCTGTATTTTTTTTTGGCATCCGATCCGAAATAGCCGGTTTAATTTTTGTCAAATAACTGATTGATTATCATATTAAATTAGTTTGGTGTTTGGTACGGTTCCGGATTTTATCCGATAACCGAAATCAAATCCGAAGAAAACCAAACATATAAATATTTTATACTTACCTTTGTGGCATAATTTCATTATTCAATTCATAAGACATTTCATTTTTAATTTTTCTTCTAAGGTTATTTAGACTTATGTTCTCTCTTTTTTTTTACGTTTGAACCACTTTTAGTTATAAATACAAGTGTTTTTGGCTCATTTTGATTTTGAATCTTCTTCTCATTACATAATCACTAGAGTTTTATTACAATAGAGTTTATTTACGTTTACAAGTACATTACAAATTTGTTTGGGTTCGGATAATACCGGATCCTATCCGAATCCGATAAGATTTTGGTTAAGTAATTGATCCCATGAACAACACAAGATCCACATCGAACCCGAATGAAACCGATCTGATCCCGATCCAAAAATTAGAATTATCCGAATGGTATCTCTAGCCCTCAATCTGAAAATCCAAAAATCCGAAATAACCATACCGAAATCGACCGAACATCCAAATGCCCAGCCCTACTCATTTTCGTTTATTCCATCTGTTTTGAAGAAAGAAACTGAGGAAAATTCGTCAGAGCATCTTCAAATTGATAATCACATGGGGTTTACTTTCTCCGAACAAATTTGTCAATGGAACTGGCTATTATTGTTTCTGCGATTTGGTAGTTAAATATGCTCTTTGATTACCTCTTTTCTATTATTGTTTTTGCAATTGATCCTAATTTGGACTCTTGTATTTGAATTCAGAAACCGTAATTTTGGAATTAGAGAATGTCGCAACAAGAAATTCTTAAGGAGTCGGTGATTGTACGCATCCTTAATCAACATAGCGAAGATTTTGAGAAAAAGATGTTTTACCTTCTCTTACAATATTGATTAATGATGAGACAGAGAGGAGAGATCGGGAAAAACCTCCGAGCCGCCGTAATCTAATGGTCATGGCCACATATAGCAATTTTGGTTACTTAGTTGATTATTAATCTGTTTTTTTGGTTATTGAGTAAATTGACCCTTGATTCAACATGGTTGCATGTTGATCTTTAATATATGTATGTGACTATTATGCCAACAAATCATGATTTTTTTACATTTTGTATCTGTATCTGTAACCCATAAATGAAAGATTTTGCCAAAAAATCAACTGATTGAATAATTATTATACGGGTTTTCCTTAAGTTATAAATATAGTTATATAACTTATCTTTTCTTTTTGACATCCTCTATATATGAATCGAGGAGACACTAAGTGAAAATCTTATATGTCATTCAATGAAGATTTTAAGAAACAAATCAATTAAACTAACCAATCATAACATTCCAATTAATTTTATATGCCATGGCAAAAATTTCTACATATTTTAATTTTTTAACATGAACTCACAAATACATGGTATAAATTTAAATCCAACTAAAATGTAAATGTAATATAACATAATGTTTTAATGAGAAATCATTACCAATATCAATTAATTTATAAAAATTGTATTAGTGTACATTTTGGATACCATATTTGAAAATATAAATTTATTCTACAACTATTTTTTTTAATATAACTTAATTGTATCCATATTATTTTAACTAGAGTTGAGTTTTTTTTTATTATAAACGTACAACTTTACAAATAAATTATTTTACAATTTTTTTAGAAATCCAAACAGTTTATACAAAATAAATCAAAACAAAAAATTAATGTTTGAATTTCGAAAAATCATAAGTTTCACTTTTTATTATTTTTTTGGGTTTTAAAA
This sequence comes from Arabis hirsuta, assembly GCA_964056655.1. NCBI lineage: Eukaryota > Viridiplantae > Streptophyta > Magnoliopsida > Brassicales > Brassicaceae > Arabis > Arabis hirsuta. Next base: position 4,638,914 of record OZ053302.1, on the reverse strand, counting down.
AAATTATTTTTACATACTAACGCGATATTTTTTTTGGATTTGTTGAGTTTAAATAAGTTTGAGAAAACTCATAATCTTAACGTATTTGAGTTATACAAAAAATGCTTATATGCAAGTTATGCAAATTAAAGTTTGTGTGATAAAATATTTTTATCAATATGGAAAGATGTCAATTTGATATTTGTTATTTCTAATTTTTCCAATTTATTAAAAAATTCAAAAAAAAATTTTCAAATATATTAATTCCGCGTTTAACGCGAGACAAAATTTTTAGTTATGTATTGTTTACAAAACTAAGAATTACTATTGTTAGAGTACTTGTTTTTTGGGTGAATTTGTGGGATAACCCAATTAAAATTTATAATTTAAAAAGTAACAAATTGGGTAGAGAGATATATGAAGAAATAGAGAGAGAAAAAAGTGGATTTTGGTTAGTTTTTAGGAGTGTTCTAAAAAACGTTCTAGGCGTTCGTCTAGACGACGCTTAGGCGCTAGACCTCTATAGACCGTGGCGATTACCGCTTGATATATTATGGTATTATGATAATAAAATAATATAAATTTTCTTATATATAAATCGTAAAATTTTATATATTTGACTATAAAATGATGAATATAAATACAATATAAATTTTATTAGTTATAAACTATGGTTTTTATATTTTATTATATATATCTAATATATTATGTATTTTTGTCAATGTTCTAAAATACGGTCCAGGCGCCCGTATATACGGTGTCCAGGTGCTATACAGTGGCTGGCCGTACTGTATTTATGCTATTCGTATTTTTAAATGAAAAAAATTATCTTTTTATATATGATAACTAAATGATCAAATATACAGTTTTAAAACGTATATTTTCCAAATATTTCAAATCAAACTATGTTTTTGACCTCTTTCCAAAATTACAATTAATATAATTCTATTTTTTGTTATTTGCAATAATTTTCAACTATGTTATTTTTCTATTTGAATTAAAACTACCAAGTTAATGTTAATTACTTAAGTTTTTTTTTTAATAGAATTCATGATAATATTTTTTCTATTACCTATTAAAACAAAATATTTTTGTATAAATATACAAAAATATCTATCGTATATATCCCGCATAAATGTCTGCGTATACGTATATACGCTATACGGTGGTCTACCGTCCGACTAGCGTATAACGTATTTTAGAACACTGATTTTTGTAAAACGTTTAAACCGCCTATTAAATCGCCTAGGCCCTGATTAGGTGTTCTAGATTTTTAGATTAGTTTTTTTTTTGGTGTTATTGGTGCTAATTTAGTTTTTTTTTCCCTTGAGATTTGTTTCTTCTTTCCATTAGTTATATTTTGTTTTATTTAACTTTAATTTAATATTCAACGTTTATTATTTGCTAAAATTTCTCACCAGTTTCATCTCTCCTTGATAAACCTCTCTACTCATCAAGGATTCGAAATTTCAAAACTCAGTTCTCTGTTTCGTCTCCGCTTTAAAATCCTTCTTCTTCGTATCTCCAATCTTTCAATCTTCTTCTTCTTCGTTTCCGGGCTCTATTCGCTCATCAAGGTATGCCTCAATTGCGATTTGCTTTTCTTTTTTCGCACTGCGATTCTCTTTCGCTCGTCCTCAATTCTTGATAAATCCTCTTTCTTACGCGCTTATCCTGGAAAATTTTAGGGTTTATCGTCTGATCATACGCGGTTGTGTTGTTAGGATGCAGATAAAGATACTCATTTTCCATGTTTTAATGATCGATAGTTGATTAAGAGAAATTAAACACTACATTTATCGTATCTATTTCACTGATTCATGTCCTTAAGTCTGTGATTGATCCTTGATAAAAGAATTATGTTATCAGGTCTGATACAATGTTTGGTTCCAAGCATAAACTGGCTGGTTCTGGATTTCACCCGTCTTCCAAGTCAAATCCGTTTGATTCAGATGATGAATTGGATGATCATAAACACACCTTAAAACCATCAAATAGGATTTCCCCTGTACCTGCTAAAAGTTTCAGCTCGAACCCTTTTGATGGTGATGACGGTGATAAGGAGGTTGAGAAAAGATTCACTTCATTGTCGAAACACTCCGATGCAAGGACCCGGTACAGGAACGATTTCCGTGATTCGGGAGGTGTGGAAAACCAGACTGTTCAAGAACTCGAGAGCTACGCTGTGTACAAGTCTGAGGAAACAACGAAAACCGTTCAAGGATGCCTGAAAGTTGCGGAAGAAATGAGGTCAGATGCTACAAGAACTCTGGTAATGTTGAATGACCAAGGGGAGAAACTGACAAGGACACACCAAAAGGCGGTTGACATCGATCGTGATCTCAGTCGGGTGAGAAACGAAAGAGAGGATATTTAGATTTATATGTAAACCAATTAAATCAAGCAGCCTTTTTGTCTGTGTGGATGATCTCATTGTCTGTTTTATGTTTGGTTTCAGGGTGAGAAGCTTCTTGGAAGCCTCGGAGGTATTTTTTCAAGGACTTGGAAGCCAAAGAAGACTCGTTCGATAACTGGTCCTGTCATTACTAGAGGTTTACTCTCCTTTGGCTGATCACTTCTAACTTCTAAGGAATTAGTCTCTTGCTTGTTACTTTATCTAACTCTTCACTTTTTTCCTGAGTAGGTGGTGAATCCCCCAAGAGAAGAGTTAACCACTTAGAGTCTAGGGAAAAGCTGGGGTTGAACCATATACCCAAACCACAATCAAGAACCTGTGAACCGCTCCCTGAATCTGCCAATGCTTATCAGAAAGTACAGGTTTGGATTCTCTCCCTTCTTTCCTTCTGGGGTTTCACAAGTAGTCTTTTTTTTTTCTTTACCGAGATCGTAAGGATTATGCTCTGTTACCAGATGGAGATAGCAAAGCAAGACGATGGGCTTGCAGATTTGAGCAATCTACTCGGCGAGCTGAAGAATATGGCTGTTGACATGGGAACTGAAATCGAAAGGTTCTTTCTCATATCTTCTGTCAACTTTCTACATATGCATTCTCTATGAGTTTCCTCATTTCTTTCTTCCTCGATAAAACTCGTTTATATATGGAAATCGTAGGCAAAACAATGGACTTGATCATCTTCATGACGATGTCGAGGAGCTTAACTTCAGGGTGAAACAATCTAACCAACGGACTCGTCGTTTACTCGGGAAGTAAAATCAGCCAGAACTCTATTCATAACCAAACTCGTTAGTTTTCTCTGTTCTTCTGGTGAATTTGTTTCTTTTAGTCATGGATCTTCTTAGAATGTAGATTTTAATGTTTTTAGTTCTCTGATCTTAATAAAGTTGAAACATTTGACCACAACAACTACAGAATCCTCTGAAATTAACAATCAAACACAGTTTTTGAAACATTTTACTGCAAATCACCACCATAAAGTTCATCAGATGTACCCACCAGCAAAAAAGAAACGGACAACAACCTTATCAAACCGAACCAAAGAGGGTGTAACAGAATAAAGAAACACAACAAGGAAATAACTTAAGTTTTATGTTGGGAATTATGAATAGGATCAAGAAGAAGAGACAAGAGACATGAACTCTTGATCTGATTCCAAAGCTTCCATAAACTCTGGGAGAAGACACACTTCCAAATCTATGCTTCCTCCTCCTTCTCTTCCTGGATAAGCTGATACCTTCCCGTCATACTTACTGCCATAACCGCTTCTAATTGCAACCGCTTTCCCCATCCCAAACTCACATCCGTACTTGTTAAACCTCGGTGAGCTTCCCAGATGAACAATGGTCGGATAGATAAATGCATCTAGCAAAGCAGACGCAGACACAGACGTAGACACAGACTTCAACAATTGATCCATGTCGGAAGAAATCTTTTCGTCAGTGTGCTCGGTTACAGCTTGATGTAGTTTTAAAGCAGCCCATCCAAACTCATTCTCCAATAGATTAGCAGTTTTCGTAGTCGCTGTCACAAGAGAGATGTTAACCCCGAAGTAATTCATTGGCATTGGTGGATTCATTCTTGATCTATTATCAGCAGCAAACCTGCAAATAGTTTCTTGATCATTTGGTAGTTTTCTTGCTCTTGTAATGCTTCTCCATATAAATGCGCTTAACGACTGAAAAGAAGAGATGTTTGTTGTTTCACAATCTTGATTCGCCTTTGATTTCAGTGATCTCACTGTTTCAGAAGAGAAATGGAACATTCTCTCCTGTAAAACCGGAGATTCAATTTGATGAATAGACTCATCATGTTGACTCAAGGGAAGGCTGCAAATAGGACCGGACCCTTGACGAAAGATTGGAGGATTCTTGAGACAGAGCAAGTAGTTATTGTTGTTAATATCAGTGGTTTCTTCATGTGAATTGAAGACCTCAGACAAAGAGTTGAAGAAATTCCAGAAGGAACTTCCATCTCCAACCGAATGATTCATTGACAATCCTATGAAAACTCCATCTACTAACTCTGTTACCTGCACAAGCCGAAAGAGATTCAGCCTTTCTTTTTTTGTCGTCTACAAGTCAAAAAGTCAGCGTTTTTATCACTACAAATCTGTTGTTAACATATTCAAATTATATGAATTTGAGATATGTATATATACAAGAATGAATTAGTGTACCTTGACTGATAAGAGACTCATGGTGTGACCATCGTGGTTCAATGCTTTGTGATGGTCAAAGAAAGATTGGACAATCAAAGGAACATACTTGGAACCAACAATGTCTGATACACTTAGGTCCGTTTTGGCATGGATAAATCCAGCTCCAGGACTGTTATTGCAATCCACAAAGACCGAGTAGGATCTTGAATCATCGGTTTTCAAAGTGGAGAGGCGACCTGCGAGCGGGTAGAAATGGGAAAGTGTTGTGGCTAGAGAGTCTTTGAGCTTTAGTAGCAAAGTCTCCATGAAGAAATCTTTTGGTTTGAATATTGGATCATCAGATTCAGAAACTGATGGTGGTTTGAGAAAGAGAAGACCCTTTTGGATGTATTCGGTTAAGAGCATCACATGATCCAATGGTGGCGATAAATGATAGGGCTCTCTTGAAGTTTCAGGGAGGGCTTTGGGTTTGATGAAACATTCCGACATAATCTTTACTTCCGATGAAGAAGATGAAGAAGAAACCATTTTGCTTCTTTTCTTTTCTTTCAATGCTTCTTTGCTTTTTTTTTTTGCTTCTTACTTTCTTGTTTACTCTGTTAATGTACATATACAGAGAGAGCTAGCATCAAATGATATTATTAAAAATTGTTGTTGGGTTTTGTTAAGTAATAACACAAGAAATTATTGATTAAGTTGGTCATAATTTAACAAAAAATATTTAAGTTGGTCATATAAGTAAAGAAATGATTAAAGGCTGTTTCATAAGTTTGCAACCCTATGCATATGATTTTCTTTGTTATTTCTTTGAGAAAAGAATCTCATCAAAGAGATACCATTTGACTAATATTCTCTGCATTGTGCTCTAAGTTCATATTTTGTTATGAAGATGTGCGTGAGAATAGCTAAAATAATATCTTTAATTCTTGACAATGGTTGAAACAGAGATGAACCATTTGAGTATGCCTAAGAAGAAGAAGAAGAAGAGACAAGAGACATGAACTCATGATCTGATTCCAAAGCTTCCATGAACTCTGGAACAAGACATACTTCCAAATCAATGCTTCCTCCTCCTTCTCTTCCTGGATAAGCTGATACCTTCCCGTCATACTTACCGGCATAACCGCTTCTAACCGCAACCGCTTTCCCCATCCCGAACTTGCATCCGTACTTGTTAAACCTCGGAGAACTTCCAATGTGAACAATATTCAGGTCAACAAGTGGATCATACTGCAAAACAGAAAGAGACTTCAACCATTGACCCATATCGAAAGAGCTCATTTCACTAGTGTGTTTGGTTACAGCTTGATGAAGTTTCAAAGCAACCAATCCAAACTCCTTCTCCAATAGATTGCCAATCTTCATATTCGTTTTCACAGGAGAGACACAAAGCCCAAAGTAACCCAATGGCAATGGTGGATCCATTCTTGATCTATTGTCTGCAACAAACCTGCAAGTAGTTTCTTGATCATTCGGTAACTTACGTGCCCTCGTGATGCATCTCCATATAAACGCGGTTAACGACTGTAAAGAAGAGATCTTTGTTGTTCCGCATTCTTGATTCGCCTTTGATTTCAGCGAGCTCACCGTTTCTGAAGAGAAATGAAACACTCTCTCCTTCAAAACCGGAGATTCGGATCCACTAAACAACTCATCAAATTCACTGAAAGGAAGGCTGTACACAGGACCGGACGCTTGAGGAAAGATTGGAGGATTCTTGAGACAGAACAAGTGGTTATTGTTGTTGTTATTATCAATGGTTTCTTCATGTGAATTGAAGATCTCAGACAAAGAGTTGAACAACTGCCAGAAGGAACTTCCATCTCCAATGGAATGATTCATTGACATTCCTATAAACACTCCATCTACCAACTCTGTTACCTACACAAGCCGAAAAAAGATGTCCTCAACTCACACACACGCACACTTCCTCGGGTACTACTACAAATCACTAGGCTACAAGTTCCGGTAAAAAAGGCAGCATTTTTATCACCATTGAATCACACCAAAAGAATGAATGAATTAATGTACCTTGACTGATAAGAGACTCATGGTGTGACCATCATTGTTCACTGCTTTGTGATGATCAAAGAAAGATTGAACAACCAAAGGAACATACTTGGACCCAACAATATCTTCTACACTTAAATCAGATTTGGCATGAATAAATCCAGCTCCAGGACTGTTAGTGCAATCCACAAACACAGAGTGAGATCTCGGATTGTCGGTTTCCGAAGTCGAGAGGCGACCAGCAAGGGGATAGAAATGGACAAGTGTTGCGGCTAAAGAGTCTTCAAGCTTTTGTAGCCAAGTCTCCATGAATGTTGCATCATTAGATTCTGAAATAACTGATGGTTTCAGGAAGAGAAGTCCTTTTTGGATGTAAGGTCCAAAGAGAACAAACTGTTCCAGTAGTGATAAATGGTATGGCTCTTTGGAATTTTGATGGATGATTTTGGGTTTGACGAAACATTCTGATTTAGTCTTTACTTCCGATGAACAAGAAGAAGAAGAAGAAGAAGAAGAAGAAGAAGAGATCATTTTTGCTTCTTTTGTTTTCTTTCAATGCTTCTTTACCTTTTTGGATTTCTTAAAAACTACGCAAGAAATTCTTGATTATGTTGGTGATAAGGTTATTTCATGGATTTAAATTCGGCCATGTGGAAGACAATAGTCATATATATTTTCTATAAAGACGTGAAGGGAAAAAATCCTATTTATGATTCAATGAGATTGAATTTCCAAAATCATCATTATCACTTTTTCTTATTTCTTTGAATTTTAATTTTGTTTAAGAAAATTTATATACTAACAAGATATTTTTTAGGTTTGGTGAACTCAAATAAATTTGAGAAAACTCATAATTTCAAACGTATTCAATTTACATTAAAACGTATTCAAGTATCATGCAAATTAAATTTTATAAGATAAAATATATTTATTTATACGGGAAATTTACCTTTTGATATTTTTTTGTCTTTAATTTGTTCCGTATATTATAAAAATCTAATTTTTTTTTTCAAATATTTTGATTCCGCGTTTAACGCGGGACAAAAATCTAATACATAGTTTAAACGAACAAAATAGCAAATGACATATAACATAATCTTAAAAAGGGCCTATTTGCATTACATTATCAGATTTTAAGTCACCAAAAACAATGGTTTACTCTTCATAACCAAAGTAGTCAGTTTCTCTAATCTCTTGATGAATTCGTTGCTTAAAGTCATGATCAATCTTCTTAGAACATAGCTTTCAGTATTTTTAATATGAGTTGAAGCATTTGACTCCAACAACGGTAGAATCCTATGATTTTAACAATCAATGACAGTTGTTAACACATTTGACTGCAAATCACCATTAAAAGTTCATGAGAATGTAAACCACACCAACAAAATATCAGAGTACAAAAATATCAAACCGAACCGAAGAGTGTAACAGAGAAACAGAATATGATCAAGAAGAAGAAGAAGAGACGAGAGACATGAACTCTTGATCTGATTCCAAAGCTTCCATAAACTCTGGGAGAAGACACAGTTCCAAATCTATGCTTCCTCCTCCTTCGTTTCCAGGATAACCAAATCTATGTTCGGTTACAGCTTGATGAAGTTTCAAAGCAGCAAATCCAAACTCATTCTCCAACAGATTACCAGTTTTCGTAGTTGTTTTCACAAGAGAGACGTAAACTCCAAAGTAATTCACCGGCAATGGTGGATCCATTCTTGATCTATTGCCAGCAGCAAGCCTGCAAGTAGCTTCTTGATCATTGGGTAGTTTTCTTGCTCTTGTAATGCTTCTCCATATAAATGCGCTTAACGACTGAAAAGAAAGATCTTTGTTGTTCCGCAATCTTGATTCGCCTTTGATTTCAGTGATCTCATTGTTTCAGATGAGACATGGAACATTCTCTCCTTCAAGACCGGAGATTTGGTTCCACTAATGAACTCATCCGGTTCACTGAAAGGAAGGCTGTAAAGAGGACTGAACACTTGACGAAAGATTGGAGGATTCTTGAGACAGAGCAAGTAGTTATTATTATCAATGGTTTCTTCTTGTGAATTGAAGATCTCGGACAAAGAGTTAAAGAAATTCCAGAAGGAACTTTCATCTCCAACCGAATGATTCATCGACAATCCTATAAACACTCCATCTACTAACTCTGTTACCTACTACACAAACCGAAAAATATTCAGCCTTTTTTCGTTGTCTAAACCGGGTTAAGACACACTAATACAAACCTCTATCTACCACTTCGAATCTGTTAAACATATTCAAATTATATGAATTTGAGCATATCAGGTACACAATAATTAATTTGAATTACTAGACAATGTAGGACCTAGTGTGACATTAATGAATATGAATTAATTAGACAAGAATGAATTTGAGATATGTATATACACACAAAAATTAATTCAGTCTTTATCATTACATTTTTGTTGTTGTTGTTGAAATTAAACTTGAAAAAAATAATAATAAAAAAATGTACCTTGATTGATAAGAGACTCAAGGCATGACCATCGTGATTCCCTGCTTTGTGATGGTCAAAGAAAGATTGGACAACCAAAGGAACATACTTGGAATCAACAATGTCTGATACACTTAGATCCGTTTTGACATGGATAAATCCAGCTCCAGCTGGACTGTTATTGCAATCCACAAAGACCGAGTAGGATCTTGAATCATCGGTTTTCAAAGTCGAGAGGCGACCTGGGAGCGGGTAGAAATGGGAAAGTGTTGTGGCTAGAGAGTCTTTGAGCTTTAGCAGCAAAGTCTCCACGAAGAAATCTTTTGGTTTGAATGTTGAATCATCAGATTCAGAAACCGATGGTGGTTTGAGAAAGAGAAGACCCTTTTGGATGTAATGCATAGAGAACGTGACATGATCCCCATTGGTGATAAATGGTATGGCTCTTTCCATTTTTCAGGGATGGTTTTGGATTTCACGAAGCATTCCGATATACTCTAATCTTTACTTGCGATGAACAAGAAGAAGAAGAAGAAACCATTTTTGTTTCTTTTGTTTATTTCTTTCTGTTTTTACTCTTTGTTATGAACGTCAACGATAGATTATTTTATTTTTATTTTTTGTCGTCCAACGATAGATTATTAAAGGCTGTTGTTTCATGGATTTTTTTTAATAATTCGTCCAAGTGACAATATTCGCTACAAGAAAACATGCAGATTTCCGACGGCTTTCCGACGGTTTTGACCGATCGGTTCTATCTCGTCGGAAATAGAAAAACCGTCGGAATTCTGTCGGAAATACTGACGGATTTCCGACGGAAAAAAAATAACCGGAATCCGTCGGAAATCCGTCAGTATTTCATTGTCCGACGGATTTCCGACGGCTTAAAATTCCGACGGATTTCCGACGGTATATAAAACCGACGGATTTCCGACAGTATATAAAACCGACGGATTTCCGACGGTAAATAAAACCGACGGAATTCCGACGGGTACACAAACCGACGGAATTCCGACGGGATATAAAACCGACGGAATTCCGACGGGTACACAAACCGACGGAATTCTGACGGGTATATTATTTAATTAAAAAAAACTTTCGAATTTAATTTAATTAAATTAAATTAAATAAAAATTAAATTAAAATAAAACAAAATTTAAAATAAAATTTCAATATTTTTAAAAGTTATTTAGAAATTTAAAATATTACATAACATAAAATCTACCGGTTACGCATAATCTCGTTCATCCTTTCTTCCATTTCCCGCATGCGTGCCATCTGTTGTTCCATGTCCCGCATGCGTGCCATCTGTTCTTCCATTTCCCGCATGCGTCCCACCTGTTCTTCCATTGCCTGCATGCGTGCCATCTGTTCTTCCATGCGTGCTACATCTTCTACGCGTTGTGCCTCCAACCCGGTCACCCGCTCGAGAAGCTCGGCGTTCTGTGCCCTCAACCTACCATCTGCGTGAAAGCGGTAAGAATTAACGGACGTGGATGAACTGTTTTCCGGGAGGCCAAACACACGACCTCTGTGTTTAGGCGTAACCTACGATAAAAAATCAATCAATAAATGTTCTAACTTGTTTATATTCAAATTTATTTAAAATTGACAGTGTTACTAACCTGGTAGGTGAACTCGTTGATCATCTCGAGTGGAACTTCCGTGGCCGGGGGAGTTCCTTCGACGATCGATTGGGATTGGAGGTACTACTCACCAAGCCTCTCCACGCTCTCCACGATTTCACGAGCAATGAGATCTTGAATTTCACCCGTCTTTCTGTTGGTGTGCGCATCTTTGACCAAGTCAAGATGTGACGGACGCACACCGGTCTTCTCAATCTGTTGGCATAGATAATGAAAGAAATATGAGAAGTGTTATAAATAAAATTTTGGAAAATTTATAAAATTACCAGCTTCTCAAGACGTGAAACTTTGCTCGTTGCACCGAGGTTATGGGTCGCCGGTCCCTTCCCCTTCCGGTTAGACGAGTTTTTTCCGGAGCTTGCTTTTGTGTCCTCCCGTTCCCAATGGGCAAGTAGTCCAGCCCATAATGTCGGGTTATCTTGCAATCTCCGCGGCACTTTTCCTTCTTTGTACCACATGTCTTTCCATTCGTTTATTTTCAACGAATACTTTCGGGAGGCCTTTTTGTAGAACTCGCGTCGGACCCGGCAGTCAACTGTGGGTCCCAAGTAAATTCTTGCTGGAAAAAAACGTACCCATATTAGTATTGACAATTTTAATGGAAATAAAAATCTATATTCTTAATAGGGAAAAAAAACATACCGCAAATTGCCGAAACTAGGTCTCCTGGTCTGCCACAGGCATCGAACTAAATGTGGGATACGGTTTAGTTATCAACGAATTAGTCATTGTGTTGATCGAATGACTAGCCTAGATCCTGACCTGACGGACGGCGCTACCTGGTAAGTTTTATTTAAAAATGTATTTAATTTATTGAACTTAATAAAATATGTAACTAAATATTGTTTAGGTTTCAATATTCGGGAAACGGGATTACGAGTTCGATCAACACAATGACTAATTCGTTGATAACTAAACCGTATCCCACATTTAGTTCGATGCCCGTGGCAGACCAGGAGACCTGGTTTCGGCAATTTGCGGTATGTTTTTTTTTTCCCTATTAAGAATATAGATTTTTATTTCCATTAAAATTGTCAATACTAATATGAATACGTTTTTTTTCCAGCAAGAATTTACTTGGGACCCACAGTTGACTGCCCGGGTCCGACGCGAATTCTACAAAAAGGCCTCCCGAAAGTATTCGTTGAAGATAAACGAATGGAAAGACATGTGGTACAAAGAAGGAAAAGTGCCGCGGAGATTGCAAGATAACCTGACATTATGGGCTGGACTACTTGCCTATTGGGAACGAGAGGACACAAAAGCAAGCTCCGGAAAAAACTCGTCTAACCGGAAAAGCGACTGGAAGGGGAAGGGACCGGCGACCCATAACCTCGGTGCAACGAGCAAAGTTTCACGTCTTGAGAAGCTGGTAATTTTATAAATTTTCCAAAATTTTATTTATAACACTTCTCATATTTCTTTCATTATCTATGCCAACAGATTGAGAAGACCGGTGTGCGTCCGTCACATCTTGACTTGGTCAAAGATGCGCACACCAACAGAAAGACGGGTGAAATTCAAGATCCCATTGCTCGTGAAATCGTGGAGAGCGTGGAGAGGCTCGGTGAGGAGTACCTCCAATCCCAACCGATCGTCGAAAGAACTCCTCCGGCCACGGAAGTTCCACTCGAGATGATCAACGAGTTCACCTACTAGGTTAGTAACACTGTCAATTTTAAATAAATTTGAATATAAACAAGTTAGAACATTTATTGATTGATTTTTTATCGTAGGTTATGCCTAAGCACAGAGGTCGTGTGTTTGGCCTCCTGGAAGACAGTTCATCCACGTCCGTTAATTCTTACCGCTTTCACGCAGATGGTAGGTTGAGGGCACAGAACGCCGAGCTTCTCGAGCGGGTGACCGGGTTGGAGGCACAACGCGTAGAAGATGTAGCACGCATGGAAGAACAGATGGCACGCATGCAGGCAATGGAAGAACAGGTGGGACGCATGCGGGAAATGGAAGAACAGATGGCACGCATGCGGGACATGGAACAACAGATGGCACGCATGCGGAAAATGGAAGAAAGGATGAACGAGATTATGCGTAACCGGTAGATTTTATGTTATGTAATATTTTAAATTTCTAAATAACTTTTAAAAATATTGAAATTTTATTTTAAATTTTGTTTTATTTTAATTTAATTTTTATTTAATTAAATTAAATTAAATTAAATTCGAAGGTTTTTTTTTAATTAAATAATATACCCGTCAGAATTCCGTCGGTTTTATATCCCGTCGGTTTGTGTACCCGTCGGAATTCCGTCGGTTTTATTTACCGTCGGAAATCCGTCGGTTTTATATACCGTCGGAAATCCGTCGGTTTTATATACTGTCGGAAATCCGTCGGACAATGAAATACTGACGGATTTCTGACGGATTCCGGTTATTTCTTTTCCGTCGGAAATCCGTCAGTATTTCCGACGGAATTCCGACGGTTATTCTATTTCCGACGAGATAGAACCGACCGGTCAAAACCGTCGGAATAGGGCTTATTCCGACGGCTTTCCGACGGATTTGACCGTCGGAAATCTGCCTGTTTTCTTGTAGTGTTCCAAATCTATGCTTCCTCCTCCTTCTCTTCCCAGATAAGCTGATACCTTCCCGTCATACTTACTACTATAACTGCTTCTAATCGCAACCGCTTTCCCCATCCCAAACTCGCATCCATACTTGTTAAACCTCGGTGAGCTTCCCATATGAACAAGGTTCGGGTTTGAATGTAGCTCTGATCGCAAATCAGTAGGAGACTTCAACCATCGATCCATTTCGGAAGAGATCTTTTTGCTAGTGTGTTCGGTTACAGCTTGATGCAGTTTCAAAGCAGCAAACGCAAACTCATTCTCCAAACGTTACCAATTTTCATAGTCGTTTTCACAAGAGAGATGTAAACTCCAAAGTAATTCATTGGCATTGGTGGATCCATTCTTGATCTATTATCAGCAGCAAACCTACAAGTAGTTTCTTGATCATTTGGTAATCTTCTTGCTCTTGTAATGCTTCTCCATATAAATGCGGTTAATGACTGTAAAGAAGAGATATTTGTTGTTCCGCAATCTTGATTCGCCTTTAGTTTCAGTGATCTCACTGTTTCTGATGAGAAATGGAACATTCTCTCCTTGAAAACCGGAGATTCGAATTGAGTAATGGACTTATCAGGTTCACTGAACGGAAACCTGTATAAAGGATCGGACACTTCACGAAAGATTGGCGGATTCTTGAGACAAAACAATTTGTTGTTGTTGTTGTTGTTGTCATTATCAATGGCTTCTTCTTGAGAATTGAAGATCTCGGACAAAGAGTTGAAGAACTGCCAAAATGAACTTCCATATCCAATCGAATGATTCATAGACATTCCTATGAACACTCCATCTATCAATTCTGTCACCTACAAAATTCAGCTTTATTTGCATTGTGGTCCTCTAGGCTTCAAGTTACGGTCAAACAAATTCAGTCTTTTATCAATACAAATCTAATAACATATTCAAGTTATATGAATTTTGAAATATATAAACGCAATAATGAATTAATGTACCTTTGAATTTGAATTAATACACAAGAATGAATTTGAGAATTTTTTAAACAAAACAAAAATGTACCTTCAGTGATAAGAGACTCATGGTGTGACCATCACGATTCCCCGCATTGTGATGATCAAAGAAAGATTGAACAACCAAAGGAACATATTTGGACCTAACAATGTCTGAAACTCTTAGATCCGTTTTTGCATGGATAAATCCAGCTCCAGGACTGTTATTACAATCCACAAACACAGAGTGAGATCTCGAATTGTCGGTTTTCAAAGTCGAGAAGCGACCAACGAGCGGATAGAAATGGATAAGTGTTGTGGCTAGTGAGTCTTTAAGCTTTTGCAACCAAGTCTCCATGAAGATTGCATCATCAGATTCAGATATAACTGATGGTTTGAGGAAGAGAAGACCCTTTTGGATGTATTGCACTGAGAGCAACACATGATCCAATAGTGATAAATGGTATGGTTCTTTTGATTTTTCAGGGATGGTTTTGGGTTTGATGAAACATTCCGATATAATATTTACTTCTGATGAACAAGAAGAAGAAGAAGAAACCATTTTCGCTTCTTTTGTTTATTTCAATGTTTCTTTTATCTTCTTATGTCCATCGTAGAGTACTGTAGAGATAGCTATCATCAATGATATACAATTATTTAATTGTTTTTTTTGGGTTTGTTATGATTATTTTTCTTACGTATGCTTGTTGGAACGTAGCGAAATAATTAACTTTTGTTCCCATGTCGAACACAATTCCCTAGTTTTATAGCTTAAATTAACAATATCAATTGTATCGAACATTCCCAATGGTATAACATTTTTGTAAGTATTTAATCTCTGTGAAATGTGCCTAAACAACATTTTTTTCCTTTTTCTAAACAACAATTTTTTATGTGAACCAAAGTAAAATATAATTGAATCACATTATATTTTAGTTTGTATCATCACTAAGTAGTAAGCACATAACAAATGCATGATTTTAACTAATTTTACTAAGACATGATTATGATTTTATTTTAAAAGTAGCAACGCGATTGCTGAATCCAACAAATTGAGTTTATTTAGAAAAATTAGTACATACTATATATGAATAATATCAAGAAGAAGAGGAGACATAGGACATGAACTCTTGGTCTGATTCCAAAGCTTCCATAAACTCTGGAATAAGAGACACTTCCAAATCTATGCTCCCTCCTCCTTCTCTTCCTACATAAGCTGATATCTTCCCGTCAAACTTACCACCATAACCGCTTCTAAGCGCAACCGCTTTTCCCATCCCAAACTCGCATTCATACTTCTTAAACCTTGGTGA
Organism: Arabis hirsuta; assembly: GCA_964056655.1. NCBI lineage: Eukaryota > Viridiplantae > Streptophyta > Magnoliopsida > Brassicales > Brassicaceae > Arabis > Arabis hirsuta. The sequence goes on along the minus strand of OZ053302.1, from coordinate 4,623,397 downwards.
GCCTCCAATGTGAACAACCATTGATCCCAAAAGTGTTTCTAAATGAAAAACAAAAGATGTTTTCAACCATTCATCGATTGTTTTAGAGATCTGTTCACTAGTGTTTCCAATTACAGCTTGATGGATTCTCAAAGCGGCCCATCCTAAATCATTTTCCAATAGTTCACCTGATTTCACGGTCATGGACCTTACCGAAGAAAGGCAATTACCAAAATAGTTCAAAGACAATGGTGGATCCATTTTGGCTTTATTGTTAGCGGCTAAGCTACAACGAGTTTCTTCATCATGCGGTAATTTTCTTGCTCTTGTGATGGATCTCCATATAAATGCGGCTAGCGATTGAAAAGAAGAGATTGATGTTGTTGTTCCACATTCTTGATTAGCTTTTGATTTCAATGATGTTATTGTTTCTGATGAGAAATGGAATATTCTCTCTTTCAAGACCGGAGATTCGAATCGACTGATGAATTCATCAGAGTGAGTGAAAGGAAGGTTGTGCACAGGACCGTAACCTTTAGGAAACCAACGTTTTAGGTCAGGAGGATTCTTGAGAAGCAAATTATTGGTTTCTTGTGCATTGAAAATCTCGGACAAAGAGTTGAAGATATGCCATAACAAACTTCCATCTCCGATCACGTGATTCAATGACAATCCTATGAACACTCCATCTATCAATTCTGTTACCTGAAACATTATTTCAGTCTTTAGTCTATTATTTAGCGTATACACAATAAAGACTATCAACCTATACACAGTTTCGTGTACCGAAAATATCAGCGTTACTTGGGCTCAATTGGACCATTTGAACAATTCTTTGATGTATCTCATAATCAATTTGTTAACATATGAGTTTTGTAATAGATGATTTATTATTTTACCCAAAACTATACTTTTGCTCTTATTTTCTGTATTTGAGGTCTCAAACGAACTGTTACTTGTGATCAAACGCAACTCTAAATCTTGGTGTTGCTTTATAACAGTTATACCCCAAAAAAAAAACCTAGATTCAACTTTTACCCCAAGTGAATGAATTAACTAATGTACCTTGACTGATAAGAGACTCATGGTATGACCATCGTGAGCCACGGCTTTATGGTGGTCAAAGAAAGATTGAACAACCAAAGGAACATATTTGGACCCAACAATATCTCCTACACTTAGATCAGCCTTTGCATGGATAAATCCAGCCCCGGGACTATTGTTACAATCCACAAACACCGAGTATGATCTCGGGTTATCGGTTGTTAAAGTCGAGAGGCGACCTGCGAGCGGATAGAAATGGACAAGTGTTGCGGCTAGAGAGTCTTTAAGCTTTTGTAACCAAGTCTCCATGAAATCTTTTGATCTGATTGCATCATCAGATGGTTTGAGAAAGAGAAGACCCGTTTGAATGTAGTGCATAGAGAGCATCACAAGATCCAAAGGTGACAAATGGTATGGCTCTTTCCATTTTTCAGGGATGATTTTGGGTTTCACGAAGCATTTTGAGACGATTCTTACTTCCGATGATGGAGAATCCATTTTGAATAAAAATACTTGCCTTTGAATTCAACTATGTTTCTTAGAGTCTTTTTTTTTTCTTCTTCTTATACTCTATTTGAGGTTCTTATATAATATAAGAATTTTTCAAAATGCATGTGTATGCAATTAATTAAAAAAATTACATTGATTTTTTTCACCTTTTTTTAACATGTATTTTAATAATGGGGGTAATATAGCTAAATATATAGATTTTCTATCAATTTAATTTCTGCAAACATTAATTACTCTCATATATAATTGAAGAAAATAAATCAAATGTTGAAAATAAAATTAAAACAAAAGATTTCTTCCTAGTTAAATTATTTAATGATAGACTAGTTAAATGAAATCATATACATTATTAAAGGAAAAATCATTCTTAACTACACGAAGTATTGGCTAATATGTTGCAAACCATCCAAAGTATAGAAATGTGTTCTAAACTACACAAACTATTATATAATACATGGTCACATACACCAAGTATATGTAAACATGTTAAAAACTACAAATTGGTATCTTTTAATAAATATTTATCATTTTGTGGTCAATTTGTAATTATTTTCATTAAAAAAAAAATCCAAAAAAAAATTAAAACTTACAAAATTTAACAAATTGAAAGAAAATCCATAAAATTTCAAAAATATAAGGAAAAATAATAATTAAAAATTTGTAAAATCCCAAAGTTTTTAAAATTACAAAATTCTAAAAAAACAAAAAAATTCCAAAAAATTAAATTTACGAAAATACATAATTTGAAGGTTATTAATTATATTTTCATTTTTAATTTTGAAAACGAAATTAATTTGTTAAATTACCAAAATTTATAATAATACAAAATTTCAAAAAAAAAATTTAAACAACAATTTATAGTGTAGATAGAAGTTAGATTATACTTGCAATTTTGAATTTCAAAATTAAGCTAAATTTAAAATTCACTAGTTAATGTTGGGATAGTACCGGCACAAGTAAAATTATTCTCCGAAGAAAAAATGTAATATATATGTCGTTTATGTATTTTATTCTAAATTATTGAAATTTATTCAATATAATTTAAACTATATTTGTTGATCTACATTTTAAAAACTTGTATTTATTTTTGTCTAATAAATTAAATGGTTTCAAAATATATAATTTTAGAACTCTATATACATTACATTTTCAATTACATTTAAGAGATTAATAAATTTTGTAATTTTTAAAAAAATTAGTATTTTACAAACTAAAATTTAATATAATTTTTTCCTTATATTTTCGAAATTGTATAGATTTTCTTTCGATTTGTTAAGTTTTGTATGTTCTTAGTTTTTTGGATTTTCATAAAAAAAAGTTTTTTTATGAAAAATAATTACAAAGTGATCCCCAAATTGATAAATATTTATCAAAAAACATCAATTAGTAGTTTTTAACATGTTTACATATATTTGGTGTATGTCACCATATATTATATAATAGTCTGTGTAGTTTAAAACACATTTCTATACTTGGGATGGTTTGCAACCTATTAGCCAATACTTCGTGTAGTTAAGAATGATTTTTCCATTATTAAATTGTTTCTATGAAAAAGCTGATGATTCTCTGTCCTATTTAATTGTTTTGTTTATGTTACAAGATATTGTTTTTGTTAGCATGATTCTCCAAATCAATATCTTCTAAATCAATAATTATTTTCCGCCAAATCAATATCTTCTAACAAATACAAAACAGTTAAATAGAACTAAGAAACATTGGTCTGTTCACAGAAACAATTTACCAAAATTCCGTTTTCTTCCTTTACTCTTCTAAAACTTCAATCTTTTCTTCCGCCAAATCAATATCTCTCTTAAAGTTATCATGGCTTTTACGTGCATCCGAGATCTCTTGCTCATTAGCCGCTCTTTCTTATGACAAACATTCAAGATTCTTCGTTTTCGTGACCAAAGCCTTATGGATTGGAGAAGCGTCAAATCCATTGAATAAGTTCTTTGTGTTTACCTTCCCAAGCTTGAAGCGTTTGCTCATCATGGCAAACAAACAAATGCATCACCATTCTAGTCAACTCCATCATCAATACCAAGAGGACGCGTTCTCGAATAACGTTAGTGCTTTAACCGTGCAACCCGTTCGTTTGCTTATGAACCATGACTGTGCTTTTGTGTATCTTGATGCTCTTTGATTTACCAATTGGTGTAGCATTTTTTCCCTTGGTGTTTGCATATATGATGTATATATGTTTTTCAGTGTTTCGATATATGCGTAACTGACTTCTAACAAGCGAATAGAATCTCCTCAAGAAGAGCAAGAAAAGCAGCAAGAGCATCACTATAGAAGTCGGCATGATCAAGGTTACTCAGCAACAAAACGACTTTAATTGCGAAATTTTCACAATGTGTTTCGCGGAGAGTTTTCTCCAAACATCTCAAAGGAACATGACACTCAAACATTTGGAAGTGTTGAAGAAGAAGAAGAAGAATTGGTGTAAATTGGATGCATGCATGAGACAAAGAGTGCAACGCTACATGCTCGACTTATACGACAAAAAGACCATTATAATCTTTGTCTCTTTGAAGTCGTGCCGCCTTTGAAGAAGACAGCAAGCTTGTGGAAGATTTATGACCAAATAAAAGGATTAACTCTTCACTTCACCCCTTTGAACGACAAATACCCTCTTTTTCTCCAAGGAACCATTGCAGTCTCAATGATGTTGGCGTTGTGTAGAGTGATCATGGCTTTGATATCTTGCAATGATGATGAAGAGTTCAAAACTTGGGAACTTTAGCACAAAGATACTATTGAAGTCCTTCGAGAAAATGGCTTTGATATTTCTCTGCATCGTCAGCATTTGATCAAGGAAAAAAAAATCTTTTAAAAATCTGTCACAAGAAAAAGAGTCTCTTCAACCAGTCCTCTCCTGTGATCGAGTAAAGTCTCTGACCATTGAAGCCAAGATTGCTTCGTTGGACAACAGGTATTGAAGAATGGCGTAAACATATTGAAGCAGCGGAAAAAGAGAAGGTAGACTTGGAACAATGGTGAAGACAGAGGATCGCCTAAATGACATTGGTCGAAGCATGGACTCCTTGTTAAGGTAATACACCTTTTCCGCGATGTCATATTTATATGTTTCTTTATGTGTCCTATCTAATTGTTTCTTCTTTTTTAATAGGCCTAAGCTAGCATCTGAACACACAGACACCCTTATTCATTGATGGATTCCCCATAGTTTATGGATTTTGAAAGTTGTGAGATTTTATAAATTTTTATGGATTGTTGTTGATTTTATAAAATATTCTTGTGGATTGTTATTGATTGATATGGATTTGTATTAACTTTGTTTCTTCTATACAAGTTAATATATATTGTCCAATTTTCTAGAATTCACTTGCATGTTAAAAAAAAAAACCATTGTTAGTTGCCATCATCGTTTTTCAAATCTTGTTTTTCCATACATCTTTCTGCAAAATCATCAATTGATATGAGTTTCAATGAACTTTTTTTTCTTTCTATAATATATTATTTGTTCATGTCTTGGTCTTGCAAAATTTGGGTTTTAAGATTAATTTATTTAATACAATACATAATAGCAGATTAGAGTTATTTTGTTTGTGTAGTGTGTTAATCGAGTTGACTTTTTTGTTTGTGCAATATAAAGAGGTTTGTTTTGTTCGTTGGATTTTTTTTTTTTGTCGTGTGTGTTTTTAACATAAATTGTCATAATCTTATGGATATCCATAGTATTTTGAAAATCTTGTTGTATGAGTAAAAGCGTATAGATTTTATTTTCCAATAACATAGAATTTTAAAAGAATTAGAGAATCAATGAAACATAAACTTTTTGAATAACAATAGATTTTGAAAAAATATAAAAAATTTCAAACGAATAATAATAGATTTTATTAAATTTAAAAAAATCCACTAATCAATTTGAATCTAAAAATTTCAAGAATCTATGAATAACCCCCCTCCCCCTGCCCTAATATATTAGGTTTGAAAATTAATATTTTACAAATTAGGGACCGTTTGTGAAAATAAAAATATCTTACAACGCGACACCGGCAACCAAATCGTGAAAGCCCGATTCGCCGAATATGAGATTTATGGCAGCCGCAGAAGTTCTCCGGCGAGAAGTGCGCGTAGTCAGACATCTCCTTAACCTTCGTCGTCTCTACTCTAATCACTTCAATCTCTCTCTAAAGTTGTCGCCTTTTTCTGAATCCGAAACCAAATCGAAATCAAATTCTCAGTCTACGAATGCCATTTCAGTTTTCCAGCAAGCCGTCGACTCCGGTGGGTCTCTCACGTTCGCCGGAAACAATCTCGCGGCAACACTGGTACGCTCTAAGAACTACGAACTAGCATTTTCCGTTTACCGGAAGATGATTGAGACTAATACATTCATCAATTTCGTATCGCTTAGTGGGTTGCTTGAATGTTTTGTGCAATTACATAAGATTGGATTCGCGCAAGGGGTTCTGGCTTTGATGTTAAAGCGTGGGTTTAGTATCAATGTTTACAATCTTAATATCCTCTTAAAGGGTTTTTGCAAGAATCTCGAATTTGGTAAAGCTGTTAGTTTGCTTAGAGACATGAGAATTAGTTCTCTGGTGGTTCCTGATGTTGTTAGCTATAACACTGTGATACGAGGTTTATGCGAAGGGAAAGAGTTGGATAAAGCGTTGCGATTAGCGTATGAAATGGAAGGTAGTGACTGTTCTTGGAATTTGGTGACTTGGGGGATTTTGATTGATGCGTTTTGCAAGGCTGGTAAGATGGAAGAAGCGATGGGGTTGCTTAAAGAGATGAGATTTAAGGGTTTAGAGGCAGATCTTGTTGTGTATACTTCGTTAATTCGAGGGTTTTGTGATTGTGGTGAGTTAGATAGAGGGAAGGCACTTTTGGATGACATAGTGGAGAAAGGGGATTCTCCCTCTGCAATTACGTATAACACTCTTCTTCGAGGTTTTTGCAAGATAGGAAAGTTGAAAGAAGCTTCACAGATGTTTGAGGTTATGATGGAGCGTGGAGTTCGGCCAAATGTTTATACCTATACGGGTCTAATTGATGGCCTTTGCAGAATAGGGAACACTAAAGAAGCCTTGAAACTTTTAAACCTGATGTTAGACAAGGATGAAGAACCGAACGTTGTGACGTATAACATTATTCTTAACAAGCTGTGCAAAGAGGGTCTTGTGGCGGATGCTTTAGAGGTTGTTGAATTAATGAAGAAGAGGGGTACAAGGCCTAATATCATTTCATACAACATATTACTCAGTGGACTCTGCGCCAAAGGTGACTTAGACGAAGCACGTAAGCTTCTCTATTTGATGCTGAATGATAGGAATTATGCTGATCCAGATGTCATATCGTTTAATACTCTAATCCATGGACTGTGCAAGAAAAACAGTCTCCATCAAGCTTTGGATATTTATGATTTGCTGGTTGAGAAATTGGGTGCTGCAGATATAGTAACTACTAATATATTACTTAATAGCACTCTCAAGTCTGGAGATGTAACCAAGGCAATGGAACTTTGGAAACAAATTCATGATTCCAAAATCGTTCCAAACTCAGATACCTACTCTACTATGATTGATGGGTTTTGCAAAACAGGGATGCTTAATATTGCTATAGGATTGTTTTGTAAAATGAGAGGGTCTGAGTTACGGTCTAGAGTTATCGACTATAACTGTCTAATGTCATCGTTATGCAAAGAGGGAAACTTGGACCAGGCATGGAGATTATTCGAGGAAATGCAGCGTGACGACAGTTGTCCAGACATTGTTACTTTCAATATTATGATTGATGGAAGTCTTAAAGAAGGGGATATTGAATCTGCAGAGTCACTTCTTGTTGGGATGTCTCGAGCTGGTGTTTCCCCTGATTTATTTACTTATTCCATGTTGATAAATAGGTTCCTGAAACTTGGATATTCAGACAAAGCTATCGGTTTCTTTGACAAAATGGTTGAGAGCGGCTTTGAACCTGATGCTCATATTTGCGATTCTGTGTTGAAGTATTGTATCTCAGAGGGAGAAACAGTAAAGTTGAAAGAAGTTGTCGAAAAACTGGTGGAGAAAAATATTGCCCTCGACAAAGAACTGATGTGTACGGTCATGGAATACATGTGTAGTAGCTCACCAAACATGGATCTTGCAAAGCGGTTGCTAAGAGGAGCAGATGAATAGAGGAATGGGGATAATACATATACATAGTCATGCTCTGTTTTGCTAACTTGAGGACTGTAATGTAAATCTGAGTGCTCCTAGAATCTCCATGTCTAGTAAGTTTTCCTTTTGGCGAGTTCTTTAAGAAATCTCCTTTGATTCTTTCCTACCCGAATCCGTGGATTCAAGTCAGTTACAGTTTGACTGCAAGATGTTGGAAGAGCAGTCGGTTGCGTTCTCCCTTCGGCGTAACTTATTTAGATGCCGGTCCATGAGAATGGGTGTTGACAGAGACGACAGGAGTTGAACTCAGCTTCACATCAAAGCTCAAAAAGGCGATTTCAAAGGTGTTGAAGAGCTCCTTGACCAAGGAACATATGTGAACGCTTTAGCTTGTGGACCCAAATCAAAAGGAGTGACTCCTTGCAGCCGAAAGGGGGGTCACATTGAAGTCATGGACTTGCTTCTTGAACGTGGAGCCAACATTGAAGCTAGAACCTGGGGTGCTTGTGGTTGGACTCCTCTCCACTCTGCATCTAAAGAACGGAAGAGAGAAGCCGTGAAGTGTCTTGTGGAAAATGGCGCTTTCTTGCCGGATGATATAATAGATTCAACCCGCCAGTTCAGTATTGTCACGGCTTGGAATGGGCTTATGAGGAGATGAAGAAACTCAGTGGAGAGAGTTCTTTATCTTGTGGTGACACTTCTTCAAGTTCTGAGAACTGGTTCTTGTTTTTTTTTTTCTGTTCTTGCATTTGCTCGTGTACTGTAACACTTTGTGTGTGTGTGTGATATCTCGAATTGTTGCTTTGGTTGCTTGGTTCGAGATGTAAACCATCCTCGGTTTCATCTTCGGTTTGGGTATGAATATGCACAGTCCGGTTTTGATAGCGTTTTCGGTTAGTTTTCTCATAAAATGAAGAGAACTCATAGAAAATGATACATTTTATCACCAGCATTAGATACAATTACCAAAACAATTACATCTTTTCTTTATTGTTATCTTTTTTCTCAAATTAAAAAGAAAAAAGAAAAAAGAGAGCCATTAACATCATGAACAAGCAGAAGCATCAAAATTAGGCAACACAATGAACGACATCGACAATGGCAAGACATGAACCGGAGATTCCATGTCACGGAGAGCCGGTTCAAGGTTTGGGATATCTCCGGTTGACGCCAGTTTTAACGGTTTACCGTTCAAGTTCATTGTCTTGCTCCGTAACTCACCGTTTTCTGGTGTTAGATGATACTCTTCTCTGTTCAAATATCCATCCGAAGCTTTACTTCCAATCCAAGAAACATGTTTCTTCAAAGTATCCAACAATGATTTCTTCTTCTTTGACTCCGCTTTCAAAACCAAGTTAATGCCATTGCTCACGCTAACCGTAAAGTCCGATTGATTGCTTAAATTTATCAGAAGCATCGTCACACCCGCCTAAAACCGAGAAAAAAAAAAAAGAAGCTTTTAAAGTAAATAAATGCTAACCGGAAGTTGAGATTTTAAGGATGAGATAAGTAACTCACTCTTCCTTTTGAGCAATGCGCGTAAACCCGTAGCTGCGGTGGTCCATCTGTCTGAACCGCAAGAACCCCTTTTCCCATTAACCGATGCCAAAGCAGCGCGCTGTCCCGACCAAAAAGAAGGATTTACGGAAAAATCAGTTAAAACTTCAAGATCAATCTAGGATAACCAAAAATCCAAGAGTTCTTGGTTTATGGTTATGGGTCTCTCACCTATAGTAATCCGGATTTGGAACAAAAGTTCCCCTTTCGAGCAAGCCGTAAAATCCTCCAACCAAAGTCTGTCTGCAGTAAACTTTAGTGTTGTGTTTCGACGACATTCCAAGCTGATCTAGATACCTTAAAAGATTAAGATGGAAACAGGCTTCGTTTAGTTCAGTAACAGAGAACCCAGGGAAAAAAATCAAGAAATCCGACAAGCCGAAATCGGTTTCTTATTTGGTTTACCAGAAGCTGTCTATGAATGTATCAGAAACATGACGGCCACCACTATTGTAAGCCCCACCAGATTCTCCAACCCAAGCAGAAGCCCATGGTCCATGCTCTCGAATCGTTCGGTTCACATTCTTGAATGTTTCTGCTACCTTGCTTAAGTAACTCGGATCCATTATCTTCTTCACAAGCTGTGGATCATTCCCTGCAAGACACAAACAGAGAAGCCAATGAATTCCTCAGAAATGATAAAATTATGATTTTGATTTGAACTTGATTCTCTTATACCAGACCGAACCTGAACCAAGATTGTATATATGATGAGTCACGATGTTGACAACACCAGGACCGGAGATCTGAAGAAGTTTAGTGTACCATTGTTGTTCATAGAATCCTCCAGGAGCGACAAGCGAAGGCTTGGTTAACTGAGAATCTCTATACACTTGGTTGATTACATCTTTAAGTACAATCAAGTCTTTCCCGTAAAGCTCTGCGCTCACACTCGCACCAACCCCGCTTCCGCTCAGCTCGTTTCCTATACCGAGAACAAGTAAAGCTAATAAAAAAAACCGAGCAAAAGACTGAAGACTTTTAAAATGTTTAACTAAATGTTGTTACCGAATTCCCAAGAATCTATACTGTAACCCTTTGAGACTGTGTAGTTTATGAAATCTTGAGTGTTAATGTGATTCCACGCCCCGCCCCATGCATTTCCGCGGAGTTTGTGTCTCCCGTGCAAAGCATTTAAACCGAAAGTCACTATAGCTCTATGAGATAAAAAGAATAAAACACACAACTAAATCAAGACTCTTGAAAATGTGAACCTTAATGAAACTAAACCAAAACCGAAGGCGTACCCAGTTGCGGTTAGGAAACTGTTGAGCTCGTCCCATCGTTTCATATGCAAGCATCCTTTAGAGAATCCAAACAACCCGCTGTTCATTTTTCTGAATGGACGGCAAGGAGTTTGGAGATGTCCTACGTCGTAAATCACTTGATCTTGAAGCGAACCGCCGATTCTTATCCTCAGCGGCTTGAAAGCTAAAGCAAATCCAAATTCCTATGAGTTTCAGAAATCAAGAACACACGAGCAATGACACACACAAAAAACGGTCTACGAGTTGCAAACCTTGTACAGCTTTAGCAAGAAGAGGACGAGATAAGTCCTGTAAAACATTCAAAAGATCATACATTTCAATCGGAGTCGCGGAAATCATGGATACTAATCGTAAAGACCAAAAAATGAATTCTCTTCTCTAGTTTTCTTATTACCATATTGATAACTGAAGAGTAACCCCAAGGACAATTGTCATAGTTGCACTTGTCATGTGGCCACCAGTCCAATGTCGCACAAACAAAGTTCTCGTCGGTCTCAGCAAGTAGACTAGCTCCATCGATAACTATCGATACACGTTTCATGTCTTGAGCCATTGTTGTTGTCTCTAGAACTAAAAGAAGACAAGCCATGAAGACAAAGAAGCAAACTTCTCTGAAGCCCATTATTTTGCTTTTTGAGCTTCACTATCCAAAGCTTTCTAACTTTCCTGTAAAACAAACTCAACTTTTTTTTTTTAGTAAAAACTTGAACAAGATTGAAAATCTAAAACATTAGAAAAACAGGGCTCAAACCTCTGCAATTTTCAGAACAAGCATGTGATTACATAGAGAGAGAGAGAGGCTTGCATGTGAAAATATACAGAGAAAGGAATAAACTTTTTTCTGGATTTGAGGTTAATGAATATAAACATAGAGTTAGGTGTAATTAACCCGATAAAGAAAAACATAGCTTTTTTGCTGACAAATTCTACCAATGACCAGAAGAAGAAAGTGATCTCAGAGACAGGCTTGCGTGTCAAAAAACATTCTATAGAAGAATAAAGTAAAACTATTTTAGATTCATCATGACCATATAACCAGAAGAGTTAGCTGCAATTAGTCCAAAGTTGAATTATGTAAATTAATTAGTCCAATATAAATTGTATTTTCAACCACACATGCTCGCTCATAAGCATTAGATGAGAATCAAAGGCGATTACATATAACCCATAAATAACATCCGACCCGGATCGGGATTTGAATTGGTTAATTTACAATTGGGATTACAGAAAAAAATGGAATTTAATAATTAATGGTAGTGACAAAAAAAAACAAAAGAATGAACTAAAAATGGAAAGGAGTCATCAAATAGGAATTAAGAAAAGAGGAAAGTTGTGGTCATGATTCTAATTAAATCTCTTAACAGATTCTTAAAACTCAATTCAGAAACAGATGAGAGAAGGATCTGAAAATTTGAAAATGGTAATCGGAGATCGAAGCAAGAACTGACCTTAGAATCCAGCTTCAATGGAGAAAATTTCAGACAATGGTAATTATAAAAAAAATCTGGACTTTGTGATTGTTCTTGAGCTTTGATCAAAATCTGGCGGTGATGATGTTTGCAATGTGTCGGCTTTCTCTATTTCACTTGTGCTCGCTCATTGAGATGTTTTTTTCTCTTCCAATTTTTGTTTATTATTTTTTTTCTTAAATGTTTTGGTATTTTTGGAGTTTGGTGCAACTTGATGAATCAAACCTTCTCTTGGAACATGAGCTTTCTACTTACCAACTTTATTATTCGTTAATTTCCTTTTTCATTTGTTAATTGATTTCGTTAACGGAATACAGTTAACGCATCCCTTTGAAAACAAGTAAAATCGAATTTTGGTGGATCAAAATAATAATAAAACTTAACTTTTTGTTTAGTTGCTACTTGCTAGAGACATATATTTCTTTTGGCTTCTATAGCTTGTACTTTTCCTTTCCTTTTCTTTTTATTATTACTCGTGTTTTAAAACTTTTAAAAAAATTTCGATTCAACCCAAAATTTCTCGTTAAATTATGAAAAGTTTGGACCAATTACTGACCAAGTGACGATGATATTAGGGACATTTGCAAAAATACTACTTTTTGTGTCTAAATTTACAAAAATGTCATTTTTCTGTCTACTATCTACTAGAATTACAATATACAACAACGATACCATATCTTTTTTTGTTTTTGGTCAGCAACCATACCATACCTAAATTATCATCTTTGGACTAATTAATTTTGCTTTCGTTTCAATACTTTTCAAATAAATTGACAATCCACAACAAAAAAAAAAAAAAGGTCACCTTCACAAATTTTAAAACGCAAGTTGCACACTCAATAATATCTACAAAAAACAAAAAAAAAGATTTATAAACAGGATAGATCTGAAAAGAATATTATCAATTTGCTTAATTACAAAAGCAATCCAGATAACATATTTGAAGAAGGATAGATCTGAAAATAATATTATCTGTTTGCTTCTACTAAAAATAACTAACTGCAAAAGCAATCCACATTACAAAATAAGTAAATAACACATAATTAGCGGCAAGAAAAAGGCAGGTAAGTAAATAAAAGTGAAAATAATTGTGGTGTGTCAGAAAGAACAACAATTGGCAATTGGTAAAAGTGGATGCATGGTGGTTCGAATCGGTCCATCTGTATTATCACTCAAAGACATTTTAGTCAGTAGTGACACGTGTCTTACTTGTAACAGAAGCAAGTAGCTGAAACAGATCCATGATCTATCCTTTTCTTTTTCTCTTTGAAAATTCTATCTTTGTCTTTTTATGGTAATGAAAATAATAGAAAAGAGATGTAAAAACTATTTGTTTTTTTTTTTTGGTTAAGTCTTCTTAATACACTCTCTACTAAATCTTGGTTAAGTTTTCTTTTTTTGGTTAAGTAATTTGTAGGCAACTAGCTTTCAATGGCATATTCTATATTGTTTTTTTCTTAGAAAATCTTAATATTGTTTTTAAGTCTTTTACTTTTTGTTCTTTTATATGCAAAAGTCTTTGTGAATTGGTAAGCAACTTTCATATACAAGATGACCACAAAAAATAATTCTTATTTTGCCAAATTTCAAAGAATCAGCAAGCAGAAACTGAAAGTTTGGGCCTCGGGTAACAAATGCTAGGCCTTGATCAGAATTGGGCATTCAAAAACCAATATATTTTGATATTTTAGATAGTGTTTACTTTGGCTGAAAGTTGACAAAAAAAAAAAGTTTACTTTGGCTGAAATGGCATAAGCACATTTATGATCTCAATATGTTTAAATCTTTCTAATTGTAGTACACTATAATATAATTCGCGCGATGCGCAAATTTATTTTTTACAGTTTTATTAAATTTAATAATAAAAAATTTGATTTAATTATGGATTTTTATGTTTTTATTATTTTCTTCAACTATATAAATATATATATTTTTATTTTCATATTGCTAAAACAACGTTGTTGAAATAATGAGTGTCACATAATGATATTGTTAAAACAATTCATGTAAAATCTTTATTTTTTTCTCAAATTTCAAAATTTTATTTTTCCTAGATTTTTTGGGGTTAAAATATTGTATTTATCAAATATCATAGTGTAAAACATACACATTTACATGTGATATGTTATATAGATCCTATATAATTTTTGTGTGGCTTTTTCATACAATTCATGAACAATGTGACTTTTATTTTTTTTACTTTTATGTGTAGAATTTTATAATTCTTATATATTTAAGTAATGGTATTATAACACTTTCAAAGAAAATTTATACTTCTAGAGAATTCAAATATAAATTTTTGAATAAATTCGTATATTTTAAATTTTCACCTTACTATCTCGTTTTTAATGAGATGGTTGAAATAATTTATATATTCTTTTTCTTTAGAACATCAAGCTTTTTAACCATCATTTGACACTCACATTATTTAGTTTTTTCTTTCTTGATTATGTGATGTCGTTTATCTATATTTGTTCATTTGTTTTTATATATATATTCATTTTACATATTTTCAATTTCTAAAATTAAATATTTAAATATTTATCATTATCACAAGTTTATAATGTTTTAATTATACTCAGATAAACTATATTTATTGTTGTAATTTTGTATTTACCACAATAAAATACTCAAATAATTTTAAATGTACTATTTTTAATCATTTATTTATTGATTTTCGTTTTTTATTTAATTAAAAACTCTAGTAGTTATAAGTAACAATAAATATACATAAACATGAATTAAATGAAACTTGAAAATAAAATTTATTGTAAAAAAATTTGTTTGCTTATGTGGACACTTTAGATAGAGAGAAAACTTTACTATTATATATATAGATATGCTACTAAATATAGACCACCTCTGATAAAAATGTTTGTTAGTTTTTCTCTTTTATACTAATTAGTCAGTGTTGAAAAAAATGCGAGCCGCTAAACGAATTGTGATCCAACGCCTAATGTTCTTTATAATATGATTGAGGAAAACATACATTTTAGTTAGTGTAATTTCTAAAAAAAATTATCAAAAATCTTATATTTTTATGTGTTTTTTCTCCATTAAATTCAATTTTAGTTACGTTTTGAAAGTAAATTAGTAATATCCAAATTTTCAAGTCATAATTTATATTCAATTTAGGTATATATTGTACATACACGTAAAGGATTTTCTAAATTATATTTTCTTGCACGAATTTTTAGAAATGATTTAGATCATCTCTGTGTTTTTTGGGAGTCAGCATCTAGATCTTATCATTTTCAATTTATAATCAAAAGAATCCAAAGTCGGTCCATCTCAGAAAGCATCATTCTTTAGAAAAATACAAAAAGACTTTTTGTTTCATATCTACGATCCGTCAAAACCTAAAAGCTAAATGAATTTAATATTTTACTATATTTAAGACATTAATAAATATGGACTACTATGATCCTTATAATTTGAAATTTTTTTTTTTTGTTACCATCATGATTTCAATCTTGAGTTAATGAAATTAAATTCGTTTCCTTTTTTTTTCTCTTAATAATTTGACCTTAACATTATGAGGTTTTTGACTAATAAATGTCTTACTCAATTTATTTGAGTATTGAAAAACTATATAGCTCTGTATTAAAGAGCATTTAAATTATAAATTATCAATAAAAAAAAAGAACAGAAAATTATAGAAAGAGAAAAAAAAATGTCAAAAGATTCTCCCCTTCCCTCTCTTTTTTAACCTCATTTTTTTTTCCTCTGCACGTCAAAATTTTTGTGTTTGTTTTTTTTTTCCTTCCTAAAATATCAAATCTAACTTTCTCTTTTTGTTTTTTGTTTTCCTGTGAATTTCTCATATCACTCTTCATTCATCTTCTTCTGGGCAACTACTAGTAGCTAATCTACCCAAAACTATTTTTCATTTTTCATTTTTTGCTCGTTTCTTAGTATTTGTCCTTCAGTTTCAATCCTCTGAGAGTTGGGTGATCTAAAAGGTAACAACTTTCTTTTTGTATCTAACATTTTCGTTACAGTTGACTTGACTCAAATCATTATCAGAGCTTGAGATCGTCAAACCAAATCTGCTCTTGTTTTCCCGATACATCGGATTAATTATTGATTTTAGTCATGATCAAAGTTTCGATTTCTTTTTGCTGGGTATTGACGTGATTGCTGATTTTATCGAGACCCTCGAGTTAAAACAAGAGGTTCCTTCATCTAATGGAACAAAAGATTCGATTTTGGTCTATCAAATATGTGTTCAGTGTGATTTATTCGATTTGATCGGAACCTAGAGAAGCAGTTTAGGATCGGAGACACACTGATCAAATCTTTACATGTGTTGTTTAAATGAAATGTTTGGGTTCTAAAAATTGAGGCTTTTGATGATTACAAAACCAATCTACATGAGGCTTTTGATGATTACAAAACCAATCTTGTAAATTTGGTTTCTTTTGACTTTTCTTCTGCAATCGGTAAATGTTTTAAGTATGTATGTTTCTCTCTGCAGTTGCAATGGCTGAGGAGAATGTTTCACAAGTAGATGACAAGTGTTGTTCGGATGATGAAAAACCAATGGAGATCAATGGAGAAACCTATGCGGAAACAATGCCTGTAATGGATGAGGAAATTGAAGGAGATGATGTTCTTCTTCCTCCTCCTGCTGCGGTACCCAATGAGATCAATCATGTGAATGTGAGACGGTGTTCTTCGACTAGAGCGTTAGATAAACGAGGAGGACCGAGTAAAGCTCATATTCAAACCCGTTACCGCGGGAACCAAATGAGTTCGACTCATGATCTGTGTAAGCATGGGAAGCGGCGTGAGGATGATTTGGTGATCAAACCTTGGAAGTTGGTTAAGAAGAAGAATGTTGAAGGTGGAGATTTGGGAAAAGTTGAGACTTTGGGTGTGATTAGGAAGTCGCTGGGAAATGTTTCGAAACCCGAGAAGTCATTGCAGGTTGCAAAGAGAGAAGCGGGTAGTGAGGTTGTCAAATCTTGTGATGGTTTACGCGCTAAGAGAAGCGAAACCAAGAGTACTACTACCCCGAGTGATCCTCCAGCTGTTGTTGTAAGAAAGGTCAAGAAGACAAATCTTGATGTTAAGAAGGTTCCAAGGATCAGCGAGAACGGGAGTTGTAAGGAGGATCTTTCAAAGAATCATAAGAACAAAGAGAAGACCAGGATTGATGAACCGGTTAGATGTGATGATGTATTGGAGAAGAAGGTTTCAGGGATCAGTGAGAACAAGAGTTCAAAAGAGGATCTTCTGAAGAATCTGAAGAACAAAGAGAAGACTAATATTGATGAACCGGTTAGATGTGAAGATGTATTGGAGAAGAAGGTTTCAGGGATCAGTGAGAACAAGAGTTCAAAAGAGGATCTTTTGAAGAATCTAAAGAACGAAGAGAAGACTAAAATTGATGAACCGGTTAGATGTGAAGATGTATTGGAGAAGACTTTATATGTTTTTGAACCTAGTATTGAGGAGGAGGAGAAGAAGAAGAAGAAGAAGAAGAAGAGCATCAAAAGTGTTAAGAGTGAGATTCAGCAATCTTCTGAGAAGAAAATCTTAACAGGCAGTGGAAAGAAAAGTCTTAAACTTTCACAGTCTTTGTCACCATCCTTGAAGGAGGTTAAAGGATCACGTGTAACGAGATCATATCCTAGGCCAATAAGACAGACTACTTCAAGGTCCAAGACTGGTTTGTCTGAGAAGAAAGAGACTAGTTCTGCAAATCTTGTAACTATTCCAAAAACCGAAAGCAAGATTAGGCCGAAGAGGATTGGCTTAAAGGTTACTCCTCCTTCTCCTAATCCAACAAGACAGCTGAATTTCAAGAAAGAGAAAGTTCTTGAACCGAAACCAGAAGATTCCACTGCGACATCAATCAAATTCAAGAAGAGGGTTGTTCAAGAACCAAAACTCAGAAGTGATGTGAACAAGAAGAAGAAGAAGAATCTGAAAGATAAACGAGAAGGCATTGGAAAGACGAGTATTAGTACCGGTGATGGTAAACGAGAGAAGGTTGTTTTGAGGCATAGAAAAGTGGAAGCAAAGAAGAAACTGCAAACACTTTTCAATAATGTGATTGAAGAGACTGTGAATAAGCTTGAAGAAGTGAGGAAGAGTAGTAAGGTTAAAGCATTGGTTGGTGCTTTTGAAACTGTAATCTCTCTTCATGATGGTAGTGCTAAAACATCACAGAAGAAGAAGAAGATTCAGAGTGAAACCACATCAGCATCACAAGTTGTCCAAGGCTAGTTCTTGAGCTTCAAACTCCAAGATTTGAGAAAGAAAGAGATCAAAGTTGTGAATTTGTGATACATTTCTTGAATTGGGAAAGAAAAAATGGTTTGTTTGTTTCTGAATCTTGTGATGTCAAAATTTCAAAGAAATCATATATTTTCCAGTATCTAGCCTTCTTGTAAAATTGGGATTCCGGTTATTTTGGTCGTACCAGGACTTTTATTGGTTAGATTACTTAACACGTGTGGTAGTTGACACGTGTGAGCTTTTTCAGTGTCCATCATCATATTCATAGTTTTTGAAAGTGTTAAAGATCAAATATGTAACATTTATGATTGAGTCAAATGTAAAAAATAGTGTTTTTTAAGATAACTAAAAAGGGATAAAAATCAATTAAAGAAAACTAACCTGCATCATTTATATTTAATGGAAAACCTACAAAAGAAGTTATGATGTTAGTTTGCACAGATTATGCATCTTATATAGAATTATTATGTTATACTATTATACTACTTCCTCTCAAACAGTCAAACAATTTACCAAACTCAATTAACATTCAATATCACTAAACTTATATTCTCACAAACAAAAAACTTACATTTTCTCAATTTGTTAATTACAACTCAACTAATAAACAAAGCCAAAACTAATCAATAACAGGGCAAAAGAATTACCCCAATTTGTGCTTGTATACCAATAGATTTCACATAACTTTCTTACACATTTGGATTGGATTGTATAATTTTAAATTAGTACCTTGCTTGGTGAAGAACTCCTACGTTGTCTTTCTTTTTTTTTGGATTCCATTCAGTTTATTTCTTATGTTAGATTGATTACATGATAAATGATCTTTCATAACACAAAACAAAACTATACTAATGCTTTTATGAAGCCCCTGCATTTTCTGTTAGAATAAGTCAAACAAGTTGTCATTCAATATGAATTACAAGTTATATAGAAAATGAAGTTTTAAAAAAAAAATTGAAAATGAAAAGAAATTTGAATGTTAAATGTCAACGAAACTAAGTTTAACGAAAAAATGAACAAGAAATACTCTGATAATTCAGTGATTTTTTTTCCCACGTTTTCAGTTTTGATAAATTAAAGAAAATAATACTAGTACAACAGTACACTCTTTGCTTCCATTACGAGCTTTGAATAGAAATAAGTATTGAACAAGTGTTTCTCGTCTGGAAATTCCACTCTGTGCTTCAAATCCCTCATGTAAACATTAATAGCCTCACCTGTTACCCATTTCGTAGGGTTGAGAGAGCGGACATCAGCAGCGAAAACAGAAACTCCATTAGGATCACCACCTGAAAAATATTTTTTGAGCTTTCCAACTCCCGTCTTTTTAGCAGTGTATTGGAACTCTATGAAGACAATCGAGAACAGATTAATCTCTCGAATCCCGTCTTTTAAAATTTTCAAAAAACTCTATGAAAACAATCGAGAATAGATTAATCTCTCGGATGAACACATCCAGGAGTGGGAGAGACTGATTTCACAAGAGAAAGCAAAGAAGGCCGGCTTCATAGAGAAATCAGATTCCATAAAAAAGTTATATTGAAGAGTTAGAGGGTCTCGTAAGTGAGGTTGCTAAAAACGTGAAACCCATGTTAAGGCCTAAGAGAGGAATTCAACCACAGATTCTTGAGGACGAGGATTTCAGGGTCTTTTTGATGTTCGGTCCGAATGTTGATGATGAGGGAATGATTCTGGACAAGTTGAAGTTTGTGTTCATCAGGGTCCACTCTTCTGGGACAAGCCAAGGGCTCATCTTCCTCGTGGACGGCCATGATGATACTATTTCGAATGCCAAGTCCGAGCTCCGAAACATCCTCCAACAAGTAAGTCATCGTTTTGCAATAATCAGTTTTAAGTTTGTTTTACAGTAATCAGTTTTACAATTTGGCTTTTGAATTGGCAGTCATCGGGAAAGAAGAAACCCCTTCTTATTTTGGCTATCAAGAAAAATCTTGTTGATGGCTTGAGTGATAAGGATATCGCTGATAAGCTTGAACTTCCTTCTCTCGTGGGAATAAAATGGCAAGTCCAGAGCGTATGTACCCTTGAGGATGAAAAATTCACAAAAGGAATTAGCTGGCTGCGACCAAGCATTAAGGAGCACGAGATTGATCCAACATGCCCTAAGGAGAGACCCGAGGGAAAGAGCGAGAGATGTAAAAAGATAGAAGAAGTAGCTCAAGAAAATCCTAACAGTCCCTAAGAAGAAGTAGCTCAAGAAAGTAAAAGTCCAAGTGCAAGATTAGTCAACCTTATTTATTATTAATATGTGTTTTGTTCTACCAATATGAATTTTAGGTTTTGTGTGATAACCATACTGCTAAGGTTAAGAACGGATGATATGATATGAAGAAATGGTGTCCTAACTTCCAACCGAGTGTCTGGTTCGGTGGTTGTGGTTATGGTCCGGGTGGGGGTTTTCGGTTTACGATTTATGTAGACCAAGTTTTTTTTAATTTCGATTTTGGCTTGCTATCTTATTCTTGTTGGATTTCCAAGATTCAATTTGACTTTATAAACATCAATCTTAGCCTTCTCTTTGTTATTCAGATTCTTTGAATGATCCTCTTTAGTACTAAACCATTCAGCAAAAACGAGTGAATATCTAAGTTCCATAATCGAGGAGACAGGTCTTCTTTGAAAATAGATGATTTCTTTGAAAATTCTACATTACAAGATTCATGAACAAACAAAACATATATATTTTGTTTTTCTCAATTCAAGAAGTGTATAACAAATTCACAACTTTGATCTCTTTGTTTTTAAGCTCAAGAACTAGCTTTGGACGACTTGTGATGATGTGGTTTCTCATTCTGAAGAGAGATTACAACACCAACCAATGCTTCAACTTTACTAGTCTTCCTTACTTTTTCACATACATTATTGACAAGGGTGATCCAAGCTAGAAAAAAAAAAAAAAAAAACAAGTAAAGGCTTTAAAACACAAGTTGTAACAAAGAGCAAGAGGAATTAACTTTAAGGCAGGCAAGGAGGATCATAGTTTGCATAACTGAAATGTTTAAAGCTAACAAACACAAGCTTAGAATATGATGATAGTTACCAAAGAGTCTCCAACTGTTTCGAAGGCCAGAGCACCTCACGAGAGTTGTTTTCTTGATAGTAGAGTCTCCTTGGCTTGATGTTTGTTCCTCTGGATTGCGAGGAGATAACAACAACTCGTCGATCCGAGACAGAGTAGCTGTAACATCGAATCCATCATTCTCTAGACAGACAAGTGTCTCCTTGTGGCCTTCTAGTTGGACTTGGCTTAAGGGAAGGCCATTATAAAGTTTATATGTAAAATATTTGCATAAAAGTTAGAGCAGAAAGCTCGCGCATAGCAAGAGGCAACTGAACCATTGTAGTGATCTTCACAAAAATACTGATTAAAACTTGTATCCCTCTTGGACTTAGTTGTTCATGATCTTCACAAAAATACTGATTAAAACTTGTAAATTTAGTGAGAAAAATATATTCTGCATTTAAGGTGGTTAAAGTTTTAAGAAAACGATAAAAAATTCTAAAATAATAGGTAAGTGAATTTTTGTTATTTTATATAGAACATGATATCCCTCTATTCTATATAGAATACAATGTTATGCTATTCTATTTACTTCTATATAGAATGTTGAATATTTATATAATGTTATATATACCAATTCACTTTGGAAACGAAATTGTTATATATATATATATATATATATATATATAAACACTAATTATTTATTGATTCTTGGTGAATGAATGTTTGTCTAATTTTAAATATATACTATTTTATACTTTATATAGTATAGTTGGTCTAAATTAAAATCACATATATAGTTACGAATAATTTTAATTTGTTTAAAACAAAATTCAAGTTATGCCATCAGCAAAAAAAAAAAATATTTTTGTAAAATTGTGAGCTTTAATCTGTTTCTTTCTTGAAGAGAGAAAACCAATGGAAATTAGAGAGTGGGGTTTTTTTTTATAAAAAAGATGCTAATCTTTTATAGATGTACACATATTCCCTCTCATATCAACTTGTTCGTATAAAAAATGAGGGATAGAAGAGTCATTATCTTCCTTTTATGGTTACTTGATTAATTATAAGAATAGCATTGGCTATTTTCTTTGTTTTTATTTTCAATATAGTTGGCTAGTTAATTGATCCATATATATATATATATATATGCTTCTTCTGGTAAAATTGAATTTCCGGTTTGATTGATGAACCGGACTAAGTTTGTTTCCAGATTAGTTCACACGTGTGGTAGTTGGCACGTGTTGGGTTTCTTCGGCTACGCTCTTCTCTTCTTCTTCATGCTCTTTCGTTTCAAAATTCAAACGTCGTCTCTTCACTTCACAGAAACTCTCAGATTTTTCAATCAATGGAGTTTTCTGAAGAACAAAGGCGAAGTGACGAGGAAAATCGATTAATGTTTGCGGAAAAGCGAAAGCTTTCTTCAGAAAACCCACAGAGACAACAGGATTTCAGGTTATCCAAATGTCGGAAGCTCGACGGTGGTGACGATGTTCGTTCCCAAGAAGGGAATCGGAGTTACGGATCCGACCCAGGATTGAGCGCCAGTGTGCCGGAAAAGTTCCGGGTCAGGCTCGAGATCTGCTCTGCTGATTCGTTTTCGGTGACGCCGGTTCAAGTGGAAGGGTTTCGATACCCGGAAGAGCAAGATTGCTTTCGTCAATTGAGAGAGATTCTTTCTGGGGTAAGTTCTTGCCTTGAGCTTCGTTTTGGTTAAAGGGTTTTGCCAAAATGTTGAAGATAAATCAAAAAGGAGGAATTTTGGTAGTCTCTGATTTTTAGGTTTTTATTGTGTTCGAATTGGTTTTTATCTCCAGGCGAATCCTTCACACTACACTCAAAATGATGGAGGAAAAGCTGGCGTTTATAAGATCAGAGATTACAGTATGGTTTCGGGATGTCTGAAAAGGTCGAAGATCGTCGAAGTTGAAGAGATTCCTTGGATAACTTTTGCTGTTGCTGAGAAGCTTTCTCGGTCACTCATTTCTGGGAAATGGGAACCTTGTCTACCTGAACATTACACGGAGGAGAAGGTTGACGAACTGATTGATAATCTGCCAAGAAAACTTGTGAATTCCCTTTTGCCTTTCCAACTTGATGGGCTAAGATTTGGTCTACGGAGAGGTGGAAGGTGTCTCATTGCAGATGAAATGGGGCTTGGAAAGACACTTCAGGTGATAAGATCTGGTTTTGTGAAGCAATTACTGAAGCTTTGTATAGTAAAGTAGTATCTCTAAGTGTTTAATCATTTGTCAGGCCATTGCCATTGCTGGTTGCTTCATAAGTGAAGGTTCCATACTTGTTGTCTGTCCAGCTGTTTTGCGTTTCGCATGGGCAGAAGAATTGGAACGTTGGTTGCCATCTTGTTTGCCTGCGGACATACATCTCGGTAAAAATCACTACTGAATTTCCTGTCATTTCTCTTTCAATGTCTGTGTCTTCCACTTATCAACTACAGAAGCAGCAACTCTGCTCGTTTCCCCCTGTTTTTACTTTTCACTTTGCTCCATAAGAGCTCAAAAGCGAAAGCTGTGAATTGATTTTTAGAGCCATTATTTGCTATCTGTTTAATTCGACTTGAGTTTGATAAAACTTTTTGGTTTCAGTTTTCGGGCATCAAAATAATCCAGCCTATTTACCAAAATGGCCAAAAGTTGTGGTTATCTCATACAAAATGCTTCAGCATCTTCGAAAGACCATGCTTGAGCGAGAATGGGCCCTCTTGGTAGTAGATGAATCTCATCACTTACGGTGTTCGAAGAAGAGTTCAGAACCATCTGAGGTATGTAAGACACTGTGACACTTTCTCTTACACTTCAAGTGGAGTTTTTGTGCTGTATTTATAAGCTTGGTATTCTAAACACTTTCAGTTGTGTTTTGCAGATAAAGACAGTCCTTGATGTTGCTGAAAAGGTTAAGCACATAGTTCTGTTGTCAGGAACTCCTTCTTTATCGAGGTTGGGAAATTTAAATCTTAGTGAAATCAGTATCTTCTGTTTGCTTCGAATAAATTTATTCCTAAATTTGTTTCCTTGGTGACCATAGGCCCTTTGACATTTTCCATCAGATAAACATGCTCTGGTAAGTCATCTGCAAACTTTGACGTAACTTTTGGATTCACACTACATCTGTTAAATTTACTGACACTGATTCTGTCACCAGGCCTGGTTTGCTGGGAAAGGACAAGTATGAGTTTGGGAAAACCTATTGTGAAGTTGGGCTTGTGAGAGGTATTCAAGGGAAAATTTTCCAGGTAAATATGGACTTTATGTGGTAGCCAGTTGTGTCCTCATGATTCTCCTTTCTAGGTGCAGAATACTCCCAGATGCTATCATACTTCATTTATTTCTTTTCAGTCACTTCCTTGCTAAAATGAAGTATGGTTCCCTTATCTTAGCTGATTCTTTTTCGTTTATGTTGTGAGATGGTAATGAATCTTTTGGTATGATGATTCAGGATTTTTCAAAGGGTACTCGTTTACAGGAGTTAAACGTACTGCTAAACCAAGCAGTGATGGTATATTTCTGGTTATTTGATTTCAGTTAGCATTAATGGTTTCATATCAATTCTGGATACTGGGAAACTTGTTTAGTCGTTGATTTTTCCTCAGAAAGGACCAAGTGTAGCAATCCATTAATTAAACCTTTCAAAATACTAATTTAGATTTTTTGGCAGAAAACAACATTTCAAACCTTCACATTCTAGTTAATTATCTGTTTATTACCTATGCTGTCCATAAAAGTGTGGGAAGATATGAGAAGAATATGACAATGATATCACTAATATGATACGCCAATTAACGTGTCTTGCTTTGTGCTGTGAGTTGGTACGGCCTATGTGATGTGAAATCTCTTTTCATTTTTTATAGATCAGAAGGCTGAAGCGGCATGTGTTAACACAGTTACCCCCAAAACGTAGGCAAATTGTAACCATAATGCTACAGAAGTCCGATGTAGCTTTAGCAATGGCTATTGTCAGCGCGGCTAATCAAAAGGCTAATGAACAAAATGCTACTATAGCAGAAGTCACAGAAAACTCACATGAACCTAAAGGTATGTGGCATGTTTGATGTTGAATTATTTTTATCATCATTATCGAAAGCATTTCATTCATATTTACCAGTAACTCAAGCCTCAAGTTTCTCGGAGTTTAGATCTGGTTTAACCACTGTGGTCCATCTAATGGTTTAACACAAGCTGCCTTTGTAGGTATAGCTCAAAAGGCTTCTGGATCAAATAAAGCTGGACATATAAATGCAGAGGACTTGGATGGGCCAAAAGACTGTATGTTCTAACTATTTTCTTTCTATGGATGTCAAGGAGGCGATTATTCTTCATATATTTGCACTCTTTTATTTCATTTTTCCTTTTGTTGTACTTTAGCTGACAAGGATAACCAACTATGTGGGAAACTTTCCTATCAACAACTTGGCGTTGCAAAGCTTTCTGCCTTTCGTGAATGGTTATCCCTGCATTCACTTATAGCGGGATCGGATTATATTCGAGAAGAAATTGATGAAGACACAAGCTCAACTAAGATGGTAATTTTTGCACATCACCATAAGGTTCTGGATGGAATACAGGTTAGTATGCTTCACTCTTCACAAACTCTGGAAATTCAGGAAAAAAACAATATGGAGTTTACATCTGTCTACTAGTTTGTTTCGTTCTGGCTTTTAACTTATTATTATTATTATTATTATTATTATTATTATGATGCAGCTCATGTAACATATTATCGGTAAGTTGTTTGCTTTTAAAATTTAATTGTGATTTTTGCTGTGTCAGGAATTTATATGTGATAAAGGGATTGGTTTCGTCCGCATTGATGGGACGACA
Organism: Arabis hirsuta; assembly: GCA_964056655.1. Lineage (NCBI taxonomy): Eukaryota > Viridiplantae > Streptophyta > Magnoliopsida > Brassicales > Brassicaceae > Arabis > Arabis hirsuta. Next base: position 4,597,327 of record OZ053302.1, on the reverse strand, counting down.
TTGCCAAGAGATAGACAACTGGCTGTACAGTCCTTCCAGTATTCTAGTGACGTATGCACAGTATCTCCTTGAAGTCTATTAGCTCTTTAAATGATTATGCGTGTTAGGATGTGTGGTGTGTGACCTTGCTATGGATTTCTCCTCCAGGTGAAAGTTGCAATAATTGGCGTAGAAGCTGGGGGAGTTGGACTTGACTTCTCAGCAGCGCAAAATGTTGTGTTCTTGGAATTGCCGAAAACACCATCACTGATGCTTCAGGTATTTTTTTCTGTACTGATTTTTGTACTCTTAACTTCACTCGTTCCTAAACCTTTTCTGCAAAATGTGCTAAGGCTGTTTGATGCTTTGATGCATAATCAATTGATTGAAGGCTGAGGATAGAGTACATAGGAGAGGCCAAACAAGTGCAGTCAATGTATATATCTTCTGCGCAAAGGTAAACTTGTTTGCTGCAGGCATATTAATATCTTGAAGTTTGCTCGTTCCTTATACTTGGATACTCTTATGTAACAGGATACGATGGATGAGTCAAATTGGCAAAATCTGAACAAGAAGTTGCACCGTATTTCATCTACCACTGATGGAAAATATGATGCGAAGACTGAAATCGAAGTACCTCCCTAATCTCTGCTCTTTTTCTCTATTCTCAGTAAATCATTGTCCTTCTGCTTTGATGTTCACACCACATAGAGTTTTATTCATATCGCATAGGCTCTATTTTGTTCCTGGTAGGGCACTTGACAGCCATTACTTTGTATGATAAACTTTTATGTCTGGGCAGATTGAAGGAGCATATCTTTTCAAGCCTGCTGAAGAAAGTAGTGAACGAGAAGCTCATGAAGTGCAAACATCAAAAGCTACTAGTGTAGTAGCTGATAAGATTCTTGAAAGCTGTGAAGATCTGGGATATGAGATGGATGTATCAGATACTATTGATGATCTCAAGGTTTATCCCTCGCCTTCTCATTGATCAAACAGTTTGGACATTTATGATCTTTCTTATACCATGAAGTTGGCAAGCCAAATGTCTGAATGAAATATGATTGGCAGAAGTTTTTCACAGTTTACAAACTTGTCTACTCGATTATGGAACTCAGATATTCACTCGTTTTGGCTGAATGCTTTTTTTTGGCTTGAGCAGGACAATATGATTCCTCATTTGGAAATATTAAAAGTATGTCCTCTTATTGAAAATTGTTCCGGGTCTGAGGAGAGGTCTTCTGACACCATATTAGACCAGGAAAACCAAGTTAATCATCATCCTAAAAAGGTATATGAACTTAAATCTTATAAAAGGTCTACTTTTTCTTCTTCGGAAAATCCTAGAATGTGAATAAATTTTTTATGGTGCAGCTTATCGCTGAAGATGTGCATTTGAAAGAGGATGATTCGAATTCCTTTTCCCCTCTCGTAGATTCTCTACGATTTGAGGTAAAGTTTAAAATCTGCATGGACTCTCTTCTTATTTTATCCATTATTCTAGTTGTCTTTTGTTTGGAAAAGAGAATTATTTGTGTTGCGTTAGTCATGAAGTATATATTTTTGTCAATGAGGCCAAATTTGGTGACCGCACTTCATACTTTCTGATCTCTTGAGTTTTAAAGTCTACTTGGTCCAAGCGGCAATCTGATGCTGAATTCTATTGTGAAACTTGTCGAAATGATTATCTTTACTTGGTTGGAGCTGAAACCGCATTTGGATCGACTCCTACATTCTTTCAGGTGAGCCAAAACACTGGAAGAATTCATTTATATTCTTGCATTCCTGGGAAAGATCCACGACCAAGGCCTCATTTCCAGAACTTCAGACCAGAGGAGATTGAAGCAAGCAATTCAATTCCAGTTATCAATAAAGAAAAAACGTCTGAATCAATTATGGAACATCCGGATTATGTACATGCTATTTTAGAATTTATGAAAGAGTGGAAATCATTACGGCCAATCGAAAAGCGGAAACTACTTGGAAAGCCTTTGCAACTACCTCTATCACTGGAGTTAAGTTACTTGAGTGAAAGTACTAGTCATAGCAGCGAGGTACATCACTTAGCTAAAAAATCATTTGCCAAATATTTGTTCCAAAATCATAATTGAGTTTTCTGCATCAGGGATTGCTCAGGGGAGGGAGCAAAAGACGAAAGACACCATTTTCTGAGATCAGTATTCCTTTACCTCCAAATTCAGTGTGGAAAAAGGTCAACCTTCGAAGTGGCTACCAAAAAAAGGAAAAAGTATACACCCAAGCTTGGAGTACGAGCAACGAACCACTCTGTAAACTCTGTCAAAAGCCCTGCAAGTGAGTGAAAGCATGGTGTATTCTTTACTACTGATTGATAGTTTTTGTTCACTGTTTTATCATAAGCTTTCTATTTTTTGTTTGTTATAGGGGAAACAACGCCAAAGAGCCTGAGTATTTTGAGGATCTTTTCTGTGATCTTGCATGCTATGAAGATTACCGAACAAGAACAAGTAGCAGATATATTCGCCAGGTTTGCCTTGGTCATTTTTTCATTACGTTACTGCGAATGGGTCTTGATTAACCAAGTTTCATATCATTTGTTCCTTTAATGCATCAATAAGAGGTGTAAGTTTTCAAATCTCAGGAACTTTTTCAGATAGAACATGGGATATGCTCAAACTGCAACTTAGATTGCCACCAACTTGTGACACGAATAAGGCCTTTACCGCTGGAAAAACGCCGTAAATACATAAATAAAGTTGCGCCAGAATTGTTTGCCCGGAAGAACTTGTAAGCCATTGTGTTCATATTTCTATTTGAATATCAATTGATGACCTTTAATTACTGCATTTGATCATAAAAATTCTTGGAAATTCATTTTCTTTCTCTTACCTCTAATGTAATGTCCAAGGCTCGAAACCCTGGTTAATGATCCAAATGAGGGAAATGCGTGGCATGCAGATCATATCATTCCAGTTTACCGAGGTGGAGGTAAGACGCAATCTTTTACACTAGACCACTCGGTAAACATCATTCTTAACAATGGCACATACATACATGATTTCATATCCGCGTTCAACTGACTGAACAAGTTTCTTGAAATTTGGATCACTCATAGGCGAGTGCCGGCTAGAGAACATGAGGACGCTTTGTGTGGCTTGTCATGCCGATGTCACTGCAGGTCAATGCGCAGAACGTAAACTGATACGGTCCAAAGCCAGGAAGCAACTGAAAAACACATTAAACGAACTCAGAAACAATCCAAACCAAACAAATCTCTTAGCTGACAGCACAAAGGTATGTATGATTACGAGACATTCTCATTTGAAATGAGGAGACCTTTACAATACATTACAAGACTCGTTGTAACGTCTACTCGCATTAGTCTTATAATAGATCCATTATACTTTTGGTCTATTTGTCTTCCAGGAAGCTGATTGTTCGGTTTCAGCAATCGATGAAGAGGAAGACGAGCTTCTGATCGAAGTTCCGGGCAGTGCCTACTCCATAGATCAGAAAACCAGTCATGCCGAAACCCATACATCTCCCTGTCGGGATGTGGTTTCGCTAAAAACCCCTCCTATAATCGCCACTAACTCAATAGCCACTTGATTTGTTGTATACAAACCATATATTTTGAGGAGAGAATTCATTACCATTGATTTAGAAGAATCAGAAAAAAAGATTTGTATAAACTCCACAAAGAGACTGATTTACGTATTTTCAAGTGTTATATAGTCAAGAGCAAAAGCCTCGGTCTTGGTATCAATAAATTTGGTCTACTCATTTCTTTAAGAATGTCTTGTAAATATTGTTGAGAAGAAGATTAATAATAACAGACCACATAGTTTAATTTAGGAACGAACAATATTAATATTGTAATTTCCTTTTCCCAAATAGTTTATTTACATTGTTTGTAAACCACATATCTATAGTTTTTTACTTTGTAATTGTACTATCCGTTAATACAATTACAAACAATGTAAATAAAATAATTAACGGATAGTTTTTTACATGGTTTTACTTTGTAATTTTCAATAATTAACTTATATTATGTATACATGTTGATAATCCTTCTCTGCAAAGCAACCGAAAGAACAACAAAAAATAAGTTAATTATTGAAAATATACTCGCACTTCTTCTTTCTGGTATATATAAATAAAATAAACTGTTATGTAATTAACAAGCAAGGATGTACCAATGGACGAAAATCAGAGATACTGAGGAAATAGAGGGTGAGACTTGACCCATTCCTACTCTATAATAAAGAGTGGATCCAATGCTATATTTGTACGTATTTTTTTATTACAAAAATATGAAGTAAGTAATAAAAATAGGATACTCATGGTAATGTTAAATTGTTCCGTAATAAAAATAGGATACTCATCCGCCTGATTGTGTTTTCAAAGAAAACCTACATATTTTTAATTATTTTTACATCTATTGTATTCATTTTTATACGTAACTCATGAACTCCCCAATTTGTTGCATGGAGATAAAGTGTTTCTCCATTTCTTTTCTTTTTTTTCGTGAGATAAAGAAATGGATCAAATCTGAGTTTGGTTTTTTGATTCTGGTTAAAAGTTTGGTTTTAAAGTTGATGAGGAGGTTATGTAGTTGTAGGATGGGATCATAAGAGCCCAATGAAATAATTGTCGATGTTCCCTTGCCTTTAAGACTTGCTCTTTCTAAATATGTGGGGGTCCATTTCAGTCTTCCTCTCCCAATTTCAATAATTTGGTTATATATACTTATAATATTCTCATATTCATATATAATATATATATATATATATATATATATATATATATATATATATTTGTCTATGTGTAATAGATTCATGGAGGTAAAAACAATGCGGCATTTCGTGATTTTTGTTCTCTTTAAAAACAATGCGGAATTTCGTGGATTTCGGGGTTTTTGATACTTACAATTAGTTTTTAAGCTATATATATATATATATATATATATATATATATTAATATATACGTATAGGTTGGTAATGTTTCCAACAAACCATAAGCACAACTTTTAACAGCAAGGAGTTTCTTTGAGTTAGAGGGACACAATAGCCATTATTTTGTGTCTCAAGACTGTTTTTTCACTTTTCCTTTTAACTTCGTTGGAAAGGGTTTACTTACTTTTTTGTCTCACTTTCTTTTTTTTTTTTTTTCTATTGTAATGTTTTTAGGTTGATATTTTTACTTCATACCAAATTACTCATTTATTTTGTACATATTTATTGAATTATATATATAACCAAATGAAAATTATTTTAAAAAATTTCGACTGACATTAACATTTCTATATGTATATGTCGGAAGGATTTTGTTTTTTTATATTGAAGTAATATCATATTCTTGAATTTGTTCAGAAAACATTACTTTCTTGTAAAGGTTGACCATGTATCTTCTTATGATAGCCAAGCTAATTAACATTTATAGTATACAATTAAGTAATCAAACGCCAAAGCAATGATCTAGAATATTAAAATTGTTTTCTAAGAAAAAATGATGATTTTCTAACTAATTATGAATCTCTTTTGCTAAAAACAGAAAGAAAGAAAAAAAAAAGTTATGAAACTCTTGCACGTAGAAATATAAATTTGACTTACAAAAAAAAAAAGAAGTCATATCGACGGTGGATCGGTCAGAGTTTATGATTGAAAATCAAATCAAATCGGGACCCATTTTAGTTACTCAAGCTGAGTTTTTTTGTGATGGATTTTCAATTTGTATCACTTATAATTTCATTCAGTTTTGAAGATAACAAGAAAAAATGTTTCCCGAATACATTACAAAAGATAATGTTACCAATTATGATTGAAAATCATATATATATATATAACTCTTTTGTTGACACACACACATATATATATATATATATAACAAGTTGTCATATATTTTAACCTACCACGTCTGTGTTCTGATTTGCCATGTACGTACGTCTTCTCTAGTAAATGTGTAATAATGATATTATGCAATAAAACCAACAAAAGGTAAAATAAGAGAAAATAAATAAATAAAGAGAAATGAAACAAGACATATCGAGTAGTAGTAGTGAGAAAGTCTTAAACTTTTACTATATAAAGAACATCCCGTGAGAGACCACACAATGAAACCAAATAAAAAATCCTTCTTTTCTTCAAAAACTCTCCGGCGAAGGAAAAATAGTAACTAACAAGAATGGTTTTGGTCACATCATCAGGAGCATCAAGGAGCCGATCAAAGAATGTGATTGTGATCGGAGCTGGACCGGCGGGGCTAGTCTCTGCGAGGGAGCTAAGAAAGGAAGGACACAAAGTGGTTGTCATGGAGCAAAACGACGACGTAGGAGGGCAATGGTTGTACCAACCAAACGTAGAAGAAGAAGATCCATTAGGAAGAAGTAGTAATGGTTCCATTAATGGTGCACTTAAGGTCCATAGTAGCATCTACTCTTCCTTGAGGCTGACCTCACCGAGAGAGATAATGGGTTATTCGGATTTTCCATTTTTGGCGAAGAAAGGGAGAGACATGAGGAGGTTTCCAGGGCACAAGGAGCTTTGGTTGTATCTAAGGGACTTTAGTGAAGCTTTTGGGTTAAAAGAAATGGTTAGGTTTAATGTTAGGGTTGAGTTTGTAAGGGAAGAAGAAGAAGGAGAAGATGTGAAGAGATGGATTGTGAGGAGTAGAGACAAGTTAAGTGGTAAGGTTATGGAAGAGATCTTTGATGCTGTTGTTGTTGCTACTGGTCATTACTCTCACCCTAGATTGCCCTCTATCAAAGGTATATATAAAGATGCTTTATGTATCAATGTATGGTTATTGATTTGTTACTCATGATTATTTGATGGTTTAAGGAATGGATTCGTGGAAGAGGAAGCAAATTCATAGCCATGTTTACAGGGTGCCTGATCCATTTCGTAACGAGGTACGATTGAAACTCTATTATCTTTGATCTTGGTGATGATTATTATGATGATGATGATGATGATGATGATGATGCATGGATATATAGGTAGTGGTGGTGGTTGGGAACTCAATGAGTGGACAAGACATATCAATGGAGCTTGTGGAAGTGGCAAAGGAAGTTCATTTGAGTGCCAAGTCACTTGATATATCTTCTGGCCTTTCCAAAGTCATTTCCAAACACCCAAACCTTCTTCTTCATCCACAGGTTCTCTTTACTTTAATAATTAAAAAAAAAATATATATATATATATATAAAATGTTTTTATGTATACATTTGGATTTTAAAGTTCCATTTCTTTGGTTTTTGATTTGTAGATTGATTCTTTGGAGGATGATGGGAGAGTCATTTTTGTGGATGGATCTTGGGTCGTCGCTGATACAATTTTATATTGCACCGGGTAAGATAGTTTGGGATAAACGAAAAATCTTATTTTCATCTACTTGATTAATATTATTAATTACTTAAAGATCGCTATATACATAAACAAACTTTAGTGTTGAAAACACATATTTTCATGCAAGTAGAAGAAAAGACTAAATCATTACTTTGTGTTTCCGTTAGCGAAGACAAAAAAGATAATGATAGTAATTAGTTAAAAAAATTTAATTAATTGTAATGTGGCTTTGTGGGGTACTGTGGTCTTCATCGACATCATAAATATTGCTTCATGTAATAAAAAAAAAAAAAAAAAGTTCCAATATATTATGGTTGATGATTGGGATCTTCATGATATTGCTTAACTTAAAATACTAGTCCTACTACAAAATCATATCGATGGAAATAATTTCGATCGTACAAAAGATATAAATTACTAAACCTATATGTTCTCTATGACTTTTTTTGTTAAAGTATATGTTATGTGTGACTAAAAGTCTAAAACTAAACATATATACTAGTAGTATAAATTTATATACATATCACTTCCTTGTGGGCTACAAAATATTTTCCACATTGGTCTTCTCAATATACGTTTCATTTCCCTAGCTCTTGGGGCAATGATAATATACAATAATAAACCATTTTTATTCAATTGTATTGTATTTTACATGTTTCTCGTATTAATTTAATAATCAACATAGGTACTCGTACAAGTTTCCATTTCTTGAGAGTAAAGGAAGAATCGAAGTGGATGATGATAGAGTGGGCCCACTCTTTGAACATACTTTCCCTCCTTCTCTCTCCCCTTCTCTCTCCTTTGTCGGAATCCCGAGAAAGGTCTCTATTTTTTTCTTCTTAATAATATAATTTTGATTTTTTTACAATTCTTGTTTTTAAATAAATAATGGTTTTGTACTTGTACAGCTAATAGGATTCCCATTCTTTGAAGCACAAGCAAAATGGATAGCTCAAGTTTTGTCCGGAAAGTCATCTCTTCCTTCTTCCGATCAAATGTTACAGTCCATCGCCGATTTTTATCGGTCAAGGGATCTCGCCGGAGTCCCTAAACACAACACTCACGACATTGCCGATTTCACGGTAAGTAACAAACAAAAATCAACATTTTAACTTGTGATTTCATGTCCTAAAACAATTTTTGTGTGTTGGTTTTGTTGGCTATATAGTATTGCGATAAATACGCCGATTATGTTGGATTTCCGCATTTGGAAGAATGGAGAAAGCTACTTTGTTTGTCTGCTCTCAACAATTCACAGGAAAATCTTGAGACTTATCGCGATTCTTGGGATGATCATGAGCTCCTTCAAGAAGCTCTTCAAAGTTCTCATTTTACAAACCCCAATTAATACTCTTTTGTTTTTGTTATGTTACAAAGAAAGAATCACTCTTTCTTTCTTTCTTTTAATCTATTTGCCTATGTTTTTTTGGTTGATATTTATCCATACATTTATACATTTGTTTCCTTCAATATAGTGTAATATCATAACCAATATTAGTAGAGAGATCTCTGTTAAGGAAAATTCAGCAATTTGGTTTTGAACTTTTCAAAGAAAAATTAGTAACCATATGATATGAGGGAAAAGCTTTAACCTTTAAATGAACCAAATCACAAAATAATGGCCGTTTGAACTTTGTAGCATTTGCTAATATATGTATAACTTCTTCAGTACCATCTCTTCCCTAGTTAAAATTTAAAAGACATTCATTGCCTTTTGATGAACTAAGTAGCTACTAAAGTTTTGAATCTTTGATTTCTCCTATTTAGTCTTGATCTACGCAACAAGACTTGTTTCTAAAAGCACCTTCACAGGAATTATCGATTCTCCAAGAACATGAAGCAATAAGTATTGTAGTTACCTCTTTAGTTTGGCTATACTACTACTTAGTTGATGATCATTTGCTGAAAATCGGAAGCAGGAATTCTAGAGCTCCGTCTTTGCTTTTTGATTACTCCCCAATCGACACCCGTTTTTTCTTCCACCGAGGAAATGAAAGCGTCTCTTGGTTTAGGAGGAGTGTTCTCGGGGAACATGCAAGCCCATTTTGATTCAGAAGCCTCAGTTACCTTCTCTAGTACCTGCAGGTCCTCATTGGCTTCACATTCTGAAAACGTGCCAAAGCTTGAGTTATCAACGTGCTGGTCATCTTTACATTTCCGCTTCCCCTGCCTGGCCCGGCTTCTCCTCTGCCTTACATGGACGATACTGGAGGCTGCTGTTTTGTTGTCTGCAGAGTTCAATCTAAAACTTTTCTTGTGCTCCTCTAGCGGCAGATGCAATGTCATGGCATCAAAATCCTCTATTTCGTAGTCCTCAACAACCGAAGAAGAGATCTCGGCCAACCAAAGTAGATTTTTGGATAACGAAGTGATAAAATCAGACGTTTCTCGACCTGGCTCTCTAGACATATCAACTATAGCCTTAGCAGCAGATATTTCTTGATAATTTCCCTCTGTAACAAGATAAATCCTTCTGCTTTTCTTCCGTTTGGTTCTTGCCCTCTTTTTCGTTACTACGTTCTGACAATTACTGAAATTCATTTGTTGTTCACAAGTCCTTTTCTTTTCTAGATTGGTCCGGTTTCTTGTAAAAATCACCTTAGACAAAGAACTTGAACTCCCTTTCTCCATACTCATTTGATTGCTTTGAGATTCTGAGATGGCTTGAGCACTCGAGTGCGGGTCACGATCTGAGCCTTTCAAAGTTTTGTTGCTTGGACCAAGTTTAAGCTTCTTCCCTGGCCTTGAGCCTCTCATTAATGGCTTATACTGCTTGGCCAAAAGTAAAATACTATTTGAACATGGTAGCGCTTGAACTATCATTCGCGACTGCTTTGATCCATGTTTTTCATGCAAAGAAACCGATAAAGACTCTTGAGGTTTCTCGGTTACAAACTTCTTAACAATAGTCACTCCTTCGGTTGAAAGGAGAGACACATTCAAGTCAATTCCATACTCTGCTCAAAGGAATTATCAGACCAATTAGGCTTCGATATATCAAGAAATGTGACAAAATGCTTAAAGAAGAAATCAATTTGTACATTTTCTTACCTCCTTGACATTTTGCAGATAACGGTTGGCCTTCCGCTTCATCCATCCCATAGGAATCCTTTACTGAATCTTCTCCCTCATTCTTTGTATCAGACTCTTCTCCAATTTCATTTGATGTAACTGAACTAAGGAACTGGTTGAACCCATAATCTGAATGTTCCTCGATCTGGGCCGGTTCATTCAAATCAAGTTGCGGTTTATTTGACTGCCTACCACATTCCAGAGACATCCTTCTCAGAGATTGCTCTTTCAGAAAGTTTGGAACTCCATCGACCTCGCCATTCATAAAACCTCTCTCTTCCCCATTATACTCAAAAACCGGTAATTCCAAATCCAAGACCTTCTTTTCAGACTTGGCAACATTAGCTACAGCTTCAATTTGATTAGGAATGTCTTCTTCATAAGGAAAACTCCCAGTATGATATGCAGAGACGCTCGAACTCATCCAGTGTGTTCTAGGACCAGGGAATCCAGAATTTAGGTACAAGGCTTCGTTATGTCGAGTTACCTCCATTTCCATCATCAGTTCCTTCTGCCTCTGATACAGTCGATGAAGCTCATGAATCTGAAATGAAAAATAAAGAATCAAACTCTGATGGAAACACAAAACACTTGAGATGGAAGCATTACAAAGAAACGCACCTGACTTTCAAAGACAGATTCATGTACAAGCATGGTGTGCTTCAATTCTTCCTTCAACTGTCTAAGATAAAGATCACGATACAATAAAGAGAATGTATCATCAACATTTACATTCACATTCACATTCACGCCGTATCTATTGGTCAAGACCGTATCAATGTCCTGAACAGGACACAAACTCCAGCCAGCTGTAGCATCTGTAATGTGACTGTTTGAGTAATTGCACCCTAGGAAAAAGCTGTTGTGCTGCATCTTTCACTTCACTTCAGCAAGATTGCTGTTTAACCAAGAAAGGACAAAGAAAACATGAATCAATCTCATGAACTAATAATGACTTTCATTACAAAAACAAAACACACAGGGCATCATCATCACTTCTTCTTTCATACAAACAAGAAGTGGACTAAAGCTGCTCTTAAGATCTCAAAGACTATTAACAACCGAGATATAACAAGTGGTTGAAGGTAAGTCATAGAAAAAAAAAACAAGCTTTGTAAATCAGCAAGGAACGAATATAAAACAAGACATTGTTAAACACTACAAAACATAAAAGGAAGCAAAATATGAAACTTAAGTGAGATTAATCTGTATAAGGAAGAAACCCAGAAACATTATCATCAGTAAAGTGATTAAAACGAGATAAAGGAACAGTTTTTTTTTAACAAGGAACAAAATGAATCCAAGAGATTTCTGAGATTCGACTCAACTTTGTTTACTTGAGTAAGCTGGTGGGGGAAAACATAGAAGAAAAAAGGAGCTTGTTTTATTTTCTCGAGAAAATGCAAAAAGGGGAAAGTGCGATACACCCCAAAAGAGCAGGAATCTATATCTTTTTCAGTTTCGATGAAGCAACAAGTGCGTATCCGAGATCTGCTGGGCCCTTATCTTCAGGGTAAGAAAGAGATTGGACGAGAGTGAGAGAGAAGGATTGCAGGAAAAATGGAGAATTTTTTCTCAGGAAACAAACAGAGAACTTACAGAAGAAGCGAAAAAACATGAGAGAAAAGACCGCTCAAAGAAAAGAAAAAGGATTACTTTTCCATCTTCTGATTCTTCTTCCTCTTGTCTTTTTCTTAATGTTTCCCCGAGTCTGAAAAAAAAGATTCTCTTTTTCATTTCGTACACACAAAAAAAGTGAAAAAACTATACTACTAAGGACTAGAATCATAAATACAACAAACAAAATCCCCATTTTGTTATAAGATAAACCATCCGGTTGAACCAGAAAAGGTGAGTTTTCCGCTAGAAACCGGGACAATCAAGGCAGTGAAGAATTAAAGAATCAAACTCAAGAGTAATTAGAGAGAGTATTTTCTTGTTACAAAAGACAATGATCAAGATATATCTGCAGATAGAGACCATCCAAGTTTGTTAAGTGTAGCCGAGAACTTTCTTTGGCTATCTACTTCGGTTTTGTTTAGTGACTCCACGGATGGGAAAAGGAGGCGGAGGAGGAGGTGGTGGTGTTCCTACACGCATTGGCATTGGGGGAGATCGTTGGGCTCCTCCACGCATGGGAGGAGGAGGCGGATGAGGTGGTGGTGTCACAAACTTTTTATCATAAGGAAGAGGAGGTGGAGGAGGCGGAGGTGGTTGTGATGGTTTTTGCACTGAAGCATAGTAAAGGGCCTCTATTTCTGATATATCGAATCCTGGTGCACTAACAGAAAAGAAGAAAAAGTGATGATGATTAAATGTCCATAACTCAAAGCTTTAACTGGATAAACAAAGGTGCAAGAGGAGAATATATAAGAAAAAGGAATGCACAAAGATAAAGTTAGTCCATACGTTTGTGCTTCAACAGGCCGTCTACCACCAGGAGGCGGAGGAGGAGGTGGTGGAGGCGGAGGTCCATCAGATCTAAATAGAGTTGGTGGAGGTGAATTTTTACCAAAAGGAGAGGGTGGTGGTGGAGGAGGGGCTCCATGACTCGGGGTGCCTCTACCACCAGGAGGCGGAGGAGGAGGAGGTGGAGGAGGCGGAGGTGGTTGTGATGGTTTTTGTACTGAAGCAGAGAAAAGGGCCTCTATTTCTGATATATCCAATTCTGGTGAACTAAAAAGAAACGAAGAAAAAGTGATGATTACTCAGAGCTTCTTTTACTAGATAAACAAAGGGGAAAGAAGGGAATATATAAGAAAAAGGAATGCAAAGATAAAGTTAGTCCATACGTTTCTGCTTCTCCATGTCTTTGTAACTCGTACCATAAGCTTCCCTGCAAGGCCCTTGTTACTTTAAACCAGTGAAATGCTCTATACATCGGAGGAGGAGGTGGAGGTTGAGCACCAATTTCTTCTCCTTCTTTAGCGGCTTTCTTCTTCTCCAACTCCGCTTGTTTGATATTCTCTTCGTGAGCTTTCTTAAACAACCTTATAAAATTCAAGAGAGTCGCAGTAACTGCAGCAGTTGATCCCCCGGTATTGTTATTAGCTAAATTGGTTTTGTAATGTATTGCACAAAAGAGAATGAAGTTTAAATTCCGCGCCAAACCTTGTTCAAATGGACAACGTTTGGGATCCTCGCCAAAATAGTACGCAAGTTGATCAGCACTATTTCCCTGTCCATTAAAAAGCCACAGAAAAGACATTTCAGGATCAAACCCATTGTCAAAGGTAAGGAGCATGGAATCTAGTAGAGGTTAACAAATTACCACGACGGCATAAAGACTCGATACAGTTGCCACTTCAGTCTCGGCAATGGAAATGAAGTCCTTCAATTTCTGTTGTTATCAAATACATAAAACTAGGTTTTAGATTCCGGAAGTAGTTAAGTCTAAATCAGTTTCCAGCTGGTATGATGATTAAAAAAACAACATACTTTACGGAAAACATCAGAAACAGAACCATCACTTTTGGATGCAGTGAGATCCTGGTTGAGTTTTTCCAATCCTTTGACTATATCTTGCATTTGTTCAGCCAGAGACTTCAGTTGTATCTGAATCGACAGGACAATCAAATTATGAGCTGATTACAACTAAGGAGTAGAGGACGGAAAATGCACAAACGCAAACCTTTGAGGCTGACTCAAGACTTTCAAGATCCTTGTCGAAATCCAGTAGACCTGATTCGTTGGAAGCAAGGACCTGGAGAAAGAAAGAGTAGAGTTTCAGGATATTGTTTCCTTCCTGAACCAGACAATTAGAGGCTGCTTTTTGCTATTGTAATTTACCTTGCAGAGATAATGCAGGAGAGTCATCTTGCTGTTAGCAGCATGTGTATTGCTTAATTTCAATAAACTGTCCAACTTGAATCCCACTGCAGAACCTGGAGAAAGCAGAGCAAGGGTCTTATCAACCACAAAGGAATTGCGTTCAGACAAAACAAGTAGATGATGCAATGAATAATACAATGCTTACCTCTAGCAGTTCCTTGGTTCAGTGTGTTCCCTAGGTAAAGAATTATTTTCATAATTTCTTTTAGCTTTTGTGAAGTACGGACCTGATGAACAAGCAACAAGAAGAAAAAATCTTAGAAAGAAAAATGCATATAGACTGCACAAAAATTAGGCTTAATTACTGAAGGATCTTACCTCCTGGCACGCAGAATTTACCGCATTTAAACTCTCTTTGAACTCTGTTATCTGCACAGTAATCATCATTAACAATAAGACCAAGAATCTACAATACTTAGAGACTGATGGAAACCAAAAATTTTTCCCTCAAAAGAATCAGATAGAGAGAATATAACAGTGTAAGTAATATCACAAGACCTGAGTGCCGAATTGAATCTTGAAGGAAAATACTCTCAGCTTCGATTCTACTCGTGGCACCTTCATTAGCTCTAGGAAGTACTGCGATAACAAAACACATCAACTTAGGAAATTGTACAAACTATTTTAGTAGTAGGAACCCAAAACAGTGTGAGATTGGTAATCGCAAGACTTAAACAGACCTGCTCACACTTTCCCAAGGTTGTCTTGTCACCAGTGTAATTCTACAGCAAAACCAGTCAATTACAACCAAGATTAAGGACTCGTGTCAGTAACAAGTGAATAATGATAACCAAGAAGAATGACATATTTCACAAAAGTAAATAATGCTACTCAAAAGAAAAGAGGTAACCTTAAGAAGTTCCATCTCCTCCTTGGTAGGGCAAATCTTTAGAAGATTCTCTATTTGATCAATATCTAGTACAGAATCATCCATTGCCAGAAGTGCAGCCTAGATGACGCAAATAAATTTTTGAACAATTATCATAAACTATAAGAGATTAACCAGTAATGACTTGTACTCAAGTAAAGTAGGTTTTGGAGCTTACCATCATATCAGGCAGCGGCATCTTTACTTTCGTAAGCATAATTTCCATGATATGGGCTCTCCTAAGGTCAATCTGGAAAACCATAAGCAAAACCAAACATCAAACAGAGTGAAAAATATTTAATTACAAAAGCAAATAGACATACAATGGGTTTCAGAGGTGGAGATCCATAACGCGGTGAAGGAGGGGGAGGGACTGAATGTGCGTTGCTAAAAGGAGCAGGTGGAGGTGGAGGTGGAGGTGGAGGTGGAGCTGTTATACTGAGTGGAGATGGAGAGGCCTTGGGTGGTGGCGAGGGTGCAATACTCATATAAGGCAGCCGGGGAGGAGGAGGAGGCGGTGGTGGCGAAGAAGGCACATATGCCGGACAAGCTGAAGCATACACAAACTTCAATGGTGGTGGAGGTGGTGGTGGTGGAGGCAACATGGTTTTACTGCTTTGCCTTACATATGCAAACGGTGGTGGTGGTGGTGGAGACAACATAGTTTTATTTTTTTGCCTTGAATATGCAAACGGAGGTGGTGGTGGAGGCAACCTGGTTTGCCTTACATATGCAAACGGTGGTGGTGGTGGTGGTGGTGGTGGTGGAGACAACATGGTTTTATTTTTTTGCCTTGCATATGCAAACGGAGGTGGTGGTGGAGGTGGTGGTGGAGGCAACCTGGTTTGCCTTACATATGCAAACGGTGGTGGTGGTGGTGGTGGAGACAACATGGTTTTATTTTTTTGCCTTGCATATGCAAACGGAGGTGGTGGTGGAGGTGGTGGTGGAGGCAACCTGGTTTGCCTTACATATGCAAACGGTGGTGGTGGTGGTGGTGGTGGTGGTGGTGGTGGTGGAGACAACATGGTTTCAATGTTTTGCCTTACATATGCAAACACAAGTGATGGAGGCAAGATGGCTTTACTGTTTCGCCTCACATATACAAACGGAGGTGGTGGTGGAGGAGGCGGTGGCGATGGGAACTGAGATATTTGAGAATGGCCTAGTGAATAGATTGCAAGCAGAGGTAGAGAAGGCGATGCAGCTGCTTGTGAAGATTGTAAAACCGATGTGGCCTCAGAATCATCTGAAGTATCAACAACTACAAAACTATCCGAGTTTCTCTTATCTTCAGTCCCATCAATCACATCCCCATAGATCTCTTCAACCTCAAAATAATCTTCAGGTGAAGTAATAATATATCCATCCTTCTCATCTTCTGATATTGTAGCTTTTGTGATACTAGGCACTACGGCATCAGCGCTAGAGAAAAGTACCTGATACATCCATACATATATAAGTAAGCATTTAGACTCAACTTCCTCAGAAAATGGATGATGACAGAAAGTCTCACAACGAATTACCTCTGCCTTAAACTCCTTTGAGAACTGGTCCTTAGCATCCCAAAGTATATCCATCTCATCGCGGTGGACCAATAAAATATCAGCACGCACAAATGCGGTGTGAAACATGATTCTAAAGACAATCTCCTCACACGCCAAATCATCATGCAAATGTATACATTCCAGAACAACATCCCCTTGAACACGACATTGGATATTTAATTTCACAAGGATACACTCCTCCTACAGATTAGACCACGAAAATTCATTATTCGAAGAAATTCCAAGCTATAATCTTTGTTAGGATCCCACATCTGAGATAAGATGGGCCAAATGGACATATATCAATATAGTCATTGCTACTTGGTTTTGAGTCATGTATCAATGTTTATAACAAGCATCATTTCGCCATCTCAAGATCACATGTAAAGTATTATATTTTAACCAAACTATGTCATTTCTGCGTAAACCTATGATCAACATGTTACAAAGTACCTGTTGGTAGAGGCGAGCATGTTTCTTTGTCTTTGGTGTGGAAAAGAGAAGCATGGAACTCCTGTTGGCTCTGGCATCAGGGTCCTGACCATAAACCCGTAAAACCGGTCTACAACCTTTTCCCCCTTCAAAACATGGAAGATCTCTGAGAATCAAGCAATCCAAAAGAAGAGGCGTCTCGGAAGGAGGCCAATCAGAGCCTAAATTTCGTCTACAAATGTACTGAAGATATCTGAGTTGAGAAGCCTGCGGGTTTAGAGGAGACGAAAGACGAAGAAGCTCCATAGGAGCCTGTTTATATACCATCTCAAGAGTCTTTTGCTCGCCTTGATACTGCTTTCTGTACAATAGAAGACCCGATAACATAAAAGCAAGAACAGGCCAACTACTTGTCTCACAATGCATCAACAAAACATCTTGTTGACCTTGCTGCGTTAACCAGCTTTCGCTCGATCTTAAGAAGTGATGGATCATTTCGAGAGGTAAAAGCGGACAATTCGCGTAATGCCGTGGATAATCCATTACCGTCATGTCGTATTGAGACAATACGTCTGATATTTGACTCCGTTGGTCTCCTTGTCTGAAATTAAACACCATGAAAGATGCAGATGGAAAATGATCTTGTAGCTGCGCTACAATGCGATCCATGTAGACTTTGTTCTCATCCTCTCCCATAACATCGCTGGAGAGACATGAGTCGAAAACTGCAAAGGACAAGAAGACAAGTAACTCTGAAACATAAGTGCAATGTAGGAGATCAAATAAAACCCTTTTCTTTCAAATCATCATCATCATCGCCGAATGTTATCAAAGGTTTTGGTTTGTGTAACAATGGAGTTAACTCACAGAAGTTGAAATTATCATTCGAGACCAAGAGATTATGTAATGGACTGAAAAAGAGCAACTTTTTTGAAAAATTTGAAATGCTCTTGTGATTCAACATAACAGAGAGAAGCAAGTAATACCATAGACACGCTCTGAGATCTCGACAAGCCGATCAGGAGCTTTTTTGTAGAAGAATCGTCGGAACAAAGACATCGAATCGGGAACCAAACCCGACAATTTAGAATGATCCTGAGTGGTCTGATTTCTGTTTACTTAAACCCAAATTCAGAGCAAAATGATGATAAATTTCACCAAGTTTACTAGAGAGATAGAGACCCGAATCGTAGAAACTTCTGAAAACGCAGGTTTGACTTGTGGGTTAGACTTTGTTCATAATCCCAAGTTCGAAGCTCGAACAGACGAAAAGACTGTTTCTTTTCTAGTTTTTATCATAAATTAAGAAATCACTTATAATTGTTGATTCCGTCTTTTACTTGAATAAGATTTTTTCCAGCATATTCTTGAAGGATTCAATCACCCAAAACTCGGGAATTACAGAGAATCTGGTCTAAGTTAAAAAAAAAATTGATTGAGAGAGACGATGAAATGAAATGAAAGAAACAAAGAGGCACGTGACCTTAAGTCAAGAAAAGTCACGTGACTCTTTAGGTAAGGAAGGCCCAAAAATCAAGCCCAAATCTTCTATACGGGCCTCGGTTGCTAAAGAAACAAAAAAACACCATCATTATCATTATTCTTTTGTCAATGAAATAGATTTTCTTATGTAAATGTTTGTTTGATTGATATTGATACATTTACATTATTCTTGTAAATATATATAGTTGTTTGGATCATATATTTTTACATGTTAGTATTAGTTTACAAAACAAAAAGATATGAATATTAAAAACATAAATTGATCATATATATATAAATTAGGGGCCAATATGCGTGTGGAGACAAGATTGAATGCATATAAATTATTGTCCTTGATGTTATGTTTGATAAAAGAAGAGGTCCCTTTTTAAAAGGATAAGAGAAGGAAAAAAAAGACAATCCACTTTATTAAAGTTTTTACATCATCGAAAACGAACCATACATATAATATCAAGATGACAATAATTTGTTGTATAACAATGACATTACGGATTCCTAAAAATATTAGAAGTAACTTATAATTTTGTAATCAGTAATAACGTGTTCGACAGATGGGAAAATCGCAAATTGAACTTCTTTATTTGTAATTATAAAATTACATTTTCCACGTAGGATGGACACAATCTCACCTAGAGAGAGAGAGAGACCGGTCGTGTCGTATGTCCTGACTCCGAACCGAGTCTCGGCTCTTTCTCTAAAGTCCACTACGCAAAAAATATTTATATGCAAAAATCAAAAAAGCTTTTTTGCTATAATTAAAATTAATTTTTTTTGTAAAATAATAATAATAATTTTATCTGACAAAAAACTGCTGGAAGATTTCTCGAAATCTCCCTTCTTCGTTCTCTTTTTTTTTTTCTTTTCTTTTCTGCTTCATCTTCTCCAATTTTTTTTCACCTGAAAATTCTTCATCTCACTGTCACTTCCCTTTCTCTCTCTCTTTTTCAAATTTTTTTAATAACTATTTGATTAGCTTCGAAGATTCTTTGTTTTTCCACGTTTTGAGAGGAGGAAGATTAGGCATTGTACATAGATCAACAAAGTAAAATTCTGGGAATTTTTCTCAGCTTAGAGATTACGACTTGGGTTTGTTACAAAAAATTGGGATTAGAGACGAAGAAATTTCCCTGCGATTTGGGTAATTTTGTGTGAGATTTGTCAATTGTTAGGTGAAAATTAGGGTTTGTGAGACGTGAATTTTGGGGGAAGAAAGGGATCTGGGGTTTAGGTCAACGGAAATTGGAGGAATTGAGAATGATCTGCTTGTTGCTTTACTAAATTCGACGGTTTGGATCTGATCGGAGGAGAGACAGCGCCATCCGATGGCGCTGTTCCGTCGCTTCTTCTACAAAAAGCCTCCGGATCGGCTTCTCGAGATCTCCGAGCGTGTTTATGGTAATCTCTTTTCTCCAACCCTTTTTGGATCAAAATTCATTTCGAAAAAGATAAAATTGGCAAGGTTTCTGGGCATTTGGGTAAGAAAAAATTGCTTTGGGATTCTGGATTGTGGAGGGTTTTTTCGCTGTTCGATTGCGTTGAGAATTCGAGTGTGGAATGGATTTGAGCTGAATTTAGGGTTCATATAGCTTTTGTAAAAGCTTTGAGTGTTGAATGATAAAAAGAGGTTTAGGAATCAGAATCTCTTTGATTACAATTTTAGCTTTGTGGGATATTCTACTGTGACACGAACCAAAACTGTAGTTTCCTTTAATGTTCGACAATGACAATTCTCTGGAACATTGCACTTCTAGATAGTGACAAATAATTTTGAGCTTGGAGATTTGTGTTTTGGTTTTCTAATAATTGATATTATTTGCTGGAGCAGTTCCAGGTTTCAGAGTCGAAAGTGTAATATTCTTCTCTTGTTTTCTACTTTGTTGCAGTTTTTGACTGCTGTTTCTCCAGCGATGTTATGGGAGAGGATGAGTACAAGGTGTACTTGGGTGGCATCGTGGCGCAGCTACAAGATCATTTCCCGGATGCTTCTTTCATGGTGTTTAACTTTAGAGAGGGGGAACAGCGGAGTCAAATATCAGACGTGTTGTCTCAATACGACATGACAGTGATGGATTATCCACGGCAGTATGAGAGTTGTCCGCTTTTACCTCTCGAAATGATCCATCACTTCCTAAAATCGAGTGAAAGCTGGTTATCATTGGAAGGTCAACAAAATGTCCTGTTGATGCATTGCGAAAGAGGTGGTTGGCCTGTTCTTGCCTTTATGTTATCGGGGCTTTTATTGTACAGAAAGCAGTATCAAGGCGAGCAAAAGACTCTTGATATGGTACACAAACAGGCTCCTAAGGAGCTTCTTCATCTATTGTCTCCTTTAAACCCGCAGCCTTCTCAACTCAGATATCTTCAGTACATTTCTAGACGAAATTTAGGTTCTGATTGGCCTCCTTCAGACACGCCTCTTCTTTTGGATTGCTTGATTCTCAGAGATCTCCCACATTTTGAAGGGAGAAAAGGTTGCCGACCAATTTTACGGGTTTTTGGTCAGGACCCTAACTCCAAAGCCAACAGGAGTTCCATAATTCTGTTTTCCACACCAAAGACACAAAAACACACCCGCCTCTACCAACAGGTACCTTTCAGGCCAATGTATCTTTGTGGCATATGGATCTTTATGATACATCTCATTAATTTATGCACAGGATATTGTTTAGTTAGTAGATATCCTTTCCATGAGAACTTAAGACAGTGGTGTAGTTTGCCACGTCTAATATTTCCAAGTTAAAAACATAAATACAGGAAATAATAAAGCTTAGGAGTTGTTTTGGTAAATTCTGAATGCTTATCTAGTATCTACTGAAAAACACATGTGTATTTTCGTGGTCTAATCTGCAGGAAGAGTGTATCCTGGTGAAATTAGATATCCAATGCCGTGTTCAAGGGGATGTTGTTCTGGAATGTATACATTTGCATGACGATTTGGTGCGTGAGGAGATTGTCTTTAGAATCATGTTTCACACAGCATTTGTTCGTGCTAATATTTTAATGGTCCACCGCGATGAGATGGATATACTTTGGGATGCTAAGGACCATTTCCCAAAGGAATTTAAGGCAGAGGTAGGCCGTTGTGAAACTTTCTCTGATCATCTATTTTATGAGGCTGTTAAGTTTGAATGCATACTCATACATGTATCAGGTACTTTTCTCTGGCGCTGATGCCATGGTGCCTACTATCACAACAGCCACAATATCAGAAGATGAGAACGAAGCAGACATTATGTCACCTGAAGAATTCTTTGAGGTGGAGGAGATCTTTAGTGATGTGATTGATGGACCTGACCATACGAGAGACTCAGATAGTTTTGTTGTTGTTGATACTGCTTCAGATGATTCAGAGGGTAAAGAGGTGTGGAAGGGGGACATGGAACCCAATGCTTTTCTAGATTGTGCATCTGATGATTCAAGTCATAAACATGATATGCATTCAGAGACTAGCACGGATCCAGTCAAAGATATCACTGTTGATGATGTACAGTATAGATCGGATGGGAAGGCAGATTCCAATATTGACTCAGTGAAGGATATAGGAATCGATGATGCTGATGAGCAGCGAAAGAGGAGGACCATGGAAGCGAAAGAAAATGATTCTAGAACAGTAGAGACTCAAGGCAAAGGTGATGGAGAAGGCAATGATTCTCAAAATGATTCTAGAACAGTAGAGAATCAATGTAAAGGTGATGGAGAAGGCAATGATTCTAGAACAGTAGAGATTCAATGTAAAGGTGATGGAGAAGGCAATGATTCTAGAACAGTAGAGACTCAACGTAAAGGTGATGGAGAAGGGAATGATTCTAGAACAATAGAGACTCAGCGTAAAGGTGATGGAGAAGGCAATGATTCCCAAGATAATTTAGAATCTACAACTCAGAAAACAAATACCGGTCTCAACAAATCCGTATCCGACAAAACACAAGCGACACCAAAGAAACAGGCTGGAACAAATGCAAAATTGGCTGGAGATTCAGTCAAACCAAAGTCTAAGCAGCAAGAAGCTCAGGGTCCTAATGTAAGAATGGCTAAGCCTAATGCTGTTTCTCGATGGATTCCTTCAAATAAGGGCTCATATAAAGATTCTATGCATGTGGCGTATCCTCCAACAAGAATTAACAGTGCTCCAGCTACACTTACAACTGCTGTGAAGGATGGTAAAAGAGCTACATCACCTGACGGTGTATTTCCAAAGGATGGTAAGACTAAATATCTGAGAGCATCTGTCTCTTCACCAGATATGCGGAGTCGAGCTCCAATATGCTTATCACCAGATTCAAGCCCGAAGGAAAAGCAGTCTTCTCTACCTGCTGCCTCTCCACCTCAGAATCCACCTCTGTCTTCTCTAACCAGTGAGGCTACATCAGTTTTACCCTCTTCACAAGCAGCTGGATCACCTCCTCAACCTCCGCCACCCCCACCACTGCCTGCTTACTCTTCACCGAGCAAGAATGACAGTCACTCTCAAACATCTCAGGTCCCACCACCACCACCTCCTCCCCCTTTTCCATCTGGCAGACCAAACAGTGGAACTGTGTTACCTCCACTACCACCATCTCCACCTTGGAAGTCTGTGTATGCTTCAGTTTTGACAACTCCTGCAATATGTTCTACTTCTCAACCTCGTCTGGAAGCCCCTTCCTCTTCGCCACCTCCACCTCCACCTCCACCACCACCACCACCACCTCCTCCTCCTCCTTTTGCATTTGAGAGACCAAACAGTGGATCTGTGTTGCACCCACCACCATCGTCTCCACCTTGGAAGTCTGTTTATGTTTCAGCTTTGGCAAATCCTGCGGCTACTTCTACTTCTCAACCACCTCCCCCTTCGCCACCTCCACCACCACCACCTCCGCCTGCATATCATTCACTAGGGCAAAATAACGTCTCTCCAACATCTCAGCTCCCATCACCACCGCCTCCTCCACCACCACCTCCGTTTGCATCTGTGAGGCGAAAGAGTGAAACCACGTTGCCTCCACCACCACCTCCACCACCTTGGAAGTCTGTGTATGCTTCAAATTTTGAACCTGATGAGGCGTGCTCTACATCTTTCCCTTCTCCACCACCTCCTCCTTTTAGCTCATCAAATACAGTAAAAGAAAATGGAGGTCACATTCCTCCTCCTCCCCCTCCGCCGCTGCCTTACATGAGTCATGCACCTTTGACATCACCTAAGGCCCCTGCTATCAATGGTTTTTCAGCTCCATCTATTCCACCTAGTAGAACAGCTCCGCCTCCACCTCCTCCTCCTCCTTTTCGTCATGTACATTCAGTCCCTCCACCTCCACCTCCTCCTTTTAGTAACACACATTCAGTCCCTCCCCCGCCCCCTCCTCCACCGAGTTATGGTTCTCCACCTCCACCTCCTCCTTTCAGTCATGCACGTTCAGTCCCTCCACCTCCTCCTCCACCACCGAGTCATGGAGCCCCTCCTCCTCCACCTCCCCCTCCCCCTCCTTTTGGCAAAACTTCACCTCCACCACCACCACCTCCTCCATTTAGTTCTGGTGGGCCTCCGCCGCCACCACCAGCTCCATTTAGATCTGGTGGACCTCCGCCACCACCTCCATTTGGATCTGGTGGACCTCCGCCTCCGCCTCCACCACCATTTAGATCTGGTGGACCTCCGCCACCACCTCCACCACCAATGGGTTCTCAACCTCCACTTCCTCCTCCAATGTATGGAGCCCCACCGCCACCACCTCCTCCGATACGTGGAGGAGCCCCACCGCCACCACCTCCTCCGATGCGTGGAGGAGCCCCACCTCCTCCTCCGCCTCCTGGTAGTAGAGGGCCTGGTGCACCGCCACCTCCACCACCTCCTGGTGGTCGTGCTCCTGGTCCACCTCCGCCTCCTGGACCAAGACCTCCAGGTGGGGGGCCTCCTCCACCTCCAATGCTTGGCGCTAGAGGAGCAGCACCTGATCCCAAGGGTGTAGGAAGAGGGCGTGGTCTTCCACGTCCAGGTTTGGGGACTCCAGCTCAAAAAAAATCTTCTCTGAAGCCATTACACTGGGTTAAAGTAACAAGGGCCTTGCAGGGAAGCTTATGGGATGAGTTACAAAGACATGGAGAAGCACAAACGTATGGACTAACTTTATCTTTGCATTCCTTTTTCTTATATATTCTCCTCTTGCACCTTTGTTTATCCAGTAAAAGAAGCTCTGAGTTGTTGGGTTTTAATTAATCATCACTTTTTCTTCTTTCCTGTTAGTGCACCAGAATTCGATGTATCCGAAATAGAGACCCTTTTCTCTGCTATAGTACAAAAACCGGTTGATAAAGCTGGAGGTCGACGAAAATCAGTTGGGGCAAAACCTGAAAAAGTTCAACTGGTAAGTTTGAATATTCTTGACCCTTGGTTATTGCCAGAGATTATAACTTGCTCTTTTCTGGTGGAGGCTTTGGTCTGATGTAGTTATAAACTAATGACAGAAATCATTAATTCGCTATGATTGCCTGGAATCCGAGTACTACTCAAATATCTGTAAAAGATATAAAAAAATTGTACTAAGATGATCACTATAAGCTACTCTCCATCCTTATCACTCTTTTTTCTACTCTGCTTGATGTATGGTTTTCCTTATGGTTTTTCCAGATTGACCTTAGGAGAGCCAATAACACTGAAATTATGCTTACGAAAGTAAAGATGCCGCTACCTGATATGATGGTAAGCTCCAAAACCTACTTTACTTGAGTACAAGTCATTACTGATTAATCTCTTATAGTTTATGATAATTGTTCACAATTTTCTTTGCATCATCAAGGCTGCAGTTCTGGCAATGGATGATTCTGTACTAGATATTGATCAAATAGAGAATCTTATAAAGTTTTGCCCAACCAAGGAGGAGATGGAACTTCTTAAGGTGACCTCTTTTCTTTTGAGTAGCATTATTTACTTTTGTGAAATATGTCATTATTCTTGGTTATCATTATTCACTTGTTATTGACACGAGCCCTTAATCTTGGTTGTAATTGACTGGTTTTGCTGTAGAATTACACTGGTGACAAGACAACCTTGGGAAAGTGTGAGCAGGTCTGTTTAAGTCTTGCGATTACCAATCTCAAACTGTTTTTGGTTCCTACTACTAAAATAGTTTGTACAATTTCCTAAGTTAATGTGTTTTCTTCTCTCATCCATTTTGTTTTGTTATCGCAGTACTTCCTTGAGCTTATGAAGGTGCCACGAGTAGAATCGAAGCTGAGAGTATTTTCCTTCAAGATTCAGTTCGGCACTCAGGTCTTGTGATATTACTTATACTGTTATATTCTGTCTATCTGATTCTTTTGAGGAAAAAGTTTGGTTTCCATCAGTGTCTAAGTATTGTAGATTCTTGGTCTTATTGTTAATGATGATTACTGTGCAGATAACAGAATTCAAAAAAAGTTTAAATGCGGTAAATTCTGCGTGTGAGGAGGTAATATGCTTAAATAATTAACTCTAATTTTTGTGCAGTCTATATGCATCTCTTTCTTAGACTTTTTCTCCTCATTGCTTGTTCATCAGGTCCGTTCTTCACAAAAGCTAAAAGAAATTATGAAAAAGATTCTTTACCTAGGGAACACATTGAACCAAGGAACTGCTAGGGGTAAGCATTGTATTATTCTTATTTCCTTAAGATATACACAATAAATTTTATCTGTTCAATGTGGGCTTGTTCAAGAATGGCACATTTATTCATTGCATCATATACTTGTTTTGTCTGAACGCAAAACCTTTGTAGTTGATAAGACCCTTACTCTTCTTTCTGCAGGCGCTGCAGTGGGATTCAAATTAGACAGTTTATTGAAACTAAGCGATACACGTGCTGCTAACAGCAAGATGACTCTCATGCATTATCTCTGCAAGGTGAATTATAATAGGGAAAAGGGAGCCTCTAGTTTCTGACGATAAATGTTTTAGAAATTGTCTGGCTCAGGAGGGAAACAATATCCTGAAAATATACTCTTTCTTTCTCCAGGTCCTTGCTTCCAAGGCATCAGTTCTACTGGACTTCCCCAAGGATCTTGAAAGTCTTGAATCAGCTTCAAAGGTTTGCGTTTGTACTTTTCCCGTCCTCTACACCTTAGTTGTAATCAGCTCATCATTTGACTGTCCTGTCGAATCAGATACAATTGAAGTCGCTGGCTGAGGAAATGCAAGCTATAATCAAAGGATTGGAAAAACTCAACCAGGAGCTCACTGCATCCGAGAGTGATGGTCCTGTTTCTGAAGTTTTTCGTAAAGTATGTTGGTTTTCTAAAATTTCTTTTACATATCTCTTTATCAATCATGAATTTGAGATTAGTTCCGGGATTGTGCCACATAACTAAATTATCACCATATTGTATAATCAATACCAGTTGGAAACTGATTCTTCAGCTGTGTTTTGTCTTTAGACACTTCCGGAATCTAAAATCTAGTTTTATGTTTTTGATATCAGACATTGAAGGACTTCATTTCCATTGCTGAGACTGAAGTGGCAACTGTATCGAGTCTTTATGCCGTCGTGGTAATCTGTCAACCTCTACAAGATTTCATGCTCCTTACCATTGACAATGGGTTTTGATCCTGAAATGGTATTCTTTTTGTTGGCTTTTCAATGGACAGGGAAATAATGCTGATCAACTTGCGTACTATTTTGGCGAGGATCCCAAACGTTGTCCATTTGAACAAGGTTTGGCGCGGAATATAAACTTCATCCTCTTTTGTGCAATACATTATTAAGCCATTCATTGTTAATGTATAGCTAATAACAATACCTACCGGGTGATCAATTGCTGCAGTTACTGCGACCCTCTTGAATTTTATAAGGTTGTTTAAGAAAGCACACGAAGAGAATATCAAGCAAGCGGAGTTGGAGAAGAAGAAAGCTGCTAAGGAAGCTGAAATGGAGAAGGCGAAGGGTGTCAGTCTCACAAAAAAAGCAGTTGATGATAATAGCTGACCCAAAAAACCTTAAATATTTATTTTGCAAAATCCGCCTTAATCACTCAAGGGAACCAAGGTGGTTTTGTATGCCAGCGAAGGCGGGTGCTGTTCAAGTAACCTTTCCGCAAAGCACGGCACAGGGCGGTTCAAACAGGCTCGGGTCCTAATGGGGAGCGAGTTGCCTGGGCGGGCTATCGAGGAAGCATTCAAAGATAAAGAGACAGGTCTTTTCTCCACTCACGTTTACATGACTGACTCCTCATTGATTCATTCTAACTTGTAAATTAGAATTCTTTCATGTTTATTCTTCTTCCTGATTAGAGGAATTTTTGGTAGATTGAAAATGTTGTATAGGTTTCAGGTAGAAGAGAGAAAGAGAGATGTAGATCATTTTGTCTATTTAGTGTGTAACTTTGTATCGTACCACAAAATTAATGTTCTTATTTAGAATTCAGACTAATGAACAATAAAAAAAATCCGAATCGTCAAGCTTTTAATCATAAAATTTCAGATGGGAAAAAAAGTTTTAGCATTCTTGATAAAGAAACAAATGATACCTTTCTGAAATTGAATTGTGAGTTAAAGTTAATCAATAATTTATTTGTTACACTTAAGAGAAAATTTCTGGTTGATAAAACTAATTTATACATTTAAAGAAAAAGAAAAAACTTTAAAACGAAAATGTAACGAATCAGCAAAAGCAAGAAATCTGATTTTCTTTGGATCCGATGTTTGAAACTTTCATGGATTGTCTTCTTCTCCGACTATTCCTTTCTCTCTTAAACAAACCCTAACGAGTCAAATCCTCAACTGAGAAAAATGTCTGAAGACGACGATCTATACTGTGAACAACACCTGATTGGTCCAATGGATCCAAGTTTGTCAATGGTTGTCATCAGAGAATCGACCGAGCGCGTTGTTTTCCCGCCGATCAACCACGAGAATCTTCAGGTCGGGTCTTCTTCCGTTCATGGAGTCGATAGTTACCTCGACTCGCAATCGGAATCTTCGTCCCCTTCATCTTCGTCGAGACACTCTGCTTCATCTTCTTCTTTTTCGTTGTTTCCGTCTGATTCCGATGGACAATCGCCACTCACTGCGTCTGAATTTGACCGGAAATCTCCATCGCCGCCGTCTGAAACTGAAGGAAAATCTCCACCGTCTGATTCAAACGGACAATTGACATTGATTGCATGTGAATTTGACCGGAAACCACCGGAAAATGAGGGGAAATCTCCGCGGTCACCTTCTGATCTAGGCGGCGAGTCAGACGGAAAGTTGCCGTGGAAGCCGTCGTTGTATCGTGAAGGTGATGTCTTCCAAGATTGGTGGGAGCTTCTACTGGTACGTGTATGCTCGAAGTTGAAGAGTTTGGTGACATGGTTCTCTACGACTCTCCGATCAATTTATCCAGTTCTTGCCATTGCAATTTGGTGGTGGATGCGTGTACGAGCTCGTCGGAGAAGTGTCCAAGGAGAAACCACAGGTCGCCTTCGAGATACAATCAAAGAGAAAGACGAGGTATGTAATCTCTTCCGTTTTGCATTCAAAGTGTTCGATGAAATGTCTAAGAGACATGACCATTACCTCACTCAATTTTCACATGGTTACTTACAACAACTCTTGTTTTCTGGATTTGTACAGAGGATAGTTAAGCTTTTGCATCAGATTGCTCAAATGAATGAGTTACTGGTTAAGCATCACAAGGAAATTGTATCAAGAAGATGATTCAAACTCTTTTAGTAGCTTACTCTGATTCTTTTGTTTCTTTGTTTATATTCTTTTCGCAAGTTTCGCTCTTTCTGTAATATTCTTACATTTCAATCTCTCAAAATGAGAAAAGACGTAAACTTCTCAGTTCCAACCAAAATCATACGAGTCCCGAGTCACATTTCGAAATTAGACACACTGCAAAAACAGATCTTTGCAAGGAAAGGTATCTATTTTTATATATATAGGGAAGAAATACAATGGAAACAAAAATTAAAAGAACTGAGCTTTGAAAAAATGGAGCTATAATCAATCACATTTAGAATTTGCCAAACTGAGTTATCGGCTGCTAGCTCTGCGCTTCAATCTTGAGCGGTGTTGATCTTCGAATATCAAACCTGTTTACAAATTTCAATGGAAATGTTGTCTCATTCCTGATCCTCTTGATCTTAGGGCTTAACAATCCCCTATGACCAAATCCATAAAGCTTAAGCACTTGATTATCCGCAAAGTTAAATGCTCTCTCCATACTCTTCAAGCAACGTTCAACCGCGTAATCCGCATAGCTCCCACAAGGTTTGCATCCCACAAAGTGAGTAATAAAGGGCCATCTTTCGTCTCCCAATCCCGGATGATACTTCTCCATCATCTCCTCGTACTTATCCACTAATCCTTCCCAAAAACCATGAAGATAGTACTGGTTCTCCACAAAGACTTTCTCCATCCACTTATCCTTCTGTGAAAGCAGCAAATAGATCAACGCAGACTGATCATCAGCTTCGAACGCCGGTCTTCCCTTGAGATTTGCGGTGAGAATCTTCCCGGCTTCTTCCCGAATCGGTCCTTTTGGTCCCATTGGAGCCCAAGCATCCAACAAATTCAAAGACCATTGACAGTTCCTAAACAAGAAACTACCAGTATTCAAAGCGATCCACGACTTTTGCTCGAACAACAAATCCGGATATCCGTGAATAACCAAGTTATGATTCTCGTATCTCGACAAGGGAATCTCAAACACCATGTCAGTAAACAGAGCATCACTATCCATCCACCAAATCCATTCGATTTCAGGATGAGACAACATCAATCTCCTAAGCATTGGTAACTTTGCCCAATACCCAGCAAGCTCCTTGTCTAAATGAGCCATGTTATAAACAATCTCAATCCCATGAATCCTACAGTAATCAATCTTGTTCTTGACTGATTTCAATAGGTAATGATCACCAATCGGATTGTCACAAGGCTTAGGAGGCGAACCTGTAAGAAGCAAAACCTTAGCTTTCCCGCCAACGAAACTCGGAAACTCTGGGTTTTGTGTTAACCATGTTCTACGTTGTTCGTCCCAGTTAGTGATCTTTGGTCCGAGTGTGTA
This sequence comes from Arabis hirsuta, assembly GCA_964056655.1. Taxonomy (NCBI): domain Eukaryota; kingdom Viridiplantae; phylum Streptophyta; class Magnoliopsida; order Brassicales; family Brassicaceae; genus Arabis; species Arabis hirsuta. The sequence continues at coordinate 4,566,771 of OZ053302.1, read as the reverse complement.
AGTCATATTGAGATCGAGATCCGAATCAGGTGGTTCGTTTGTGTCGGTAGGATCCGAATCGGATCGGATCTCCGCTAGAAGTCGGTTAGTCTCTTCGATTAGGTTCTGGTTAACGGCGTCGGCGTCGGAAGTTCCCAAGTTGACTCCGATTGTTCCACGGAGGACGAGGATTGTGACGAAACCACATAGAATCGTCATCTTCACGTTATTGAACGTCTTCTTGATCTGTCTACCACGTAATTGTGGTCTTCTTCCTCCGCCACTCGCCATCGTCGTCGGAAGAACACCGCCGGAGACGGCAACGGTTGAGACACGCTTCTGTGTCTTGAATCCATCTTCCTTCGCCATTTTTACAAAACCCTTTGATCAAGGAGCCATTTTTGTAGTCTTGTCTGAGCTATAGAGAGAGAGAGAGAGAGAGAGAGAGAAGGAAGAAGACAATCAAGAACTTTAACGAGAGATTGAGATTGATGTGGACCATCAAAGATTCATGTATTAACTGTTCCGGATTCGGACACTGATACAGTAAATTACAACATTAATGTCATTGCAAAACCATAGTCAATAATTTCTTTACTTTATTTATGGTGTTAATAACAATTATGTAATGATTTTTACGAATGTATAACTAGTTTTTTAGCAACAAGACGAATTCCAGCTTTCTGTTGATAATCATACGGTTCTAAAGACAAGAATGCATCTACTACACTTCCTTGTTTCAACAACGATTCAAGCTCCTCAACGCTCGGATTACTCAAGATTAGCTTCTCAGTACCTCCAGGGGACTCTCTCCTGTGTACCTCTGCTGCATACCTCGATCCATCTCCATTTATCTCTGTCGGTATACTGCATAAACCCCGAGAAACCAAATCAAGAGAAACTAAAAGCAAGCAAGAAACTAGAAAGGGAGAAAGGTTGGTTTAGTGAAGGTAACTTACTGTATCCTTGAGTTAGGGTAGTTTATAAATCCCTTTGTTGGATTTAGTATCGAGTTCCATTCGGATGTAGAACCCGAATCAACGGATAGTTTTTGCGCATTACTGTCACATGCTTCGAGTATACTGCACAGGGTTGGATATAGATCAACCACAAAGTTTAGCCTCCGTCTCCCGCTGTTATCAAGAAACTTCCCGTTGATTCCAAACCGTATTTTCAGACAAGAACAGTAGAGCTGCAGAGGGGAGGCTCCGTGGAGTAGCTTTAGTTTCATTATCTCGCTTCCGTGGTAAAACGGGACAAGAATCGCTTTGATGTTTGGAAGAGATATCGATTCAGGCGCCAAGAATCCTTCATGGTCACTTGTGTTTTCAGAGAGAACAGAGTTAGATGGTTGGTTTTGCTCTTCTTCCATCAGAGTGTCTTCTGATTGAAGGTTGTTGTCGGAAGCCATTTCATTCCTCAAGATGCTCATGTTGAATGGATCTGCCTGAACTACATTGTTCTCGTCAATTGGCGGTAGCGTAAGAGAGCTTATTACAGCATTACACTCGCGAGAAGAGGATGATGCTCTGAGACGTGTTCTTGAGCTAATAGTTTCTGGAGATACCGAATTCTCTACAAGTACATCTGGAAGACTCGACTCCTGCGAAAAAAATATAAACATCATTCTCTCTGATTAGTCCGGTTTTTCAAACATTGCTTGCAATAGAACTATTAGGAGACAAAGATTATCCATTACATACCAAGAACAAGACAGTAGCACAATATTTGAGAACCTCAAGATTCATTCTAACATCGTCCAGGCTCCTGAACAAGAAGATACATAGAATTAGAGCTCAAAAGCTTTATGATAGGTAAAGAATCCGATCCTTAACGCGCATATACGTTTTATATACCTATGCGTTTGCTTCCCGAGTCCGAAATATGTAGCCAAAGTTGCCATCTGCACAAACAAAAGCACACATGATAAAGACCTTGAAACTCAAACAAAGAGTTCACAAGTTTCCATCATTCAACATTCTGATATTGTGAACATTTTTCAAAAAGTAACCTTCATATCACCAGCTCTTCTACCGAACTTTTGAGTTAGCAAAGCCAATGAGTCGATAGCGCCTTTCGGCTCGGGTGGTGTACGTCCAATCTCTGCAAATGCTTCTCTAATCCTTGCACAATCAAACCTCAATATGTTGTGACCTGCCCAAATCCTCCCTGCACCAGACATCAAAACAATACAAAGCTTGAATCTTGACCATTTCCTTTGCTTTCTATATGTATAGTTTCAAATTTTAAGGAAGAAGAAATGAACCATGGAGAATGTTGTAGACAGTATCAGCGATATCGGAGAACAAGGGTGCCAAAACGACGTCGCCACGCTTGATGCCATTGCACCTTACGGACAAAGAAGATATGAGACTCAAATCTTTGGGTTGGACAAGAGTCGTGTAGCTTCGTAGCTCCGTAAGCTTCTTCGGACATACAAGGATTGACCCGAACTCTAGAATCGCGAAACGTTCGCCTCGCTTTGGCACAGTTGTCTCAACGTCGAAGAAAGCAATCTCCGATCTTTCCTCCGTATCCATTTTTTAAAAAGCTTCGAACTTTGTTTAGGAAACTTGAGGGATCATCATCGATGGTGGGGTTATATGAAGCTTGAGTTTGCTTAACCCAATTCGTTAGGTAAAGTGCAGTTCCATGTGAAAAATCAATTACTTTTAGGGTTTATCTTTCTGGGTAGGTTTTCCAAACAAGAAAAAAAAGGTGTCTTTTTTTATTGTTCCTTAGATTATCTAATAGTTTTTACAAGAGTGCTTTGTAGACATTCCTTGCCTCTTTTACAGGTGTTTGTAACTAAACTTTGTGATCTTGTCCTTGTTCCAAGGTTCTCTGCAGGAATCTTCAAAAGACCAAAGATCATGGGTTTTTACTCAGGAAACACAAGATTTAAAGGTCTTGGTGTAAGATTTGATCAAAGAACAAACATGATGAGAGCTAACTTTACTCAACCCTGAGTCTTTAAGATCACACAGCCACTGCTTCTGGTCTCTTGCTAGATTTGATTCCTTTTATAGCTGCAAAAAAAATATTAGAACACACAGAATGTCAGAATTTCACTACTCGCAAAAGGTGTAATTCAATTAACAGGCAGAGAGAGTCTATACCTTCGGCGTAGTCTTTGGCTCCGAATACAGCTGATCCAGCCACTAAAGCATTTGCTCCAGCCTCAATAACCTTTTAAACACCATGAAAAAACTCATCATCCGGGCCTAACTTCACTAAATAAGAGTTACTAACGAAAAATCGGAAGAGGTTTTTTGAACTTTTTCACCACCTTGTAAGCATTCTTTGGAGTGACTCCACCATCAACTTCAATCCATGGGTTTACTCCCTGCAGTAAAAACCCAAGCTAATGTTACAAGCAAGACGAGGCCCGAAGTTAGGTTTACGGATCTAACTTCTTCGAATGAAAAAAAGGTTAAGTAGTTAGATATACCTTCTCTACACACATTCTTCTCAACTCCGAGATTTTCTTTACTTGGCTTTCGATAAAGCTCTGTCCACCAAACCCAGGGTTCACAGACATTATCAAGACCAGATCGACCGCTGATGCCACAAGCACAAAGACATTCCAATCAGAACAATTTTATCGGTAATTAAATGCATAATGTAAAGGGTGGAAGCATTCATAAACAGAAGCCTCACAGTCCAATACATATTCTATTGCACTCAATGGGGTCCCCGGATTAAGGACAACTCCGGCTTTAGCTCCCAAGCTTTTAATCTACATGCAACCAACAGCATAACGTCAATTAATTGAAAAGAAATGTCTACAAAAAGCATTAAACAAGTAAAGCATTCTTACTTGATTGACTGTGCGATGCAAATGGATGGTCGAGGATTGCTCACAATGTACACTGACTATGTCTGCACCTGCTTTGATGAAATCTGGCACTCTCTGTTCCGGTTCAACTATCATCTGAAATAAGAGCATCTAAAATTTAGCAAGTGAACTAAACAAAACATCATTAAACCCAAGGGAAGCATAAGCTTACAAGATGAACATCCAATGGAAGATCTGTCACAGGACGCAGAGCGTCAACCACGAGCGGTCCAATTGTAATGTTGGGAACAAAACGACCGTCCATTACATCAACATGAATCCAATCACAACCTGCTAACTCTACAGCTTTTACCTGACAGAAACCGAGAAATCGAGCAACAAACCGTCAAGCAGAGCTCAAAAAACAGAATACTTGGAAGTAATCTCTAAGGAGAGAAACCGAACCTGCTCGCCCAATTTGGAGAAATTAGCAGATAAAATCGATGGAGAGACAATGATATCGCTTTTCGAGAACTTATCAACCCGAGCTGAGGCCTTAACAACACCATGATTTTTCCTTCTAAGCACATAACAGAACAAAAAATGGATTATGGTTTGTGATGACAAACATCTCTCATACATGTTGGTTCAAGCAATTCCACAAACACATGTTGCACATTCATATAATCAAATACTCTATTAGAAAACCACACTAGCTTCCTCTCTCTCTGGGTTTTGAATTCCAACAATCAGATGAAGATTCTAAATTTCTAGCAACCCATCAAAAATAATCTAAAACTGTTTACCTCAAGAAGGAAGGAATCGAACTGGGCTGGTAAAGACTCGACCTTTCTGGTTTAAGACCAACCCCATTGATCAACGAAGCAGCTAAGCTCGACATATCCAATCGAATAGGAAAATTCTTCTCTTTTACAATGAAAGATTCAACTTTCTCACACTAAACTCCCTAAAGATTGATGGGTAATGAGAGAAACCCAATCCTTCGATATCTCCCCTCTTCTTCTTCTTCTTCTTCCTTAGTCTCGCTCTCTCTCGCTCAGTCAAAATCGAAACTTTTTATTCTTTCCGGAAAGATTATCGAAAAATCTAAGGAGGCTCCACGTGTGAGGAAGAGCTTGTGGGAGATGTAAGCAGCTTATCTCCAATACTTGGCTCTCCATTGCCATATCTGAATACTGCCTCTCAATCACACTCAAGGGACTAACAACAGATCAAATTCAGATTTGAGACTCTTTTTTTTTCATTTTGATTATTGTGTAGTTGTAGGGTTACTTTCGTAATTGACACAATCCCGGTTCTCATTTTCCGGTCCGATATTTTTCCATACCAATTTGCAAACAATAACATGGTGTCATGGTTCTAGAATCAAACCAAGATTAAGAACACAAGATTTAATAAAGTATAACTCTCTTTATTAGCTTAAGAAAATAACTCAAAATTTAAGCATTCTCAATCTCTCTATCTCAAACTCATAAGTTATGCCACAACTTAGCATCTCCTTATATAGAGAAGAGTTTCCTAATCTTAAAAGGAAATCTTACATATTTAGATAACTCCTAAATATAACACTTTTCATAATCTCTCTTGGTATAGCTTATTACTCAAGCTATTTTCAAGTTTATGCCAACATTCTCCCCCTTAAGCTTGAATCATTCTTTTGACACATCTTGAATCCCAACAAGATCTCTCATCTCTTTAAACTTGATCCTTCCAAGTGCTTTTGTTAAAACGTCTGCCTTTTGCATATCTCCTGGAACATATTCAACTTCTACTTGCTCGTTCTGAACGCATTCTCGAATAAAATGATACTTCCTATGAATATGTTTGCTTAGCCCGTGAAACACCGGATTCTTTGTAAGAGCTATAGTGGACTTGTTATCAATCCGAATAATCACTCTTCCAAATGATTTTCCAGTGACTTCTTCGAGTAGTTCTTGAAGCCAAATCGCTTGTTTAGCCGCTTCCGTAGCTGCCATGAATTCAGCTTCACAAGACAATAGAGCTACAACCTCTTGCTTTTGAGAACACCAAGTAATCGGACAATCATTGAGATAGAAAATATGATCAGACGTACTCCTTCCATCATCTGCATCCACATTGTGACTACTATCACTATATCCCACTAACTCTGTTTTGCTCGTCCGTTTGAATGTTAGACCATAAGACACAGTTCCTTGTAAGTATCTTAAAACCTGCTTCAAAGCTGTACCGTGAGATTCTTTAGGTTCTTGCATATACCTACTAAGTATTCCAACACCATATGAAAGGTCAGGCCATGTATGCAATAGATATCTAAGACACCCGATGCTTCTTCTAAACTCTTTCTCATCTATGCATTTTTCCTCATGTCCTTTAGACAACTTCAAATTCGACTCCATAGGAGTATGAACCGCATTGCAATCTCCCATTCATGTTTCTTTGAGAATTCTCTTCGCATATCTCTCCTGATTTAGTGTGATTCCTCCTTCATGTTAAACCACTTCGATGCCAAGGTAGTAAGGTAGCTTTCCAAGATCACTCATCTCGAAATTTGATGACATACTTCTTTTAAACTCAAGTATTCCTTCAAGATTTGAACCGGTAACGAGAAGATCGTCTACGTAGACCGCCACAACAAGAGTATGTCCCTCTTCTTGATTCCGATACAAGGAAGGTTCTTTTGAACCCTTTACAAAATTAAAATCCCCAAGAACTTTGTTTAGTTTTTCATTCCAAACTCTAGATGTTTGTTTTAAGCCATACAATGCTTTCTTCAATTTATACACCTTCTTTTCACTTCCTTTGACCACAAACCCCTCAGGTTGAGTAACATAGACAACCTCCTTTATATCGCCGTGAAGAAAAGTAGTCTTTACATCTAAGTGATGTACTTCCCAACCATTCGAAGTCGCTAGAGCGATGATACACCTAACTGTTTCAATGCGAGCCACTGGTGCAAATACTTCTTCAAAGTCAATACCATATCTTTGCACATAACCCTTTGCCACAAGTCTCGCTTTGTGTTTGTTTATGCTGTCATCTGAGTTGCACTTGAACTTGAAGACCCACTTTAAACCAATCGGTTTAGCTCCATTCGGAAGATCGACCAAATCCTATGTGTTGTTCTTGATTATTGATCCAATTTCTTCTTTACACGCTTCTCTCCACACTTTCTCCTCTTTCGCCTCATTGTAATCCCAAAGCTCTTCATTAATCATCACTAAAAGGCGTTCACCTTCGAATTCTGCTAATAGTATGTAATCATTCAAGTAACTTGGTTTCTTGCTTAGCCTTGTTGATTTTCTTATAGAGGATTGGTTCTGACCTTGCGATTCAACACTCTCATCTTCTTCTTGATAGGTAACCTCAGCGCTACCATCCTCCTCATAAGTAACCTCATCGTTACCATGACCCTCTGTTTCTTCATGGTTCTCCTCTTCCCTAACACCATTGTTTCCAAAATCTCTGAAAACAAGTTTAATATTCCAGGTTGATTAACTTCTTTATCCAAATCCTTCCACTTCAAACTCCTATTCTTATCAAACACTACATCCCTGCTTACTATTATTTTTCGACTCATCGGATCGTACAATCTATAAGCTATTGTTCCCGGTTCAATTCCAAGATGCACCAACGTTCTTGACCTATCCTCTAGCTTCTTAAGATGTGGTGTTGTTACCTTAGCATATCCAATACACCCTGAATCAACTATCTCCATAAGAACTTTGTACAATCTATTCTTCGACCGATTCGCTTTAGTAATCAGATTTCCATCCTTATCGTGCAAAGTGAGATAGTCTTCTCTCATCCTAACATCAAAACCCGACTCCATGGCTTGTCCAAGACTAATGATATTAGACTTTAAATCCGGTATAAAGTAAATATCAACTAGAATTATTTTCCCTCCATTCTTAGTGATAAACAGAATTGATCATTTTCCCTTTATATCAACACGAGAATCATCACCAAATCTGACCTTACCGGTGATAGATTCATCAATCTCTTTGAAGTAATCACGGTTTTCAGTCATATGATTACTTGCTCCGTTGTCCAAATACCAAACGTTTTCACCATCTGAGCTTGATTCAAAATCTTTTGGTTTAACATTTTTTTCATTAAGATACACCACCTCGTGCATCATCAAACCATCAGCCTCTTGTGTATTGTCATCTTTGTTCTCATAGCTCTCTTGAAGCTTAAGTAATCTGTCTGGACAATCGGACGCATAGTGAACAGTTTTATCGCATCGATAACATATTATTTTAGACAGATCACTTTTCGTACTAAACCTTCCACGACCTCTTCCTCTGTTATGGATGCGTCCTCCACAACCTCGGCTTCTATATGCTCCATTGTAGTTTCGGTTTGGTTGATAAGGTTGAATCAAATTTGATTGATGCGATTGAGTCTCCAAGTTAGCATATATCAACTTGCTTTGATCTTCTTGAGTAGCTTCTTCTTCTTCCTCTGATATACGTTCTTCGTATACTTTTAGACGACCTATAATGTCTTCGAAGCTAGTAGTGTTAAGATCTAACACTTGTTCAAGCGAAGCCACCATGTGCATGTATTTTTTTCGAGGAAGGCACTTAAGAAACTTCTTGACTAGCTTTGATTCTTCAATATTTGCTCCTAACGCAGCGGATTTTGATGATATCTCAAATAACTTACCCGCAAAATCATCAATCTTATCGGAGTCTCTCATCTTGATGCGATCAAATTCCGCCATCAAAGTCTGTAGCCTAGCTTCTTTGACTCTCTCAGCTCCTACATGTCTAGTCTTAATGGCTTCCCAAACCTTCTTTGTCGTATCAAGTTCTCCAACTTGTAGGATAAGCGTCTCTGGTATAGATTGAAACAATAAAGCTATAGCCATGTTGTTCTTTTCACCATCACCTTCCACCGAATCAGCCTCTATTGCCTCCCAAACTTTGTGAACCTTGAGTGCAATTTTCATCCGCATAGCCCAAACCGTATAGTTTGTCGTATTTAGCATCGGACATGTAATCGAAGGAGATCCTCCTCCTTCCTTGGTTTTCACCGTAGCCAAGGTGGTGTTGCTTATATTACCTCTAACGATCTTCACACTGATTCGTTATGTTCCCACGATCGCAACGCTCTGATACCAATTCTAGAATCAAACCAAGTTTAAAAACACAAGATTTAATAAAGAAGAACTCTCTTTATTAGCTTAAAAAAATAACTCCAAACTTAAGCACTCTCAATCTCTCTATCTCAAACTCATAAGTTATGCCACAACTTAGCATCTCTTTATATATATAGAGAAGAGTTTCATAATCTTAAAAAGAAATCTAATATATTTAGATAACTCCTAAATATAACACTTTTTTTAATCTCTCTTGGTATAACTTATTACTCAAGCTATTTTCAAACTTATGCCAACAATGGTATCGTTCAACAAAGATTCCAACCCAATTTGGGCATATACCCAAAAAACAAAAACAAAAACTCTCGAGATATTTGGTGTATGGATATACTCGGTTCAAAATATACCGTATTTTATACATTATTGGATTATTATTTTTTTATCACAAACGGATTTCAAATATTAATTAAATAAATACATTGTTAAATCTATAATCAATTATAAACAAAATAATGTCTGTAGAAAACAAAATCCTGTCCAAAAAAAATTAGTATTTTTGCTTTTGTCGTTAACTGGATGAATGGACAAGAACAAATTAAATTCTAAAAAGAATTTCCGTAATTCCGCCAATTCACTCAATTCCAAAATTGGAAATTTGGCCACTTCTCCGAATAGTAAGTTCTTTGGAATGTGTTACAAATAAATATAAATATAAATATATATATATATATTTTTTTTTTTTTTTTTGAAAATAAGATTTGTATCGATTGTCTCGAAAATGAAATCTGCAATCGATTCCTAACTAATTTATGCAAACATAGAAGCATCTATGCCTCTGTTTTTTTTTTTTTTCTGAACGTCAACTTCATTTCATACACTATTCAATTTCACACACACAAATTTCAGTCATTCATGTGAAGCCACACATATGAAAACAAAGCTCTCATAATTCATATCACATACACACATATATATATTATCTTTATTTTTGAAACCAAAGAAAACATTAGGGACTCGATTATATACATTTTTGAAACCAAAGAAAACATTATATACATTTATTCATATAAATGTATGATCATCTCAGTGAGATTTTATCAAGATTCGGTATTTTTTGTTAGCAGACAAATTTTCCCGGGTCACAAATCCGATTTTGTTGCTCACTCATTGCTCTTTATCCTTTAAGTTATTGTGTTTGTGGACCTTAAAGTGTACAAAAAGCTTATAGACTATTATTCGCCGTAAAAAACAAATATACATAAAGCTTAATTCATTCAATATATAATACAAAAAAAAATATCCCGCAAATATAATATAATCGATCCCACGGGATTCATGGTTCTCTAATACAAAGAAGTCCTAATCTTGGGCATACCAAGTTGGTCTTACCAACCATGAGATTAACCACCCAGCTCCGGTTCATTGAGCAATTGGCGAGCCATAGACGGATCATAAGAAGTTCTTGTCGTCCGAATCTTTTTTTTATTTTTTGGTTTTAAATATAGTCCGACTCTTCTTACGTTTCATAAATAAAAATTGGATGGTCAAGAAGATAACTTTACCAATCGGTTATCTCTCCAATCATATTGTCTTCATCACCTAATATTCATGGGACATTGGACACAAGGAAATCTTGATTGTAGCCACCAATGTTCTCTTTGTTGTCGTTGATGAATTGCTCGAGAAATCGTAGTATTTGATGCTGAGAACAATGCTCGTACCGAGATATGATTTTGCTATTTTCTTATTCAGTCCATAATCCTTTCTTCAATCCTTCTCATCTCCGATACAAGATGGTCTCTTTGAACATTTTCTTCGTAAAATTTAGAATAACCATAAGTGGTTAATTTAAGATAAGGAGATATATCTCTTTGAATAGAATCATGATGCATCCGAATACGTACGATCTTCCCTCTTCATATAATCTAAATACATGTATCTCGGTTAGTCTCACTCTCATGCACTCGGGAAAATAAACTTTTTAAACAACCGTAATTAAATAAATTAATGTACATACAATATAAATATATGATTCATTAGTTTACTCTCTAATAATTAACGTCTATTGCTATATATATATACATATACATATATTTTTGTCACAAATAAGTTTCCATTAATATATATACAACATTAAAGCTCAACATTTTTTTGTCAACTATAAAACTAAACTAATTATACGACATAAAATAAACACATGTTTGTTTATTTTCAAATTCACACTTATTAATAATACATATCCCCTAAGTAAAATTTATATACATTACAAAAATTATTTGTTATATGAAATGCATTTTTTTTAAATGTACTAGAAATGTTAAAATATTTTATAACCGCGGTTGCATTCTTCCATTATTTCATTTCATTGCTCCATTATTCATCACCAATACAACAAAATAAAATCAAAATGACATGTGCTAGTATGTCTCAAGTCTGAGGAAGGAGGTTAGGTACGTAAAGTAGCCAGAATCTTGAACGATGCACGTTTTTTGGCCTCATTTGTCTGTCTTCCCAAGTATGTCACACCCTTATTCCTCTAAACTCTCCCACAATTCACTATTTTATTTAGTTTATTTTTAGATATGAATATATATATATATATATATGAAAAAAATGAAGAGAGAGAGAGTACGTACTAATTATTATAAAAATTGATAAAGGCAGGAAAATAATTATCGCACAAGCGTAAAACAAGGGGTGTAATTATTATCCGGGATCCGAGATCCGTTCGGAATCGCTCCGAAAAATAGGATATTCGGGGAGACCGGATCCGGATAAAGATATTAAAATCTAGGATCCGGATCTGGATAGCAAAATTTTAAGGTCCGGATATCCGGATCCGGATCCGGACGCATTAAATATATTAAATACATATATATTATATATCTACTAAACTAATTTTATATAAATAAATATATATAAAAATTGATTTTAGTTCTTTTTATAATAAATTATATTTATAATGAAAAAATACCATTTAAAATATTAACTAACAATTTTTAAAAATATATTTTTATTTATTTATTAATTATTTTAATTATTTTTAATATTATTTTCAGATACGGATCCGGATCCGGATATCCGCGGATATCCTGATTTTTGGTCGGATATCTAGAGTCCGGATATCTGGAGGTCACGATTTCGAATCCGGATCCGGATACCTTGAAATTCCAGAATATCCGGAATCGCCACTACTACTTAAAACAAAAGAATAAGTGTAAGAATTGTATTGTAAGAATGGTACAAAGAGAGAGATATAATAAGTGTAAGAATTGTATTGTAAGAGGTCAAAATGTGTCTATAGTACCAATGAGCCGCCAACCCATAAGTTAAAAAAAAGTGTCATATGGCCAAATTAATCTTTTCCAAAATGGGAAACTTCCGCTCACATTGAAGGATACACTGAATATGGTAAAAGCGTTCTTCTTTATCTCAATTGTCTTTACAATTGCAAATTTCGATTATGCCAAAAAAGAAAAAGAAAAAATGGTGTTTAGGTAATTCAACTTTATGTGGATTCAAGTGGCGCAATGATCCTGCAATGTGGGATTATATTTGTACACGAATTTATAAATATTTATAAAATTTATTTCTGAAGGAATAGCCACACAAATAAAAAACCAACGCCTTCGTATCACATATGGTGTGGTGATATCATTGAATGTTTTTGTTTGCACACGAGATTTGTCAGGTCACAAATCCAATTATGTTTGCTCACTTTCGAGTATATAATTAACTATTTGTGGACCATAAATACACAAGATTAAACAAAGTTTTTTTTCTCGTCTGTTTTATTAACTCATTCGCATTCACACCACCAATATAAATTATACTGTTTCCAAATTATTCTGAAAAGAAAGGTGCGGTCTGTCCAACGATCGATTACGAAAGAGCACAAAATATATATATATTAATCAACTTTATGAATATTTACCACACAAAAAAACAAAAAAACTTTATGAACGAGCTTTTGGTCTTCCGATAACTCGAGGAGTTGCATTTGATTGGTAGATTATTACTTTTCAGTGTACAATGATATTTTGCCAGATATCACTAAAATGCTATCGTCTTATTTAATACATCAATCCAGTGGAAATTTGTAGATTTTAAAGTTCCTTAACTCTTTGTTAATATATTTAAAATTGTCTCTAACATATTTATATAAATTGTGTTTTTTTAGATTGAAGTTTATCTATAATGTTAAGTCGTAAAGTAACCAAGTGGATGGTGGTCTAGTGGTTTTGAGAGTAAAAACTCAAGTTCAAGATCACTAGTTCGATTCCACTTAGGAAAGACGATTTACGCCTTAAATGTAATATTATCAACGGCTGGCTCCGGACACCGAGGGAGACTAAAGATTCAGGACTCCCACAGTTTATTAAAAAAAAAAAAGTCGTAAAGTATTGTACTTGGATTCAAATTCAACAATGTTCAAACATCTATGTTCGTTTTCTTTAATTTTCCTCTTTTATGCAATCACTTTTTTTTCACTTTTTAATTAAAGCTTAATTTGGTGATAATTTGCTAAAAATACAATAAAAAAATTATAATTGAAAAAATAACCAAAAACTCCAGATCCAATGGTCTACATTTTGCAACATATCCCATTTTTTTTAACTTTTTAATTTTTTTTTGGTTATACACTAAAAAAAATCCCTTAATTTGTTACATAACCAAAAAAAAGTTATATGTAATAACCTAACTAGATTTAATTGTTAGAATGTATAACGACATAAGGAGGTTTTGGTTAGGTTTTTAGAGATACTTCTTTGTGTGGTTATACAACCCATTTTTTCTTTAATTTACTAGAATACATTTCTCCGTTGATCAAAAGAAGAAGAAGTCATTTCTTAGTTGATCAGAAAAATAAGAAGACAGTTCTCTTTAATTTTATCTAGTTAAAAATTAATAATAGAATTAAGAAAATGCAAGCTTTATTTAATATATATTTACTTTCGAAATTATATGTACGTAACTCGTGTCTCCTGCAAATCAAATGTTAATTGATCGACAGGATCACATGGTTCTCTCTAACTAAGAGAATCCCTTATTGGATACTACTATATATATAGCATCCTTGAAAGTAACCGGCCAAGAGAAATTAATAACTTGACAAGAGAAATTAAAATTGTGACACCTTATTCTTGGGTTGACTAAACCATGAAAGTAACCGGCCAACTCCAGTCCGGTAAGCAATCATCGGATCATACGAGGAGGTCATAAGTAAAATCGGAATGGTCAACAAGATAATTTGACCAACTGGTTATGTCTCGCATCATATTCTCTTCATCAACGCCTGTTGATGAGACATCAGACATTAGGAGATCTTGATTATATCCTCCAATGTTCTCGCCTTCGATGTGACTAAATGGCTCGACAAACTGCGAAAAATCGTATTCAGGATTGTTGAGATCAATGTTCATGCCGATATCTTCCTTCATATGATCAGTTATGTATTCAGATGACTGAGAGAATGGATCAAATTGGTCCATCTGAAATTGGCTATTTTCGGGAAACTCATCATTGAGAGATGAAGACAATGTGGTAGAGCTCATCAAGGTTCCTTCCATGGATGCTGTTAAGATCTTTCCAATGGAAGAAGCCCTAGCTGCAACTTTGTTTAAGACCTTTGATGTAGAACTAGATCTCTTAAAGCAACGTTTCTTGGAGCTCAAGGAACCATCATTTTTCGGTGTCTTCTCGCTGCTGCTTATCTCCGGTAGATTGCACGAACTTGAAGGAGGAAGAGACTTTGCAGACGTGGAATCCGATTGCGATTGCTCATTCGGGTTACTCGGGGTTGAGTCATCATCTTGGAAGTCAGAACTCTTGGGCGTGCCCGGACTAGGTTTAGAGGAAAGTGGTTTGTGGGTCACGGGATCAAGACCTTGATCAATAAGGCGTTTTTTGAGATGTGTATTCCAATAGTTCTTGATCTCGTTGTCTGTTCTTTTAGGCAAATGTCTAGCTATGACCGACCACCTTTTAAGGACAAATCAAAGAAGGGAATTAATATATCAAACAAAATGTGGTCATGTTGTAATATATGGATTTTGACAAGAATTTTACTTGTTTCCACGGGAAGCATGAAGCATGATGATAATTTGCTCCTCCTCGTAGCTAAACTCTCCTCTCTTGATATCAGGTTTCAAATAGTTCGTCCAACGCAATCGACAACTCTTTCCACATCGTTTTAGTCCTAATCAAACACCATAACCAATTATATAAACATCAATTACACCATATATTTAAAATATAAAACTATATATTATTTTTTTGCTAATATATACCAGCTTTTTGGGGAATGTCACGCCAACCTCCTTCGCCATGTTCATGAATGTAAGAGATGAGTTTCTTGTCTTCTTCCGCGGTCCATGCTCCTTTCTTCAGCCCTTCTCCCACACAACATGGCTTTCTTGACATTTTGTTTATATGGTTTTTATATCTATAGATTTACTACAATAACCTCTAGAAGAAGAGGGGGAAAAAAAATCCAGAAATGTCGTCGAGTTTAAGGCAAGAGACCGATAGATCTGTTGAGAAGAACTCTGATGCATCTGAATATGAAACGAACCGAAAAACTATGTGTTTTCATTTTCAAAAATTTTTAAAACGA
The DNA here is from genome assembly GCA_964056655.1 of Arabis hirsuta. Taxonomy (NCBI): domain Eukaryota; kingdom Viridiplantae; phylum Streptophyta; class Magnoliopsida; order Brassicales; family Brassicaceae; genus Arabis; species Arabis hirsuta. The sequence goes on along the minus strand of OZ053302.1, from coordinate 4,551,291 downwards.
TGATAAAAACAAAAGTTGAAAAATATTGTATATAAAGATGTAAAACATTGCGAGACCTACTTCTCCACAATGCATTATTGAAGATGTATATGAGCCATATATATAAGCCTTCTATCTGCACTCGTGTCAGTACTCAGTAATATACTTTTCAAACCCAAGTAAAGTAAAGTAAAATAAAATATTTATTTTTGATAACTAAAAATAAAACAAATTGAAATAATATAATAACAATGTAAATAAGAAAACTTTTGACAAGAAAAAATAATATTAAAAAAAATGTTCTTGAAATTATTATTTTTTCCACTCAAAAGTTCGATGTGGAATTTTCATTGATATCTCAACAGTTTATTTTACAGAAACAAAAAAAAAATTACTAGCCAGCATTACTTCGAAATTACTAAAACATGTGTCAATTCAACACACATCAAAGCTACTTTTTGTCAACCGGCAGGAGTTTACGGGGTTGATTGACATAGCATTTTAAAGAATATTATGCTTTTTATCATTAAAATTTGATTGGTTGATAGAGCATTAAATATGACATTTAGTAACTGCAACTGCTCTCAAAATATTTCTCCCTCAATGCTCTCAAATGGAACATTTCCAGAGCATTAATCTCTAAATATTTTTACAAAAATTAAAAATAAAATTATATAACTAACCAATTTATTTTATATTACAACAAAAACAAATTATATTAACTTTTAATTATTTAAATTCATATTTATCATTATTTTATTTATTCTATTATATTAAGATAATATTATAATATAATACTAATTCAATTAAATATAATTTAAATTCGAAATGATTATAAAAGAAATTTATGTTATAATTTATAAATATAATATATACAATCATTTCAATAAAAGTAAATATACATAATTTCTGTAATTATAAAACATATATATGTATTAATATTTATCATTTTTTATATGTTCTATTATTTTTAAAATAAATTTTAACAAAAATATAACTTAAATATTAAAATTTATAATTCTTAAATAAACTTATTTGTCATATTATTTGTGAAATAGTATTATAATAAAATAAGAATTTAATTAAAAATAAAAATTGATGTTATAACTTATGACTAATATATATATATATAATATATTAGAATACATATGAATAAGTAAAATAAAGTAATTTATTTTAATTTTATATCTAATCATTCACAGCTCAACCAATCAGTTAAATGTGTATATTAATCAGAGCATACTGTTCTAAATGCTTACTGCTAATGCTGCATTATACTACTGTCCATCAAAAAGCTATATCAATCAAGGTACTATATTAGACAGTTTTTTTCAATATTTTGGAAAGAAGTGAATTAAAATCTTGTGTTCATAAATTTTACAGAGATGATAATCTTATTTCCAGGTACGAAATGTTTTGTGCGAATTGATATTAAATCACAAAGACAGTGCCGACTAAGAAAAAAAAATCACAAAAACAGTTATCATATCATCATTTTTATTAGCTATATCGTCGTATGTATATTAATTACTAATACTATATATAGGTGTATATATATATATAATGAAAATAGGTATGGATAATCAGCACGTGTTCTTTTTCAGCATCAGTTTTGTTTGTTTGCCGTGTCGGGATGAAACAAGGGATGTATTTAATTTGTTTTCGAAACTTTGGTAACCAAATAGAAAAAAAATTATACTGGTTTCTACTGTTTTTTTTTTTAAACTTACTGGTTTCTACTGTTACTCAAGTATTTATTATTGGATTAATTTAGTTAATAACCAAAAAAAAAATATAATAATTTAACTAAAAACTCTAAAATTAATGGCTATGATTAATGCAATATGAAAAATTTTGTTTAATTATTATGTTTTAATTTTTCTCTTGGTTATATTTGCCAATTTTCTTTTATTATTTTGTTCATAGAAAAATTTTCCTCTAGTAAATTGAGAAAAAACAAAATTATACTTGATGCTTTTACTTTTTAGGTGGATCTAGATTACTTTTCTTTCTTCTATATTTTTTTTCTTTTCTACTTTCACCATTCACACCCTAAATAAAGTTATTTTGCTTAATTATCTTTTTACGCCTCTTCGAAATTTGCAGAGTTAACGCAAAACGATACTACATAAAACATCACACATACGACTACGCCGTTAACAAAAAAAGATAATCATCCTATATATAATTGATGAGTTTCATCTCAGAAGAGGTTAACACCTAATAATTGCTCTTTATGCCACATCATATTTCAATCTTATTCTTTTTTTTTTACTCATCTAGAATATTATATTAAACCCCGAAAAATACATGACGTACTACAAAATCTGAACAAGTTCACTACAACAACAAAGCTAATGGAAGACAAGCTTCCCTAGAAACATATACAGGACACTAGAACCTAAAACAAAAGAAAAAAAATACTGATAAAGATAAAAGAATAATTCTCGACCCATACTCAAAACATAAATAGTTTTTTCTTTTTCTTTTTCTCGACTTCTCCAAATCCCTTGAAAGTTAAAACAATAAATATTTGTCCATATCAAAACAATTTCACCATTGAATTGTTGACTCAATAACAAGAAGTTTCTTACTTTTGATATTCCATTGCTATATTAGACATAAGAAACCATCAAACAAAAGATAAAAGCAAAAAAAAAAAAATTTGATCTAGAGGCGAAAATGTTTCTAAGCGGTAGTCGAGTGTGAAATAGATAGAAAAATAGATATGATGAGAACGATGGAAGACGAATGAGTCGTAAATGACATAGATATTGACGCTCAAATATAGAATAAGGATCAATGTTAACGCTGAAGACGGAATTTTTCTTTAGATATGTATTGGCAACATACATTAAATTTTTTTTTTTTAACAAACACCCTCTAATAATCAAAGTAATTTATCAAATAATTGTTGCATATATAAAATAATATTTCTACCCAAAAGAATATATGGGTTCTTTATTGCCAAATATTTCAAAGAAATTGGTGATTGGTGAACGAGATAAAATGACACTGGTGGCAGAAGATATCGGGAGTAGGACGCATAAGTGGTGTTTGAAGTCAGTATAACTATGCACATCAAAAAAAAAGTCTAAAAAATACGATAATTAGGTAATAAATGTGCAAGTAGGAAGTGGAGTCACAGACAACGTTGACATGTCTCTTAAACATTTGAAGATAAATCTTAAAGAGTTAGAACAAGAAAAAAAAATATCTCAAGACTTTCTTAACTAGATATATATCAAATATCAATAGCATGCATAAAACTTACCAACTACTAATTTACTAATTAGATATGTTTATATTTTAATAAAACATTACATATACACAAAACCAGGGATATTTCTCTAGTTACATATATAACGATTGGGATGTGTTGCCTAAGAAATTATCAAACGCAAAAGTCATACTTAATAGACCATAAGACTAGACATAGAATCAAGAATCCATGAAGTATAATTTTGTTTTCTCAACAACTATAACTTTACGTCTTTTTTTTAATTAATCCACTACTGTTTTATCAAATCGATCCGACGATCCCATATTAGGTTCCATTTTACAAAAAAAAAAAATGATATTAATCATGTGTTAGATAAACCCTAATATATTAGACAAACCCAACAGAGGATCTTTATTTTGTTTTTTCAAATGTGGGCGGCGAAACTAACTAGTACTACTATAAACGACTTGTCAAAAAGATACGATTTTCATTTGTTGATAAATAATATTTTTCAAACTAACTAATATTGATCATGAAGATTCAAAATCACTCAAGAGTGCATATTATTAGTCAAGAACTTAAAGAATTACACCGACATAGATTAATAAGCTTTTAAACTTTTAACTCATGATTTTCTTGATATCTGAAATCAATTTTTAGATATTTCGATTTAAAAAATAATTTTTCGTACCAATGGAAATTTAAATCCAAAATATAAAAACCTAATCCTTTTGTGTTGTCATTTTAGACACCATATTTTTGGTATTTTTGGAATGTTTATTGCTTTGGTTGTCACTTTCATAATTATCAGTGCAACTTGAAACACTGTATGATTGATACGAATAAAACATGAACGCATTTCAGAGACGAGGGCCCGCTGTATGATCTTTACATTGTTATTAAGATAATGTCCGTGCTGTGCATATTGAAATATGTTAGTGTATATTCAAACTTGTGATAAATTTTATAAGTATGTGTACCATCTAGGGATGTAAATAAAAAATACATAAACCAAACTGAACCGAAACAAAATTCACCAATTCGAACTTCAACCCACTTATATAATAATCTGAATTGGTATATATATTTATATACTAAATTACCAAAACCGAATTCTAGAAGGTTATATACTAAACTTATATGAATTATGAATTTTCCATTAAAAATGAGATTTTGTACATCTCGTGATAGCATCCCATATTATTAATTAAGTTAGCACCAATTTTGGATTCTAATGGTTAATTCAACTTATATTCATCTATTTGACATTAGAAATCATGATTTTATCTACAGGACATATAAAACCAAACTTATAATATCAAATGATTCTTTTTGGTCAGGAATATAAAAAGAGTGTAAACATATAAAATATGATAACAGTATAGGAAGCATGGAAATGCCAAGTAATCACGCCACTGATTCCAAAATCTATTCTTTAAACTATGCCAACTTCTTAAAATGTTCACATGTAGATGCCATAACACACTCAATCTTAGGGGTGGGCAAATTAACCAAACCGATCCGAACCAACCAAACTCGAACCGACCTAAACCAAAGTATATACATCAACCATTTGGTTGAATTTATTCTCCACCCGAACGGTTCGGTTCGATTCGGTTAAAAACCAAACCAAACTGATAAGCCAACGTGTTATTTATTTATTTAATTAATTATATATTAAATAATATTATAGATGTGTTCTTAAAATTTTTCACTAGATCCGTTTGATTATTTTTCTTTTTTACTTATTTTGTCAATATAATTAATTAGATTAATTTTTTCTATTAAAATTTTAATTATGTAAATTAATATAAATGAATTTACGTAAATTTGGCTTTATATCATTGATAATAATCAATCTATAATCAAACTATACTAAAATCGAACCGAATTAAAACCGAACCAAACTTAAACAAACCAAACCAAACCAAACCATATTTACTTTGGTTTGAGTTTGGCTAAGAATTTACTAAAGCCAAACAAATCGAACCCGAACCAAACCCGAAAATAAACCAAAATGCCCATCCCTACTTAATCTCATAATTTTGGCCACTTATAAAAAAGAAAAATAATATATTATAAAATAGTATATGACATGAATATACATGCGCAAATGTGGAAATTTATCATCAATCAGTGAAAAAGCCACTCATAAACATTTTTAAAATCTCTAAAGAACATTAGAACAATATACTGCAAATTTTACAAACAATATAAAAGCCTAAAACAAATACTAAAACTTGTAAATAGATTAACGACCCAAACAAATAGTCTAAAGATATGATCAAATAACCAAATACCAAGTTGAGATAGATAAATAATCAAATTTGATTACAATTTACATTCACAAAGCTGGCAAGAATCTTTTAGATTTATGCTGAAGAAAATAACATCCCAAGAGAAAAATCGATTCATCTAAAACACAATAAAATTGAAAACCTTAAATGACAAATGCAGAAAAAGTGAGAATTGAAAATGACATTGTTATAATATATATTTATAAGCAATGAAACGTATTAAAGAAAAATTAGGTTTATGTTTTTTCCAAATAAATCCAAACCTTAATTGATTACAACGATATGTAGATATTATCGAATTATTATTTACCAAAAAAATTAGTTTAAAAAATTTAGATTTTATTTTCGGGCCAATGGAGAATTTTTGCCATGCATAATCGGTTGTCAACGATAAAACGATAAAATCTTGCTTTTAAGATATATTCTATATATTGTTAAATTTCTTGTGAAATTTGTTAGCATAATTTTAGGACCAAAATGTTATTTATAGTTAGTCTATATTGTAGTTTGATAAAAAAAAAAAAGTTAGTCTATATTGTGATAATAAATAAATATTTATGAAATAGAAAGAAAGTGAGACTCGGTTGAAAAAAATATCTTTATTATAGCGTATATTGAAATTTTAATGTTCTATTATATATTCATAATAAAATTATGTGATTCCTTAAAATATCGTTAAGTTTATATTGATGTAGATATTTATCTTTCCTAATATTGAAAATCTTGTATTTAAGTAATTATTTCGGATCATTCAATAAATATTGGATCCATTCAAAAAGTTTATTTCTCTTGTATCTAATAAAAATATTGGAGTTTGGTATGTAGTTGTTATGATAATATTGTGAAATACTTTTTTATTGGATATTGAAAAGTGAAGATTGTGATTTTGTTAACTAACTTATTCTCAACTTAATATTTTAATTAACAATTTCGGATTCAAACTTATTTTGAAGTTAATATTATAATTAAAATTTTCAAATTTAAATTTAATAAAATTAATTCTGTTTGGTTATAGAGATTATATCATAAAGAGTATTTGTCTAATAGGATAGTAGAATTAATTATTATGGGATTTTAATTATTTAAGAAAAGCTGAGAAAAATTGAGGGAGTCACACGTAAGCAAAAGTGGCCTCTAATGCTTCTCATTTAATATATTGAAGATCCTCTATATATTAATTAAAGAAATTCTATGTAAAACTTTTATAAGTTATTCAAAAAAGATTTTTAAAAACACTTAATAAATACTATTAAAAATTCCTAATCACATTGGACTAATATGCAAATAATTAAAAGAGTCCACCTATATTTTGGCCTAATTACCTACCAAATTTATATCATATATACAATATATAAGATCAAACAAATATGAAAACTACGAAAATGTGATAATTAATATGGAAGATTTTATTTAAAGAATCATCTATATATATATTAATTGAGGAGACACTAAGTGAAAAAATATATATATATCACTCAATAAGAATTTTAAGAGACATATTAATTAAATTAACAAATCAAAACATTCTAATTAATTATACATGTCATGTTGGAAATCTCTACATATTTATATTATTACTAGTTGACTCTCCGCGTTATACGCGGATTAACTTTTCGTTTACATATTTCAAATTAAATATGATAAATATTATCAAATATATAGAAAAATACTTAAACTTCATTTGACAAAAAAAAAACAATTATTGAAATTACTAATTGATTTTTTTGAGAAATTTTGAGAAATACCACTTTTGAAGTGCCTCTTTTGAAAAATACAAATTTTTCAAAATATTTGCAAAAATGTTATTTTTTCAAAATTATTTACTCAATATATCATTGTGGCTTGATTTTATATTTAGTCCAATTCTAATACTAATATACTAACAAAAATCGAAGGTCTTGAAATTCTTTGAAAGAAATAGGCCGGAAGCCATGACTTCTAAGAGCATCATTAATGGTGACACTTTAAGAGTGTCTTAAAGTGTAAAAATGATTAAAAAATTATTTAATGAAGTGGATGAACTTATTGAACATTTTTCGCAGGATGTCAAACTTAATTTAATTTTAAAAATTTACTTAAGACACTCTTAAAGTATCACAATTAGTGATGTTCTAATTCACTAACATAGCCACGCCACTGGTTCTAATCACCAGAGTTCACCTGAACTTTTTTCGGAGGTGGGTGTTACTATGACGTGAATAGATAAATAAATAAAAAGTGAAAACGAAAGTATGGCACAAACATTTTAAAATTTCTCTTATAAGATGTTTCAAATTTACATAAATGTCGTCCATAATGTTTGCATGAGATTTCGAGATAAGTGGAAACAAATTTCATCAAGTTTCATGAGTTTTAATTTAAAATTGATTAGTAATAGATTGATAATATTATGTCCGTTATATATTAATTACTTAGGTGATAGGTTATTTTAACTTTTGATGTAGCAACATACTTTACTTGAACTAGAACTACTTTCTTGAGACTTGTTTAGCAAAAAAAAAAAAAATTACTTTCTTGAGACAAATTTGGATTTTGATATTTTGTTAAAAAATTTTGGATTCTAGTTTAAAATTAAGTGACAATAATTTGATTGGTTCATATTTCTTATATATTACTTAATACCATCTCAATTATTTATGTAGAATTCCTAACAAAGATGTTGACAAGAATCCATTTTACTTGTTATCATAATATATTTGAATTTTATTCTTGTAAAGATATGAAAACTTTGGTTGGCGAAAAGGAACTCTACAACTTTAGATTTTATTTCAAAATATATATTTTGATAAATGAACACGATTGCTATATGCTAATACAATTATATGTACCTAATTTATTTTATTATGCATGTTATTTTAATAAAAACGTGATATTATGTAAAATAATGTGTTGTCTACTAAGATAACATAATATTTTTTAAAAATATATAGAAAATTACATGTGCAGTAAAATAGTGACCATGTTTAATAAAAAAGAAATTTCAAAAAATACAATTTTTTAATTGTCACTTTACACAAATACTATATTTTTATAATTTTTACAAACATGTCATTTTTTCAAAATTATTTATTCATTATATCATTTATATTTGGATTAACTATGTCTTATTAGGGTTTAGTTTTGAGGGTGTAAGGTGTTTTAGGGGTCAAAAAAATTTTAGAGTTTAGAATTTTAAGATTTAGGCTCTAAAAAATCATAATTAGTGGCATTTTTGCAAATGGATACCAAAATTGACATTTTTGCAAATGGATACCAAAAATGGCATTTTTGCAAATGTGGACACAAAAAGTGGCATTTTTGCAAATGACCCTAAATGAGAATGTCATCCGTAGATTTTACAAATAAATGATTAAAATTAGTCATTTACTGTAACTAGTAGTCTATTATCACAATCCATATGTACATTTATGTAGTTTTATTTTTTATTTTAATCTTTAAAAATGTGAATATGTAGTTGTTTTGATTTTTATTATAGACATTGTTATTGATTATTTTGTTGTTAATTTGTGTGGTCAATAATAAAAATTTTAGCAATTTAATTTTACCATTTAACTATTTTATATATGTAAACGTGTCAAATCAAAATGTATAATAGTTTAATATATTAGAGTAAAAAAAATATGTTAAATTTGGGTTGTCCAAATATATTAAGTAGAATTTAGGTACAAATAAATTAATTAATATTTTAAAATATTAAAATATATAATCATAAATTTTATAAACAAAACAAAGATTAAAAAATATTGTTGCTTTCGAATTAAAAAATATTTTTACTACTTTCAAATTGTCTTGCCTAAAAAAAGAGGTCAAAAGAATAATTATTTGTTGTTATAAACTTGGAAATTTTTTTCACAAACATATCAAAATCTTTTTTAAAAATTTGGTTTTATCAATGTTTTCAAAAATAATATATATTGTATAAAAATTTATATAATTTTAGTATTACAATAATCAATTTCAAAAAATTATAAAGAAATGCAGTTGATCTCAAGAAAAAAATTAGTCTAATTGTGAATATTATACTCATCTCTAAAAATCATTTTTAAGAAAATCAGTTTGAGGGCTGATTGAATTGATATCAATTTTTTTTACCGTGATTCCTTATAAATATATAGTGAAGATTATTGACTATGTTTAATTATGCTTGTGAAATTGGGTTAATAAATGATTTTGGCCATTTTTTTATTGAGTTTAAGGTCTAATAATTATTATTGAAATTGGACTAATAATTAGTTTGGGCTAATTTTAATTAAGGATAAATTGGCTAAATTAGAGAGGATGCCATGTCATATTTTTTACAATGCTATGTCATATTAAAATTGTGAGAATGATTTTGATGAAGACACATAAGTTTTTTTCAAAAAATTACTCTCCAATTAATATAGGGGCAATTACAAAAATGCCATTTTTTGTGTGGACATTTGCAATAATGTCACTTAGGGATGTCCATTTACAAAAATGTCACTAATTATAGATTTATAAAGTCTATATCTTAAAATTTTAAACTCTAAAAAATGTTTTGACACCTAAAACCCCCTAAACACTCAAAACTAAATCCTAATAAAACATAATTAACCCAAACATAAATAATATAAATTTTTTTTTGAAAAAATTGTATTTTTATAAATATTTTAAAATATGACATTTTTATAAAATGGCAATTAAAAAATGATATTTTTAAAAATTTTCATTAATATATAAGGGATTTGCTCTACAACCAAGAAAGTATTCTTATTTTAATAACTAACCAATTAAATTATATCTAATGACTATGATTGTTCTAATTGGTTATTTGCTCAATAATGTGTTTTAGGTTATAGGGCCAATTAACTCATATGCGAGGATTTTCAAATATCTCTTTAGAAAAATAATTCAAGGTTAGAACATATTTTATCATTAATCATTTCAGAATGAATAATTTATTGAACCAGATTTTGAGGCAGGTGAATAAAAAAGGTTATGAAAAGTATTTTGTAATAATAAGTAAAGAGAACAGCAAAGAGGCTGATACTGGACCAATGGATAATTTGAGATTGTGACACGTAGACAAAAGCCTTAGCAGCACTATCATGAAAGTGGGGCCAAACGAGAGAGACAACCATGACATGCCCATTGACCCTCTATTCTGATTAAAATTGTTTTTTTTTTGCGAGATGAATTATACACCAAAGACCGTATTAACCTTTTTAATATGTTTTTTTATTGCTAACAAATTTTTTTTAATATGTTGATATCCGAATATTCTTTCCTTCTGTTTCGCAAATTGTATTCGAATTTTCTAACAACTTATTTATTTTTAAAAACATAACTAGTAAAATATTCTAGACATCCATCTCGACGACGTTTAGACTCTAAACCTCCAAAAATCATAGAGATTACTGTTACATCACCTAAAATATTATGATATTTAAATAATAAAATAATTTTATATATAAATCATAATATTCAACTACAAATGATAAATATAAATATAATATAAATTTTATTATTTATAAATTATGGTTTTTTATAAACTTTACTATATATATATATATCTAATATATTATGTATTTTTGTAAAACGTTTAGATAAGATTTTGAATGATAATAGTATGGTGCGGGACAAGATAGGTATTTTGCGGGATAAATAGTAACAATAATATATATATATATGTATAAGTATATATTTTTATTAGATATACATGTATAGTTATAGATTTTTGCAACTATTTAGTATGGAGTGGGAAAATGCGGAATGTCACCATTCAAAGTCAAAATTGATTAGACTCTGATTAAAAGTTTTAGACACTAAACGTTGTGTCCTCGCTTATAGTAACCAAATTGAGCACCGAGTGATTTCAAGTACTGAATGAATTTGTTTTTTCGCCTAGATCAATATAGCGAATATTATAATAGGACGAAACTATTGACTACGGATACTGTGCTTGATTTTCTTATAAGTATTATATAAAGTGGAAGCAAAGCAACGGCGACTTATAATATTAGTATTTCATATATTAAATAATAAATATGTTTGAAGGGCAGAAAATAGAGAAGATAACGTTTTGTGATCTTCGCTTTTAATGCAGAGCATGCGATTTGAAATTTCAACTCGATATAGTCTCTAGTCAAGATAAAAAAAAAGAAGCCTTTTTTGGTCAAGAAAAGGTTCTTAATTAATGTCACTTATAGTTTACTTTAATGATAGAATGATGTTAACGAACACAATAGAATGTTCAAACATTCAATACAGTATAATATTTAGAATATATTCATCTCCCTCTAATTTTTTTTTCCATAATAATTTTGAGTAATTTGGTCAACATCAATTGGCTTTCTAGGGACCATGCACACACTCCAGCCAACAACGTACACAACTCTAACCTCTGTTTTCCTAACGTGTAAGTGGCTTTGTTGCTAATAAGACTTGAATTTGGGAGAGCATTAGTAAGCGCATTTTCAAATCAAATACCACTACCTCACTTATATACAGACTAACCTTCACTCTCTTTTGATATAATTTAAGTGTATGTGTTTCGTTTGTCTTTACACTTAATTTCAAAAAATATCCATACTTGGAACGTATTTGATCTATAACATTTTTTTAAGATGTGTGATTGAATAGAAAATAATTTTCAATACCGTAGGAATGATGACAAATTAAAGTACAAAAAAACTATCGTAGTTATTTCATTATTTGTGGGGACAACTCTTTTAAATTTTTAGTCAAATCATTTTTCATGCAAAAATGCCCACGCACAGAATAATAATGGTTGAGAACCGAGTGAACCCTAAATGCAGAGAGTCCAAACGACAAACGTTACATATTCGTACAAGCAACATAAATACTTTGTATCGAAGCACCATGCTATACGTTTAGAAATTAACGAAAGCCGATGTTGAAGACAAAACAGTGGTCAACTGATCCAATATACAAAGCAACAAATTTTCATGTTAAATTATTCTTTTTCATAAGACAATTTTACGTCTTGATAAACCCTTATTTTGTTTGTTCTCTAGATTGTATACGTCTATAATTGACCACATCTATATCAAGTAGAAGAAGTATAACCATAAGTGCGGAAACCACGCTAAGACGGCGTAATGTTTTTTTTTTTTTTTTTTTTTTTGAAAGAGAAGATGGCGTAATTAATGTTACCGTGGTGTATCATACAAGGCTCTGCAAATTATCCGTTAAATTTGATCCGATTCAGTATTTGTTTCGATCCGATCCTAAAAATTTGGATATCCATTTGAAATCAAAAGAAAGCAAATAATATAATTTAGTATCCGTCTAAACCGAAACAAATCGCAAATACTAATTTTAAAAATCCGAATATCCGATTCGATCCGTATATTACTTTACATATAATATGGTAGATTTATAACGTATATTTACATTTTTTTTACTTTTAAATATATTTGACGAATATATTTATAGTAAAAATAGATAGATACTAACTTTATTTGAAATATATTTCTTAAATAAAAAATATATATTTTATTTTTCACCGTTTTAATCTTTCATTTTTTTTTTAAATTTATCGAATAAAATTAGATAAATTTCATATATTTATTGATTAATTAGTTTAATTTTATATTAAAAATTTCTTTTTGAAAAAATTATTATGGTGTTTTAATTTTTTTTTTGTTTAAAACAGATATCCGGATCTGATATCCGTGAAGATCCGGATATCCGTGAAGATCCGGATATCCGCAAATATCTACAAAAAATCCGGATATCCATCATCCCGAATATCCGAAATTTTTCGAAGCAAAACAAATCGGAAAATTAGATATCCGTCAAAAACAAATCAAATCATAAATACTACATTTCATTCGGATATCCGATCCGATCCCAGACCTAATTTCATATACCACATGAAGAAAATGAGTCAACTCCTTCTAATTGACGTGGATTACTACTTTACTACTAGTCAATATTGTACCAAAAATGTTTCTTAAGTGAGACAAAATTTTAGCATTTCCTAATTCTATACTATTTTTTTTTTATAGAATATATGTTAAATTAATTTAAAGAATAGGGAGCAAAAGGTGCATCCTAGATCTCAAGCGCTCTCATGTCAGAAGCGGTAGCGTTGCGGGAAGGCCTGCTACAAGCATCGACTCAGGGATTGCATATCGTGAGCGTGGCCTCGAATTGCAAACAACTCATTGATCTTATAAACTCAAGAGGATCTCAGTTAGAGATCTATGGAATCCTGCAGGATATTCATAACCTCTCTCACGATCTAAAAATCTCCTCTTTCAATTTTATCCCAAGGAATTTGAACAACAGAGCCGATAAATTGGCCAAATCTATGATGTATACTGAACTGGATCGGTCCAGTTTAGCTCTAAATTTCGGTTTGAATAATAAAATCAATTTTAGACCAACAAAAAAAATTCAAAGAATTTTTCTTTTACATCAAATAATTTTTGTTCTGAGTTTTCGATTAAGAGAAGTGAGAATAATTTGAAAAATCTAGTCTGAGACAGCAAATCATACTTGAAGCCCCTCTTCATATCGTCGGTTCCTCGGATCGAAATGAGTTGATTCCTCATTTGCTTGTCGATGAATTTGATGATGCACCTGGGAAGAGTTGGCATCTTACGATGTCGCCTCGCGTTTCGTTCTCACAATGTATACTATCTTTGGAAGGCACGTAGAAAAAACTATGTTATTAGTGGAAGTTTGAAATAGCTTAGAAATCAAAGCGAATGTTTTCTTAGATAGTGAGACTTTGATGCAGTGAATAATTAGGATATCCTTATTTTTAGTTAGGATTAATTATGGTTTCTTGGTTTAAAGGTTCAGAGTTTTTTTTATGATAGACTTTTATGTTATAAATTTTATTGAGATTTGAGAGTTGTTTTGATATGTAAAAAGCTTTCATCTATTCCTAATGTTATCAATGTTCGATTTCCGAATTAACGATTACAGAAAAACGTAGGATTCCATATTGACAAAGAATTAATGTAATTTTAGTTTTCCAATCTCAAAAGCAACGGATCGCTATATCATATTATTACAATGAAGTTGAGTCACTTTTCAAATGCTGAGCCTAATGAAAAAATTAAACAGCTTATGATTAATACTACAACAAGACAAGAGCTGAGATCATAATTGTCCGAAAGTTTAACCCATTAGGACCATTAGATCAGATAGGCCCATGTAATTACTGGGCTTAAGCCCGATTCCATTGCAGTGATAATCTGGAAAAAAAAATCTTGTTAATCTTGTCAGAAAAATTAAATCTTGTTAATATTTAAAACAAGGGAGTCAACAGTTTCTTTCCTCATATGGGCTTGTTCTGAAGGCCCAATATTTGTTTGTTGCATAGACTTGAAAGACTGCTTTGGCTAGAGGTTTTGACAGAGGAATCAAAACGATATTATGATGATAGAGCAGTGATATTTTTGAATAACTTTGACCGAGTGATGTTTCCTCTAACTTTCTTTGATTTTCTCCAATTATTCCTCTGCTCAAGACGCAAAAGCAGTTTCGGATTGAAGACTACATCAAATGTTTTGGGTTTAGCGGTAATGGAGCCTCCAAAATATTGGTGAAGTTTGAAGAAAATTTTGAGGTGGTTTTAGTCTTCGATTCGGATTGCATACGACGATTTAGGGGAGATGGGTTTAGAGATCAGCAGAGGAGAAGAGGATAGTCATCGCCGGTTGATTGGTGGCGACTAATAGGAATCTGGTGGTGAAAAGCTCCGGCGGTGCTTCAACAGTGAATCGCGGCTTCGAGAAGAATGTGTTCATCTTCTTTACGTGTATTCATTATTTGTTTTGGGCTGGGCTGTATAATTCCTCTTGGGCTTCTGTCATCTGACCTTTGGGTCTTTTAATAAAATCATATGGTTGCCGACAAAAAAAAAAAAACCCAAAAAAAACCCCTTGTCTTTTCAATGGAAAAAAAAAACGAGTGAAAGAACAAATTGTTTTAAGGGGTTTTTTGAAAAATACCCTAATTCTAAAGTTTTTTGAAAACTGATTCTTTAATAATGTGATAAGACTTTTTAATTCCCATTTGAATTTAAAACTTTTTTGTGTTGGATCTTTTTACTTAAATCGTTCGGTCGAAAATTTTTTTTTTTAAAATTACACCATTAAGGCATTAACACAATATTAATAATTACATGTACATAACAACAAAAATAATTTGAAATAATTTTTTTTTATATAGTTTAGACTTTTATAAATAAACCTATATAAATTAAAAACTTATGTTTTAACAAAACTAAACAAAATTAAAAGGAATCATATATGTTAACCGGTCACCATTGTTACTGCTACTATAGAGTTGACATCGCTTTGTTAAAAAAAAGTGGCAGAGTCGATTGTTTTGTCTGACCATATCTCCATATATTTTTGTGATAATTTAATTGTTAATATCGTATCACCTTCCGATATGGTTAACTGTGTTTAGAATAAAGAGTGAGATACAAAATTTCATTTTATTTATCGAATTAAGTTTTTATCGAAAAGGCAAAGTAGAAAGTTTTGTACACTTATTAAGCTACGCTAAACTATTTTCATTCCATCATAATGCATGTTTGACCATCACACGATCTTTATATATGTAGTGGATTTTTTAAAATATTTCACGTATCTGTATAAGATGAGTTTTTTAATTTGATTGGTTCAGTTTGTTTTAATATATGTGAGATTTTAATTTGTTTAATTTATAAGAATATTATATATATTTTTAAATAATTATTTAAGATAGTAAGAACATAGATTTTAATCTTTGTTAAAAAAAATCTGTTGGTCAATTTAAAAACGTTTTTGTATTTTAAATATAAATTTTCTCTATGTATTGGATATTTTAGTAAATTTGTATTTTAAAAAATATATTTTTCAAAAAAAATTAAAAAAAGATATATCTCAAATTTGTAAACTCAAATAGGGTATTTTCCCAAATTTCCTCTTAGTATTAAAGTAGTGACTAATTACGTCGAATACGACACGTGGGTATACGTATCCATGTAAAATCCGCAATTAACTGAGGTGAGATTTCCGGTTCATCTGAAGTAGTAGTATACACTAATCCGAAACTAGCAAAATACAAAATTTAATACGAGTATTTTTCGGACTTGGGATTCTTGTTGTAAAAGGTAATTAAAGTTATCAACTTTGTTTTGTTATTATCCAAACTTCGGAATGGCCATAAATATTATATTAAATAGTGATTATGAAAGATAATAGCAAGAAGCTACAAATGTTCACATCCCAAAACAATGATGTTGTAACTGTTTTACAACTCTCAAAACAAGAATTTCGAAGATTTTCACAATAAAAAAAAAAAAAGCTATGTAATATTTCTGTATCATTTCTTAACTTCACATCCAAAGTTACATAAGATTTCAAATAATATACATCAGCTAATTTATTCATTTTTTTTATTTAAAAACCCAACTAAACTTAACACGGTATTTATAATAAACTTTTAATCAAACAAGGTAATTCGATAAAATAATATTTCTGATCCTATAATGGAATTTGATTCAAAATAGACCCCAGATAAAACTATCGTTTAAAAACGATGTGCAAGAAATGTCACATCTGAGTTACATATGTAAAACTTAACACCATATATATTCTATAATATTTGTTAGAACATAGAATAAGACTACATTCTGAAATATAAACGTGAAATCTTTTTAAAAAGATTAGCTATGAATCAGCGATTGTATTATTTTTTCACTTTGTATTTTGATACACTGCTTTAAAAAAAGGTGGCCATCATTGCAAAATAAATAATAACGAAAAGAGTAAAATAAAGTAAAAAAATTAAAGATGGTGTTGTGTGGAACTCAAATTGATCATTTTTATAGTATGTGATATTTAAACATGTGACTGATTCGTTTTGGTTTTCTGTAAATTTAAGAAAAAGAAAGGTTAGCCCTTTTAATTTTCTCTTTAAAAAGTTAATTGTATGAACTTTGATTTTTTTTTTTTGTGATATAAACAACGGAATCAACAATTTTTAATAGTTTTTTTCTCTCAAAACGTATGGACATCAAAGTTAAAGGTGCAGAACTCTTTTCCATCAGATTCCTCAATTTTTGTATTAGTAGATTTTTGTTCCGCGTAAAAACCGAGATTAAAATTAAAAAATATAATTTTATAATATATGAAAAAAAATTTTAACAACAAATATCAAATGGTACATCTCCCATATAAATAAATATATTTGTGCAGAACTATTTTCCATCATATTCCTTAATTTTTGTATTAGTACATTTTTGTTCCGCGTCAAAAACGGGATTAAAATAAAAAAAAAATTATAATTTTTATAATATACGAGAAAAATTCTTAACAACAAATATCAAATGGTATATCTCCCATATAAATAAATATATTTATCTTACAAAATTTAATCTGCACGTTTGAGATTATAGGTTCTCTCAAATTTATTTGAGCTCACCAAATCTAAAAGAGTATCGCGTTAGTATGTAAATCTTCTTAAATTAAAAATCAAAATAAATAATAAAAAATGGAAATGATGATTTTCGAAATTCAAGCATTAATGTTTGATTTGTAAAATTGTAGATTTAAAACAAAAACGTAACTTTAGTTAGAGCAATATGAATACAGTTAAACGATATAAAAAATTGTATGATCAATCACATATGGTATCCAAATATACATAAATATCATTTTTATAAAATAATTGACATGTAAATGATTCATCGTTAAAACATTATGTATATAACGTTTACAATATTATAATGTTATATTTTAGTTAAATTTATATTAGTAACATATGTATTTGTGAGTTCATGTTACAAATTAATGTAAATATGTAGAGATTTTCAACATCTCATATATTTAATTGGAATGTTTTGATTGGTTAATTTAATTAATGTGTCTCTTAAAATCTTCATTGAGTGACATATAAGAATTTTTTTACTGAATGTCTCCAGAATTAATATATAGAGGATTATAAGACATGACCACAAACATAACGTTGTAAAGATTTTTTTGATGAAAAAATAGTAGTAACGGATGATGGTACAACTAAAATTTTAAAACGATAAAATATAAAGGAAGTTTACTCAAACAACTTTGGAAAATTTGATTTTGACTAAAGTGATGCTCATATTTCATAATTACTCAAACAATATCCTACCATTAATTGGGCATGATACGTAAGCGAAATTGGTGGGAAAAGTTCCCGCAAAAAAAGGAAAAAAAAGTCTACCATTCTCTTGATGGTAGATTTATTTTATGATTGGTAGATTTATGATGGGGTTGGTAGACTTAATTCAAGTCTGTAGACTTTGTCGACGAACGGTAGACTTAATATTCGAATGGTAGACTTGTTGTGTAGACTTATGTTTATTTGGTGGTAGAGATGTTTTTGAGTGGTAGACTTAAATTATGCGTGGTAGAGTTAACGCCAACGGTGGTAGATTTCTTTTAGAGTGATAGACTTAGTAATCGAATGGTAGATTTACCTCGTAAACTTATTATTGAGCGGTAGATTTATTTGTATTTGATGGTAGACTGTATACTTAAATTCATTGTTGTTAGGCTTACATGTGTTTTGGATCATAGACTAATTTATAGTGGTGGTAGATTTAAAATATGTCGTAGACTTATTATTGACGCAGTAGAGTTATTCAATATTTCGAGTTTACTAAAACAACATTCGATTGGTAGATTTATTAGTTACCGTGGCGGTAGATATACAGTGATAAATTTGTATGTTTACATACAATGATAGTGGACTTGTATGCTTACATACAATGATGGTAGATTTGTATATATACATACAATGATGGTAGATTTGTATACTTACATACAATGATGGTAGACATGTATGTTTACATACAATGATGATAGACTTATACGTTAACTTGTATTGTAATACAACAAATTTCTAAAGCAAACGATGTATAAGTCTACCATCATTTAGAGAACAAGTCTACCATGATTTCAAACGCAAACGCAATCGTCAATTGCAAACATATCTCACAAACGCTAGTCGTAATCGGCGATCGCAAACGCTGATTACAAACGACAATCGCAAATGCTAGTCAGAAACGCCAATTGCAAACGCTAATCAAATGGCCATCGCAAACACACTTTATCATTAAAACAAAAGTTAGTAAAAGTATGTTTTTATTAATTTTTATTATTATTTTAATATATTTTTTAAAAATTTCAATGCCATTTTCGTGAATCTCGTTATTAAAAAAAAAAAAAAAGTTTTTTACCAATTTTTGAGAATTGTTTTAGTAAATCCCTTTTCTCCCAATTTTTTTTAGAAATTATGACACTTTCCAATATTATTTTAGTAATTATCTCAAAATATAATGATAAGAGAGGTTGGTACAACTTTGTTATATATCTTATTACCATTTATATTCATAGACTTCAATCAATATAAGCAGAAGAAATTTAAAGGTGCCGTAAAAAGAAAAGAAAAAACACGAGACAAAAAATTAAGTTCAAAGGGGCACAAAGTACAATAATAATTACGTGTGTGTACGTGTATATATATTTCATACATCATCCGTAACAACTTTAAAACGGAATAAGATTCTTCATAGGAAAAAATGAAAGAGGATCGATCAAACGAAGATACTTATCTCTTAATACTAAAGACGACGCAATACAAAGTATTGCTCACGCGTTACAGTGATTTAAGAAATTTGATCAAGTTATTGCTTTTTAACATCATTTGATTTGAGATGTTTCGCATGGTAACTTTAAATATAAATTTATAAAAATAATGCCTTCTGTAAGAACTAGACGACATAAGAACTAGACGACATGAATAAAACAGTATAAAAAATTAGACTATGTTAATTTTTGTTAGATTTCTAATTTTTTTTTTTTTTTTTTTGCTCGTGAGCAAATTAACCCTTGGTAAATCGTACAAACTTTATTTCTTGGATCATCTAATTTCATCTATTTCGAAACATCTGCAATATAGTAAAAAATAATCCACCACAATGCATGAAAGTTTTTCAAACAAAAAAATTACGAATGTCATTGGTTCATACATATCATCGTCTCTCTATAATATCCACTTTCCGTTGGATATATAAAACACTAAAAGTGGAAGTAGTGATATAATAATAAAAAAAATACAAACTTAGCACACAACACTATAAGGGGTAAAACCTTGCAAAAGTTTCTTACTTGTGACCTAATTTAATCAGACTTTTGAGATTTTTGAATCTTCAGTAATTCCAGAATGGTTCAAGATCAACCGGACCGGCAGAGGAAGAAGACGGAACTTCTTGATGATCCAGTTGTTTTCTTCCAAATTCAAAATCCGTGGTGATCATCTCTTTAGAACTTCCGGTATTCTTGAAGCTTTGCCTTCTGTTATTCTCCATGATCATTGCTTGTAAAACCGATTGTTCTTGCGTAAGAATCGGATTCTCGGAAACGTTGAGAGATTGAGGTTGGTATAGTGGAAGCCTCTGGAGAAAATCGGGTTGGATCGAGCTAAGGGAAGGGTTGTTGTTGTTGAAGCAATTGAGTAATGTTCCTCTGTTTTCAGTTTGGTTGGAGAAGCAGTGCACGTAAATCGGTTCGGTCTTGGTTTTATCATTGTATGGTGAAGTATCGGTTAAAGGTGGTAAATTGGAACCGGTTGCGTACGAACCGATTCGGATTAAAGCCGAAATCGGGATCTTCTTGCCTCCAGCAGTTTTATGAAATACCCTACATATCACCCATTCATTCTGCCAAAATGGAACCAAAACCTCAAAAACTATCAAACAAAAGGAAAATAAAACAGAGTAAGAAACAGAGCAAAGCTTTGATTTTGTTATTACCTTAGCGGTTTTGGGTAAGTTTTGGGCAGAGAGTTTCCCATCTAGCCTATACTCATGCATCACCCAATTTGTTTTCTGACCTTTTGGAGCTCTCCCTTTGTAAAAGACAAGTGTTTTCTTCATACCGACAAGCGATTTCCCTCGGAAAATCTCCTTATCTTTCCCGGTCGCCTTCCAATAGCCAGCTTGAGTTGCTCGGTTAGTCCGTAAACCGGTTGGATACTTTCTATCCCTCACACAGAAAAAGTACCATTCTTTCTCACCCATTTTTGCTTTATCTATTAAACAAAAACACCAACACATTAGACTTCAACAACTTTAGATTCAAACCAGGGATATGTTTTAAACAAATTTGGTTTGTTTGAACCTACAAGGTAACTCCCATGGCTCAGCTTTGTTCAAATCCACATCACCAATAGCTTTAGCCGAGAAATCAATATCGAGAACCTTCTTGTGTAGATAGTGGGTTATAAGTTCTTCATCTGTTGGATGAAACCTAAACCCAGGAGGCAAATCCATCTGCTCATCATCTTCCTTGTGAAACCCTCCAAAAGCTTCCATCTTTTTGTTTATCACCCAAGAAACCTTAAACCCTAAAAAAAAAAAAAAGCAACTACTTGATCCAAGAACAAAAATGAAAACCTTTATTTGATTGTTACTCAAATAGAGTTTTTGTTTAATCTATCGAGAAAGATTTGATCTTGAATATTTTCAAGAGATGGGTTTAGAGAATATATATATATATATATGTAGAGAGAGAAAGAGAGTAAAGGTGAAAAGAGAAGTTAGGGAAAGAGATTAAGGAGATGGAGAGGATCTAAAATGGAACAGAACTAAATGGAACTAGAAAGTTATATTTTTTGACGAAAATGATGTTTCTTTTTTTTTTAAATTATACAAAACTTATTTTTGTATAAAATAATATTTGTCCTCATTTTGTGAGAGGAGAAAGATGCGTAGTGTGTAACGCAACTTGGCTAGGTTGTTTAGCACTTTCCCCTTTTACAAAAAGAAAGAAACCTTTTTCAGCTATTTTAGATTTTTTAAAAATATAAAATAT
This sequence comes from Arabis hirsuta, assembly GCA_964056655.1. Classification (NCBI taxonomy): domain Eukaryota; kingdom Viridiplantae; phylum Streptophyta; class Magnoliopsida; order Brassicales; family Brassicaceae; genus Arabis; species Arabis hirsuta. The sequence continues at coordinate 4,528,945 of OZ053302.1, read as the reverse complement.
TTGTAATTAAAATGAAATTAACAAAACTATATGGGGATCTATAGAAATTGACTATAGATTTTTGGTTCTTTGAATCTAACGCGGTGGGAATAATTATTAACGTTACAATGAAAAATACAGCGAATAACCAAAATTTTTATATGATCTCAGCGAGTTATTAATTTATTATTATAGCCGTTTTCATTATTAATCAGTTCATTTATTTTTTAAAACTTTGATAACGAGGTCTGTGCATGTCATTACAAGTAATTAAATGTTGAAGTTCTTATGACTCGACACTAATTTATTAATTAAGAATAATATTTAATATTAATTAGTTTTAAATACAACTCTCTCTTGCCAAAAGAAGTGTCAGGAAGGCATGAATATGATTGACAAATGGTGTTTCTGGTGTTACTTTTATTGGTTCTTTAATTTCGTTTCCTAATTTGTCAAATATGTGTTATTTTACTCTTGGAAAAATGTTTAGTTTTTTAAGCATTGGATATTATATAATAGAAGAATGCTCGACCAAGTTGAGATCTTATAATAAAAAAAAAAATTTGAAATTTTTATTTTTGTATTGAAATTATGTTTATATAAATTAAAATGGTTTAGATATTTCTTGAATATAGGAAATGGACCATGCAATGTCTCTTTGTAAAAACATTTCTTTCTAGTGACAATGAACTAAAATGCAACACTATTGATTAACGGTAAAATCAACTCTGCAAAAGATGATAAAATTGAATTAATATAATGGTGCTTCAATTTTTTGTAAATAATTTATCATGCCTCAGTTTATCACCAAGTGTACTTTATCAGTGGCTTTGAAAAAGATGCATTTCTACAGAAATATTTTTTTTTGTGAAAGTATTTTTATGCTTGTGCATTTTGAATTTCAAGCCAATTGTGAAACAACCCAAGAAAAAAATATAATATTAGTATATCTACCAAAAGTATTACTCATCCTGGTGATTGGTTCTGTTGTTTATATTACATTATTTAGTTAAACTAGCGACTAAATCTGCTGTTAAATATATAAGTCTTCAATTAACTTTCTTAACTGTTTTGTTTGTTTGATTTTGGACCAGTTTAGTGACACTGACAATGTTAAGGTCTAGATAAGGAGATTCAAAGAAGTTCCTTAATAATGGACTGAAGCCTGACTGAGAGGTTTTATAACTTTTTTTAAAAAAATTGTCTTTTTGTCTTACATTTACCAATGGAAAACAAAAAACTCTTAAACAAACTACAAATTGTTATTTCAATCAATATTTGAACTCCATTTGAATGTATCTATATGTTGTACATAACTACATTAAAGCCATAGCGGTATGAAAATAATAATTTACCTATTCAAGCAAATGACATAATGCATAAGATCATGATTATAGGTGGGTAATAAGAGTAAATATAGGAGTTTCTAAAATATAAAATTATTAAAAATTGAGTAAAAAGATGAAAGAGAGTGTTTTTGTGGGGTGTATTGAAATATAAAATTAATAAAATTTGAGTAAAGAGAGGAGATAGTGGATATTTTTTGGAGAGAGGGTATGTATAAGTTGTATGGGAAGAAACTTTTGGAGAGGGGTTTTAGGAGTGTTTAAATATAAAATTAATAAAAATTGAGTAAAAGGATGAAAGAAAAGGTATAAAATTGAGTAAAAGGAAGAGAAAGTGTGTGTTTTAATAATTTTATATTTAAAAACTTGCTATATTTACCATGGATAATCATGCCCTAAGGTGTGAAGGTAAGGCGGTGCTTTCCTTTAATGTAAATGTAGAAATTTCAAAGTTATAACTCTACTTAATGACTTTAGTGACCTAGTAATAGTATATTCCCTCCAATAAAAATAAATAATATATTTATCTAATCAACCATAAATTGGGGTGACAAATGGGAATGCAGTTTCGGCGAAAAAACAAATACTTATCCCACTTATGACTTATCTATCTAGACATAGTAAAAAAGGAAAAACAAAATACGTTTAGGATTAACTTTCTATGAAATTTTACTATAAACTGATTTACCCCGTTTAAAGTAAGTTCATATCGTAAATAAACAACTCTTCTTCTATATAAGTGATATTCCCATGGATCTTACAAAAAAAAAGTCTTTGATTAATCTTCTTCTAATTTCAAAACCAGCAGTAATGACAAATTTGTTTTGTCAAAATAATGGATATATCAGAAGATAATATATGTAATTAATTAAAATAAAATAATAAATCGTGGGGTGAGCAAAGAACGGATCCAATAAGGTTTGGTCGTCCAATAAATTAAAATTCTATTTATAGAAAATGTTGCAAATTAGGTTGGTAAGAAAGCAACTAATATTTCTATTTAAGGAAATAGATCTAATAAGACAAGACCACGTGTATGGCTGGTTCTCGAGCAATGCCAAAGACTTCTGGTCATTAGCATAGTCAACTTGTCCACATCTTCCACGTCATTACGATTCTTAATCACACATTAACTAATAGTGTTGCCAGCTATTATCCAATTATAAATGAACACGTGTCGTTAATGAAAGCTAATCAAGTGATTATCAATGTAGCGAAAGTTGACCTTGTTTGGCTAAGTACTGATATTGAATTACGTGGCAGTTTCTTAGTGGTTACTAGAGTCAATTAAGGACGTAACTTTTTTTGGGGTGCATTTTCTTCAACACGGAAAAAGATCAAATGTGACCGTTCATAATGTGAAATGTAAACGAGATGGGGAAAATTATGTAACGATGTTAGTTTAGACAGTCCTTTATACGTCTTGTACATTGATAAAAGAAGAAAAAGAGTGTTATATTTCGAAAATGAATTATAATAAGAGTAATCTCCTTACTTAATAAGAGTTTTTTTTTTTTTTTGAAACTTAATTTCCTTACTTACTTACTTAAGAGTTAAATGGATAAAGTAAACAAAAGTACTATTGATCATTGCATGAACGGATATAGTATAGTGTGACTAAGAGCTTTAATTGAATTTTATTTTTTGCAATGTTTAAAGTCATTCTAAAATATTTTCCTCTAATTTGACGTTAAAAATTGTAAGCACAAAAGGTGATCCGCGAAACGGATCATATCTCCTCACAATCTTAGTTTTTCAACATTTAAAAATATATACTTTTAATAGAATTAATTTAAAAAATTATAGCTTAAATTCTACAACCATTATATTAATCTATAGTTACTAGCTACTCTAAGTCTCTAACCATTTACTCATGAAACATAGAGACAATCGCAAAAATTTCACTTTTGGTATGCTACTTTTCAAAATTACCATAATGAGTTGTTCATTTTTTCAAAATTATTTATTTATTATATTATTTTTGTTTACTTTTGAGGATTTGAAGTTTGTTAGAAGTAAAACATTTTTTAGGATTTAAAATTTAAAGTTTTATGAATTTGTGTTATCCTAAAAATTGCGACGGTAATATGGAGGTTAAGAAACAGAGAATATCATTATTACTATATATACGTGTGTGAACAGATTTCATAATTTTATTCTAGAACCTTAATAAATTTTTAATAAACAAACTAACTTCTGTTAGATAGATAGAGAACACCCTTGCTAGTCGCTATATATACGAATCTCCGAATTACGATCGACCTTGTGTATAGTTTTAATCAACAACTAAAGAAGACAAGAAAGTAAAGTTAGTTTAACTTTTTTGTTTTTTCTTAGAAGGGAACTTGTAACCTATTAGACAACATGTTTAATTAATCAGATAATAATAATAATAATAATAATAATAATAATAATAATAATAATAATAATAATAATAATAATAATAAAAAATAACAATGTTGTCTGGTATATATATCACATGCACACATAATACAGTAAACATACAAAAAAAAAATCATTTGAAAAATGAAAAATTCATTTTATTATTGATTTTATAAAAAAGAAATCTCCACATTAATTATTATTATTATTACCAAAAATGGAAATCATATGGAATGGAACAAAGCCTGCCCATGTGAGATTCTTGGTGTAAAACGAAAAAAAGGAAGATATATGTATATATGGATGAACCTAAACCACTTAAGAAAACCTAATTCAAGTTGTAACACTATTATATTGTTTACTGGCCTAATTAGCCTATTTTGATTGAATAACTTAATAAACTCCCTTTGGGTGATATTACAAATTATATCACACATACAAAAACAAATATATATATATAGATAAAATATACTATTCGAGCATCAATGGGGATGTAGCTCAGATGGTAGAGCGCTCGCTTAGCATGCGAGAGGTACGGGGATCGATACCCCGCATCTCCATTATTGTTATTATTATTTTTTTCTCATATTTTTTATTATGCGTTGATTCATAAACACTAGACTACCACTAACTTCCTTCATATACACAACTAAGTAGCCATTGATTAATCTTTGTAATCAGATTAAAGAAAAGATTCTTCTTCATAGTTTTTTTACTCGCAACCAATCTAATCACTCACAACTCTATCAAAGGGAAATCAAAACAAAAATCGTGATCCCGGAGCCATAAATTTCTGATTACAAACTGAGAAATCGAATAAAACGCAGAAATTTACAGCCATTGCTACTTTGTTCAACGAGAAGAAAGAAAGAAAGAGAACCTAAAGACCATAGAAGAAAAGAGGCAGAGATGGAGAGTTAGGTACTAAACATTCATGTTTTCTTGAAAAATTTACTGCCTTTCTTCCCAATCCCGGTCTCCGTAAGGCTTGAAGAGAGATGTGATCTTGTGTCTGGTCTCCACTGAAATTCTACTAAGGCTGAGAACAAAGCTGACAGTGATTGAGAGATCTCTGAATCTTTTATGTTCTTGCACGAAACCACTTTCAGATGTTCTAGCTCGTGCCAATGTTGAATCACGGATTCTAGACCCGGTGTTGTTAGCAATGAGCATCCTTCTAGATACAGAAGTTTCACTCTCCTGCAAACCCATCAAACAAAATTCGCATAAAGATTCAAGTTATCGGCAGCAATGAAATTTGCCTAAAGGCTGCAACTTTAAAGACCACATTGTTCGTAAAGATTCGATATTCTGCCACAAAAGTCTAATGCAATCTACCTACCAGTTCATATTTTCGCCATTATCAAAACCTCTAAAGCAAAAAAGAGGAAAATGTGGCTTTTTTAAGTACCCGAAAGCCGTCGCCAAGCTGAAGATCTCATTATCCAGTCCCCAACAATCCTGGAAAACAATCTCTCTCGCCGCTTCACACATCTTGAACAAAGCCTTTACAGTATTCTTATCTCTTAATTGACACTTCTCCAAGTGCAACCGCTCGAGCGCAGGACAACAACCACTCAAGCACTCACCTAGACCAGCAGGATCATGATCGATTTTTTTACAAGACACGAGTTTCAGCGTCTTTAGATTCTCACAGTACCGAAGACCTTCAAGCCAACCCGACTCCATCTTATGATCACAAACAGTGAGTTCCTCGAGCATTTGACAACATTCGCCTATTTCTTTAATCCCATCAAATCCTCCCTCGCATCCAACGAACTCAAGCTTCACCAGTCTCTTACACCCTTGAGCCAAAATCATCAGACCGATATCCGAAACCAACGAGCTATACAAACCATCGACATTCCCAACTAATCTCAAGATCTGCAGATTCTCAAACGCACCAATCCCTAGCAAAACATTGTCAGAACACTTATGCAATTCGAGTTCTTGCAACCTCGAACACGCTTCAGCTACATTCAACAACCCTACTTCACTAGTATTACTCACTACGAGTCTCCGTAGATTCGAGCAACCACCTGCGAGTATTCTTAACCCTCTATCAACCATTTCAACTGACAAGAGATTTTCCTCAAAGAAGCTCCAACTCTGATAAGACCCTACACCAACAGTAAACGAAACTAACCTATGTTTAACTAAAACACCTGAATTTGGCGGCGAAATCAGACACCCACTAACCAAATCAACAGTATCCAGATTAGGAAACCTCGAAATCATCTTACCAGAAGCGAGAAATTCCCAATCAGATACCTTAATCGAATGAACAAGACGACCATGGAGTTTAAACCATCTCTTGCAAACCAAAGAGAGATTCTTCCGGTGAGATTTAGGGACTTTCTCAATGATTGTGAGGAGAGTGAGGTCGGGTAAGAGAAGGGTCAGATCGGTTTTGGTGAAATCGGGAAGTAGGGTTTTGGATTTGGAGATTGGAGGAGTTAAAGACTGAAACTTTGAGGATAAATCTAGCGGTGGAGAAGACAATAGATGGTGATGGTTAAGCCAAAGTTCCGACCAGCTTGCTCTTCGCTTCTTTAATGGCGAAACTGGACTACTCTCCTTCTTTCCCATAAACGACATACTTCTAGTTCTTCCCTTCACATTCAAGTGGTCCCTGAAAGGCAACGTTCTTGATGGGTTTTTTCTCGGGATTTCTCAGAGGAATTTGTTTTCCGGAGAAAAAAAAAGATAACGGATTTCTGCAATTAAAATGGAAAGTTTGAAGGTCTCTAAAGAAAAACTTACAATCACAGAGAGAAATTTTGTTTTTGTTGAAATTTTGTGTGTTTTATTCTTCTTATTTTAATTTTGTCTCTCTCTCTCTATACGAAAGATCCGGTCTTTTATTTGTTAGCTTTTTGTTTAAAAAACTGTTTAGATTTCTCTGAATAATTGACATAAACGGTCTCAAATGCACAGTGAAGAAAGAAACAAAATAAAACCTGTCACTCTCACTCTTTTTGATCCAAAATCTGAAGCCACTAGATTTTAATCATTAATATCTGTTATTGACAAAAAAGAAACTTCCAAGAAATAAGATAAAAACAAAAACTCATTCCCATTGCAATTTAATTGAAATGTACAAAAAAAGAGATGTTTGTACAAGTTTTATAAATACATACACAACTCACCGCTAAAACCCATTGTGTAATAGAATTTACAAAAAGAGAGGTTTTTCAAGTCAAGAACGAGGAGGAGCCATTTGTTGCTTCTTTATCTTCTCATGTGACTTCACCATGCTGTAATTGGAAAGAGAGAATTATTAAATTTAGTGTTCCATGTTGCTTTTGAAGTTGATCTCTATATTCGCTTTAATGAAACTGTGTTTTTCTTCAGTGTAAGTGGGAGTTACCTGATATCATGAGGAGTGATGAATATCCACTGTGAACCTTGTTTTATTGCGAAATCAACCAATGTGTCTAAGCTGATTTTCCTGCTCGCTGCATCCTGAGGTTTCAAAAACCGAAACATTCAACACTTTCTCTTCTTAAGGCGTTTGATATTCGTTTTAGCAAGCATGACAATTGATGTAAATGTGAGGGAGTAATGTATGATATTATACAAGCCGATACGCGTTGTCATTTAATGTAAGAGAGAATTCTTACCATAAACACATCAAACTCGTCCATTGCTCGAATTGGGGACTCAATCATATTGTGAAGAGTTAATGCGAAGCATAAAGTAGAGAAAGATCTTTCTCCACCTGAATTTTATGACAAGAGGAGGATCGATAACTTTGAAGCTGGATAAAGACTTTACTAGCTTATACTCTCAATAGAGTTATTAGTTTCCACAGATGTAGCAATAAGAAAGTCAAATATAGGATAGAACACAGAGTGCAATAGCAAACAAAGGTCAACAAACTTTTAGATTCTTCAATTTAAGTTTCATCTTCAAGGGCTTTAAATACTTGACCTCATCTATTGAACCTTGTTTAACACTACCTTGTTCTAAGTTCCGAATGTGGGATTTTTTATGTCCTAATTCATATTCAAGTTGAAAGTATAGAAGCAGCACCTGAAAGCCCTCTAGTATCTCGAACAGCACTGCTTGTTGCATCTTGAGGCAATTTAACCTGTTCAAGAAAAACAAAAATGCCATTAACCAATTATTGTAACAATATGGACATATCAGTGCAAACTGTAGCATTTTTGGCGCCCATTACCTCTATGGACAAAGTTTTGTCTTCATAAGAGACTACGATTCGTCCGCTGATACCTTTCTTACTTAAATGAGAGTTGAATCTGTTTGAAGATCACCAATCAAGGAAAATATCACAACTGAAGAGAGAAGTGTAAACTATCCAATGTGACTGGCAATAGTGGGTAAAAGAAGTCGTACCGCCAAGTTAGTTCACTTTTCAAACGATTTTTATTTTTTTGGAGCTTGTTCCGCCGTGAATCTACCGCATCTTTGCAGACCTGATTAAACAGTAATGCACACAATAAAATGATTAGTATATATTTTGAAATTTTGGATAAGGAAATAACTATCTGGTAACAATTGCAAGGCTTATTAACCTTGAGTTTTTCTCGAAAGCTTTTGTAAGTTTTGCGTTTCTTCCCAATCTTCTCTTCTTTTTCCTCGTGCATAATCCTGAGGTCATCAATTGATTCAGAATACCTGCATCAACAAAAGATAAATACATGTAACCTTAACATGCACTCATCGGGTAGTTTCAGTGTATAGATACAATCACAATGCACAACAGAATACGCACTTCTCACTCTCTCGCTTCAGTCTGTGATTTACTTTGTTAATCTGAGCGCTAAGCTGGAAAGGAGTGGCCCCATCCCAGGGACCCAAAGCAATTATCTCACTCTCAGGACAAATAATGGAGGCCTTTTCATTACTTTCCTGAAATTTCAGCAGTCGAAGAAATTTTTTAAAATATAGATCCAAGAGCAACAACTTAAATGTAACTTGAATATATATAAATGAAATTGCATTACTCATTTTATACATACGTCTCCTTTCATTTATGTTACTAACATCACTTTATATTACCTTCCGCTTGGTTTCAAGCTCCTCATATTTAGCCTCGGCCTCTTTAATATCGGGTAAGACCTTGTCCTTCATTACATTATCATAATGGTTCTTTTCCTGAAACATCATCAAAACTTCAGTTCTAAGTGTAAAACAAGTAAAGAACCAAACTCTTAAAGAAGGTGGACCGTTTCTGCGGATTGGAGTTCTTTTTCAATCTCCTTTAGCTCATTCTCTGCTTCCTCAAAGGCGTCAATTTCACCCTTGGCTGACTCTGTATGCACGTGTTAACGAAAAATGAATGATGCTTGCTTGTTTGAATTATGTTAAAGCAAAGTGATCTGTTAATAAAGATGATTGGTCCTCATGTTTTTAACACAAATCCAAGAACATACCATATAAATTTTCAAATGCAGCTTTAAGTTCGTTAGCCTTCAGTTCAGCTTCTTTCGAGCAGTCTTGTAGCTTTTCCAGCAAGGATTCTTCCTCCTCTATCTCTTCTCGGGATTTCTGAGAAATCCAACGAACACCAATGCTTGAGGAATGATGAAATGGGAAAATATTCACAATCAAGCAGTTTCAACCAACAAAAAAAAAAAACTAACCATGATTTCTAGATGAAGCTCATTAACACTTGATGTAGGTGATGCTTTGGTTCCAGCAGCGACTGAATTTTTCAGATCCTGCATTTCAAGTTCCTTCCTTGTCAAATCTTTCTCTAGTTGGGTATGCTGCTTCTGTTACATAAAAAAAAACAAAACATATGCAAAAAGCTTAGCTTAATGAAAAACAAGCGAAATGTTTCTGTTAAAAAGTTGGGTGCATTCGACATGAACAGTGTATGAAACAATGGATACAGTTAAAGCAGTGACATTACACTACCTTCAGCTTGCGCACTCTCAATTCAAGACTTTCAAGATTCATTTCTGCCTCCCTCTTTCGTCCCCTGCATTCCTGTATCTCACTTTGTTCTTTTGAGGCCTCTATTGCAAGATCCTTGATTTGGTCGTCAAAAGAAGCACACAATCTAGTAGGTCTTCGAGGACGGGGAGGAAGAGTTGTCTGAACAGGCCCACGGGAAAACCTAAGGAAATAATAGGTCGATTACTATTATGTTGACGCAGATCTTCCTCTATCGTTGAAATCAACATAAACATATAGCCTTTTCACTAAACAAGTCAAAAGTGGGCCCTAGATATCTCAACTTAAACCTCTTATGGAAGAACATTATCTCATTTTACAAAGTTGTAGACTCTGTTGAGAAAAGATTTGTGTCTGGCTCTCTGGGTGATTTATTCTTGCCATCTCACTAGCTACTTACATTCGGTATCCATCTGTTGTGAAAACATCCTTTAGATGCGCGAGCCTTCTCTCAAAGGCAACTGTCTTGCCAACTTCATAATTCTCTGCAAGCACTTGCCTCTCCACACCACTCTGGAAATATCCATAAACCAAAGCTAAAAATAAGTCCCACCACACAGGGGTTCGAGGATAAGAAGTTAGTAAAATACAGAGAAAATCTGAAAGTAAGATTACCACATCCACCAAAACGTTAAGAACAGTAGGATTCTCAGAGTGCAAGACAGAGAGAATAGTTGGGTGTTCTGTTTGAGGCATCATGTGCCTGGGTATTATTAACCTGCAGAAAAAATTACCATGGCGTTTGCAATATAACTAAAACTATTCATTCATCAAAGCAGAACATAAACAGAAATATTGGAAAGTATTTTATAGATATGAACCTTGGTCTTGAAAAGTCATAGATGATAATCTTCAGATTGTTATAATTGGCTTCCTTTCCACAGCCTCGCAGAGTATTTAAATCTTCATGATCGGTCACAATAAAGGCATTCAGGAGGTTGCCAAGAGCTTGTTCAACTGCAGAAGCCCATTTATTACCATTGACCAATGTCTGTAGAATACCACACGATTAGAAGAATTCACACTAAAACAGCAGAGATTGTTGTCGCTACACTTGAATATGTCAGCTTTTATTCTAACATGCATGGTCCTATAAGTAAACATGTGAACTAACTCGCTTGGATTTCATTGTGCACAGATGTGCAGAAGGAACAAATAGAAACTTACCACATGAGCACCAATCGGACCAATAGGTGGTATTTTAAATCTGCGATGATGTCTCTCAATTGCTCGCAAAAGACTAATGACTCTATCCCCTCCAAACGCAGTAACCTAGCAAGAGACGTCTGATTAACAAATCCTCAAGATTGTCATCTTCAAAAAGAATAGAAATAACATCCAGAGCCTGCTAGTAGATCCATGTAATTGGATATGCACCTTGTTTGTTTGATGTTTCTTCAAATCATTGATGTGGGCGTTTATGTTTCTTTGCTTCTTTTCATGGTCTCTAATCTAAAAGCCAAAAGGCCAAATAGAAGAACGTAAAGAAATTAAAAACTATGACATAAAACAGCCCCACTATGAAACAGAGTAAACTCTAGGACGAAGGTTCGTAAGAATAAACTACAAGCAGTATCATACCATATCCTCTATGCGTTCCATCTCCTTCCTTCCGGCTGATGCTTGTTCTATTACCATGTCCTCTTCTTCCTTCAAACTATAGTATAAAATATTTAATCAAAGCTTGGGGGGGGGGGGGGGGGGGGAAGTAGTGAAAAGAATAGCTCAAGACAAACAAACGTAAAAAATATATAATTACCTTGAAAGCAATGATTCAGCCTTCTCAACTTCTAGCTTCAACTGATTAAGTTTTTCTTCAATTTCAGATTGTTCCGCCTGCATCACTATCAGCCTGTAAAATGTATATACACACACGCGGGCACACAAACACACACGCGGGCACACAAACACACACACACACACACTAGACCACGCCTCAATCACCATACCAAACACTGAGCATAAAACATAAAGGATCTTAGTTTGCGTCTTTTATAGATAATTTTAATGATAAAAAGGACCTGTGTGCTTCTTATAGTCATTTCATCAATCTCTTTAATCTGCCATTCAAGCCTCCTAACACGATCCTTAATCTTCTGAATGTTATTGCACTTATGACGGTATTCTTCTTCTAGAGCAATCTTCTCTCTTGTAGCCTGCTTTAAAATTTATATCAACCAAAGAAGATGCAAAATGTATTTAAACGAAAGACAATTTCAAGAGCGATGAAATCCTAGGATTTATAACAAGAATTTATTTGATTATCCAATTCTTTCATTTGCTCCTCTCTTAATTTCCTACTTGCTGAATAAGAAAATATAGTTTGTAAACAAGAGGTAAGATAAATTATCAAATTACATACTTTAGAGCTCATCTTGTTAACTGAGACCCTTCTTTTTATAACTAATTTTTAACATACCTTCTTGGTTGATTCCCGCAAAATCTCTATCTCTCTTTTCATTGCAGTTGATTCATCCATCAGGCATGCAACTTGAGCTTTCTTCTTGGTCAAGTTTTCCTGTAAAGATTCCACCTCACCCTACAAAAACGGTCAGCTATAATCAACTCCAAGAAAAAGGATTCAAGCGATATGTTAAGGTATGCATTGATGCTACAATGAAGAGTGCACAAAGGTATTCATGGTGTAAGATAATAAAACATTTTAGAAGCTCAACCTCACAGAAATGAAGAATGCACAAAGGTACTCAAATAATGTGTGTGGCCATATGAGAATGTACTAGGTAGAACTAACCTCTACCTTCAACATTTTTGTTTCTTCAAAACTTTCTCTAATTAATGCAACTAATAAACTTCAGTGGTAAAGTATCCAAGATAAACTTAGACAAGTCTTTCACCCCTGCAAATTTCTGATTGTGCATAGCAATCCAAATTTGAGGTAATAGAGAGATCATCTTCTTACTTACCAGTTTCCGATCAATTTTATCTTGACAAGTGGGCACTCGTTGTCTGAGTTTCAGAATCTTCTCGTTCTGTTCCTTGAGATTCCTATCCACATCATATACCCATGACCAAGCTAGTTTCTTTTTCAAATGCACCAACTGTTGGTTTATTTCTTCAACTTGCTCCATATTCTTAATCTTTCCAACCAACTCACTAATCTCTTTTTCTATTGGTTTTATAGTCTCCTCCAACTCATCCAAAAGAGCATTAGCAGCTTTCAAGGTTGTGTCTATACTTTGAAGAAGATCATCGACTTGGTGAAGAAGAGTTGCCTTATAAAAAAACTACAAAACAAAAGCTTTCAGCAACAATATCAACAAGATTGACTTCACCACATACTTATTTTACGGGATATACCTTAAATTTATCTTTGTCATTTCCAGAATGTAAAAACTCCCTGCTCTTGTCTTGACTCATTATCACACATGGATTCTCAACATCAATCTAGTCAAAGAAAGCAAAATGCAGATCCAATTAATCGGTATATGATCTGAATAAAATATATGATCAAGCTTTTAAGCTTGAATCAAAGAGAAAAGCTCACGTTATGATGGTCAACTAGTTCCCGTAGCTCCTCCCTTCGATTTGATATTTTTCTTCCTGGACAACAGAGGTTGCAGAAAAGAATTAAGCAGAAAACATCTTGAATCAATTTCAGTTTGATCAAACGAGATACAGTAAGACTTGGTCGAGTTGACATAATAACTAAGAAGATATACAACAACAAATTGACAATCATAACGAAAACAATGTGGAGAACCAATCACATTGAAAAAAATCAGAAGTCACATCAGATGGATAGAGATTATATATTAACCTTGATGATCCTTGAGAACCGTAGAACTAGTAGATTCAGATATCCTGCGTTCAATAATAAGAACATCACCATATATCTCAGGCTTAAAAGCATCCTCTCCTTCGTTTTTCATTTCGACACGAACAAGGGCATTGCTGCAAAGAAATAAAAAAAACATATAAATTGATGACATTTCGTGGAGAAGCAAAAGTCAGCAATTCCTTAATCATTGCCGTATATGTGTTTAAGTGCCATCCTACACCCCCAAAACCCTTTAGCTTTTGCAAATTTACACACAGCATAAGTGCACACAAACCTGCATCCCGTTTTTATGAAATCTTTCAGCGTCGAAGCGCGTTGAGTCCCCTTGGCTCGACATCCAAACGCAACACATAGAGCAGTCAATATTGCACTCTTACCACCTGAAAATTACAGGAAAAAAAAAAAATCACTCTAAAGGTGTAAAGTAATACAGCAAACACAGAACTATCCAATACTTATTACATCTCCTTAAATTGGTCAATCATACAATAACGAAATGCTATCTCCTAACGCTCAAATCAAATCACCGGAATTAGATTCAGTACTTTACTACCGTACCCGACCCAAATCGAAGCTTAAAAATCGTGTTTTTACCGAAATTAGCAGAAACCCAAATCAAGAAAACGCAGCTACAAGCCATTTCAATTATCTAAAATCGATTTGAAAGCCGATTTTGGGGGGGGGGGGGGGGTGATGCACTTACTTCCGTTTTGGCCGGTGATGAAATTGACACAGTCGCCAAACTCAATCTCGAGATTACTGTGGCACATAAAATTCTCAAGGCGTATTCTATTAATCGTACCGGAGACGTAACGGTGATCGTCGAAAGAATCACTCTGTAGATCATCGCCATGTTTATCCATCCCTCTCGCTTTTTTTTTAGGGCTTCTTACTCGGAGATCGGATAGAGAATCTGGATAAGGACAATAAAAAAATGGCGGGAATAGAAAACCGCGCATTGAAAAATTGAAATTGGATTATAATTCTCACCGGTCCAAGCAAACCGGATATTGGTTCGTGGTTTAATTGGCTAGGGAGTACCAAATTGTGACTTAAACAAAAATTAAGATTTGCAAATGATAAAACCAAGTAATTTGTTTTTGAAAAAGAAACAACTCTTATAAACTCATCGGTGGATGTACATTATAGGTTCATATTTTATAACTTTCTAACTTATTATCCAAGTTCTAATTAGACCCCAAGTTATACTTTCTTGACAAGTATTTGTAATTCTATATATATAGACTATTCTCTTGATGGAATAAGACAACCAATTCATCTCTATTCTCTCTTTCTCTAATTCATAACACGTTATCAGCAAAAACCGTAGCCACTGAACAAAAATCATAGTTATTTGAACACGAAACCCTAACCATCTGAACATGAAACCCTAGCCGCCTGAGCACGAAATCTTTAGCCATGTCTCCGGTTTTCCGACGACTTAAGCAATCTCCTATCTATTTCTTTCCATCGAGATAAGTACCTCGTGCCATAATTCAATCTCCTGCTTTGTTAATTATATAGCATATGAATTGCTTAGTATTATTTCACTATCGATTTTGTTAGTAATTTAGTTCAATACGTCAAATATGATTTGGCTTCTTTGATCTGTTCATTATTTTATTGTTAGTTTGATTCGACAATTAAATTAATAATATGGCTTCGTTGATCTGCTTTATCGATTATAAGTGCTATTAATATTTCATCATATTATTTCAATCTGATTAATAATCTATGGTATCATTAGTCACATGTTTAATAGATACATAAGAAATCGACACATGTTTAGTTATTGCTTTGTTGGTATAATTCATGATGCATGCTTTATTATTGAGATCTATATATGATAGTTTGTAATTACGATATATGCATTCGTTATGATATGAATTATTGTACTAGTATATTATTATATTCATCTGTTCATAAATCATAATCATGCACTTGCTAGTGTAATCTATAAATACATTGCGAATCATGTCTTCGACATAAATCACCAATGCTGTTATACCAGTGTATGGGATCATCTCTTCAGAGTTCAGACTAATGTAGTTGATAGGTATTTTGTTTGTGTGTATATTTCTCTTTATGATATGGCATACTTGATGTTTAGGTTAGTACTAAGCTTTATATTAAGTTATTGTAAAAAGTGGTATATGCATGCATGCTTTATTTTTGTTTCCATACTAGAACAAATATTTTGATAGTTTTATTGTAGTTCAGCTATTCCTCTTTTAAAAACTCAGTTGATAGTTACAAAAATAATTCTTAAAAATTGTTTATTTATTGTGATATTTTGCATTACTAGCCAATTATAATAATACACAAGACTAATAAATATTGTTTGCAAACTTTGAATTACTACTATCGGTTTTGGTCTTCCTCGTGATTCTGTACGTACATAAATTTTTGGTCATTTTTCAACTTTTACTTTGCTATCATCTTTATGTTACAGTAAAGAGTATAAACTTTGCTAGCGTAAGAGAGAGTGTGTATAAAGTATATATACACGGTTATTAAAACGAAACCGTTTTAAACATATAATCAAAACTCATGAGAAACATAATATTATTACTAATTTCCATTTGGATTATAGAAAACACAGACATCTAAAAGAGATATTTATGAAAAATAAAATAAACGGCTAGACATTCATATACATAATTGTTCCAATGTATTTTTGTTGTGCATCAAAACTTTTCATTATTAACAAAATATAATAAAAACAAAAAAATCCAAGGCCAACTTAGATAAGCAAATCCAAACCAGTCGTTTGAAAAAATTCTAAAATTCACTACAAACAAAGAATCAACCCAAGAAAATTTCCACCAAACATAGAGATAACAAAAATCATAACTTGAGATTGATTAAATCATCTTAAATCAAATGCAATGAGAATATAAAAAGAAGAAAAAGTCATAATTTTTCAAGTACAGATGAACTTATTTCTAAATAACATATTAGTATTTCTAATTGGTAATTAATTATACAAGATGTTGTTTGCAACTTATTGACAAGGACCACAAAAGATGCCGTGTTGTAAAAGGGCCAAAGAAATCGATTCCTTCCGTACAAAAGGAAGAGTTTGAACCGTAGATTATATTTCCATTCAACGAACACAATAACGCCACCTGAGCAATCCGTATTTTTCTACAACTAACCAATCATATTTGTACTATCACATGTGTATAGATATCTCGTAATGAATTTTATAAGATGTTGTTTTGCATCTCATTCACGTTTTTTTTTTTGGGTTTGCTACTGAAACTAAAAGAATATCTCAACTCTAAATTAGATTTCATTTATTTTACGTTATTGTGTTTGAATTACTTGTAATTTTTTTTTAAAGGATAATTTTGAATATTAGCATTTCTAAATACTTATTATATAAAGTTTGATACGTCAAACATAATAATTAACATGATCATGACACGTATCAAAAGGTCGATCGAATTTTGACACGTGTTAAATAAAAAATTAGTTTTTGCCATATATAGTATATAATTTTTTTTTAAAACTTATATATTTGTATTTATCAAATAGATTATTAAAATCAACATATATATATATTAACTAATATATGCGTAAAAAAATTTTGAGTTCAAATAGATTTAGAAAGTGGGAGTTCAAAAAATTTTTGAGTTCATATCAAAAAGTGGGAGGCAAAAAATATTATAAAAATAATGAGATTATAGGAATTAACTTTCTATTATTTGATGAAAATGTTAACGTATTTTATTTTATATCAATAAAAATATTAAAAATATGTGACAAACTAAAAATATGAGATTCAATTCATCAAGATTTTGAAAACGTAGATATATAAGTAGATACATAAAAAATCCTAATTCAATTAAAAATAACAAATTATTTGAAAATATGTGACAAAATTTATTGAAAAGAAAATAATAAAGAGTCAAAATACCTTAATAACGATAGGACTTTTCTATAAATGGTTTTGACTTTTGGTTTTTTTTTTGGTTTTTTCAGAGGTTGTAGAATATATAATGAATTGAAAATTTCAAATAGGAAGATGAGAATTTAATTCAACATATTTTTAAAAAATAAAGCAGCGAAGTGGTAAAAACTAAATTATTTGGGACATGAATAAAAAAAATAATTATTTTGAAAAAACGTGATCAAATTTACTTGAAAATCAAATAAGAAAAATTTAAAAGAAAAAAATAACTGTCAAATTTATTTAGTATCAACCTTTTAAATTTTATTTTGTTTAATTTCATGGATGATTTAGTTTTGGTTTTTAATTTTCCAATTTTAATTTTTTACGGGTTATAAAATATTTTTATCATAAAGCCGTATATATGCGGGTACTTTTCCTAATTAGTTTATAAAGTTTATAGAAATTGGGTTATTTATCAAAATGTAATAGCTTTTGTAACTATTTTCACAATATCCTCTTTTGTAATTTAATTAACTAACTCATTAACTGTTAAAAGTAAAAAACAACTCATTTAAAGGAGTATCCTTGGGGACCAGCTAAGCTATATGCAAACCAACGCTCTGTCTTTTTATTGGTTTTGAGTTTACACAATCTGTAGTTTCCAAATCTCCAAAACAGCATGAAGTCCGCTCATAAATTTGTCAAAACCACAAAGAGCCACATACATTCGGTTCAACACACTTTCTCAAAATCGGTTTGTGGATTAAAATCCGGTTCCAAGTTGGAATTACGATTGTGGTGATCGGTTCGGTCTTTTCCTCAGGATTTTTTTGTTTCCAAGTTGGAACTGAATGAATAGTCACTGTCAACTTTTACATATCTCCTGCACGTGTTCTTCTCAAGTGGGAACAGATTTAGGTCAATAAATTCATCTAATTTAATTGTTTAAGAAAATAAAACCATATGATAGAGAATATACTTTTTTTTGATAAAAAGTAATAATCATATAAATGAAGGGAGATTTTACAAAGCAAAATCAAATGTTTAAGATACCTTGCCAAAAAAAGCTAAAAAACAAGGTAAATTAAATATAGCATATGACAAAGTTAAAGCACCTCAAATCCATAGGGTCATGAGGTTGTGAAAACCATGTCTTTTTCTTCTAGCCGAGATTGTGTTCTTGACATCTCTATAAATGCCATTAAACACAACAGTAGGGGGAAGAGATGTTTGGTTGTGGAGCACGTTATTGCGTTGTTTCCACAAGTGAAAAAGTGATGCGTGAGCAACTAACATCCTAAGAGTCTTGGGAGCGCTGGTTGAGTTACCTCGCATCCAAGAAAGCAGTTCAATCCATGAAGCAAAGTGGGTGAAGTTTGGCCGTATTCTAACCAAGGCCAATCGCCAAACCTCAACACTATAACCGCAGGTAAGTAGCAAATGATCACGGGTCTCCTCCATCAGAGAGCAGAGGCAACATTCCAGAGGAACCTGCATTCCCCAGGAGGCAAGTCTTGATCTAGTTGGGAGACGGTTATAGTTTGCTACCCACATAGTGAAAGCGAATTTAGGTATGCAACCTTTAAACCAAACCAAACTCACCCACTGTGGCTTATCTCCTCTAGGACGTAGAGATTCCCACGCACTCGCTGAGCTATACTGCTTGCTTCCATTCCCTTCGCTAACCCATTCATACACATCGGTTAGATTTACATCGCTGAGAATATACTTGGAGATGTGTAACCTTTTTTAGATTTACACGTTTTGCCATTGTAGAAATCGTGGTTCTAAGAGATTTTTCCATTTCAGAGCTGCTTGATTCTACTACATTTCAGAATCATAAAATGTAAAAGTTGATTAGATTCATCATTCATGTATATATATTATTTGATTATAATTAATTTTGGTTGCATATTAAGAGAGAGAGAGAGAGAGAGAGAGAGAGAGAGAGAGAGAGAGAGAGAGAGAGAGAGAGAGAGAGAGAGAGAGAGAGAGAGAGAGAGAGAGAGAGAGAGAGAGAGAGAGAGAGAGAGAGAGAGAGAGAGAGAGAGAGAGAGAGAGAGACTTACGAGGTATCAGAATTGGAATTATAAGATGAAAAGAAGATAGACGAAGTCCCAAGTCAAAAAATTTCTGCACCTTCATATTGTAATTAAGCTGAACAAGAATTGAAGATGATGAAATTATGTTTTTCTGAATTGATATATTTATAAGATTACTTAAGTATGTGATTTGTTTTGTGAAAGGAGACAAAACAGAGATTTTATACGGCGGTGTCTTAGGACAGTGACAGACAAATCACATCCACTTTTTGATCAATGTATTTTTGATTTTTAAGTATCTGTATGGGACTTTGAGGTTTTTGGATTTTTAAACTGATTTTAAAAAAGAAAGGAAAACGCTCTATTGGTCTACCTGGCGGTTTGGGGATATTTTACTCTTTTCGATGGACTTATTTATATGTATGCCTTCTTCTACTTATATTTATTATAAAAGTGGGTGTAAAAATTTAAGCTGATGTGTTAAAAATTTAAGCTGAAGTGTATTAACAGAATGTTTTAAATAGGCTGATGAGGTAAGGCGCTAAAATGCTGATCTTGATTCGGTTTTTTAAAGATGATTTGGGTCAAGATACTGAGTTTGGGCCATGATTGGTTGATTAGATTTTGGTCGGGTCAGGTTTAATTATAGTCTGCTGAGGTCTATTTTTTTTTTTAAAATTGAATGTAAAATTTATTTTTACAACTAATGTGATCTTTTTTGAGGTTTTGAAAATTTAGAACTTAATATGGTTAAAAAAAAAATCCGAGTAGAAAACAAAGTTTCATCTTGTACCAAACCATACTTCGAGTTGCAGCAACGAACGGAGGAGATTCTATTTCGAACCTGTTTGTCGATTTGTTGAATAAGGCGAGAAGAGGAAATCGGATTTTGACCCCCATCAACGAATTTAATCAAAAATTGACCGAAATATGTATTGAAATTGGGTGCATGTATTAAGACTCAAATGTTATTACATGAAAATATTTATCAATATTATGTATGTGAAGGATAAATATAAGAAAAATGAATGCCAACTATACAACAAATATAAGAAGTTTTTGTTTTGGAATATAGGCGTGTGTAGCGAGCTTTTTTCTCCTCTTTTAATTTTTCTTTTTCGTGAAATTTTTGTTTTGGAATCTTACATTACATTACGTCATTACCGTGGCATGGTCCACTCACAAATATAACAAAAGATACTAACTTTGTTGACAGTAAGTACAACAAAATTAAAATTCCGAGTCCCCAACCACGTTTCAAATGTTATATATAAATCCTTTTGTTTGTGTGGTCGCAATAAGTAAATCTCTTGTGTTACGTTATGTAGAGGAGTGTTTGGGTTTATGTCATAAATAGATTATCAACTTTTATAGATTTGAATTAGTGGTACAGCTAATCCGGATTTGCAAGATACACATTTATAAAGGTATAACGGCAGGACTATCTCCTTTTGCACATTGATATATTAAATTTTGGGGATTATTTGTCTATATGAGAGTTAAGACTATACAATATATATTAAGATATGATACACACACACATAATTCATTTTATCTATTATTTTAGGATTTAATTCCTCTATAATTCACAGCAGGTAAATGGTACCTTTGATGCTATATCGTTCAAAACTGAATTCATGCTTAGATTTAGAACGAAACGCAAAACAATTCTTGCTGCAAGATTTCTCTGTTGACCCATTACTACAGGGCAAGTATGCTAAGCCATATGTACAAATACCCCCATGTGATCCAAATAATTTCCTTTTGTTTTTTTTTTGGGGTTCCTTGTTTTAGTTAACAACATATTACTTGTTGGAAACTGTGTTTTGTACACTTTTGCAAAAAAAAAAAATCTGTGTAAAACCAAATCATGGAACTTATTGGGTTTGTTTAAGCGTCAACTTATTGGGTTTAAGCGTCATGACTCATGAGTTTGAAAATTCTGTAAAGTAACGGGCAAACTGCTCTAAAATGCTTCTATATAACCATAATCTCTGATTTCCAGCTTTCTCAAATGATAGTTTTTCTGATTTTTCAGTTTGTCTACAAATATGAATGTTTCCACCGGAAGAAGGCCTCTAGATTTCGTATCCGTAATCGGCAAAGTGGCGCAACTCATACTCGCCATTGCACTCTTACTTTTCGCTGTAAGATTCTCCCCTAGACTTTTCTTTTTTCTTTTTCTCTCAAATTCTAGTTTGTGTTTGCTTCGCTTCACTGAAATTACTTTCCTTCAGCTTATACATGTGTACAGGTTGATAAATTGGATAAGAAAAAGAAAAATTCATGGGTGTATTCTTTTTTTCATATTTTTATTTTAAGTTTTTCTAATTTTCATTTTGATGTTTGTAGAGATAAATAGGTTCGAAATTCCCGTAAGTGGGTTTAAAAGGCAGGAAGTATTTTTGTAGCATTTTTTATGTAAGTCGAAAACGTTTGAGATTATCGTTTCTTTCAAACTTTTTTTACTCTCTAGCACATGAAGTATTTTTGTAGCGTTTTTTATGTAAGTCGAAAACGTTTGAGATTATCGTTTCTTTCAAACTTATTTGAGTTTACCAAAACCAAAAACATATCGCGTTAATATGTAAAAACATTTTCAAATAGAAAGTCAAAGAAGTAATAAAAAAGTGAAAATGATAGATATTCATAATTCAAACATTAAGGTTTGAATAGAGTTGTACGTTTATAACAAAAACATAACTTTAATTAGAATAAAATAGATTAAACAAAACAATATAAGATAAAATAATTGTATGATCAATCGCATATGATATCCAAATAGATATTATTACAATTTTTAGAAAATAATTGATATCTCTAATGTAAATTAGTTTAGAGGTTCAATTTTTTCTATAACGTAAACTCAGCGACAGTGTTATCCTTCTAGGTAAATTTTATGAGATTTTAATCACAGAATGTCATTTTTACCTATGAAATAAATATATAACTAGCCATTACAAAAAACATTTGGCGTAAAAGTTTATTTTTAAGAAATTCGAAAAATACAAAAAATTCACATTCTCTTCCTGGCGCAAAAAAATATGTTGCAAACGGGACCATCATAAACCGTATATAAACCAGAAATTTGTTGGTTTATTCACTCTTCGTGATTGTGATCCCTAAACCGTATGATTCTAATAATGAACAGCCTCTCACGCCGGTATCTACAAAGAAACACAAACACAAGATTTTAGAAAGTATGGTCACAATTCGCGCATAAACAACATAAATTTTAGAAAGTATATTACACAATTCGCGCATAAATCCGTTGTTGGATGAACATTTTTTTTAGTAGAACCGAAATAAGCCATAAAATGTCGGTTTACTGGAATCGATTTTTTGGTTGTTATAGGAGATGACTTACATGACAATGGCTGCAAGACAAAAGCAGAGGAAACCAATGGCGAAATGGAGAGGAAATGTTGCCCAGAAATTCTTATGGTCGAGAATCGTTTTCTCTGAGATGAGAGTGATTATGCTCGTAACGATAAGAATTTGCCAACCTGAAGGAAAACACCTTCGGAACGAGAATGAAGAAGAAGTACCCTGTAGAGAATTGTGGAGTTAAACAACAATAACAACAAAAAGACAGATAATTATGACAACATAATATATAGTTTAATCAAGCATACCTTGAAGTAACGTTGGATGAATCGCGCTGAATAGATGATCCTTAGAATCATATCTTTTTTTATATAGGAAAAGTCATGGAGACAAAGAAAGATAAAGAGAAGTTGAATGTTGTAGAACTATATATATATATATATATATGGGTGAAGGATACTCAAGGAATTTGCCAGGATTAAACCTATTGCTCCTAAAGATCTTATCAGCAGAATATTGAATGTGATGTAGATCAATGAAAATACAAGCAACAAGTCATTTGAGCGCTTCAGATCATTCTCTGTTCCAACTGCATGTAAAAATGCTTCGGAGGTTCCTGACAAAATAATTTATGAAGTAATAAGACTGAAAAAATTGCAACTAGCAACCGCAAAAATCAAAGATGCGTTATGTAAAATCTGGATATGATTACTAACCGTTCATGGCCAGGACGATGATGTAGAGACAATAAAACTGTAGAGCTAAGGAAGCTTCTCCATCGCTCCATTTTTCACCATACAGCAATCTGATGAGAGAGTATGAATAACTCGGGCCAAAAGCCATAAATGTAAGACCTGGAAATTCCCATTTAGTTACGAAAGATTAGAGTCAAATGTCTTATACACATTGAGGATCAAAAACAATTGAGGATATGGAAATGAAGTTGAAAAGCTGATGCTCGGTAAGAGATATTCCAATGGGATTTCTTAACTGCACAAATAGGAAAATACCTATTAACATTACAAGCTTCAAGGCCTCGGTCAAGCAAATTTCGAGTCTCCTGATCCTTTGCTCGTTATCACCTGTTGAGAAAGAGAGAACGATAAATTTTAATTAGGGATAGAACTCAGCGGATAAATATCTGAACCAAGATCATCAAACATTAGAACTAAAATATATTACATACACCACACTAAACTCAGGAGAGAAATAAACCTGATGCGAACCTGGCAAATGTACTATATGAACTTTCTTCAAAAGGGAGAAACACCATGCGTACTACTAAGCTTCCTGGAATTTTAGATATTGTGTAAGAAATAATAATAAGCAACCTCTCTTGACGATATATAATATATTTTGTATCCGTAGAAAACTTGCATTTTGTCACCAAAGAGACTTGCCTAGTTTGTCGACGATACCATATACAGCCTGGTTATAAGGTGTATCTAACCATACAAGGACCAACTTTTCACCTTCTTGGAGGATCAACTTTCGGAAGGACTGAAAAGTAAATAGCATACACATGCTCGAGAGCTGCTTATCGAAATCCATGAAGTTTCCAACTCTGTGACATCACAAAATTGTTAAAACATTATTGGAAATAAATGAGATAACAGGAACATATTAAGAGTTAAGAATGCTGGCGAAGAGATCATACCTGAAAGGAAAGAGATCTGAACTTCTGAAATCACCACGAAGGAGAAAATATGCCCAGTACCCAAGAAATAAGGAACCTCCATATGCAACTTGTGACATTGCGAAGATTATCCCTTTTTCCTACATATGTTGAAGCTAATTAGATATTAGGTCTATCAAATAATTTTCTTCAAGTATGCTTCTTTTGCCAGAAACCGGATGGAATGGCACAAGAACTAATAACTTATTATCACAACTATGTACCATGTTGGTTTGCATGACTATGAGATAGCACAAAGTTACACAGCGTGAAACTGTAGCAACAGTTTCAACAACGAGTCGCAATTTTAGACGCATCAATGTCTGAGAGAGGATATACAAAGGCTCAGCCATTAACTCCAGTACACATGCAAATGCTGCCAATTAAATAGGTTAGTCCACAAGTTGTGAAAAAAAGGTAGATTAATCCTACTGCTATATACTCACAGAATCTAAGTTTGGACCACAAATCCGAAAGTTTCAAACTGTAAGCGAAAGAAGTATGATAAGTGCATATACAATAACAACAATTTACCGTGAATCAAGATAGCCTGCGCATATGTGTCAGAGTAACTAAGGTTCTGCCACCATAACACAAAGATGCATGCTGCAACGGTAATAGCTATTCCTAGTGGAAATGTCACCCATGCCACCTTCAATAGCTTAGTCACATCTTCCTTTGATGCACGACCATCGCTGCAAGACAAGATAAGGAAATATCACAATTGCTGAAAACTTAGTCATGAACCTATTATGTGAAAATGAAACTGCTTTATGTATACCTGTTAATGTCAGCCCGCAAACAAGCGCGTCGAAATCCCTCACGACTGAGAAACAATACACAAGTAACAAAAAGATGGAACTGGACCGCATAGAGCTGCATTGCAATGAGAAAAGACAGACTGAACATAAAAATGCAAAAACCATTGAATTTTCGAAGAAGGAAACATCATCCACGTAGCTACTCAAATGAAAGTCTAGTCAAATCAAGCAAAGCTAAGGCTTATAAAAACATGACTTGATAATTGAATACAGTCACAGAAACCAAAACTTGATATTCCATACCTAAAAATCAATACTTTAGCAATTAGAGAACTCATACCGCATAGTGTTCTTCAGTGAGATGCCTCACGACCCATGAATTGAATACGAACGGGATGCCTCTGGAAAGAAATTGGGTAGCTAAATTCCAAAAATTCGATCGAGGAAGAAAGGGAAAAACCCAATTAGAAGCAAAACGCAGAGAGAAAGAACAAGCAATCACAAAATGAAGACGAACCTAGTAAATACTTGAAGGTGCGAGAGAGATTAACGTTATCTCTATTAGTGGCCATTTTTGGAGATGCTAAACTCAAATTCTCCGTCTATAGGTCTCGCTGGGTTTGGGATTTTTTAAACTATCTTCACACTACAATTGCACGAATCGAAGAAAAAGTTGATCTGAAACTATGGAAACTCCATTAATTAACAAATACCCCAAATTCTCATAGTTCCGATTTGCTGATCAATGACTCGCGGTGAAGACGACTGTACAAAAAAAAAAAAATATTGGGCATTCAGTTATGTGGATCGGTTTGGTTCAGATTTTTCGGGTTTCGATTTCGGTTTCAGTTTCGATTCGATTTAGTTCGGTTCGATTTGGGTTGAAGCTAATAGTACCAATTGCAAAAAGCCGATCGGGTTTCGGCCTTAACAAGTGTGTTTTTGAATGATAGTCGGTCTTTTTTTCGTGTAAACCAAATAAGAACCCGAATTGCTAATTTCGGTTTGATCGGAACGGACAAAATGCATAACCCATTAACAAAAATAATGTCAGAAGTGGGCGTAAGAGGACCAGAACTTGAGTCTGGCGCCTTAGACCACTCGGCCATCCTGACTTATTGTTTATTTACGTGAGTAATATCTATATAGTCAGCTTAGGCACATAACGAATACAATTTCATCAAAACGAAACTGAGTAAAATAATTGGCTGGATTTAAAATTGAAAATATGATGTCGATTCTTTACATACAGTTGATTTGGTAATACCATAGAGTAAATGAAGTCTACTAGAAAATTGGTAAAGAATTTATTTTGTTTTCCTAAAAAGCCATGTTATATACAGTAAAGAGCTAAGTAGTAGTAACTTTTTTGCTTCTGGGATTCAAGAGCACCCCAAAAAAAAAAAAAATGAAAAGCGAGTCCAAGTTAATTGACGTTTGTTTTCAACAATTGTGTATGAAGATATTTTATTCACGGAGATTGACCTGCAATTAGGTGCTTGAGCTACCGAGATCAAAGTCCATTGTGTAATCGTACTCGATTGTCGGAATAACTGATGCCATAAACTTCAAAAACAGGAAGAGGTACCTATGAAGAAGATAATGGAAAGAATTGCAAATGCGTTAAGTATCACTGTAACTGTAACATGAAAGAAAGAAAAAAAAAGTTAAATTTGTGAAGGAACTTACTTGTCAACTTCGGGTTCTACTCCACGCGACATTAAGACATCGATGATCTTCTTCATAACAGCTCCATGTCGACATGGATGAACTGATGCGTGTTTTCCAGGCAAGTGTGGATGATCTTCTATTGTGACCTGTCAAGTTTTTTTAATTGAAGCAACAATACAAGAAAATGAATGAAAAAAATAAATCCACATCGGATTTATGACGGGTTTAAATGACGCAGTAGAGTTATGTGGTTACCGTTTTTCGAGCATGGTCTTGGCTAACATCCTCCATTACAAGTTCAGGCTGCAGTAACATCCTTGACTACAAGACACACAACAGTTTTTCTAAGTGAGCATAAAAACCATGGACAAGCATGCAAATAAAGAGCTAAATTTGTCAGTGTAACGAATTGAAATGGAAAGCTAATGTGTATGAATCAGAGACCTCATCATAACCAGTCAACCAAACACGCGGAGTTTGGTAATACTTGTCATACCTGAAAAAAGTGAAGGAAATATATTGAGCCAAGAGTGTGAGAGATGTCGTTAGAGAACTCAAACAAGTTTATACACTAATATAAATGTGAATAAGATGCTTACGTGATGCTAACATCATATGTTCTGGTTCGAAGTATATTATCGTCATCAGGTTCATGAGCCGTGAGATAATTTGACTGAAGAGTTGCCTGAGTCAGAGATGAGAAACAATTTTAACACAACTGGGTGGTAACAATATCGCTCTAAAGCCAGTCTAGTGTCAATTCAGTTTCTACATACCATCTTATACTCTTTTGCAAATTCTTCAAGTATAGAACTTAGCAAATAAGGATAAAGAAAAGTCTAAGGAGCTCATGCGTATAATTCCCAACTCACAGGATCATTGTCTACGACATTGTCAGCCTCATCAAACTCTGCCATGTCTGGAATATCTTCCTCCTCCTCGCCTCCAGAATACTTAGGTATCGGTTGAGAAGTATTTCTCTCATTTATTTCTAAAGCATCCATGGACGGCAAGTTTTCATCTTCATTGCCTTTATCTATGGACACATTTATAATACGTAAGCAATCATTTAGGGGAAAATAAACTTCCAGATTCGATAATTTCCCGACATAAAAATCTACCTTTAGGTCTTCCATGAGTAGCCAGCCAACCATCATTATCTTCATCATCAACCAAAACTTCACCTCCAGCAGCTTCATAATCCTCTGCCACAGATGCAGCTCTTCGTAGACAAGGCACTGTTCAAATCCGTGCCAAAATCCCACAAAGTTTAACTAAATGTGCAATCAAAAACTTCAGATTTTACAGAACAAAAGAGCTCTAATTTTACCATTCCTAGTAATCAAAAACTGTTTGTCTGAGGGCAAGTAAGGCTTTCTTTTGCTTGGATCACCAGATTCCCTGAGTAAAAATGGAAAAACCCATCAAAATTTTATTGATTTTGATCCATATTTCATACCAAAACACCAGTAAAGTAATCATCCCATATCACAATCCAGAACCCCAGAGACTCGCTTTCTTCGATTGGTTGATCAATTTCACAGCTAACACATATCGGAGATTGTGAAATCAACCAGTGGAGATTTAAATTGGAACTAACCAGGACCAGGTAGGGCACTTGGAGACGAGATTATCACCGGCGAGAACGAACTCGCTGACGCTGAGAACTCCCTTCTCCTTGAAAGCTGAGACCGTTCGAGGACCAGTGATCCTTTCAACTGCACCTTTGAATGCTCCATGAAGCTTCTGCGAAAGCACCATTGCAATACTCGCCGGAGAATTCGAGACGGAAAATCGGAGATTTCGAGATTGCTTACCCTAATTCCAAAGTAAAATAGTTTCCGTGCCCATATGGATTTTGGATATTAGAACAATAAAATAGGTTTATAATTTTCACAAGTAATCACCATACTTTTATAAATTTTCGTTTTGTTCCTCCAACTTTATAAATCGGTATATTTTTTTTTTTTTCTAAAAACGTTCAAATTGGAAAACATATGAATATACTATGTTCGATTTGGAATATTTTGTGTTTCGAATATAAAACGTTTATATAAACCGAATATGGCAAAACTTTGAGCGGTTACACTTACACGATGTCAACAATTACTAGATCAATTTATTTTTTGTTCGACTTTTTTTACAACATTTGAAAAAGAAATTAAAATGTTATATATTGTGTTTAATACTCCGTATTACCTTGAAAAAGATAAAAAAAAGTCAGGCAATGAATATTCAACTAATAAAATTTTCAAGTATTTGACAAAAAAAAAAAAAATCGAGTACGAGTTACTTATTTTAATTCTTTTTGTACGAGTATGAACCACTAAAATGAAACTGCCGACCAACGTTTCAATTTTCAATGAATATTAAATGGCTATCTCATTCGTACTGTTTTTTTTGTTTTTTTTGTTCCATGCACTTACTGTTAGTACAAATGTATAGTATTGGTCTCACTTATTGACTTTTAATCAATAAGAAAATTCATGCGTTTCATCTTTTAAATTCATGGTTAATTAAGAGGATAAAAATGGATTTTAAAGTAATTGATGAAATTAAATAGCAATGGTATATATTCAAATCTAATCAAAATGATACTATTTGCTTTGTATGTCAATATAACTATTTTTGGACGAACAAAAAATCATGGTGGCGAAAATTTTTATTACTATTTTATCAATTACTTTCAAATGCATTACGTTATTTTAGTGGTTAAACCACGAACTTAATAGAATGCAGTTGTATTTCGTTCAATTATCACAACATGTAGACTGTAGACCATTAAAAGGTGTGGTCATTTAACTTATTTTCAATGCTATATATGCACGACACAAGCCTAGTCAATTCCTGAATCTTATAGGAGACGTTTTATTATAAATATGGTGCAACTCCTAATTCTTAATTATGATTATGATTATGATTATGCTTCACAATCGTATATGCAATCACTGGTGGTGAACAATTTCAAATGATGATGTGGGCTTAATTTCTCGTAGGACCATGACGATAAAGACGTAGTATAGTAAAGTTCATGATCGGTGTCAACCGTCTAATTAAAGACATTTAGAGACAATCTTACAGCTAACAAAAGATTAATCGCGATGTCGAATGGAATCTCAACAAATTTTGTTTTCTATCTTTACTGTAAACACAATCATAATAACAAAAGATTAATCGGTATCCTGGGTTGTACGCAAACATAAATAATTAGAAAGTAGTTATATGATGATTTTACTAGAACAAAATTTTTAAATGTTAGTTACGAAGATTTAAAATAAAAACAATCGACAAACATAATAAACTTTTCGTGCACATTTGCAAGAATACGAGTTAGGGATGCTCATTCGCAAAAATGCCACTAACTATAGATTTATAAAGTCTATATCTTAAAATTCTAAACCCTAAAAAATGTTTTGACCCTTAAAACCCCTTAAACCCTCGTAACTAAACTATAATACAACATAATTAACCCAAATATAAATGATATAAATTTTTTTTTTTGAAAAAGTGACATTTTTGTAAAATGGAATTTGAAAAGTGGTATTTTTTGAAATTTCTCAAAAATAATTGGTACGTAGAATATAATGTTTTTAGATTATTATTAATAGTTTACTTAGTTATTAGTGAAGGTTTTAATTCTCTAAAATGGTTCTTGATTTGCAAAACCATCGTGAACTTTGGTCATCGATTGCTTCTAGTTTTGGTTGGACATCATTAGGAAATAAATAAACATGCACAACGTAACACTAATTAATGAATCGAAAATAAATATTGTAAACAAAAATACTGTACAAATTTTTTGATGGTACGGTAAAAATGATAATATAATTAGATAATACAAAAATGATAATACAATTAGTATGTACTGTTAAAAAAAGATGATAGTAAAAAAAAAATAGTGATATTATAGTTTGTAATATTGGTTACACAATAGATCATGCATATTTGTAATGCATTTATATAATTTGTAATGTATATATAACTTTTTTCATCATTAACTATACTTGCCGGATAAACTTCCAATCAAAGATCTAAGATGTACCCCCACGCACTTCAACCACCATCACTAGTCAAACCCAACATCTAATTATCATCACTACTTTCAACGGTCTCTGTAATTTTTTTCCTTGAGATCATTAAAATTAATTACCACGGTCTTTCATAGACTCATACTAGTGTAGTAGTAGTATCTTCCAAGAAACTAACGTGCTATTCGAGATATCATTTTTCGGAAGTATTGGTCCATTTCTGTGATTTGTGTTTTTCTTCTTTTTTCTTTTAAAAAATACTTAAACACATCAACCTAAGAGCATCCACACCCATGTTACCCACAAAATTTCATTAGCAATAATTTATTATTACTTTTAATACTAGTTTAGTCATTGAGACTCATTAAGAACTTTTATGTTTTTATAAGTCCAATAATGATACTTTAATGAGTTTCTATTACAATAACTTTATACTACAAGAAATCTTGTGAGTGTCGAATACAAATACAATGCATGTGACACATAAATCCGATTACAATAAAGTAAAAAAAACGCGTGACATATAAAGCCAAACATACAAAAGCCAAACTTGAATAACTTAAATAAAACTTGTGACATATAAAGTACATATTCTTGTGAGCAAGGTACAATCAGCAACACACAACACACTTCCTCCTGCAAAAAGAGAAATAAACAATATATCAGGAACATTGAAACCAGAACAATGAAACCAGAACCATATATCAGAAATCATGAAACCAAAACCATTGAGTATAAACAATGCAACCAGAATCTGTTTTAGAGCATCTCAAGTATAAACAATGCAACCAGAATATGTTTTAGAGCATCTCAAGTATAAACAATGAACCACGAACAATGAACCACAAACAATCAAAACTTACCTAGCATATTAGAGCATGTCAAGTATTAAATTCTTCTTCAAAGTCATTTCGATCTCTGTAAGTGGCTCTGTTTTACTAAGGAGACATGCTAGAATTTTCTTGTCGGATTCAAGAGCTTTACCAGCAATGTCCTTCTCCTTTATGACCCACAGCTCCTCCAACATCTTCACAGAACCAGAATATGTGTCTTCAGTCTCAGGCGCCCTAACCCTTTTTTTCCCTTTAGCCTTGGCGGCCTTAACACCCATTGGCCTCTCCTCTGTTTTTTCCTCCACAGGCAAGCCGGCAACAGAGCTTGCGGAAAAGTTACCAGACTCACTGACCTTAGCTCTTTTGGAGCTTGATCTTGACTCAGTTTTCAGCAGACACCACTTCTGATCATCTTTGAGCAGTCTCCAAGCATGCTCCATGTTAAACTTCATCTTCTGGTCCTGGAAGTACAGTTGGAATGCCAAGCCGATTACATCATTCTCATTCTGCCCACTCTTTTTCATCCTTTCCGCTGTCTCTATGCAACCAGCAAACTTGCTGACGGACTCATTAATCTTGGACCACTTCTGCTTATAGGTATTGGGCTCCCGCTTTGGAAGATTGGCCACAGTACGACTACAAGAGTAGTAATGAGCAACTCTCTCCCAGAAAGTCCCTGCTCTCTGCTCATTACCAACTATGGGATCTTTAGATGTGTTTAACCAAGCACACACAAGGACTTTTTCTTCAGGGACAGTCCATCTGTGCTTGGCTACTGCATCTTTAGATGTCTGACCTAAAGTTGTTTCGTTTGAAGGTGAAGGTGGTTGGGAAAAGGAGTTTGGGGTGTTGATCCCTTGTTGACTGAACAAGAGATCGGTGAAGTTTGGAGAGGATGTCAATGGAATGGTAAAATCCATATCCATTTTTGGAGAATTTAATTTGAAGTTTTTAGAGAACTAAATCAGAAGTTTTTAGAGATATAATTAAGTTATGTTCTGCTCAACAGAGATAGGGCTTATTTATGAAGCCAAAAGCCATGCTAATCAGTTAATGAGTTACCTAATTTCTATTGACTTTTTTTGTACTTTCATAAAAGCCATAAAAGTTTTTCTTACTTTTATAACTGATTCAATTAACTTCAGTTTTTTGTACTTTCAAAACAAATTCAATCAATGCACACCAAAGCAATAAACCATCAACTAGCAAACTTAAGTTTTTAGTTCTTTCAATACAGATTCAATTAATGCACACCAAAACCATCAACTACTCTAGCAAGTCTACCCACCAATCAATACATATTCAAACAAAAAACATATTCAATTACGAAAAGATGAACAAGATGAACTGACCAGTTGTGCTGCAAAGATGAACAAGATGATCTTCACACCAGTATCCCAAATCCGCTTATCCAACTACACCTGCAAAGAAAACACAGTCTCAATACCAGAATTTAATCGAAAAACGCATCAAAATCAATTGACTTCAGGAAAACAGATTCAATCACAATCTAATTTGATCAATTGACTTCAGGAAAACGAATCAGCATGAAACAATGATCTCATCACAACCTAATCGAAACATGAAACAGATTCAATCACATCTAATTTGATTTCAGGAAAATACAACCGATTAACTAAGAACCCTAACAATTCCAACATCAATTGACTGAAATTTCTGAAACAAACCCATAGATTCCAGATACAGTAAAGAGAGGCGACGAAACCCTAATTCTCCAATCGAAAACCCTAATTTTCCAAATCGAAAACCCTAATTTCCAAATCGAAAACCCTAGAATCCGATTAATCAAAACACAAAATTGAAACAAAAGAGGATGAGAAATCACCTTCGCAGTCGTCTTCAACCGTATGGCCTATGGTCTGAGACTCGAGAGCCACCGCTTCGTCAACCTCCAAGGATTCACCACCGGAACCGACGGACACATCCGACCCAAGAGCCACCACTTTGTCAACCTTCGTCAACCTCGAAGGATTCATCATCTCAACTCTTCGGAAACTTCTTTGTCGAGAGAAGATTTGAGGGAGATGTGAATCGGCGTGAATCGCCAAAGGAGAAGAAGAAACAAGAGAAAAAATTGTTTTCGCGAAATGAAAACTTTTCGCTGGGTCTTGGCAAAAAAAAAAATTCCTGCCCAATCACACACTGACACGCGTCCAAATGATACGTTTCTTTTGGCTCTGTGGGATGAGACGTTTCAAGCCCAAATCTCATAAAAATCTAATTATTTAATTTTTTTAATGAGATGAAACGGGCCGGGTAACATTGCTGAGGATGCCCTAAGAGAAAACAAGTATAAGGTCCAATTGGAAATTATTAGGTCATAGTTGGTTGAGAACTTGGGAATATATGATATATTTGCACATGTATATGTATTTCGACCAAAAATAAATATATGTATATGTGTCACAAGCTATTAAAAAACATCATAAAGTCAACATTGATAAAAAAGATGTTTCAGATCTGTCCTCTGAACTTAAAGACCAACTTCATCTCCCATCACCATCTATCTCTCTGTGTGAACAATAAATTCCAGTTTCCATTTCCCCTTAGAAGATTTTTCTCTGCAACTGAGCAAATCTAACAAGAGAGCATAGTCATGCATTTCTCATTTACTAACACAATACCCATTTTCTTAAAATCTCTCACCTCTTAACGATTCCAAATTTTATCTTTCCCAAAAAAAAAAAAAAAAAACAGAAATTTCCATGAGATGAGAAAAACCCAATTTTTAACATTGTTACTTGGAGTCTCTTTATCAGTATTCTCAATCATAATCTTCTTCATCTTCTGGAGAAGAAAACAATCATCATCAACTGAATCAGATCAATACGACGTCGAATCATCTGACAATAACAACAAACAGGGGATACTCTTCTCCTCAGAAACAGAGCAACTCGTAACTTTTCACGGCGGAGAAGATCTCACGATCTCCGATATCCTCGATGCTCCCGGAGAAGTCATCGGAAAATCAACCTACGGTACTTTGTACAAAGCTTCTTTACAACGTAGCGGCAAAATTAGGGTTCTTAGATTTCTTCGACCGGTTTGTACAGTGAGATCAGATTCTAAAGAGTTTAATGGCGTCATCGAGATGCTTGGATTCGTTCGACATGAGAATTTAGTTCCTTTGTTAGGGTTCTATGGTGGAAACAGAGGAGAGAAGCTTATGGTTCATCCTTTCTTCGGTTCTGGGAATCTTTCCGACTTCATCAGAAGTAAGTCTCTGTTTTTTTTTTTCTATTTTCTCGAGAAAATGTAGGAAAGTGGTTAGAAAATATTAAAAAAGTATCAAACTTTTTCTTTTCTTCGACCAGAAGTAAAGGACTTTAGCTTTTTTAACCTCCATGGAATCTCGTGGTCACTTGTTATTTGGATTTTCCCGGGAAACAAACAGAATCTTGATGATAGTCATGGTAATATAACTTTCGTATAAGAAAAGAAAATTAAAATGTGTTGTTTATATTCGAAAGAGAAACACACAGCTGGAATTAAACACATTAGGTGGATCATTCAATTCAGTGTTCATTATTTTTGGCTTAAATATTAGTATTTGTGTGTGTAATAATCTTTGTTTTTTGTCGGTACTATCTTTGTTTTTTTTCTTCCCTTTCTTTCACTTTCAACTTCATTAAGACAAATCTTGAAAAAAAGGTTGGTTTCAAGAACATTAGTCTCTAGCAAATTACTAGACTAAAAAATAAATTACACTTTGTTTTTGTATGGTAGGTGGAGAAGTTGAATCTATGAAATGGAGCAACATTTTAAGCATCACTATTGGAATATCAAAAGCTATTGATCATCTCCATACAGGAATGCAGAAACCAATCGTCCACGGGAATTTGAAATCCAAGAACGTTCTTCTATTGAATCCGAGTTTCGAACCACGAGTCTCTGATTTCGGTTTGCATTTGCTCTTAAATTTAACGGCAGGACAAGAGATTCTTGATGTTTCAACAGCTGAGGGATACAAAGCTCCTGAGTTGATAAAGATGAAAGAAGTTAGCCAAGAGAGTGATGTGTATAGTCTTGGTGTGATCATGCTTGAGCTTGTCTCTGGTAAAGAACCGATAAACGAGAATCCAACCGGCGATGATGAGTTCTATCTTCCTGATTTCATGAGGAATGCTCTTCTTGATCATAGCTTGTCTGATTTATACCGTCCTGAGATTCTCAAGAGTGATGGTGATAATCTGAGTGAAGAATGTGTACTCAAGTATTTTCAGCTTGCAATGTCTTGTTGCTCTCCTTCGCCTTCTCTTAGGCCAAACATTAAGCAAGTCTTGAGGAAACTCGAAGAGATCAAGAAATGTTAGAAGGACTTGAGAATGATATAAATCTTTTACATAGGGATGAGTTTTACAAAGAAATTGTTCGATTGTTTCGCTTCCCGGGGGGGAAATAAACTACTCTCTTAGACGTTAGCAAGAGACTCGATGAACTGGAAACATCTTCGGAATCCGTAAAAATGAAATACAGGAGTATCAATCTTAAACAATGCCTTGAATGTCTTGTCCTTGAAGTTGTACTTGACAAGCTTATTTGGAATGTGAAGCAAGATGTATGATTCTGCATCCGTCTCTTCTTTGACAATACCGATGACGGAGAACTCGTAAATACGCCTATCGGAGTAATAATCGGTTCTGATTATCTCGGGAAAAGCGGCTGCAAGAGGCTCTAGATCAACATTATGCTTCAAGGACCAGCTTGAGCCATCTCTTTCCATTTCATAGACCGAGAATTCCGAAGAACTCATATCATTCACCTCGATATAGTATAGATTACCCCGGGATTCTTCCAAAAACCTCAATTTCCACATATCGGGAGGAGTTTCTTCTTCTTGGTAGTGAAGATAAGGGAGTGGAAGAATCTTGATCTTCTCTTGATCGATATCAAAAGAAAGGCAATCTATTGATCTGTGACCGAACCAGTGAACCGCGCCATTCCAGAAGACGGTATTACCGAGCTCGACGGTTGGAGGAAGAGGGAAAGAAGGAACCGAATCAACTCTTCTCCAAGGTCCTTCATTGGAGGAATAAACCTCAATGTGGTAAAGATCAGAGTAAGAGTCAGAGGCAGAAGAGGAATTGCTTAGTCTTTTGAGGCAAAAGACTTTATAGTGAGGAGATTTAGAAGGATCAAAAGCTAAAGAGAGCGCCGCGACGTGACCGATGATCCGAGGAAGAAGAGTGTTCTGTTTTGTTGCCGGATTGTAAATGTAGTAATTCGCGTCGAATTGGTTAGAAGAACAAGAACATTTGCAGAGAAGAAGACCGTTGGTTGATTGCATTATGATGATGTCAGTTGGATGATCTACAAAACGAAGCGGTAACGATAACGATAACGAAACCCGTTTGTCTGTTGAATCATCATCATCGTCGTCATCAAGAGAGACAAATCTGTATTCGATGTATGTTGTTCCTTGTAAGAAAAAGCCAGAGATGGGAAGTGGATGCTTGGACTTGAGTAAACGGTGCGAAAAATCGGGATTTGTAATGAGAGAAAGCCAGCGTTTCGATACGCGTTTGGATCTTAAAAGAGATTTGATTGGAAGAAATGAGAGAATCTGAATCAAAACATCGTCGAGATCCGCTACAATCTTAGCCGATGAAGAAGAGAAACCGCCATTTCTACGGTCTCTTGCAGATCTTGGACCTTTTGTTCTTCTTCTTGAACAAGAAGACATAGTTGTAAAGTGATTCAGAAGGAATTGGTTTTAAGGTTTATAGGAGATAAATTATAGTGTTGGATTATATAGAGAGTTTGAATGATGTGATCTGTTTTTTTTGTTTAGTCAAGAAGATTGTGAAGGAAGCTTTTGAAGTTTCGTTGACATTGACCTGTTCCTACTATTAATCAAACTTCTTTTGATGTTTTTTCTTTTCTTCTGGATTTCAAAAATTAAGAACTGTCAAAATGAGACCTTTTCCCGGGAAAAACCCAAGGTTTCTTGTCCAAGCAGAATTTTACCGAACTCTGTTTTTATAAAATAAACGGCAGGATGTGCTGTTAAATTTATTACAAACTGCAAGCTGTTCGTGAAATAAGGGTATAATTGTTATGGACCAACAAATGAGTCCATGGGACATGGGCCTCTTCCTGACCCGACCCGAAATGCTTCGAATCTCTTTCATTTCAATTTTGAATTTTTTTTTTTTTGTTTCTCTGGGCGTCAAATATCCATGGCTAATCGAAGTCTCGCACCACTGTGAATCGTCTAGTTTGTTGAAGATCATAGTCATTGACTCTTCTCTTTCGAGAACCATCGCCAGAATCTCTTCGCGTAAACTCCTGAAAATGGAATTTACTGAAGCTTACAAGCAGACAGGTCCTTGCTGCTTCTCACCAAACTCTCGTTACGTCGCCGTCGCCAATGATTATCGTCTTGTGATCCGCGATACGTTCTCGTTTCAGGTATAAACTAGTTAGATTCGGTCGATTTTCACCGAAAAATAATCGGAGGTAGAAATGGTATCTTTTGCTAAGAGAGATTTTGGATCTTAAAACCTTTTTTTTTCTTTTGTTTCTTCTAATGTTCAAATGCAACTAGATCTTGTGCTTTAAATTGGGTATAAGCTACTTGATTGAATCTGCTAATTTTTCGAAATTGGAAACAGAGAGATGATGTTGAAGTTTTTGTTTTTATTTTGGATCTTATGACTATGTAATGAATGTGAAAAGGGTTATTGTAAAATTGCAGGTTGTCCAATTGTTTTCTTGCTTAGATAAAATAAGCTACATAGAATGGGCACTTGATTCGGAATACATTCTTTGCGGTCTCTATAAAAAACCCATGATTCAAGCTTGGTCATTGACACAACCAGAATGGACTTGCAAGATTGATGAAGGTCCTGCTGGTATCTCCTACGCTAGGTGGAGTCCAGACAGCCGTCATATACTCACAACGTCTGAGTTTCAGCTGCGGTTAACAGTTTGGTCACTTTTGAACACAGCGTGTGTTCATGTTCAGTGGCCAAAGCATGGCTCTAAGGGAGTTGCATTCAATCAAGATGGGAAGTTTGCTGCGATATGTACACGGCGTGACTGCAAGGACTATGTTAACCTTTTGTCTTGTCAATCGTGGGAGATAATGGGTAGCTTCGCTGTGGACACCTTGGACTTGGCTGATCTTGAGTGGTCACCTGATGATAGTTCTATCGTAGTGTGGGATTCGCCTCTTGAATATAAGGTATGTATCGTTTTGGAATTTTGTTATGTTTGGTTTTGTTGGGGATATCTCTAAAGTTTGTAACTTTTGGGCAGGTTCTAATCTATTCTCCCGATGGTAGGTGTCTATTTAAGTACCAGGCATATGAATGTGGGCTTGGTGTGAAGACTGTTTCCTGGTCTCCGTGTGGTCAGTTTCTTGCCATTGGTAGCTATGATCAGATGTTGCGGGTCCTGAATCACCTTACTTGGAAAACATTCGCTGAGTTCTTACACCTATCAACGGTTCGTGCGCCCTGTTGTGCTGCTATTTTCAAGGTAGAGTCCTTTCCATTCTTTTGCTTAAAAGTTTCTAACAGCCGCACAAATGGTGCTTGTCAACTTAGGCGTGTACTTAACCTATTTGGTCATTATTCGTTTCTAGGAAATCGATGAACCCTTGCAGCTTGATATGTCTGAGTTATCACTGGATGAAAAATTTATGCCAAGTAATTATGGTAACTATGGTTCCAAACATGTTCTTTTCTGACTAGGACATCTTCTGTAACACTCTTGTTGTCTTCAATCTTATCTCTTTTTTTTTTTCCTGTGGTTCTATGTCCAGATGCTTCAGAAGGCTATATAAGTGTCAGGTATGAAGTCATGGAATTACCAGTAACTTTTCCTTTCCAGAAACCTCCTGCAGACAAGCCTAACCCAAAACAAGGAGTTGGTACGCTCTTTCTTCTGCAACAAAACGTAACATTGGAAATTGCTATCAGATTTGGAAAACTTTCCGTCTTGTATATAATTTCCAATAGCTAAACTCTTTCAAAATGTTCTCAGGCCTTCTGGCTTGGAGCAAAGACTGTCAGTATGTATGCACAAGGAACGACAGTATGCCCACTGCTCTATGGATATGGGACATGCGCCACCTCGAGGTTGCAGCCATCCTGGTCCAGAAGGAACCTATCCGAGCTGCCGTGTGGGACCCGACCTGCACCCGCCTCATCTTATGCACCGGAAGCTCTCACCTCTACATGTGGACCCCCTCGGGTGCGTTCTGTGTATCGAATCCCCTCCCGGGATTCTCTATAACTGACCTCAAATGGAACATTGATGGTAGCTGTCTCCTTCTCAAAGACAAAGACGCATTCTGCTGTGCCACGGTCCCGCCTCTGCCTGAGACCAGTGACTACAGCTCTGATGACTGAGGATTCCTTATGTGCTTTTTTGTAAAAGTTGCAGCTTTGTGTCTTTCGATTTTAGGATTGTAACTTTTTTCCGGCCTGTTACTAGTGTCTAGTGATTTGTTAAACTATTTTCAACGTATAAAAAAGCTTTCTTGAATAACAAAAAAACCGTTGAGTCCTTGACCCAACCAAAGAAAGCTCTCATTTCAGGAAATAGGCTCCTGCTTGATGTTGGTCAATGGTCAACTCAACAAATAAAGGTATCACCAAAACTCTCCAATAACTGTGGAATAGGTTTCAGGATGTGTTTCATAACATTCAATATGGGATTGTGATTAACTTGCGTTTTCTTAATCATCATGTTACAGGATCATTTTATAAATGTTCGGACAATGTTGATCCGCATGAAGTACATAGGTACCTTCTGGTTCATTACTTTCAAAACTCCGTTAAAACTTAATAGTTGATAACGTATACAATTTGGTAATACAGACAGATACTAGATTGAAGTTCTCTCGTAGACTTTAGAACTATTCAACACATTCTGGTAATATGAAAAAGTATATAGGTTGTTCATCCTGCACACATTGCTGAACGCGAGATACTTTTGATTGAGTTTCTTCCAGTATTTTGTTGGAACAATGGAGAATGATTCGATAAAAGAGTGTTGTGCTCTTTCCACGAACCAATGGATTTGGTTTTAGTCATGATTTGTAACTGTATGATAAGTTTACTCTTGCTGTGGTGACCGATAAGATGGGCCAGGCTCACCCTTCGATCTAAAAACAGGTTAGTTCATCACCGATTCATTGTGACATGTGCGTATAAGACATCTCACTGACAAACATGAAACCAGACAAAGAGATTCAGAATGGTATCCTGGTTTGTCACTATTATTACTAATACTCAACCACATTTTCAACAAGGAGAAGTAGCTATTTAGATAAAAATCTCTACTCTATTTATTCTCCATTAGCAAGTTGTGCATATCCCTTTCAAGGTCTCTGTAGCTTGTGGTCCATTTCTTTTATCAATGATACTTGACTTGTACCGAACCTATGAGACAAACATTAGCTGCTACATTCTTAAAACTGGTCCCTCATGCAACTTGTTCATCTTGATTCAATCCTCCTTGTCCTCTTGTGTGGATTTTAGGTACACTTTCTAGGTCTCGTTCTAAATCTTTGCAGGTACACTTGTCGAAACTGTTTTCGGTAAAGTTTCTTATATGTGGGAGATTGAGACCTTAGTTTTTGTTTGTGTTCAAAGGATCTGAAACCCAATATCTTGAGAGAACTATCTTGGTACAAGAACTTGTTTCGAAATCTTACGGTCTTTTAAGACATTAAGAAACAGAACATCAATACAAATTTGTTGCAAGAGTTCTTAACACACTAACCTACACACTTCATTTCCTCTGTACAATTAATTTATACAGTGAAAACTGCTCACACTCTTATTAACTGTTAAAATGCATCACAGGTCGTTTCTCCATCACTTGACAATGAAGATGAATTGCTCTGACTTCTTTGAAGGTCCTCCTGCACATCAATTCTCTTCCTTTTCCTTCCTGAATTCACCGGAGCTTCGTATTTTCCGGCGTCAAGAGGAAAGTTTAGCACGGCTTTTCTTCCCCTGAGCTTGAAAGCTGCACAATCATAAGCTCTTGCAGCATCAACATCACTCTCAAATGTTCCAAGCCAAATCCTAGATCCTTTCTTTGCAGGATCACGAATCTCTGCTGCGAATTTCCCCCACGGCCTTCGTCTCACTCCTCGGTAATGCCTTGTTTCTTCTTCTTCTTCTTGGAACATCTTTGCTTTCTTCCTGGTCGAGACACTATGATCAGTCTCATGTGATGATGAATTCAGCTCTGAAATTCCCGGTACTGACGATGAAGATGATGATGATGATGATTCAGCTTCCTCTTGTAAAAACTCTTTGACGAACGAATCCGGATCAAGAACCGGCGAATCAGGTTCTTGTTTAGGAGCCTGAGGTTCTTTACACCAAAGTCCTGCGACAAAAGAAGCATCAAAGTCAAAATCTCCCATGAAACCATCACAAACCATGAAGTCTTCAAAGATATGCTTCTCCAAATCAGAGCTTTCCTCAAAAGTCGCCATTTTTTTTTTCCTCACAAGAGACAGAAAGAGAAAGAGAAAGAGAGAGAGAGAGAGAGAGAGAGAGAGAGAGAGAGAGAGATCTTCAAGTGATGTTTGAAGAAAAAGCTTTGATCTTTTGGTTCATATATATAAAGGGAAAGAACAAGAGACGAGAAGGTAAAAAGATCAGAACGTTTTGGCAGCCATGGATGATGGATGGAGGTAGGGACACAAACTCTGGTTTTGTCGCTCTCTTAGTGGTTTGATAGATGTGTCAATTAATACAATTTATGAAGACAACGTCGAACTTTTTGTAAGGACATTGAACAAGTTGTGTTACATGACGTGACACTTGACATGGAAAAACTGTAATAAAGCTTAAAACTTGTTCGAAAAAAAAAAAAAAGCTTAAAACTTGTTACATTTTTGGTCCGAAGGATGAATCTTCGGCTAATTTATGCTTAAGTTGTCTTTTACCTCTGATTGTGACTACTAAAAAACCATTTGATTCTCAACGGCACTGCATATTTATATATATCTTTTTTACAATATTTATTTATTTTGTTTTTATTCGAACATTACATTATTTTTTTTTCTTTTATAAATTTAGAATTATTGTCCGGGTTGTGGTGTTCTTTTTTGGTTAAAGTAATTGGTTGACAATTTTTTTAATAGAATTATTGGTATTATGCATATAGTGAGGAAATATTTTTTACGAATTCTTATGTTTTGGTTACATAGTTTTGCATATAGTCATCCTGTCATTATGTAGAATTAATGATAAAAAAAAACCGTATATTCACTCTTTGAATAAAATAATAATAAATAAAAAAGTGTGACTGGTAGTTCTACACAGAGGAAAGGAAAATGGTAGAAAAATAATTTTTCTTAAGTTTCACCAATCAAGAAAAATAAGATGGAAAAAAAATTCTTCTTAATTCTTTTGAAAATGTAAGTTACAAGAAGAAATATCCCACTTATTTATACAAGTGGAAAATATTTTCTCCAATTCCACTTTTTACTACTGAATTCCACTAATATTTTTTTCTTCTTCCAAATATACCAGTCACAGCCTATTTCATTTGGAACTCTGAATATTCACTCTTTGAATAGAATAAACGACTTGTCTTATCTTTTTGCATCGAAAATTCTTTGCTGATAGAGAGATGTTAACGAAAGAATTCAATCATTCAAAAATTAATATTTTATTGCAACTTAACATTTACTCATTTTTATGGCTTAACTAAAGCAATTACTTACTTTGGTTAATTTTTTTTTTTTAATTATTATTCTACAATTTGATCTATTGACATGATAATGTATTAATTTACTTGAGCTAGTACTAATATTGATTTGAACTAAGTGCTACCCAAATGTTCAACTTTATCTTCAAATTCTCTGTTACGACTAGGTCATGGATTACTTGTTCATCAAATAACTTTTACACATGTGAATTAGTTTGTCTATAAATGAGATTCGAATTATGAAAATTGACATACCCATTATATGAATCTCATTTTTTTCCTTTTTCATAAATTGCTGTTTCTCTGAAAATATGAAATTCTTTAAAAAAACATGAAAGTTTTATCAAGGACAAAGTATTTGAGATCGCA
Source organism: Arabis hirsuta (assembly GCA_964056655.1). Classification (NCBI taxonomy): domain Eukaryota; kingdom Viridiplantae; phylum Streptophyta; class Magnoliopsida; order Brassicales; family Brassicaceae; genus Arabis; species Arabis hirsuta. The sequence goes on along the minus strand of OZ053302.1, from coordinate 4,485,204 downwards.
TTGTATCTTATTGGAATTGAATCTAACAATTTAGACAAAAGACAGTATAGTTAATGCTGTATTACAAAAGCTTCATTATGGATAACATTTTAAAAGAGGAAACACAACTCAATCAAGTTGTTTTCATGGTAGGGCTCTCCTGGTGGGAAATGATTTGATGCAACTTGATTTTTTGGATATTAATTAATTTGTAGGGCTCCACAAAATTAAACCTAATCCACCCTCTTTTTTCTTAAACTATAATTTGAACGTAGAATATTGTTAATTTGGATGTCGTATTTGCGTATTTGAATACTTTATATATAAAATGTCGCCATCGTCCATTATTGGTTATCATTGATATATTAATCACTTGTAATGGTCATTACTGAATATGGTTACCGAGTGCCTTAATTTTTAGTGGTTTCAGATAAAACAAACCAAAAGTACAGAATAACCTATTTTTTTTTTTTAAATAACTAAAATAACCTTACTAATCTTTTATTGTTAAAATAACCTATTTTAGATTTTTTTTTTTTTCACAATACCAAAATTGTCATTCGCAAACTCTGCCGAGATATTGGTAGACTCTGCCGAGATATTGGCAGACTCTGCCGAAACATTGGCAGACTCTGCCGAAACATTGGTAGACTCTATCGATGTATTAACATACTCTGCCAATATCTAAAAATACACAGACTTTGTCAAAACATTGGCAGATTCTACCGAAATATTGGTAGACTCCGCTGAGATATTGGCAGATTCTGTCGAATCATTAACAGACTTTGCGGAAATATTGGTAGACTCTACCGATGTATTTGCAGACTCTGCCAATATCTAGAAATACTTCTACCAATGTTCGGCAGAGTTTGTCAATGTTTCGGCAGAGTTTGCCAATACCTCGGCAGAATCTGCCAAAGACAATTTTGGTATTATGAAAGAAAAAAATCTAGAATAGGTTATTTCAGCAATAAAAAAAATGGTAAGATTATTTTAGCTATTTTTTTAAAAAAGTAGATTATTCTAGATAATTTTTTTTTTAAAAATGTAAAACATTATACAAAAGAATGTACTATCATTAACTCTTTATATTAAAACCAATAATGTACATAATTTCTTTTTTAAAATTGAGAAAAAGTATCCAAGACTTGAATTTTTTTCCTTAATTATAGTTCTTATTTTTTACAGATCTTAGTTCAAGTAATGATTTGTGTTGCTTGGTGTTCATCATCAGCTTATGCTTAGCCATCAAATTACTTTTATTACATTTTTGTTTTGTTTTTGTCAACATGTCTATTGGACCATAGTTTCAGTTATTTATGGAGAAGTAGAGTTAAACTCCGATCCGGTGAAAAAGGTTAGAACATGTGCAATGCTAGTTCTTAGCGTTAATCTGGTTAAATTTAATTGCACATGCTCTTAACCAAGTAAAAACTGATCTTATTTTAGATCATTTTATCAGTGTTCTTCTTGGACAGGTGTCGGCTGGAGAAAAAAAAATCATTGAAGCCGAAGCGCGAAATCTCTTTCTCTCGTCTCTCTCTTCTCTCTCTCGTTTCGACTTCCAGAGGCGAAAAATCATTGAATCGACCAAATACAATAATTTTTCGTCTCAAATCATGACGGAATCGAGTCGTGGGTGGTCGATTTGGTATGGAAGCATATGGAATCGTCTTATAATCGGCGGATTTAGGTGGGTTAAGGAGCTTCACCGTCAAATCATCGCCGGAGAAAGAAGAGGAGGAGAAGAAGAAAGAGATATCTATGGCGGAAGCGAAGAAGCTTTTGAGGTACTAATTTGTAAAAAATCGATGTTTGGGGTTTTGTTGCTCGAAATCGCCGTTTGATTCTATCGATTTACAAGTTTTTGTTGTTGTGGTTGTTTGATTTCAGAGGATTCTTCATCAAACTCAATGGGGAAAGAAGTTGAGAACAACAAGTTCACTTGGGTGATTAAGAATTTTGGCTCTCTGCGATCCACAAAAATCTATTCCGATGAAGTCGTCGTCGGTGGCTGCATATGGTAAAGTGGATATAACTAGTTTTTCTACTGATTTCGTCCAATTTAGGGGTTTTTTCGTGACATTGTATATTGTTTTGCTGATTTTTCTTGAAGGCGTCTTCTGGCTTTTCCTAAAGAAAATGGTGTTGAGTACTACTCTCTGTATCTGGAAGTTGCTAGTGGTGAATCATTGCCTACTGGATGGAGAAGGCAAGCAAAACTGCGGTTCAGTTTAGTGAATCAACTTTCTGAAGAACTCTCTGAAACTAAAGGTGATTGTTTCTACACTCTGCTACTCAAATGTGTTCTCGTTGAAGGCAGCACACCTTTCTTGATGAATGAGAATCTGATTCTAAAGTCAAATGTGTTGTCGTTGAAGGCAGCACACCTCGGGCCTTTTGTGCGGGTAATTGGCAAATTTTGGTTCTTTTATGTGGGAAGCTAGTGTCTAAACTGTATCATAGAATGAAAGATATGTTGCATCTGGTCTTATTGTGTCTGGATTCATACAAAATCAGAATTCTTTGTCTTGTATGAGAAGGTGTTATGAATGGTGTAAGGATGGATATTAAAGGAGTTGCTGCAGAAATCCAAAAGGACAAAAACACACCTCTTGTGCAAAAGGTTTCTCTACGAATTATGCTCTGTTTATCAACTACAGAAGATGATTCACCATCATTTCTAGCTCAAATCTATCGAAAAGCATATAAGAACGCTAGAATTATGGAATCTAGTCATTTTTTCTTGGTTATTTGATATTTCTGCCGCCTTTTGCTGTAGTTTAGATGGGGTCAATGATTGAGGTCTGTTTGAAGTATTTAAGCATTTTCTATTTTGTTAAGGCTAAATGGTGTAACTAGTTTCAATGTAAAGCTCCAAGTTAAATTGTTAACAGAGATATTCAGTATGTTGGAGCATAGTCTATGGCTTTTATTTGATGTGAAACTCATTGATGAAATATAGTCTTTTTCGTTGTTTAGAGCAAACAGAACATTGGTTTGATGCGAAGGATTGGGACTGAGGTTATACATCAATGTTTCCCCTGAACAAACTTCATGACAAAGATGGTGGATTCATGGTAAAGGAAAGCTCAAGATTGTTGCTGAGGTACATGTTGTTGAAGTTATTGGAAAACTAGATGTACAAAATGAATCTGAAGAGGCGATCAAATTGCTGAGCAAGTTAGAAGAAGATGATGGTGCAGAGTCTCATGATTTCCTTGAGAAAGCTTCATCAGGAAAGGAAACCATGGACGTCAATGGCTTTCAAGTTCTTCCTTCACATGTATTAAATTAGTAATGGTGTTATTTCGTAGAAATTCTAATTACAAGAGACATGATCATGTGTTCTAAATTAGTAATGGAAGCAAATTTAAAATTTTTAAATTTTTAAATTTTGTTAAGAACACAAAACATGTTCCACCATTGAAACTTAAGAACACATAATTGGTTCTTAACCAATCATAATCTTAAATTAATAATAAAATATGTTTTAAGAATACAAAACATGTATTTAGTATTGCACATGCTCTTACAACAAGTCTAAAGTTTTGACATACATAGCAAACGAAGTAAATGTTTTTTGTTTTCTTATAAATAAAAAAGGGAAACATCAACAGGTATTAAGAGACAGTCCTATTTCAACCACCAAAATTTATTCCGAGTAAAGTATGAATAGCATTCTATTAGGCGAGTATTTGATGATACTTGCATATAGTATAATACTATACAGCTACTGAACATACATCAATTATATTAAATACTGTACAGTGTTTTATTTAGGTTTTCGGCACATTAATTACTTTGTTTCTAACTTAGAATCTCTTTCTATTTCAACAAACTCTATATGCGATACGAATTCAAAACAAAAGAAACGAATATACGAACAAACTACTAGAACATAAAGTTTAGGAGTTTTAAGTTTAAAGAAGCTTTTTTAGCAACAAAATGTACCTTGTAACGCCCTGACCGCCATCGAGCTATCGGTATGCAGGAGAAATCCTCATCCCCTCAAGAGAAATCCTTATATCTCGGTAACATACTTGAGAAATTCTCATTATTTCAGGAGAAATCTTCATCTCCCAATGGCCCCACGCCCACTCTCGGCTAGTGGGCCCACCCCTGTCCGACGGTCGATGCGTTAGTCCGGGAGGTTAGAAAGACTTGTTTACTGACCCTGCAAATCACCACGTGATCTTTCCCCGTGTTTTGTCCTCACTCACACGGTACTGGAAATGACTTTCCAGTAGGTCACCCATCCTTAAATTGCTCCAGCCCAAGCACGCTTAACTCTAGAGTTCTCTCTGGATGTGTGACGGAAAAGATAAGTGCACTTTGGTGATATAGGTAGCCAAATCAATTCTATTAAGCTTCTCCGCATGCACCACATATTTTCAGAAACCAGGATGTTACAATCACCCCCACTAACTAATCGCAACGTCCTCGTTGCGTACCAGGATCGTTATCCCCGACAGTGTGACTCACACACTCGTTAGGGTACGTCCTGACCACCGTCAAGCTATCGGTATGCAGGAAAAATTCTCATCCCCTCGAGAGAAATCCTTATCTCTCAATAACATACCGGAGAAATCCTCATCATTTCAGGAAAAATCTTCATCTCCCAATGGCCCCACGCCCGCTCTCGGCCAGTAGGCCCACCCCTGTCTGACGGTCGATGCATTAGTCCGGGAGGTTAGAAAGACTTGTTTACTGACCCTGTAAATCACCACGTGATATTTTCCCGTGTTTTGTCCTCACTCACACGGTATCGGAAATAACTTCCCAATAGGTCACATATCCTTAAATTGCTCCAGCCCAAGCACGCTCAACTCTGGAGTTCTCTTTGGATGTGTGACGGAAAAGATAATTGCACTTTGGTGATATAGGTAGCCAAATCAATTCTCTTAAGTCTCTCCGCATGCACCACATATTTTCAGAAACCGGGATTTTACATTGTTTCTAACTTAAAATCTCTTTCTATTTTAACAAACTCTATATGCGATACGAATTCAAAACAAAAGAAACGAATATACGAACAAACTACTAGAACATAAAGTTTAGGGGTTTTAAGTATAAAGAAGCTTTTTTAGCAACAAAATGTACCTAAAAAGACCAATTTTGGGTACCTCAAGCCGTTTGTGAAACTCCGCTTCTCATTTTTCTCTTATTCGCTAAATATTTTAAATAGAAAAACAATGCGATTTAACCCTCGATGTAAAAACGTTTTTTAGTTTGAATAAATTTTACATTTAATTAAAAAAAAACGTGATTTTGGACATGGAGTAAAAAGAATGTTTGCTTTATTTTATTGGCAACAGTGTCATATGTTTCGAACTATGGAAACTAGCGTATCACACGCGTGAGATCATAATATCAAGCGAGTCTTCTTCAACATCTTATCACATTCCAATATCGGAAATAATCCTATTTGGTCTCTTGATGGTTCTGATTCCCATGAGTTTATTAAGGGCAGTCGTTTGGAACTATGTTACTATGTTCACCCATCCAAGCCTCAAGTGTTTTTGTACAAGATCGTTTGGCATCGGATTGCCATACCAAAACACAGTTTCACCTTGGTTCTCTAATTACTCTATAATAGAACCCCGCACGAGACCGTTTTGGTTATTAGGAGTAAAATATTATACAATCATATTTTATTTTAACTAAAACTGAAATAATAGTTGACAAAAAAAAAACTAAAAGTAAAATAATCAAACCAATCCAAACCCAAACCGAATCTAAAAATAAACCAAATAGCTCATTCCTATTTTACAAGAAAGCGAGGAAAAAAGAAAAGGGGCAAAAAAATGTGACAAACCAAAAAAGAGAAGAGGCATTGACGTGACGTAGAGCTCAACATTCACTCGCATCTTTTTGCATGAGGCTAAGCATGTGCCGTGCACGTAGACCACATCACTCTCTTTTCATAGGAACTCACTCTCCTTTATAAGCCCCAACCATCGGATCAAACAAGCATGTCAAACCCTCTCCTCTAGCCATTCAAACTATTGAGAATGGGGTTATTCAAGAAGAAGAAAAAAGCCGAGACACGATCCACAAGGACGACATTTAAGGGTTTCTTAACGGCGGTTTTGGCTACTCAAGCCGCAATATTCCTCTTATTGCTTGCTGGTCTATCTCTAGCCGGCGCAGCCGTGGCAACAGTTGCCACCATGCCGTTATTCGTAGTATTCAGTCCGATTCTTGTACCGGCCGGTATTACCACTGGTTTGGTGGCAACGGCTTTAGCGGCTTCGGGGGGCTCCGGTATGACGGCTCTCACCATCATCATGTGGCTCTACAAGTAATTAACACAAAAAAAATTCATTATTTATTATAACTATTATTATTATGCACAATTTTTTAAAATAATTTTTGCGAGACAGTAGTCATCCAACGTCTGAGATCAGTTTAATGACGACCAATATCTAATTTTGTTCTTATTTTACTAAATTTATACAATTTTAAAGCATACAATATTTGGTGGGAAAATAACACATAAATTGATGATTTGTGACTACATCCTATTTAAAATAGATTAGAGGCCCGGGTGACGTAGACACATACTTTTAATATTGTATACTAACTGTTTGTGTCTTGTGTGTTTTAGAGGAATAAATATTAAACAAAAATATTCATCGATATTTTCTCTTGAATCTCGCCAGTTATTATAAAAATTATGAGAAAAAAAATTCTATTTTGTTCCATTTATTACTCTTGCATTTGTACCATTGGGAATATCTATCCATTTGTTTAGATTCATGGTTTGTATTACGTTTATATGCATCAATATAGTCTCTCGTACGAATGATAAACATGCTTGGTGGTGAACAGATTTGAGCCGTAGCTTTTAAGAATATAATACCACGATTTTTTATAACCAGACGTGTATTCAATTGTGTGTAGGCAATTAACGGGTAAAGAGCCGCCAAAAATTCCGGGGTTAACGCCGCCGGCTTCAGGTGGTAGTGCCCCGGCGGATGCATCAGCAGATAAACCGGCAGCTAAACCGGCAGCTAAACCAGCAGCTAAACCGAGTTGATGAAAAGAAGCCGGACATATGGAAAAATTAATATATAATTACTGGAGTTCCACAAATTAATATAGTTTATCGACCTTTTTTTATAATAAATACCAACTATTAGGGAGGGGGAAGATGGAACTAAAATTTTCATATATCATTCTATTAATGTATCTCGTAGTACGAAAATAATACTTACAAATGTACCCAATATTGGTATTGTATAGTTTTATGCAAGTTAATTTAACGAACGCATCAACTCTATATATTATCATCCGTACGTGTGAATTAGAATCTTGCCACCTTGAAGTTCTTGTTCTTACCAACACTATCTGGTTACCTTTTTTTAAATTCTAACCTAAAAGTTTCTTTGAAATCAATTATAAATATAAACTTATTTATTACAAAATAAATGAGATAATCTACTGGCTCCAAGGAACCATTAGAAGTTACATGCACCCAATAGTAATTGTGTGTTAAGGATAAACACATATTCCATATTTACTAGGCCTCGGCGCAGATCGAATACCCCAAAAAATGTAGTATTTGTGCTTCGATTTGTTTTTGACGGATGTCGAATTTTTTGATTTGTTTTGTTTCGAATAATTTCGGATATCCGGATTTTTTCTGGATATTTGCGGATATCCGGATCTTCGCGGATATATTTTTTAAACAAAAAAAACATTAAAACAACATAATATTTTTTTTCAAAATTTTTTTTTTAATATAAGATTTAAACTAATTAATCAATAAATATATGAAATGGGTATAATTTTATTCGATAAATTGCTTAAAAAATGAAAACTGAAAGTTTAAAACGATGAAAAATAAAATATATAGTTTTTATTTAATAAATACATTTAAAATAAAGTTAGTATCTATCTATTTTTACTAGAAATATATTTGAAAGTAAAAAAATGTAAATATACGTTATAAATTTACCATATTATATTTATATATAAGTAGTATACAAATCGGATCAGATATTTGGATTTTCAAAATTAGTATTTGTGATTTGCTTCGGTTTAAACGAATACTAAATTTTACTATTTGCTTTGCTTTGATTCAAAACGAATATCTGGATTTTTCGGATCGAATCGAAATGAATACTGAATCGGATCGAATTTAACGGATAATTTTCCCAACCCTAATATTTACAAGATACTTATAAAATAAGTTTATTTCCTTTTCTATAGGGTCACTTGATCTAATGCCCTGTATTGTACTATATATATTGTTCTTAATATCAAATATACAACCAATTAAGGAGTTCTCTTAACTTTGGCATTATGGTCCATTTAAAAAACTTCTTAGTTGAGAACTATAAAACTAATACAATTGTCTAACCAGTGACCATTTTGACTAGTCATTGCCAGTTCTAAGATAAGGGTTTAAACAAAGCTTGACTGGCAACAAAATGTACCCAAAAAGGACCATTTCCATGGTACTTCAAGCAGATTCTGAAACTCCGCCTTCTCATTTTCTCCTTCTTCGCTAACAAATTGTAAAAAAAAAAAAAACTACTCGACAGGTAATTGGATGCACAAAAATGTTTGGTTGATTTTATCGGTGCCACTGGTTTCACGCAGCTAGTAAGCGGCAATTCATATGTTTCTAACTATGGAAACCAGATTATCATATGCCTTAGATCAGAACATCAAGTCTTGAGTCTTCTTCAACACCTCATCACATTCCAATTCTCGAATATAAAAATAAAATGGTCATATTTGGTCTATTGGTGGTAATGATCCCCATAAGTTTGAGAGCAGTTGTTTAGAACTATATAGCATATTCACCCATCCACGACTCAAAGTGATTTGATTGTTTGGCATCAGAAGCCATACCTAAACACAGTGTCACCACTTGGTTCTTTACTCTTAATAAGACTACACGAGACGGTTTTGGTTTTTTTGGAGTAGAATCACTACAAGAAAACAAGTCGAGTTTCGACCAAACTTTTGTGGTCATAAATTATTTTAACCATTTTTCGACCAATTTTAGACGCATGTTTACATTCGTTATAAATTGGTCAAAACATTATGACAAAATTTAATAGTTAAAAGTTGGTCAAAAATTACCGACCAACTTTTAACGAATTCATAACTTTGTCAAAAAATGGTCGAAAAATTGTGACAAAAAAGATTAGTTGAAAGTTGGTCAATAAAATAGATTAATTTCTGACCAAATTTTTTACCAGTGAATTGGTCAAATTTTGTTTATTGATGAAATTCTAACTAAATTCCGACGAAAACTTGAATTGATCGAAAATTGGTAGAATAATTTTGACAAATATATTTGGTTAATAACTGGTCAAAAATTTTTGACGATGATAAAATTTTGAATTGATTGAAAATTGGTGGAAAAATTTCGACGAATATATTTTGTTGATAATTGATCAAAATAAATTCTTATCAAATTTTGACCAATTCAAGTTTTGGTCGAAAATAGATCCAACATTTCTGACCAAAAATACTTTGGTTTAAAGTATTTTGACCAAAAACACTAAACACAAATGGTTTAAAAAAGTTTTGACGAATTTCCGGTCAAAATTCGAATTAGTATATGTACATTACATTACATATCTTTTTCTTTTATAATACGATACATATGTATAAAGGTACATTTGATCATTTTCACAAAGGTTTCCTTTCAACAATAGACAGAAACATATACGTTGTAGTTAATAACATTATATTAATGTGGTACAGTAAAATACTTTTTTGTATAACCAACTAATAACACAATAACTAAATAGTATGAAGAGAAATAATATTATTCTTAACATCGTTACCGAATTTCGTATTATAAAAAAAAACTAGACATTGTTATGTTATTAGTTGGACTCATTAGAGATTAAATTTGGATATTATAAGGAGATATATTCGATAGTTTGGAAAAACATAGTCTGAGTGGTTAACAAATAGGGGCAATTACAAAAATGCCATTTTTTGTGTGTACATTTGCAATAATGCCATTTAGGGCTGTTCATTTACAAAAATACTACTAATTATAGATTTATAAAACCTATATCTTAAAATTTTAAACCCTAAAAAATGTTTTGACCTCTAAAACCTCCTAAACCATCATAACTAAACTCTAATAAAACATAATTAACCTAAACATAAATGATATAAAGAAAAAATAATTTTGAAAAAGTGTCATTTTTGTAAAAATTTCAAAAGTGTGGCATTTTTGTAAAATGACATTTTTAAAAAATTTTCTAACAAATATCACATTAAATAATCAATAAATATAGTCTTCTTTTTACAAAGGTTGTTTGTCCCACATCGAAACAAAACACGGGAGAAAAATTATATTCTTCTATAAAATGAATTATCATTCTAGAATTATCTTTAATGAATCTTAAGTCAATTTAAGGCCTTGACACAGTTCTTTTTGAAGTCCATATATATTGGCTTATTAATAAAATGTTTGGAGCCATTTACTACGTGTTTGCATATAGTTTTTTTCTTCATTTAAATTAATAATATTATAATAAATCAAATTCACATATCAAAACCATTTAAAAAAACTATATATCTAAATTTGTCAAAAATTGGTTAGAATATATGGCCGAAAATTGGTCAAAACATATAGTTTTGATCATTTAGATTGATAAAAAAATTTCAACCACTGTATTGGTCAGGACCAAAATTTTGACCATTTCGATTGGTCATAACTTCCGACCATTCTATTGGTCAAAATCAAATTTTTAACCATTTTGATTCGTCAAAAACTTTTAACCATTTTGTTGGTCAGAACCAAATTTTCGACCATTTTGAATGGTAAAAAAAAATTGACTATTTTTTTACCAAAATATATTTGCGACCACCAATTTTTGACGAATCGATTTTGGTCAAATATTAGTCAGAAATGGCAGTTTTGGACCAATTTTAAACCAAATTGATGGTTAAAATTGGATTGTTTTCTTGTAATGAATCGGATATTTTCTGTTTCTTGTGTTCATCTTCGACCGATCGAAACTAATTATTGTTGTGAATTTGTGATCTGTTGCACAATGATGCGAGTTGGTTTATCATCATTCCCGGAAACAGATTTGATCGAACCAAAATACCAAACTAAAACAAGTACTAACTAAAAACGCAAAATGCGAGATCTCTTACATAGTAGCTACGATTGGCTAGTGAAGATTCTATTTTCGGGTTTTCTTTTCTAAAAACAATCTCAATTCCTCAAAACAAAAGTAACATTCATTACAAAAAACGTTTTTTTTTTTGTTTGAATAAAATTTAACATTCATTTCAATCAAAAAAAAAATAACAACAACGCAAAATGTGCATCCATAACTATTTAAACTTAAATATGGTTCTTGCTTTTCTTATAATGCCATTTTAAAATTCTTTTTGGCCACAAATTTCCGCATAAACAGTTATCTTACTTTAAACACTCAACCTTAACAATTCAGTTAATTAACCATACTTACTAGACCAATACCTCCGCATACGGAAGAACCAATACCCGCGCATACGGAAGACCGATACCCGTGCAATTCAGATGGTTTTTTTTGCCGACTAAAATTCTAAAAATTGTGGTGTGTAAATTTGTGATGGAAGAACCGGAAGAAAAAGTGGGGTTGAAGTTTTTTGTGTAATATTCAACAAAAGTTACATAAAAGTTTTAGCAGAAATATGTATGCAAAAGATCATGGAACTGGAAGGCAAGAATTGTGTTTAAATGTCTCTTCTTAAAATCATGTCAAGAAGGGGCTAAGCAGGAATTATCTATGCGTATGAACATCTACGTGGCCATAAACATATTTCTAAACTTGTGTCTTGAAAAGTTCAAAATGATTCCATTGGAATGAGAACAAGCAACCCAACTTCAAAGACCATTTACAAGCAAAGACCAGAATTTGTGATTGTGTTCATACATGATTGTTGGTGGTTGTTTGCATTCTCCATTAAAATTGGGATCTCGTTCAAATGTACATAAAAAATCTGTACACATAACATGGTTGAGAGGAAGTAAAATAAGATATAATCCTGTTGCAGGTTGATCAAGTGAGTTTGCATATATATAAGCATAAAAATAAATTATGTTTATTGTTTCTAAGATCTATCAACTGTAAGGAGATTTGTGTGCCATCAAAATTGAAACAATGACATCTTTATTTTCGACTAAAAGACTTTTGAATTGAAATCAATGTAGATTTACTCATATCCCCTGTTTCATTTCACAAACAATCATTGTACAAACACATAACATGGTAAGAGTCTTTCAACCAGGAGGTTTAAAAATGGCTTACATCACATAACCAAGAAATCGAATTATAATAGAAGAGAGATTTCTAGATAATACCATCTCGAGATTAAGTTGATTTTTCCTAGCGAGAGTTACATAACGTAGCATCATAGCGTAAGATCACCAAACCATTGGCCACACTTCTCAAGCATGATTTGTCTTTACCAGTGCATTCTTACTTGTCGCAACGACCAACAAATTCCTGTTAGAAACACTCGAACAAAGGATCATATACTACGAATTAAATCTTCATATATCAGGTATTTGATTACTCTGAATTAATCGAACAAACCTAGAGTCGAGAAAACTTGATTAATGATACGTTGCGGATTTCTCAGGCTTCACTAGGGAGAACATTTTTATATCATCGGAGCAACGATTCAATTCAAATTCTTCATGAGAGTTCTATGTACCTGTCAAATTAATTGCAGCTGGTACATACACACCACTATTTCTCGTCGTTGTTCTCCTTGACAAAGTTTTGAACCATCTTCGCCGGACAAACAGAACATAGCGCGACATCTCCGGGGTGGCCACCGGTACTGCAATGTCAAGTGAGAGAAAGTTTTTTGAAGAAAAGTTTCAGCCAAAATTTTGGATTGATATTATTTTATCATCGTTAATTCTAACGGAAGCTGTATAGACAACAAGAGAACGTGAAATTGAAATTAAATATCTGGAGAGTAAATAGTCGTAAAGGCTAGTCAAATGTTATATTTGAGAAGTGCAAAAAACAACTTTTTGGTGGATATATGTCAATCACATAAGGCACCAAATGTCGCATAGATGGAGAGGGCTCGTTCTCCAAATGTCGCGTAGATGGAGATGACTCGTTCTTTTTTTTTCATATATATGATTCATTATTTTGATATATCGAATTTATCAAATGTAATAAAATAATGTGACGAAAAAACTAAATTCATTTGAACAAGCATGTGCACTCTTCGCATGGGGATAAGCATGTGCCGTGCACGTCGACCACATTACTCTCTATTCATATGAACCCACTCTCCTTCGTAAAATCACACGTACCATAGGATCAAACAAGCATGTCATGCCCTCTCCTCTGGCCATTCAAAATAATAAAAATGGTGTTTTTCAAGAAGAAAAAACCCGAGAGACGACCCCCAAAGCCCACGTTTAAGGGTGTCTTAACCGCGTTTTTGGCTACCCAAGCCGCAGTATCCCTCTTGTTACTCGCCGGTCTATCCCTTGTAGGCGCAGCCGTGACAACAATCGCCACCATGCCGTTATTCGTAGTATTCAGTCCGGTTCTTGTACCGGCTGGTATTACCACTGGTTTGGTGGCAACGGCTTTAGCAGCCTCCGGCGGCTCCGGTGTGACGGCTCTCACCATCATTATGTGGCTCTACAAGTAATTAACACATAAAATATTCTTTTTATGATGATTTGAGATGACGATCAATATCTTTTTCTTTTACTATATTTATCCACATTTGAAGTATATATTAGATGGGAAATAAACGGATTAATTAACGCATAAATTGATGATTTGTGACTATATCCTGTTCTTCAAATAAGATTAGAGGGCCAGGGGACGTAGACTTACAATAAAGATTTAATAGTATGCATCGATATTCTATTTTGTCCCATTTATTACTCTTGCGCATTTACCATTGGGAATAATATATCTATTTGTTTAGATTGATGATTACATACGTTTATATGTATCATTATGAACATAGTCTCTCGTACAAATTATAAAGTTGCTTGGTTTGAGCCGTAGCTTTTAAGAATCTGATGCCACGATATTTTCAGTCAGACGTATTCAATTATGTGTAGAAAACTCACGGGTCAAGAGCCGCCAAAAATTCCAAGGTTGACGCCAACCCCAGATGCCTCAGCTGATAAGCCAGCTGATGAATCAGCGGATAAACCAACCGAATCAACAGACAAACCAACTGATGATCCAAAGGATAAACCGGCCGATGCACCGGCAGATGCGTCACCACCTAAACCGGCCGACAAACCGGCAGATACACCACCAGCTAAACCAGCACCGACGACTGACGAACCAGCTGATGCATCTTCACTGATACCATCAGTCATGCCATCAGCTACACCAGAAGCAAAACCGGCAGCTAAACCAACAGCTAAACCAGCAAAAAAATCAACAGCAAAACCGGCAATTAAACAAGCAGCAAAACCGGCAGCTAAACCATCAGCAAAACCGGCAGCAAAACCGAAAGCTAAGCCGGTAGCTAAACCGAAAGCTAAAAAAAAGAAGCCGTGAACATACGAAAGGGATGATCGATATGGAAAATCTGATGTATATATATTAGAATTCCACAAGTTAAAATCTAGTAAATCTAATAATATCATTTTATTTGTTAATGTTTGAGTGGTACCAAAATATTAACAAATCTTCGCAAACATTAATACATATCTGATCTCCTCTTATCCTCAGACACTTCACCCTGCTACCTCTAACAAAGGTCCGTTAATCTGTAACGGAAGTGCGAAGAGAAGACATTACTCCTAAGACAAGAACAGATGAGAGCAAAGATTGGATGAAAATGAAGATCTAACACAATCACATAGCTAACTTTCATCTGACATAAAGAGAAATCGAATCTGTAAGGGAGAGAAAACAAAACAAAAGAAGATTCGAATAGACAAAAAGACAGAGATCCGTATCGTCGGAAACAAACTCGGATTTAGCCGGAAAAAATAGATCTAAGACTAGAGATACATGAAACGAAAGGAAATAAACATACATACAAACCGGACCAACGCTGTGGCTATGGGAGCCCACATCACCAGCCGGAAAACTAATGTATATATTCAATCCGTGTGAAACTAAAATGTTATCTTTTATTCAAAAAGAAAAAAAAAACTAAAATGTTATTAGCTTTCTAAAAAGAAATAATATATATAATAATCCGCGTGAAGAAGCCACAATGAAGTTCTTGTTTTTACAAGCGTTATTACTTATGATCTACTTACCTTTATAAAATTAAAACCTAAATTTTTCTTTGAAATCATTTAAATATAAATTTTTTTATTTATATCTTGAAGAAATTAATAAAATAAATGAGATAATCTATCCGAACGAACCATTAAAAGTTAGGTTACATAGAAACTCCGTATGAGGTCCGGTTCCCGTTTTAAAAACGTTTTGAAATCATAATCTCTTGAAAACACGAGTAAACGCGTTACTTCAAAATTTTAATCTATAAAAACGATGTAGCCACTGTTTTCGTTTTAAAAACACGATGAAAACTTGTCTTTCTTTTTGGAAATACAATGAGTAAATAATTTGAAAACGTAGACATATATTTGATATTTTGTGATTTAAAAAAGGAAAATTGCTAAAAAATGTCATTTCTCCATAAAAATATTCAAAAAATGCCACAAATCACTATTCACATAAGGTATAATGACAAATTTGTCTTTTCATTATTTCTTTCTGTCTCTCAAAGAAGAAAAAGAAGAATTTACTGGATCTTTCTCTCTTCGTCGCCGGATCTCTCTCTCACCGTCGCCGGATTTCTCTCTCTCTGGACCGGATCTCTCTTTTGATGAAGAAGAAGGTGGTGGAGAAAAACGGAGATGGTGGTGGTTAAAGACCGCGACGACAATTGTGGAAAAATTGTGTCGATGGTGGTGGTCAAAATGGCGACTGTGGAAAAACTGTGTCGGTGGTGGTGGACAAAAACAAAATAGAAATGGATACGATGGTGGACCAAAATGAAGACAGTCGGTGTTGACGGAGATAATGATTGATGATGACGGAGACAGTGGCTGTGAACAGAGATGGTAACGGTGGGCAAAAACGATATGAACGAAAATGTATTCCAAGAAAGTCATAATTAAAGGTATAAATGTATTTTTCATGTCGTGAACAGTTATTTGTTCCTTTTTTTTAGGGTTTTTGAATAAATGATATTTTTCGAATATTTTTTCAAACAAATGATATTTTTGGTAAAAATCCCATTTAAAAAACAAAGTTGTGGAACTTGTGAAATGAATTGAAGTACTTACTAATTTATAATTGCTCCAAAAAAACGAAATATTTGGTATTGGTGCACACTAACATTTATATTTTATCTATAAGAAGTCTTACTTACAAATATGATCTCAAACATATGTGCATATGTTAGATATGATCTATTTGATTTATTTGATGAAACTAATATTATATATGATCTATTTGATGTATTTGATGAAACTAATATTGGAAGACTTGAGTTTTAGAATCTAATTTTCTCGACTAATACTAGTTAGAAACAGTTTTATTTGGTGTAATTGATGACAATAAGAATAAAGATGATGATCTAAATACTTGATTTTAAATGTTATAATTTTATTTTCATTTTAGTGATATATATATATATATATATATAATATTTGTATATAAAATTTGTGTTGTTTCAATTATTTTCAATGTGATTTTGATGTTGTTGTTTTGTTTTATATATGAGTGTTCCAAAACGTATCTTTTTTTTTTTGGGTCTAAAGCTTTAATTATATTGAGATCAAACCGGCTGTAAACCGGGATCGTGGGTTACAGAAGACAGAGCCGATTTGGCTAAGGCCTTGATTGGCATAGCCTATAATAGAGCTGTAGCATCAAGGAGCATGAGCAGTAGTTTTATGAAGCTGTAAGCTGTTAGAGACTAAACTGATGATAACTTATTAGTAAAGCTGTGAGCAGTTAGATATAAAATTACAAAAAACGGACACAACTATTATAATCTAATTTTGGTATGTAGATTTTACTAATACATATACGTTTGAAATAATCTGTTCACGCTTTTTATTTGTTATTTTACAGATGGAGCACGCAAATGTGTTTATGAATGACTTTGTAATCTTAAACATATTAATAAAAAAATTCTTTCCCAACAATAAGCAAACAAACGTACGAAAATTAAAAAGAAAGTAACAATGTTACCTAAAATAATGAACTAATGTCGAGCATTCCCAATACTTTCTGCAATTTTGTTCATGATCCCTGACATATATGCATCTCCTGTAGGTTCATAACGGGTATTCTCAATTTCTGGTCCATCGCTTGCATCTGGAACATTAAATATATGCTCTTCCATTCTTTCATATTCTTCAAAATCATCATCAGTGATGGTCGATCCACGTATAAAATTATGAAGAGCCATTGTTGCTACAACAATCTTACATTGAGTTCGAAGACCATACCGAGCCTCATTTTTAAGAATTCGCCACTTTGCCTTCCATACACCAAAAGTACGTTCAATTACTGAACGTAGAGACGAGTGTTTTTGTTAAACATCTCGCTTGCACAACTAGGTGGTCCTTCACCACACTGATGTGGATGGTATCTTGTTTTCCGGTAAGGAGCTAAACAACCTTTCCTATTTGGATATCCAGAATCAACAACAAAATATTTTCCTTTAGGAGGTTTTGGAAAGAATACGTCTTCTTGTGCACAATACGTGAGAACTTTTGTATTATGTGCTCTTTCCGGGTCCTGACATATGCATATATGAACTTCATATCTAAGTTTCAAATAGCAAGAACGTTCATCGAAGGGAACTGCTTTCTCGCATTCCAATATCTCTCTTTTTGATCACTTCTAACTCGTACCGGCACATGCGCGCCATCAAGAGCTCCAATGCAACCACTAAAGAAAGGATAATACCTTGTATAAGCAAATAAACGATTATTAATCTGCATAAACTCTTCTGGTTGAGGCTTCAAAATATCCTTTGATAGGAGGAGGACAACATCTAATACTTCCTTAAATTTTCTGTTGACCGTCTCTTGGCTGCGTTGGAAATATTTAGCAATTTCCCGTTGTACTTCATCATGCCCAAGTGTTTCTAAAAACATCGCCACGGCCTCTTTTACAATGCATTCACGTGAGTCTTTAAGGTGATAATCATTCTTTAGAGTATCACATAACCTTATAAAGGTTTCTTGATTCATCCGTAAGGTTTCATAGCATTGTCTACCAGAACCAGTAATCATTTGCATAGTATAACGCAATCTGCGACCTCGATCTGTTCTCATCAATTGTCTATCACAATATGGATTTTGTTGTTCACTTTCGACCATTAAGCGGACAACAGCAACCATATTTTGATTACGCCATTGGATCTCACGTCAATGAGCATAAAATCAATATGCACTCACGTCTATAAGCAAACATTTTAAAAGAAGATTGGCAATTCATAATGTAATAATTTATAAATCTAGTAAAGTAAAACTTGAATTCAATGAATGCCATAAAACAAACGAAAAAGAGTTCAAACATAAAAACTCCTAACTTAAATCTATCATGATAAACTGAAATTATCTAGTTCTTCTTTCCAGTGACTCTTTCTAGATACTTAATCTTTTCCTCCTCATTCGGCAAAGTCAAGAAAATCTGACGACTATTCTCGTTTCCAGCCAGGTACTCAAGAGCCGTCCAATACAACTCGCCGTCATGGTCTAGTGTAGACATTTTTAGCAACTCTTCAGTGCATAAGGCACTACTAAATGGGTTAAAAGAGTCAAATTTTTTCTGACCGGCTGACCAAAACCTCTCTTGATTTTCTAGTGTACTTGTGATACGATCCCAATGATCCAAGTTAGGTCTTTTCCGCGAAGATCTTGGTTTGGTTGGTTTCTCCTTATACTTGCCAGAAACATGTGTTTGGTGTGTCTTCGGGTTTTCTTCAGGCCTACGGATAGGTGATGATATCTCTTCAAGTTCTTCTTCTTCAAGTTCTGTATCTTGAGACAATTGACTCGGTCCGTCCTGGTGCTGCCAACCTTCACTTACCGACATTGTAACTTTGCTGTATAGATTATCAAGGAGTGGAATATCACGTAGTGGATACTGACGAAGTTTTGAGGCATCGGGACAACCCTGCAACATAAAAAAAATTTCGATTATGAATAAAAACATGGTTGCAAGTGCTTAAAAATATTGGTCATTGTTCACTATAATACGAAAGATTACCTTAATCAGTTGATCCCACCAGTCATTGCTCATGTGTAGCTCTCCGAACTCATTGAATCCCAACCCGGTGGCGTTCCTTGTGATACGTTTATAGATATCATACTGCTTCCTTACTGTCTCGAATCGAGTTTTAAATTTTTTCCAATGAAAGTCCAAACCAGATCGTTCCAAAAATCCGGCTCGTATGTTTTGCCTTCCCATTTCAGTAAAACATGTACCTCTCCAGTATCCTTTATCTTTCTCTTTATTAGCTAACACTAGCATTTCATGACTCATTTCATGGCTCCATGAAAACTTAGACTAAGCCAGTCCCAACAAACAAAACTATACATAAAAATCCAAACAACATAATATTCAAGCAAAAAAAGAAAAACCAGATACATAATTTCATACCTTGACAGTTGGCTGCTGCACATGTTCTTCTTGATTAGACATGTTCGAGGCTGTTTAGAAAACATGAATATTATGTTAGATATACAATGAAAAGTTACAGAAAAACATAGAGGTAAGAAGAGAAGATTGAAAAATAGAGTACATGAAAATATAAAAACATCATCTTCAACAAGAAATCACGTAACTTGCTTGTCAAAAACAAAAAAAGCTTACGATGATGATGTTCTCAGTTTTTCTTCTCCAACGTTTTTAGGTTTAGGTCAAAATGAAAACATGAATTTATAGTAAATTTTCAATGGCAAATACAGAAAAATGATTAAATAATGTCTTTTTATAATTTCAAGGGCTTCAAGCTTTGGAAAAGCTCCTTTGTGGAACATTGGGCTCACGAGCATTTAGGAGGGATTAATGCTCACTTTCATGCTCAATTAATAAAACATGATTGGCATACAAAAAGCATCAAACCCACTAAAATGCTCTCCCAATCACGCTCTAAGGCATCGGCCTCGCCATTTAGGTCTCGTTTTACAAACTGAAAGGATGAAACTTGTAATTCTACAGCTAGAGATTCAATATCCTA
The DNA here is from genome assembly GCA_964056655.1 of Arabis hirsuta. Taxonomy (NCBI): domain Eukaryota; kingdom Viridiplantae; phylum Streptophyta; class Magnoliopsida; order Brassicales; family Brassicaceae; genus Arabis; species Arabis hirsuta. The sequence goes on along the minus strand of OZ053302.1, from coordinate 4,465,020 downwards.
GAGGATCCCATGGATTTCGATCTTTTTGTTTTTGGTGTTGATCAGGTTGATGAGGATTTGGGAATCCGACAACACCGTGAATTGATTCCAATTTCTTCGCGATGCATTCACTAGGGCATCTCGAACTGCAAGTGCTTCGGCCATCACTGCCGATCCGACATGATCCGAAGGACTCGATCTGTGTCATCTTTGAAGATCCATCCGATTCCTGCAGTTTTTGTAGTCTCTAACCAGGCTGCATCGGTGTGACATCGGAGCTTCACTGTCGTTCTTTCGGTTCTCCCTTCCCTCGGTGGCAAGGGGATTCTAGGTTCCGACACTTGGCTCAAAAGCCATTCCTTGGCGTCTTGGATAATCTTGATACTGGTTTCTTCCGCCGTGAAATTACGATCGGAGAACAGTTTGTTGTTACGAGCTAACCAAAGGTTCCAACACAGCCATGGGAAGATAGGACCAGTGGCATTTCCAATAGGCGGGAGGCAAATCATATACTTAGCAGCCTTAATTCCGCTTTCGATGGCTGCAATTTGTAGAGGGTCAAAGGGTGTTTTCAGGGGAGCTAGCTTCCATACCTCTTGGGCGTAAGGGCAGTGGAAAAAGAGGTGGGTTATGGTTTCTAGTTCTCCGTATCTAACACAGGCAGATTGATCGCCAACTCCTCGAGAAGCCAGCTGCGCTCCCACAGGTAAAGTTCCGCTCTTTATTTTCCACATGAAAGCTTTTAGTTTTGGTGAGGGGTATTGATTCTCCATATTTCCTCATTCCACTTGAAACTTGAGGTTTGGCCAGGGTCCTCAGTAATGAAGGCTTTATCTGATGCTTTATGATAGCCTAGTTTTGCTTGGTAAATACCAGAGGGATACCCAATCCAAGCGTATGCATCCTTGGCTTTGTACAAGCTTGGCTTCAATGCGAGGATCTCCTGTTCCCATTCAGGTAAGATATCTCTGATTTTTTCAATGTTCCAACCTCCAGATCTTGGTAGCAATAGGTCTGAGACTCTCATAGCTTCATTCTCTGCCGTAGTTGGACCATAGGGTTGGAGTGGTTTTGACAGAGATAACCACGGTTCCCCATATATAATTTTTTTATATAATTTTTTTTTAATTTGGGGGAACCGTGGTTATCCATACATAAAACAACGTCTCAGTTGACAATTAGGAAACAAATATACTATGGTCTAACCAGTGACTATTTTGATTAGCCACTGCTAATTCTAATTAAAGCCTAACATATTGATTTCATCGGCTGCAACTTTGTCAAGTAATTTTGAATGAAATTGATCAAAATCAATAGCACAGCCATGTTATTCCGTAATTGTATATATAGGTCCGTATCGAAACACAATCAACACAAACGTATTGATGAGCCTCATCAACAATATTTGAAAATAGCAGGGCTACAATCTTTTAAATAATAAATATATATTGGTTATTAGATAAATATAATACTATTTAAGTACTGTTGAAAAAGTTATATATATATATCCCTTTTTCAAATTATAGAGGCTTCTTTTTATATTTATTTTTCGTATCAATCTACCAAATTTAGTATTGAGCAAGCTCAACAATATTTGAAAGATTGATAAAAGGTTTTTGGTTGCTAGTTACAACTTTTTAAGTTAAAAATGTAATAGTATCCAATCATAGAAATTTAATTCTCACTCGTGTTGTTTACCTCTTTTTTTTGGCAACGTTTACCTCTTTTTTTGTTTGTAAATAAGTAGACATCTTGAACTGAAATCCACACTTAACTTTTTGGGACCTAGATATTTTTACCATTCATAAGTATTTATGAAGTTTACAGAATTACAGTCAACTTGAAGGAATCGAATCATATATAGTCTTCCAAACACAAAATAAATCATTCAACCGTAAATCACACCATAAATTGATTTATTAATTAATTTTTTACTTTTATTTTCAATATGGATACCAAAGCAAGATAAAGCAAACAAAAAATGATCAAAACCCACACAAACAGAACACAAGAAAAAAACAAATGTGGCGTGACGTAACATAGATCACCATTTAGTACTCACCTCGTTTTGCATGGAGCATGAATGTGTACCGTTCCGTGCACGTAGACTTCCACAAACTCCTAAATAAAACCCACCCAATATCTCTTCTCAACACCAAACCACAAACACTTCAATCACAAATCTCAACATTCATCCCAAACAAAATGTTTGAGATAGTTCAGGCGGTTTTCGCTGCCTTATCTGCGGTAGCTCTCTTGGTGGTCGCCGGTATAACTCTAGGCGGATCAGTCTTGGCATTAGCCGTAAGCACACCACTATTTCTCATATTCAGTCCGGTTCTCGTACCAGCTACTGTAGCGAGTACTTTGTTGGCTACCGGTTTGGCGGCCTCAGGCGGCTCAGGAATGTCAGCTCTCACCATTCTCTTGTGGCTCTACAAGTAAATAAAACAAAACCACCTTTGAAAACTACTCGTATTTTGACATACTTTTTTTTTTAATCTGAAATATTATTATAAACATACAACGCCTAATTTGACATGCATCTATATGGAAACTTTTAATTTCTTTCTAATTTTAAGTAAATAATTGTGTGTAGGAAATATACGGGCAAGGACCCGCCAAAGATTCCGGGAGTGAAACCACCATCGATGGCAGAAGAAGATACATGATAAGTAATATGGGATGATTATATGGAGGAACTTGATGTTACTTAATTATCGGGGTTCCATAAATAAAAAACAAAATTATGTACATCCTCATTTTAATAAAGACTAGCTAATTGTGCGTGGATCGAAACGAAATGTTTTAAATAACATTCTTATGATGTATATCGTGTTACGAAATTATATAATAAATGTAATTAATATTTTGTATATTTGCAAGATATATTATTGAACAATGCATATGCGACTTTGGAACATGTAATCCTTTTAAAAAAAATCTAAACCTAACAGTTTCTTTGCAACAACCAATTTCTGAAATATTTGCAAGTACAATCTGATGATAATAATGGCAACTTCAAATAAATTTGAGAATTCTTTTTAATTTCAGATTCAAAATAAGCTTGATACTATTTTAACCGCAAATGGAATCATTTTTCTTCTTTCAAATCTACTGTTTGGTATAAATAATAAGAAAAATAGTTTCTTATGTTAAAAAATACACTAAATTAGTGATTTTCAGTCACAACATGACAACTGTTATACATCAGAATGGGATATTCAAGACTTTTTTACCAGCAGCGGAATGAGCGAAAACCAAAACTAAACGCCGACAGCAATCTGAGAATGTCTATCACAACCCCAGACAGTATTATTATATATGCTACTTCTCGCCACTACTTGCTAACAACCTATTACGATTTTGTCTTACAACATCTTCATTCATTAGAATCCCATAGGGTTTTTCAAACAAAAAAAAAAAATATTTTAATAAAAGTTAGTAGTGTAATTAAATTTTATATTTTAAAAAAAAAATTATACCAATTTCTAATTGACAAGTATTTTTTTGAGGTTTTTATGTGGTATCTCAAAATTCTCATTTGAAAACCCTTTCTCCTTCTTTTTATTTTCTATTATTTTTTTTTATTTTTATCACTAGAACCCCTCTCTACATACTCCCAAATGGAGATGGTCCATAAACGTGCAATTACACAGTATAGATATTTTAATTCATTTTTGGTTAATATGTAGTAAATATTTTAATTGCAATAAGTATTTTAATCACACTATAAATCATTCATGCCAGTAAAATGATTTTTCTCCAGACTTTTTAACCTTTTGTTTTACTACATAAATTGATCATAAAACTACATGAATTTATCATCTCTTAAAAAATTGACCAAATAAAATTGGTTTAGCTAATTTCGTAATTAAACCATAATTAGGGTTAAGCATGCTGTAATTGGGTTTTAAAAATTTTAATTTATGATTATTTAATTGTACACGTGTCATTTTATCAATAAAAGTAAATTTTTAATATTATTTTTATATATTATAATTAATAAAAAAAATCGTCGAAATTGATAAATGAGTTGTCTCAAAGTTCTTGAACCAAATGTGTGAAGTGGTAAATTGTAGAGGAGGCATCTTTCGTGTGCGATATAATGAGAAATCTTTCTCGCATAATCTCGTGAATGATGACGATTGTGATTTAATTATGCATCTTTTCGCTAATTTGTTTTAAAATATACCTTTGAGCAGGGGCGGATCCAGAAAAAGTTTAGGTATGGGGCACAAATTAATTTAGTTTTTAATACTATAAAACATATTTAAATTAATTATGTAATGTTTTAAAATTTTGGAAGTCCATAAACAAAATTATACTATATTATAAAAAAGTATTTAAACATAAGCTATATAGACTATAATAAGATAATTTTTATTTAAAAGAATCATATTCTAAAATATTTATATACTGAAAAGTGAAACCAAACCATATAATTTACTACATTTTTGAAAAAGTATAACAAAAAAAATATAAGATAAGAAAGAGATACATGTTTAATAAAAATATAAAAAGGAACTAAGTAACATGTAATGTAACCTGAAATTTCTATTAAAAAAAACATATAATGTTGGGACAATTGCAAAAATGTCATTTTTAGTATGTACATTTGTAAGAATGCCATTTAGGGGTGTCAATTTGCAAAAATGCCACTAATTATGAATTTGTAAAACCTAAATCTTAAAATTATAAACCCTAAAAAAAATTTTGACCCCTAAAACCCTTTAAACTTTCAAAATTAAACTCTAATACAACATATTTAACCCAAATATAAATAATATAATAAAAAATTAATTTTGAAAAAATGACATTTTTGCAAAAATTTTGAAAAGATGGCATTTTTGTAAAGTGGCACTTGAAAAGTGACATTTCTTAAAAAATTTCTATAATGTAACCAGTCATAAGAAAGGATTAAAACATAATAAAAACGATAGAAAAAGGAAAGAGAGATTGCTGTGAGATATGCATCGCTACGAAAGAAAATGAATCGTGGAATAGAAAAGAATTATACGAAAGGGTTATGAGAAAGCAGGTATAAAGGGGCATCGATCTCTTTACCTGAATATCTATTAGGAGAGGATTCATAGCCACATGAATTAGTGAGTTAATACAAATAGTTAATTAGAAATTTGGTAAAATCAGTATGGGGCACGTGCCCCACCTCCCTTAGCCGTAGATCCGCCCCTGCCTTTGAGTTTTAAAACATCCCAAGTTTTTACCAGAAAGAGGAAGAAAAAGGAGTCCAAATTACATGACAACCACCCACAAAGAAAAATGAAAAAGCAAATGTGGCGTGACCAAAAAAGAAAAAAAAAAAGTGGCGTGACGTAACGTAGATCTCTATTTTACTCACATCGTTTTGCATGGAGCATGAATGTGTACTGTACCGTGCACGTACATCTCACAACTGCTTTCATAAAAACCTTCTCTATTCCCATCATAAAGTTGTAACCATCCGATCACATAGTTTAACAGCTTCAAAACAAATTTCAGCCGTCAAGATCTAAACATATTAATCTCAAAATGCTCTCTTGTCTCGTCCCAATCTTTGAGGTTTTTCAGGTGGTTATTGCCTCCGTTGCATCTGTAGTCTTGTTAGCATTCGCCGGTCTAACCCTTGGTGGCTCAATCGTGGCATTAGTCGTAGTCACACCGCTTTTTGTGATATTCAGTCCGATTCTTGTACCAGCAACTGTAGCTACTACTCTCATAGCCACCAATTTAACGGGCGGTGCTTTCATCGGAGTGACTGCAATTGCTCTCATTATCTGGCTCATTAAGTAAAATTTAAATAAACTTTATTGAAACTACTTTGAGATTTATGCTTATATACAATATTAATTCATATACGTGCACATGTATATATGATATAGGTCTGTTTATATTTTAAAACGTGTTGTTAGGACATAGGGATGAACATTTACATAAGAAACCAATTTAATTTCTATAGGCATAGTTTATAGGTTTGCATACATCAACTTATAGGTTTTGATTGTTTCGATTTCCGTTTATTTAGTTAACAAATTTGTTTATATTCTCTTAGAAAAAATAAAACTTATCCAAAATTTCTTTATACTTCTCAAACATCATCTGAAAATTGTGACAGTAATTAATTTAAATATGGTACACAAATGTTTTAAAATTGTTTGATGCATATATACATTTGCGTCTGTGATGTAGACATAAGATGGGGGTGAAACCGAAGGATAATCCACCGCCAAAAGGAGCTCCACCGACTGCCGGAGCATGTAAACCGGCCGGAGGACCAGCAGATACACCGGCTGGAGGACCATCAGATAAACCGGGCAAAGGATCCGGATATAAACCGGCTGGAGGGCCCGGAGATAAACCGAGTGGAGGACCCGGAGATAAACCGGGCACAGGACCCGGAGATAAACCGAGTGGAGGACCCGGACATAAACCGGCTGGAGGACTCGGAGATAAACCGGGCAAAGGACCCGGAGATAAACCGGGTGGAGGACACGAACAGAAACCGGCTGGAGGACCCGGAGATAATCCGAGTGGAGGACCCGGACATAAACCGGCGGGAGGACTGGGAGATAAACCGGCTGGAGGACCCGGAGATAAACCAGGTGGAGGACACGAACATAAACCGGCCGGAGCACCCGGGGATAAACCGGCAGAAGGGAAAACACCCCCGGCATGGTAGGAGTGATAAATTAAACCTATTTTACCCATGTTTTTCTTATAAATTATTAATTACGTGCATGAAGAAATTAGATGTTTCAAATATCATTTCTATTAATATGTATACCATGTAACAAAGAAACGATAAACTAGTGCACGAATTTTTTTATTGTAATTTTTTTTAAATGACGTGATAGCATTATCATCGACATTGAGATTTAAATGATCCAAGTTAAAAAAAAAAAAAATTGTCAGACCAAAGCATCGGTATCTATCGATGTGAAATATTGTCGTTTAACCAAAGAAAAATAAAATCTTGCGATATAAGATTGTCTGGTACGATGCGATCTGGTTTTTAATTAAGCGTGCGACTTCGACATGGTGTTTCCTCACCCGTTCACATCTCTTTTTCGCCTACAATTTCTCTGCGAAGTTTTGGTTTGAGATTACGGGAGTCATAAGAACTTCTAGACTTGAGCCAAACAAATCATTGGGATTCTCTCATCCCTACTCTGGCCTAAAACAAGATCCCTCGTGGTGCTCTATTTCTCTTTGTTTGCTTTCCAAGGCTCCATAAATATCACATATCACAGGAGTGATGGTCTTATTGCCTATTGGTATCTCAATCTCTTTTTTAATCTTTCTCTATCTCGATAGAAGAGGATCAACCATTGTGGATTATTGATGGTACGGTGTGAACAAGTTTACTAACTACGTTTGGAACCATTTATTATAAAGCCAAAAGTTTTATGGTATAACTATTTAAACGAAAAATGTTAAAATCGAAGGCCAGCCTTGTTTGTGTGGGACTAAACTGTTGAACTCTCTAGCACACAAACAAGAGTTGTACCAATTCACTATACAGTTTCATTCATCAAATTCGCATTATTAACTCTAAGCTACTACTTTTTTTTTCCCCTCAAAATTATGTTAGCATTGCTATTTTAGAGTCCAATTTTGCGTGGTCAACACAAATTTGAGGAATTACTCGTATTGGGATATTTTTTCCAAGCGTGCAAAATTTCAAGATTTTTTTCTTTTCTTATCATTTTCCTATATATATATAGAAATATGATTTTGATCACTTTTTATAACCTTTACGAAGAAATATTTGGTGACTTTATAAATTAGGAAACAAGTATTAATTATTAAATTTTCTAACCAATTACCATTGCAAGCGAGCACTAGTCACTTATAATTCTAAGGCATAGCATATTGATCTCATTGGCTCCACCAACAATCTTTCAGTCAAGTAATCAAATTACTCATCTAACTCGGTCATTGCATATGGCTCATAACAAAAGCCTTTTCTTAACGCTTTAATATTTTTAAAAAGCAATGGAATCAAAGAAAACAGTTTAGATATACAAGAAAGAAAAGAAGGCCCCAAAAACATGACAAAAAAAGGAAAGAAACAAATGTGACGTGACGTAACGTAGATCTCCATTTATTCCAATCGTTTTGCATGGAGCATGCATGTGTACCGTGCACGTAGTAGACAACACAACTCCTTCATAAAACCCCCCCCCCTCTCTCTTCCCATCACCAAACCACAACCATTAGATCAGAAAACATGAGAGAAGAACTCGCTCAAAACGCAAATCAGCCTCAGTCGACTCAGTCAATGAGAGAGGGAAGATTGTTTTCTTTCCTCAAAACGTTCTCTTTTATCATGCCATTGTTGGATCTTATTAAGGTTGTTATTGCTTCCGTGGCCTCTGTTGCACTCTTAGGCTTCGCCGGTCTAACACTTGCGGTTTCAACCGTGGGATTCTTCGTATCCACACCACTTTTCATCATATTCAGTCCAATTCTCGTACCCGCCACTGTAGTCACCACTCTCCTAGCCACTGGGCTCACCGCCGGTTCGTCCATAGCAGTGACGGCCTTGGGTCTCATCATTTGGCTCATTAAGTAAGATACTGAAAAAATTATATTGGAAATAACTCGAGATTTATGCTTATATATTATTCACATACGCGTACATGTACATATTACGGTAAAACCTCTATAAATTAATAAAGTTGGGATTTTAAAAATTTATTAATTAATCGATAAATTAATAAATATTCATTTATAGAGATAATCCCTTTTTAGGAAGGAATTATTTCAAAAAATTCTTCGAATGATGTTATATTAAGAAATTTAGTTAAATTTATTTACAAAAATGACATGTATTTTTACTTGAGATTATGATTAAAATATTTGATTATCGCAATAGAATGGTTGTTAATATCATAATAGACTATTTAATTAAAATGATACATGTTTTCTATGTATAAAATTTATAAAAATTATAGTTATTATCTTTAATGTTGATGGTGGATACATTTAAAAAGAAATATATGCAAAAAATCAATTATTTTATTTATAACTTTTCACAAAATTTTGGATACATACCTACAAACAATAATAAAAGTTGTTAATTCAATAAGTAAAGTTGAAGATAAGCTCTAACAATATTTCAACTTTAAATCAAAACAAAATCATTAAAACCATGTTTTAGTACATTATCATAGTTATATATGTCTAATTATATATAATTATTAATTTATACTATTATTGGGACCATATTTTACATAGGAGTTTTAAAAAAAATATTATCTTTTCAACTTGTCGAAATTTGTAAATTTTTACATTGGTCCGACTTGGGACCAAATAATTTTATTACTTTATAAAAATTATTAATTTAAAGAGTATTAATTTATAAAGGTTCTACTGTATATCAATATTAGATTCATATTTAGGCCACTCTATTAAAGGCTATTGTAGCTTAATGGCTACCTAATCCTGATGAGTTTTTATTTTTTTCAATTTTGTGTTCGATCAGCTCCCCCACATATCCTTATTCTCTTAGTTTTTAATTGATTGCAGAATTCATCATGGAATTAGATCACGGTTTGGTTCGAGTTCTTCCCATGTAATCTCAATCATGACTGGTTTAAGTAAATGTTTTAAATTAATGGAAAGAATATCCGACTCTTTCATAGATTTTGGAAATTCGTATAGACTTGGATCCATAATTCACTGTTATACAAAATAGCACAATAAAAATATTTCTAACTCCCTCTTTTGTCTACTGTTCTTGTTATTACTTTTTACCTTCTATACATATTTTTTTTTTTATTAGTTACATTTCATTGTGTTATTACTTTCAAGCATATGGTACGCATTGTTTTTCACTTAATTGATCTCTTACGTATATTACACTTGTTTGTGTGATGTAGGCATAGGATGGGAGTAAAGCCAAGGAATAATCCACCTCCGGAAGGAGCTCCGCCCACTGCCGGACTAAGGGGTAAGTTACGGGACAGAATCAAGGCCAGGGCAGGAGCCGAGGGAGGGGCCGAGGCCGGGGCCGGGGCAGGAGCTGGGGCAGGAGCCAAGCCTGAGGAAGGGGCTGGGGCAGGAGCTTCCCCGCCTCCCTCACTCCTATCTTTTTTCCAATTGCCAAACTTTATGAAGTTACCAGAAGGGTTAAAGAACAAACTTTCAAAGAAATCCAAGGGTGGAGGAAGTGCTATGGGTGATGGTGGATCTATGGCTGATGAAGGTAAATCTGGAGGTGGAGGTAAATCTAAAGGTGGAGGTAAATCTAAACGTGGAGGTAAATGTAAATGTGGAGGTAAATCCAAGGGTGAAGGTAAATCCAGAGGTGAAGGTAAATCTAGGGGTGAAAGTTCCAGGGGTGAAGGTAAATCCATGGGTGAAAGTTCCAGGGGTGAAGGCAAATCCAGAGGTGGAGGTTCCATGGATGGTGAAGGTAAATCGAGAGGTGGAGGTAAATCCAAATTTAAAGAAAATATAAGAACTAAATTTGGAGAGATAAAAGGTAGATTCGGACGTCATGGAGGTTCACCCGGAGGTGGAAGCTCACCCGGAGGTGGAAGCTCACACGGCGGTGGAAGCTCACCCGTAGGTGGAAGCTCACCCGTAGGTGGAAGCTCACCCGGAGGTGGAAGCTCACCCGGAGGTGGAAGCTCACCCCAAGGTGGAAGCTCACACGGTGGATGCTCACCGGAAGGTGGAAGTTCACCCAGAGGTATTGGACGTATGGGTATGGCTATGGGTGGTCGTAAACCAATGCGTCTGGGTGGAGGTTCACACATGGAGTAAAGGACATCAATCCAAATGTTCCAACATTAAGCATATATTGTGTGCATTTTAATTCAAGATGAATTTTATGACCGGGAAACTATAAGGGGAAAAAACAGCCTTTTTAAAACGTTTTATGCAGCTATGTAACATTGAATATGCTTATTATGATTAAAAAGAAAAGACTATGATACAATGTTTATTAAGGAAATAATAGTATAATGTGGTAACACTTAATCCGATTCGTTTTAGATGATATAACGAACTGTAGTAGATGAGTAAAGGACTCTAAAATATCTGATTTTGTATCACGTCTTGAAATATCTGAACCTACGACCTATATCATATATAATATACTGCTATGCAAAATCATATGCTCAATCACGATTATATCTGCATTGCATTACAGTCAAATTAATTTTTGGATATAGAAGACGGGAGCAGAATCTATCTTATTTAGTTAACCTTATTCAAATGACCTGAATAAGTTTACTTATTCAAAGGAAAAAAACTTACAACAAGTTATTCTCGTCGAAGTGCTTGACAAAGTTAATTAGTTGGTTGATCAGTAATATATCTTAGGAAGCCTCTAGTTCAAATGTTACCGCCATGGTGAGAATACAATCCCCATGCTTCGAACCTGTCTCTGTTCACATGTCCCTATCATCAAAAGATTCAAAACCCTTTGATTTATTCGCGTGGTTGACTTGGTAAACTTCAATAACATTTTACTCGTGTTGGAACGGTGTCGTTCAGAGTAAAGCAAATCATGGGCTTCGAAAATTGATTTGGGCTTTGCAGAAAGAGAAATCAGTTTGGCGTGGCCCATGGCCCATAAGCAGTTGGTCAAAGCTGTTTAAATGTGGAGTCAACATCTTCTTCTTCAATGAGTCGTAACAGAAACAGAGTAAGAGAGAGAGAAGTTAGTTACAGAGTAACAGAGAGTCTAGAGAGAGAGAGAGAGCTTGAGAAGTTCAAGTGATTCAATCATCGGAGCTTCGGTAATCTACGTTTCTCCTCTTGGAACGACGATCGGAAGCTTCTGGTCTTCCTCTCTTCCGGTTTGTGTGTGACGGTGAAGGTTTGCGAACCGAGTCAGATCCGTCATCTGTCTCCGGTGCTGCATCGGCGAACTGAGCTCGGTTGTGGCGAGTGAGGAGGTTCGCGTAATACCTGCAAATCAAGGACAGATCGATTAGCGGCTAAACACAGGTTGATAGCTAATCGATTATATTGTGAACAATAACACAATTGTCCTTGTGTATCAAACTGATATTGCAGAGTGAAAGCATCACAGTTTTGTTCTGTGTCCAGAGAGTAGGAAACAAACTCTGGGTTACCAATTCGCATATGTTGATTTCATTCTTATGCTTAGATTGAATTCTCACTTAGATCGCACTAATTGGACTTGAATCAGACTGAAATTGAATCTGGAATTGAACGTAATTACACGGTTAAAACTCTACAAGTGGTATCAGAGCCAGGTTACAACAGCAAGGGTGTTGATTGTGGTCTAGCAGTTAGGTTGCAGGTTGTACTGGTTTCAGGTTAAAGATTCTGGGAGGTTGGTCTGTGTTGGTTCAGTACTGGCTTCAGTGGTGGTTGAGTCTATGGTTCAGTGTTGGTTTTCTGTGTGGTTTAGTTCTGCGGTATCTGCTTGTGTGTTGGTGTGTTTGCAGGTTGATTCAGTTGGTTTGTCAGTTTTCTTCAAGTCATGGAGCCGGTTATAGCAAGGTTTGATATGGAGAAATTTGATGGTAAAGGTGACTTTGGTATGTGGAAGTTCAAGATGCTTATGCAGCTTGAATTACAAGGTCTACACAAGATAATCACTGGTGAAGAAACAGTGAGCTCATCTAGTGTAGCTCCTTTTGTTCCCTCAGTGCTAAGGGGTCAGGCTACAGCTGCTACTGATCCTAAGTCAGATGATCCTCCCCCTCCTACTCCAAAGAAGGTAGGTGCAGGTGGATACACAGATGAACAAAAGAAAGACAGAGATCTTAGAGCTAAGAATCTCATCTGCTCGTGCTTAGGGAATATGGTTCTGAGAAAGGTAATGAAGGAGAGAACAGCTCTTGGTGTTTGGAGAGCACTGGAAAAGGATTATCAAACTAAGTCCTTACCTAACAGGATCTACCTAAAGCAAAGATTTGCCAGTTTCAGAATGGATGAGGCTAAATCCATAGAGGAGAACATGGATGGGTTTCTAAGATTGGTTGATGATCTTGCAAGTCTGAACATCATGGTCAGTGATGAAGATCAGGCTATACAGGTGTTGTCTAGTCTACCTAAACAGTATGATTCCCTAGTTCATACTTTGAAGTATGGTAATGGTAAAGAGACATTGACTCTTGCAGAGGTGATTGAATCAGCTTATTCTAAAGAAACTGATTTAAGAGAAGCAGGTCTGCTGAACAAGTCTAAGTCTCAAGCTGAGGGATTGTTTGTTGGTCGTGGTAAAACTGAGAAGAGAGGTCAAGGTTCTGGAAAAGGCATGTCTAAGAGCAGAGACAAAAGATCTAAGTCTAGGCCTAAAGGTCAGCCTAAGGCCAGAGAATATTGGAACTGTGGCAAAGAAGGTCACTACAAAAGAGACTGTCCAGAGATAAAGAGTTCTAAGCCTAGTAGCTCAGCAAATGTAGCAGAGCAGAAAGAGCTTCCCATGATACTTACTGCTAGTACCAGTAAGTCAAAGAAGGAATGGGTGTTTGACTCTGGGTGTACAAATATATATTACACCAGACAGAGATTACCTATTTGATTTTGAAGAGTGTGATGGTACTACAGTATTGATGGGAAACAATACGCTTGAAAAAGTTGAAGGGATTGGCAAAATAAAAATTGTTAATCCAGATGACTCTGTGGTTATCTTAACAGGAGTAAGATACATGCCTACTATGGGAAGAAATCTAATCTCTTATGGACAGCTAGAGCACAGTGGGCTCAAGTATGAGGGTAATGATTTCATCATTACATGGTTTAAGAAAATGCCAGATAAAAGCCTTGGTCCTAAGGTTTTCACAGGTGAATGGATAGATGGACTTTATTATCTCCAAGCTAAAGTTGTCAGTGGTGAAGCTCATGTAGCTAGAGCTGAGGTGAATTTGACTAACAGATGGCACTCTAGACTTGGTCATATGAGTCTAAAGAACATGAATTCTCTGGTTAAGCAAGGGTATCTAAGTGCTAAAGAGGTGCATACTCTTGACTTCTGTGAAAGTTGTGTGTTAGGGAAATCACACAAGCTGAGTTTTCCTACTGCTAAGCACACAACAGAAGGTATTCTGGACTACATTCATAGTGATCTGTGGGGCTCAGTTGGTAACTCAGAAAGTATGTCAGGCTGTAAGTACTTCCTCACTTTTATTGATGACTTCTCAAAGAAAGTCTGGATCAGGTTCCTAAGATCTAAAGATGAGGTGTATGACAACTTCTCTGAGTGGAAACAGATGGTAGAAAACCAAACTGGAAAGAAGGTAAAGTGTTTGAGAACTGACAATGGATTGGAGTTTTGTAATACTCAGATGGATAATCTGTGCCAAGAAGCTGGTATTAGAAGACATAGGAAGTGCACATACACTCCACAGCAAAATGGAGTTTCAGAAAGGATGAACAGAACTATTGCTGATAAGATAAGGTGTATGTTATCTGAAGCTGGTCTAGAATAGAAGTTTTGGGCTGAAGCAGCTTCTACTGCTGTGTATCTAATAAACAGAACTCCAAATGCTTCTCTAAACTTCAAGATTCCAGAAGAGGTGTGATCAGGAACTAAGGTGGAGTATAGTCATTTGAGAAGGTTTGGCTGCGTTGCCTATGTTCATACTGTGTTGGATAAGATGAGTCCTAGAGCTGTAAAGGGTATCTTTATGAGTTATCCTCAGGGTACAAAAGGATACAGAGTGTGGTTGCCAGAAGATGGAAAGTCTACTATTAGCAGAAGTGTTGTCTTTGATGAAGAAACTATGTACTTTGGAAAGAAAGACAGTGAGGTTTCTAAGACTAACAAAGGCAAGAGGGTTTCTTTCAGTCCTAATCTGATTCAGGGACCAAGTGGGAATAGTCAGGGAGATTCAGGTGATAGAAGTGTTGGTCAAGGAACTTCAGAGAGTGCAGCTGAAGGTGGAGCAGTCTCTGATGACTCAGACACTTCAGAGAATGAGTCTCAGCAAGGAACTGAAAGTAAGTCAGATCCAGACTATAGTCCAGGGGATTCAGATTATGATGAAGAGGAAGGATCAGCTATTGGAGAGCATGTCATTGCTATGGATAAACCTAAGAGAACCAAGAAGGTTCATGCCAAGTACAATAGTGATAAATTTGTTGTAGCTTATGCTTTACATTGTGCAGCAGAGATTGAATTGGATGAGCCTAAGACAGTGGCTGAGGCCAGAAGGAGTAAGGACTGGGTGAAATGGAATGGAGGAATGGGTGAAGAGATGCAGTCTCTAAAGAAGAATGGAACTTGGGTGTTAGTTGACAAGCCACCTAACCAGAAGACTGTTGGGTGTAAATGGATCTTTAAACTAAAGGAAGGTATTCCTAAGGTTGAGGATAAGAGATACAAGGCTAGGCTTGTTGCTAAGGGTTTCACTCAGGTTGAGGGAGTTGATTATAATGAGATATTCTCACCTGTGGTTAAGCATGTATCAATTCGGATTCTTCTAACAGTGGTGGTTAACCTAGATTTTGAGCTAGAACAGCTTGATGTTAAGACTGCTTTCCTCCATGGTACTCTAGATGAAGTGATCTACATGGATCAGCCTGAGGGTTTTGTTAAGAAAGGTGAAGAGAACAAGGTTTGTTTACTCAAGAAGTCCCTATATGGTTTAAAGCAGTCTCCTAGGCAGTGGAATCAAAGATTCAATGAGTATATCAAGACTCTAGGGTTCAGAAGGTGTATCAAAGATCCGTGTGTTTACTTTAAGGGTAAAGAGGTTGAGGATACTATCTTCCTACTGCTATATGTTGATGATATGCTAGTAGCAGCTAAGGACATGCAGAAGATATAAGCTTTGAAGAAGAGTCTGAACTTTGAGTTTGAAATGAAGGACCTAGGAGCAGCTAAGAGAATCCTAGGAATGGATATTATAAGGGACAGAGAGAAGGGTGTTCTCAAGTTATCTCAGGAGAGATACCTTAAGCAAGTTCTTAGGACATTCAGTATGAGTGAATGCAGGCCTGTGATAACTCCTACTAACTCTCAGTTTAAACTGAGGAGTCTGACAGAGAAAGAACTAGCTACTGAGGCTGGCCTAATGGAATCAATTCCCTATGCAAGTGCAGTAGGCAGTCTTATGTATGCAATGATCGGCTCAAGGCCTGATCTTGCTTATGCAGTTGGTTTGGTGAGCAGATTTATGGCTAATCCAGGAAGAGAACATTGGGCTGCAGTGAAGTGGATTTTAAGGTACATTCAAGGTTCATCAGACTAATGTTTGACATTTACTAAATCAGATAATTTTGAGATTGAAGGTTACAGTGATTCAGATTATGCTACTGATTTAGACAAGAGAAGGTCAATTACAAGGTTGGTGGAAATACAGTTAGTTGGAGGTCTACATTGCAACATGTAGTAGCTTTGTCTACGACAGAAGCTGAATATATGGCATTATCAGAAGCAACTAAAGAAGGTTTATGGCTAAGGGAGTTTTGTGAAGAATTGGGTTTTAAGGTGGAGTCTTTTAAGCTACACTGTGATTCACAGAGTGCTATTTGCTTAGCAAAGAATGCTATGTTCCATGACAGAACGAAGCACATTGCTAACAAGATACATTTTATCAGAGACATTCATGAGTATGGCCTAGTTCAGATTTTGAAGGTTCACACAACGAAAAACCTAGCTGATATGTTGACAAAGACGTTACCTGGTAATGCGTTTGACGACTGCCTCGTAGGCGTCAAAGTCCTCGCCTTGGCATGAGTACTTCAGGGCGTAGTTGTGGATGTCTCTGTCGATTGAGTCATCTCGCAACAACAAGAAACAAGTCAAGAGTCAGTGCTGTTTATGACTTAAGACTGGTAATCGAATCGACATCAGTAAACAGGTGTAAGTTTTTTGTTCAGAGAAGACGAAAGGTTCAGATTCTTACCGAAGATTTCCTCCGATGAGTATGTAGTCCGAGATCTCTCGATCGGCTGGTAAAAGCATCAGATGAGTACATGCAGAAAAGGAGAAAGAGTCAGTAAGGGGTTTCTGGGTCAGAAATCGTTTGATTTGAACAGAGGAAGTCGAAGAGACTTACATGGAGCCTCGAGGAAGTTGATGGAGTATGGTGCTCTGATCTTCCTGGGTGATGAGGTTTCTGACGCAGCAGAAGGAGAAGAATCCGGGTGAAGGATTGGAAGCCACGACGATGAAGACATGGTCTTTTGCGGTGGTTAGGTTATCGGAGGTTGTTTCGCAATCAGAGAGAAGAGGAAAGTGAAAAGATGTTTGCGATTAGGGTTTGGTCTCGGCTAAACGACAAGGTGGAGATTTGTTGGAATGGTGTCGTTCAGAGTAAAGCAAATCATGGGCTTCGAAAATTGATTTGGGCTTTGCAGAAAGAGAAATCAGTTTGGCGTGGCCCATGGCCCATAAGCAGTTGGTCAAAGCTGTTTAAATGTGGAATCAACATCTTCTTCTTCTTCAATGAGTCGTAACAGAAACAGAGTAAGAGAGAGAGAGAAGTTAGTTACAGAGTAACAGTGAGTCTAGAGAGAGAGAGCTTGAGAAGTTCAAGTGATTCAATCATCGGAGCTTCTGTAATCTACGTTTCTCCTCTTGGAACAACGATCGGAAGCTTCTGGTCTTCCTCTCTTCTGGTTTGTGTATGACGGTGAAGGTTTGCGAACCGAGTCAGATCCATCATCTGTCTCTGGTGCTACATCGGCGAACTGAGCTCGGTTGTGGCGAGTGAGGAGGTTCGCGTAATACCTGCAAATCAAGGACAGATCGATTAGCGGCTAAATACAGGTTGATAGCTAATCGATTATATTGTGAACAATAACACAATTGTCCTCGTGTATCAAACTGATATTGCAGAGTGAAAGCATCACAGTTTTGTTCTGTGTCCAGAGAGTAGGAAACGAACTCTGGGTTACCAATTCGCATATGTTGATTTCATTCTTATGCTTAGATTGAATTCTCACTTAGATCGCACTAATTGGACTTGAATCAGACTGAAATTGAATCTGGAATTGAACGTAATTACACGGTTAAAACTCTACAACTCGTCTCACCGATGGATTGAGCTGAAAATTAGAGACAAGCTAGAGAATCGAGTTAACTTTCATCTAAAATAAATTTGAGGCCATTCCAACGGTACGATCGAAAGTTATGAAAGCTTTAGTGAAGGCATGTCCGTCTGGCGAGCAAAAGAAGCAAGTGCATAGCATAGCACCAGATCGATCGATCCACCTATGGATCGATCGATCCGATTTTATTAAAATTGTCGGAAGACCTGCGGATCAACCAAAATTGGATTTTATGGATGGATCGACCGATCCATAGGTGGATCGGTCGATCTGGTCCCAAAAACTGCACAAAAGTGTGAAAAATCAATTTACCTTACTTTGCATTATTTTAACCAAAACGTGTTTTGAACTGCTAAAAACGTGTTTTAGGCCAATAAATCTGAGTTTCCACTCAGATTTTAGGAAAGACTTTTCATTTTTCTTGTTTTCTTGTTTTAGATCAAAAACTTTACTTTTCTTGTTTTTGAGAGCTTGATACTTTGTTCGTGGGAGAATTTTTGTAAGAACTGGGAGAAATCTTCTCTAACCTTGCTATTCTAGAGAAGATTTCTTAACTCTTTCATCTTTTTGTTTGTTCTAATTATGGTTGTTCTATCATCTCTATTTGTGATTTCTATTTGAGTATGTTTGAGTAGATCATTAGTTAGGCTTGTGGATTTTCAAGGGATTTCATGAATCAATGAATTATATATAACTAGGGATTTGTATTTGTCTTCATCTATTGTTGTTTTTATTGCTTGAATTAGATTGATCACCTAGTTCTTGATGTTAGGATGTTTAATACACCAAAAGTGTTTGATTAAATGCTTGAAAGAACATAGATGAGCAAATTGTCCTTAGCCAACGAAAGCTGATATTAAGGCGATTTGTGAACTTATCAAACTTTTTCGTTAATGCTTGTTTAGAATTCTAGATTCAAATAACAGTTTAAAATCCTAGGTTGCTAGATAAAGTCTCTGATACGACAGTGGATTGGTTATATAATTATGTTTGAGTTTAAGATTACACTAAATTGTTCCCTGAATAATTGTCTGATTTATGATTCCCTGCGAATATCCTTAAAGCCTAACGTTTTTAATTCCATAAGTTTACACTGTTTTAATTACTATTTTAGTTTCATATTTCATACAACAGTCATATTTATCATCTTACCTTAATTTCACTCTCATATTTTCCTACTGTAACACTTGGTCTCTGTGGATACGATCCCTTTTGTACTATTTCGTTGCTGTGCACTTGCAGTAGTTTTATAGGGTTAAAACCGCTGTTATCACCGTTATGTGAGTTATTCTTGACAAACAAAATTAATCAAATTCATATTAGTTACCAGCTTTGTCGTGTTTGGTGATATTAGTTACCAGCTTTGTCGTGTTTGATGATATTCTTATATGGAGTACTTGATTCCCTATTTAACCAACTTCAACCAGCTGAACGAGAGCTGCTGCAAAGTGCAACAGTCGTCTCCTTGAGTATCTTCCAACGCACTTGGTTCAGGCTGTTCCAACTGTAAACATTAATTGACACATAAAGAAAAAAATGCAGAAAAAGACATGACAACAACCCACACGAACAAAAACAGGAAAAAAACAAACGTGACGTTACGTAACATAGATCTCTATTTACTCCAATCGTTTTGCATGTATACCGACCCCAGCACTCCATAAAACATATCTTTCTTCTCATCACCAAACCACAACTATCCGAAAATCAACATTTTCCCCAAAATGTTATCTTTTGTCATTCCCTTTTTGGAGGTTATTAAGATGGTCATTGCTTCGGTGGCCTCCGTAGCCCTCTTAGGCTTTGCCGGTCTAACATTCGCCAGTTCAGCAGTGGGAATAGTTGTATCCACACCACTTTTCATCATATTCAGTCCAATTCTCGTACCCGCCACTATAGCCACTACTGTCCTAGTCACCGGGCTCACCGTAGGTGGATCCTTCGGAGGGACGGCCCTGGGTCTCATCATCTGGCTCATTAAGTAAGATGACATTTATGTTAATACAATATTCATTATTGGAATAACTCGATTTTTATGTAAATACATTATTCACCTACGTGTACATGTGCATACTATATATAGCAATAGCTTTAGATATGAAAAACTGTCGACGTGATTAATAAGATTATGGTACGCAATTCTTTTTCTATACAGTAAAACCTCTCTAAATTAATAACGTTGGGACCATGATATTTTATTAATTTAGCAAGATATTAATTTATCGAGTGATTAATTGTATCAAAAACATTATTTGGGATCAAAAAATTCTATTGATTTATCGAAATATTAATTTATCGATTATTAATTTATCGATGTTATAATGTATCTTCAAGACGTAGTAGAAGACGTTTTGGTGATCTAATGTCTCTTTGGATTAGATATGTGAAGCCTTGTTTTTTATTTTTATTTTTGCCAAAGTTTCATAAACTAGATTATGCTTTTTGTAAAATCTAACTTTATTTTTATAATAATATCCACATTTTTAGCAAAAAAAAAATTCTTTTTCTATATATAATTAACCTTTGACATGAATACATTTGTGTACATATGTGTGTGATGTAGGCATAAAATGGGAGTAATGATACCGCTTTTCGGAACGTTTGTAGATAAACCGGCAGGTGAAGCTACACCTACGGGTGGTGCGGCTCCACTGGCGAGTGAAGCTGCACCCGCGAGTGGAGCTGCACCTACGGGTGGAAGTAATCCGGCAAATGGATTTAAATGGTCTTGGTCTTGGGGTGGAAAACCGTTTTCCGGAAACATCCCAGGATGGTTTGGAGGTACATCCGCAGGTGGAGGTGCACCGGCGGGTGGATTAAAATGGAATTGGTCTTGGGGTGGAAAATCCTATTCCGGAACCATCCCATTTGGAGGTACACCTGCAGGTGGAGGTACACCGGCGGGTGGAACTGAACCGGCGAGTGGAAGTCCAACCACGGAGTAAAAGACATTTATCGAGCTGTTCCAACATGTAGCAGATATATATAATGCATTAATTCAAGATTTCATGATTCAGAATAATGTAAAAGCCTTTTGAAAACGTTTTTTGTTTACATGTAATGTTGAATCTGCTTATAGTGATAGAAAAAGTATATGATTCAATTTTTTGTTAATTGATTAAGATAGTTTATGTGGTAACATGGAAACGCATTCGTCTTGATAATAGAGAAATTAAGCACAAAAAGATAGCACAAAAGCAAACAACCAGAGACAAATTAAGACGAAAGCAAACATCTCAACTTATAGCTTCGTTTCGTCACTTAATCATGAAGTCATGGCGACCCTCCAAAGTGCCATAGAAAAAGGAAAGCGATCATCTCTGGTTACAGTTTTCACAATTGCTCGAGCCATAGAATTTGCCGATGTTGCAATAGAGTAAATACGGCAAATTTACAAACAAAGTTATTGAACAATTAATATAAGCCAAAACCTGAGATCCTAATAAGAGATCTACTAAATGAGACCATAGGCCATGCACAACCATTATTTTCGGTCGATATAGAAATCAATATGCTATACAATGAAAAATTCATAATTACCGTTTTCCCACCAAAAAGTAAGCATACGATAACCAATAAGAAGAGTTTAGAAACAAACCAAAGATGTGAAGTAGAGAAATGTACCATGACAATTACTTTTGAAAAACTGATGTTTTTGTTAAATATTGGAAGCTAAGGATTTTTGAATTTCAGAAGACCATGGATGGTTTGCCAAAATAGACGCATTGCCTTTCTTTGAATATAGAATGTTTGGTTTCTTCTTTGCTAAATTTAGTTGTAAAATTGAAGATTCTCATACCTGCTGAAGATGAAAGTTCCCATACTTTTAAACCAAAAATTAAAATACAAATTTTAGAAATAATAAACAATCTACTTGTCAATATTAACCCAGATCATGCACTTCGTTCAGGGTGCTCCAAACTGCAAACATTAATTGACACATAACAATTAGCTAGTGTTTGAGCTTTTACAATAAAGAAAAGAAAGCCCAAAAAGACATGACAACCCACACGGAAAAATAAATAAAGCAAACGTGACGTTACGTAACATAGAATACTCCGATCGTTTTGCATGTGTACAGACCCCACCACTCCATAAGATCCATCTCTCTTCTCATAACAAAACCACAAACTATCCGATCACACACACTATGAAACTCAACATTTTCCCCAAAATGTTATCTTGTGTTATACCATTTTTGGAGGTTATTAAGATGGCCATTGCTTCTGTGACCTCCGTAGCCCTCTTAGGCTTTGCCGGTCTAACATTCGCCGGTTCAGCCGTGGGAGTAGTGGTATCCACACCAATTTTCATCATATTCAGTCCAATTCTCGTACCCGCCACTGTAGCCACTACTCTCCTTGCCACCGGCCTCACTGCCGGTGCCTCCCTCGGAGGGACGGCCTTGGGTCTCATCATGTGGCTCATTAAGTAAGTATTAAACAAATTATATTGGAAATAAATCCAGATTATGCTAATATATTATAATATTATTCACATACGTGTACATGTGCATACTATATCAATAATAACTTTAGATTTGAAAAACTGTCGACCTGATAATAAGATTATGTAGTACATTAGTACACAATATTTTTTATATAATTAATCTTTAGACATAAATATACATTTTTTGTGTATATATGTGTGTGATGTAGGCATAGAATGGGAGTAAAGCCAAAAAATAATCCACCTCCGTCAGGAGCTCCGCCAACTACCGATGGAGGTCCATCGGCTCCATCAGCCAAAACTTTATTACCGTTTTCTGGAACGTTTGCAGATAAACCTGCAGATGGAACTGTACCCGCGGATGGTGCAGCTCCACCAACAAATGCAGCTCCAACAATGAGTGAAATTCCACCGAAAGGTGGAGTAAAATGGACTTGGACACGGGGTGGAAAAACGTTTTCTGGAGGATGGTTTGGAGGTTCACCCGCAGATGGAGGTGCACTGGCCGGTGGAAGTAATTCAGGGATTGTACTACACTGGTCTTGGACGTCTTGGCTTGGAAAAACGTATAATGGAAGCGTCCCGTTTGGAGGTATACCCACAAGTGGAGGTACACCGGTGGGTGGTGCACCTGCGGAGTAAAAGACACTGGTCGAGCTGTTCCAACATGTAGTAAATATGTATTTTGCACTAGATCAAGATTTCATGATTCAGTAACTAAAAGGAGGAACAAAAGCCTTTTATGTTTATATGTAATGTTGAATCTGCAGTGCTTATAGGTGATAAAGTAGGATATGATTCACTGTCTGTTGATTAAAAAACTTAAATAGTTAAAATGCGGGTAATATGATAACTTGGTAACGCATTTGTCTTGAAAATATTTAACGATCTGTCTATTAGAGTTTATCCTTTGTATTATGCTATTTAATTATAAAAATACTATTATCCTTTATCTTCTATCGTTTATATATTAACTAGATTAGGCCCGTATTGATACGCGGATAAACACATTTAAAATTATTAATATCAAAATTTAACTTTTAACTAGTAATCCATTAAATTACAAAAATATTTTGAAATATTTAAACATGAGTACTTCCATTAAAGTTTAGTTTATATCTTAATTCTCATATCCGAATTCATATTATATAGACTCAAAAATATATATACATAAATGGTATTAGAATCATACCCTTAATAACAAAAAAAATTCTTACAACAATTAAATATATGATAAAATCTTATAACAATCGAAATATTACAGAGTTACATAATAAATATATATATATATATGTGAATTATCGCATAAAAACCTATAAAATATTTTATAATAGTTTTATTAAGCATTAGATATAATTCTATGATTAACAAATGTCATTAATGTCATCGATTTATTTTCCATAGAGATCAATCGTTGTCAAATCTTACACTTTTGGATATTAACAGTAAATTTATTATTACTTTATAAGATGTATAAATTTTTATTTTACATAGTTTCCTTTTTCATTTTACATAGTTTCCTTTTTAAAACATATATAACTAAACTTACCAATATTTACACATTTCATTATTGAAAAACATATATTGTTTTTTTGTTTGTTATGTTCAAAAAATTAATATAAATCTAAAATTTATATGATTTATCGCAAAATCTATAATTTACATAAATAATAAAAATTAATTTTACGCTTAAAATATATTTAAATAAATAACATTTGCATATGTTTTGATTAATTTTATACATAAAATTATTAAAGATAATGACATCAAAATATGCTTCATCAAAATTTAACTTTATTACATCTGTGCACAATACATATAATTTTTTGTACGTTTATACATATTAGAAATCATCTACTTTGTCGTGACAAAAAAAACATATACTTTGTCATACATATTTAAATATTAAATCAATTAGAAAACATATTTAATTATTTAATCTCACGCTTGGCGTGGATCAAAATCTAGTAGATATTAAAAGATAAATATTGGAGACTATTTTTTATGATGTGTCACTCCTATAATTTTTTTCATTTTTTTAATATTCATTACCAAACATATTTGAATGTTCTTAAACTTTCCAAAAACAACTATTTCAACAATTAAAATACTAAAATATTACTATTGACAAAATATAATATTTATTTAAATTAATATTTCTATAAAAATTGGTTAAAAGTTAAAATTAAGTTAAATAAAAATTTAAATACAAAAAAAAAACAAGTAACTTCATGATAAATACATCTAATTAATTCACAAAATATAAAATTCTGAAGCGAAGTAATAATTCGGTTAGTTTTGTTGCCTCGGTTCAATTTCGTATAGTTCAAATCTGAATCGGATAATTTTAGTATAAAAGTTTATATACCATTTAAACTATTACATCATTCTGATTGGTAAATCATGAGTTAGTTTAGTCCGTGTCTATTTTTTACTGAAAATTTCTATACAAAATAATCGCAATTTCTAATAGACACATGTGGATATCATATTTTGTATAATAATTCACGCAATAGCTACAATTAATTATTTTAACTTTAATTCTAGTAACAGTTAAAGAAAGAAAATAAAACTTATAGGAAGAAATCATGAACAAGTTGTGACTGTTGACAAACCATAGAAATGAGGTTTTATTGGTGATTTTCTATGTTGTCTTAGATGATGGAAAATATACTTCGCCAAGATTTTATGAGTTCGGATTGACCTAAATGATAGACACGTTATGGCGTGACCTGATTCTTCCCTTGTAATTCACTATTGATCTTTGGGAGTTAAATGAGAAATGAATATAAAATCATCATCATCCATCGAGCTTAATCTCGGCTCATGGATAAGCTAGCACATGCTAAAGAGAAAATTTATAACTCACTATGTTAGTAGCTACCACCTACTGTAAAAACAAAACCTGAAATGCATCTTCTCTGATCAAAACCAGGCAAACCATAAACCATGGAAGATTAACCAGACACCATGGCAGACTAACTCACAAACTAACTAGGAACCATGACAGTCAAACCGGGACCATGGTGGACTATAACAAAGACTTAAACATGTGAACTGAACCTAACCATGCAAATTGAATCAAAATCGTCCCAAACCAAACATGCGAATAGGAAATCACATCGAACCCATACATGCAAATTAAATCCAAATATGCGAATCAATCCCATATTAAACGTAAAAATGTGAATTGAATCTAGATCTTTAATAAAGGTCAATCGCTAAACATGCAAATCAAACCCATATCTTTAGGTCTTTAAAGAGATTATTTTTTTGTAATCACTACTAATTGAATCACTCCATAAAAAAAAACGAATCTGTATATTTATGGAACGGGAGAAGCACTAATTACGTATATATTGTCAACCAATTGCTTTTTTTTTTGTCAACGATTTACAATCCAAACTTTTTATACTAAATATACTGACAACTATTATATTAATGTAACGGTTGCATGATTAGTGAATCACTCTCCTTTTCTGAAACTCAAATTTTTAAAACATTGTTACCTTTAATTTGCCTCTAAACTGCAAGAACTATAGAAGATCATGAATCAATTATATATGCTTAGATATATAACTCTTTTTGGGACATTGCAAAAGTAATCATTAGTTGAATTAAAATTTACATATACATAACACGATCTCTCATCTTGAATCTTGGTCTTTGTAGGATCTTAACAAAATCCACTTTATTCATCGTTTCTTTTTGTACGTTCTCAATTTAATCAACCAACTCCGAGATCCAACCAATATGTGACAAATCCAAATCGAAATCGGACGGCTCATAATGATCATCCACAATACTCATCCCACTCCAACACTTCAACAACACCCTCTCCTCGTTACTATCTAAATCACTTTCCCCTCTCTTAACCGGAGACCGCCACGTGTCTTGATCCTCACCGTCCATTCTCATCCCCAGAACACCACCTCCGTTCCCTCCTCTCGCCGCCGCCGCCGTCCTCACGGGCCTATACGCGTACCGGCACCTATGCTTTCCCTCAGACTGCCGGAGCTGCTCCGGCGCATGTGCAAAGAAACACACTTTTCTCTGGCACAAGTTCCCGGCGTTGCAGGCGCGTGTACGGTAACGCGCCGGGTGGAGCCAATACTCGAACACGCCATGCGCGAATTCGCATGTATCGCCACGGTGACATGCACCGTTTCGAAAAGCTGGGCATGCAACGGCGCAGTAAGTGTAACGGCGAGGGTCACGGCGAGTGGCCTTCTCGCCGCGGTGAGCGTAAGGACACTCCGTCCAGTCGTGGCTACGAGTCCGAGGACACCTTTTGATCTTGTAAGCATACATGCGAAACTCGTCTGAGCCGTAAATCGCATCGTCGACGGTCGGGATCGGAGGGTCGATATCGTAGGCTCCTGCATTCCCAGGTTTGCTTACAATGTACCCTAACGGAGGATATTGCTGCTCCCCGATCTCGTAGAATGCCATTGGGTTTACACTTTTCAACATTTTGATCCTTACAAACACTGATCGAGCTTAATACATTTTTATTATTTTGAAAAAAAGGAAAAGAATTATAGAGATTTCATCATCGGAAGGACTATATTTAAAATTTAGGAAACTGAAAGGGGAATTTATAGGAAGAAAAACAAAATGATGAGTTGAATATTTAATAGTTTTTAATTTACCCATGGGAACTTTTGATATGAAAAATGCCAAAACAATATTATAAAATGTTACAGTTAATTATTGTTGCATGGACATAACTACTGTGGATAGATAAATATCTTAACGGCAACGGAAGACGGTGAAAGCTATTACGATTTCATGAACAATGATTTAGATTAATGCTATAATTTTCAGATATAAAATACTAGAAAATTTTATATTTCTGTAATTTACAGTAGATGTGATCAAAGTTAAGATGATAGTAAATAGCTAAAATATTTGGTAATGGTGTTGATCCGTGAGAAAGTGAAAAAACATAAGAAACACACACGAGTGGTAAAAAATGCATGAGAAGACACACGTGTAAATGATAATCAGAGAAGAAGTTATAAATTAAAGAAGAGAGATGAGGTTCCATCTGGCACACGTGTTGAGACGTTTCCTTTATTTCTTCGACAGCCGTTTCTATTTTGTATTTTTTGTAGGTTGGTGAAAGCATTGAGCGCGCAAAAACAAAAATATAAAAATATCTTCGATATGTTTATGGCAATTTTTATTCAAAGAGAATTGAAAATCTCTATAAATTAATAACATTAGAATTTTGAAAATTTATTAATTTTAAAAATTATTAATTAATCAATAAATTAATAAATATTAATTTTCTAAAAAATATTTGTTGTAGGTAAGAATTTCTTTTAAAAAAAAAATCAAATAAAATTATATTAAAAAAATTAATTAAATTCATTTGTAAAAATGATATATATTAACTCAAGATTCTGATTTATACTTTTGGTTATTGCAATAGATGAATGTTAACATCATAATATACTATCCATCTAAAAATAATATACATTATTAAGTACAAACTTTAGAAAAAAAATATGATTATTTACAAGTTTATGATACATATTATGATACATTTGGAAAGAGTTATGTGTACATAATCAATTATTGCGTCTATAGATTTTCACAAGTTTTGGATATCGAGAAAACAATCATAAAATATTTTTAGATCTAATAAGTAGAAGAGAAAAATTACTCAAGCCAAAAAAGTTATATATATATATATACACAATTATACATGATTATTAAGTTACACTATTATTGGGATCATATTTTACATAGGAGTTTCAAAAAAATTATTATCTTATCATCTTATCGAATTTTGTTAATTTTTACATTGGTCCGACTCGAGACCGGAGAAATTTATTAATTTATGGTGATTATTAATTTATAGAGTATTAATTTATGGAAGTTTTACTGTATTATCAGTATAATTAATGTACGTATGTATACATATGATAAATTGTATGCACACAATCGCATATCTTTAACGTTTTAGTTTCGTTTTTTTGTTTTTTGATAAAATATGAATTTTATATACCAAAAGCTGTAAAATGTTTATTACAATATGTTCGGCGAAACAATAAGTTCAATAAGGCCCAAAAAAATAAGTAAAAAAGCTTAGAAGAATCAGGGTGGATGATTAGATAACCAAACTATTGAAGCAACTACTCATATGTGAACCAGAGAGAGAGCAGGTTCCGAAAAGATTTCCAGTGAATCCGAACAAGAATAGAGTCCCTAATGTTGCGATCCACTTGCTTGAAGATGATCGTATGAGGAGTCAAGATGGAGTTGTGGAGCCTGTTATTTCTCTCCTTCCATATGTGAAAAATCATAGTTTGAGCAACAAGTCTCTTAAAAGTGAGAGTTGAGGGACCTCTTGAACTGGACAGCCAATCAATCAGATCATGCCAAGTAGCAAAGATTTGTTGAGGCATTCCAAGCATAGAGAGAACCTTCTCCAAAGTTGAGCGCTGAGATCGCAATGAAGGAAGAAGTGATCTCTGGTTTTCGGCATCTTGCAACATACGGTACAAGATGCGTGTATGTTGAGACCCCAAGCCGCTAAGCAAGCCTTAACTGGAAGTCGGTCCAGATTTGAGACCCAAAAGGTGAAGGCATGTTTAGGAATAAAACCCTTAAACCACACAGCCTTATCCCACCCTTTAACAACATCAGCAGGTCTATCTACTCCCATGTTTCTTTGGTAAGGAATTGTGTTGAGCTAGACCCTTCAATGTGCCAGTAGAAAGAGTCCTGGCCAAGCACATGGCTTGGAAGGGAAGTCCCCAACAGAACACTGCAGAGGTCTGAAAGCCGAGGGTTTCTTGTACGAGGAGAAGGGAGCTTCCAACCAGTAAGATCAGTGCCATCAACAACACAAGCATTTTCAGATATACTAGTGAGTTGCGTCCAAAGCTGCCAATATAGTCCATAAGAGGGGCTAACCTGTTCCAGTGATCAAACCAGTCGCTAGTTGTTCTTCCATCTCCAACCTTGCATCTGATGAACTGCTTAGCTACAGGCCTCAAAGCAAGAAGCGCTTTCCAAATCCAGGAATGATGAGGAGCAGCCACAGCATTCCAGAAGTTAACGTGCCTTGTACCTTTGAAGTACGCACACAGACTACCGTTGATATTAAGAGAGAAACTAGCTTGGGTGATGCACTGTTTGATCCAATTCGCATACCATAGAGGAACATCTGCAGCCACAAGAACCTCAAGGATGTATTCCCAACCAACCGTATCAAAAACTTTCCACAAGTCAACTTTTAGCACTCCTCTCTTGGAAACATGATACTGCCCAAATCCCTGCATAAGATCAGTGGTTAATAACACATTTTCCATTAAGAGTCTTCCTTTAACAAATGAAAGATTGAGAAGGAGAGATCTACTAGGGAGAAATTTGTTCCGGCCGACGAGCAAGTAACTTGGAGATTACTTTGTACAACACATTACAGCAAGATATAGAGTGAAACTCAGAGATTCTATCCGCATTTGGGTTCTTGGAGACTAAAGTAATAGCTGTGTTATTCCTTGCTTAAGGATCTGTCTAGAGGAAAAAAAATTCTATTACTTTATCAGTCAAGTCCGTTCCCACATCAGTCTACATCTTTTGGAAGAATTCAGCAGTGTAACCATGAGGGCCAGGAGACTTGTTAGACGGCAAAGCGAAGAACTAGGCTTTTATTTCCTCAACTGTAATCGATCTATCCAACATGTCTCTCATGCCATTGTCATAGTGTTGTTTTTAGCAGCTGTAAGTGATCAGTTGAACAGAACTCTAATTCAATCACCAAGATTTCTTTGGAATTTTTTAAAATATACACAAATCATTATCTATTTAAAAGAAAAATAAACTCTTTTACTGTATATATTATACATTTAACAAAATTTTAAAGATGACTTACCAATAATTTGAAATGGCACTAATTCTTTTTTTTTTTTGTTTAAATGGCACTAATTCAATTATGCATATACAAACTTCACGTATTACCATTCTATATAGCGTGCGTACATAGGCAAAGATAAAAACAGTCATTTTGATTTTAGAAGTCTTATTAGTGCCAATAATACATATTTTTTACAGAATGATACATGTGAATATCTTCTATTTTTTGTTTTTTTGGTCTAAATGTGAATATCTTCTTTCAATAAGTTGCTTATGTTCTTTTAAAAGAGTTATTTTATTGTTGTTTTTCGTCGAGCTGTCTTATTGTACATAGGCAAAGAGGTTAAAACGGTCATTTGATTTTAGAAGTCTTATCCATGCCAATAATACATATTTTTTTACAAAATGATACATGTGAATATCTTCTTTCCATTTATAAGTTGCTTATGTTCTTTTAAAAGAGTTATTCTATTGTTGTTTTTCGTGGAGTTGTCTTATTGTTTTTTTAAACAGTACTAGATTAGCGCTTTATTTTTGGCAGATATATAAAACCGACGGTTTTTTCTAAAACTATGGTCAGGTCAGCTAACATGTTCTCTTTGGAAAGATGTGAATGTGTGTTTTAAAATAGATTCCGATTACCCGCAAAATTGTTATCTTCTATACTTTCTGTTTTAGATCAAACAGCTTTCCTACAAAAGGCAGAAAAGTACTATGTAAAAAATAAATTTCTATATATATGTTAAACATTTGTGAAAGACCCCTTTGACTAAATTATTGATCAAAGGTTCATTAATAATTCTACACTATGAGTTTTGGGGTTCGAATCCCAATAAATTCAAACGATTAAAAAGATATATATATCTGTTAAACATTTATTTCTTAAATGTAATTATTTTTGCTCATAAATCTCTTTAACCCTACAAAATTTCTCTTTTTTTTCATCAAAGTTCGTTAAAAAAAAAGTTAAATCTTTGTTAGCTTTGTTAAATCTAATCATGTATGTGGAATGAAATAGAATAAACAGTCAACTCAATTCACTCATTTATAAGCAAAACTTTAAAAAAATATATCTCTCTAAAATTATGGCAAAAAAAAATGAATGAGATAAATATACTCGTTCATTTTTCATATCTCATTTATCTTTTATTCCTTTCATTTTTTTTTCTTGTTTACCATTTATAACCTAAAGAAACACATCTCGGTTGAATTAAAAACAGACAGTAGGTAATAAAAGATTCGTTCCGAATTTTACTAATATGAACTATCAAAAACTAATAAAACCCTTTCACCATTTTCCTTGAAGTTTGTATCCTCCGGTGACGCTTATTAACTCCGTGTTTTAATTTCGGCTTGTTTGAATCTCCGACCTCCACGGCGGCACCTAAGAATCCGGTCTGAGTTCCGTCGCTGTCATTGTCAATATCTCCTTCGATCGTTAATCCTTCGATCCTAGCCGCAATCGATTCTCCTTTCACCCCAACATCCAAATCTACATTTTGCAACCCACAATGATAACATTAGGATCAAACTTTTTTATGTAAGACGATTAGTAATTTACATGTGCAATCATATAACGTTATAAATCATCGAAAACATCAAAACATATTATTATACAAAATTGTAGTAAAAAAAATTATTGCCATTGCCATAAAAAATGACATTTTTTAACCTAGACTAATTTTCGAAATCTCTAGAAAAAAATGTATCCTTGCCATAAAAAACATCGTATCTAACCTAAACATTTTTTTTTAAACCAAAATATTCCATACCGATATTTCACCACACCCCAGACACACACCAAAAAGCCATACTAATCACATATATCAATCATGTGAATTCCGTAGGACCGTAGGGATAAAAAGATAATGCGTTTGAAAAAAAATTAGCCATGATCAATTTCTATACTCTATAACGAATGTTTTGAATCTAAGAACACGTTCGTCGTAAGATCCGATCAGTATTTGGGAGAACAGATTCTTTGATTTAAAAAAATAAAATTCATGCATGAGACATCACAAGTAAATCACTGCCGGACCAACGACTAGAGAATATAATATTCTGAAATAGAATGTTTACACATATATAGATTCGAACCAATAGATGATGAATATTACATACCTGGAATAGAAAAAAACCAAAGGACGAGAGCACAAGCAAGAAGAACAAAAGGGATTATGTGAACGGCATTTTCAGCAAACTTGGCTCGTGACTTCTCCTTCTTGGTCACCTCCTGGCTGGTAGGATCGTATAAAGCCGGCTCGTCTTCGTCTAACCCTTTCCACAATCCCTTTGGCGCAGACCAAGGCACCGAGTAATCCTCAGTCACGCGGTTCCAGCTCGCGGATCTGTACATATCTTATGTTTGATCCGATCGATCTTGTTGTATACAACCAGTTGAGGCTAAAAGACAATACGTTTGTGTGGGTGATGTTGTTTAATGAAACGAGAACTTCTTAGTAATTCGTTACTAAAACTCCTTTTAAAATTGTTTTTATTATTTGGTGGCGAATTTAGAGCCTACGGCTTGGGTGAATTCGGAACGAAGCTATGACTCTGTCAAATTCTTTAATGAATCTTACTTCTTGTTTTCTTCTCTTTGGAGAGATTATTAATAATTTACCTTTTTTTCTTACCACATAATTAAAGATATAATTTTCATGTATTTCTAATTATTAGAAGATGTAGTAGATTACGAGATTCATATTTACGCATTGTTATTAGAAAGTTAACTTTTCTATTTATTTCCTTATTGTTAAATATATGAAATTTTCACTTTTATTTTTGTAAGTAATTTGTAGGTTTTTTTTTTTGCTAAAACTAATTTGTAGGTTAACTCATATTTTTGTATAAATAATCATATATATTGGCTACTCTTAATCAATTAGAAACAACATAAAACCTGTATATGTGTTAGACACACTACTGGAACACAAATTTCATACCAATATTGGCAACATATATATATATATATATATATAGGCAGGCCAATGGAGACTAGACACCCGTATACAATATATTATTTTAATCACGCGTAATGCTATTTTATTTTCATTGAACTTAATTTGATAATCTGGAAAATGATTTGCTTAATATTAATATTTATCGCGTTACAATTTAAAAACGTACATAGATGTCTCTGATATCTATATGTCCACGTTATCGCACAGGTTAAACGCAAAAAGACATGGATTGAGTCATACCGTGTACCAAACCAAACCGATCTATCTTATTCTTACACCCTTAACCAATAACCAACGTGTTAGAACTCGATCAGTCCTTGATTCTAAGAGTGTCAATGAACCTATCCCCTTGAGAAATGTCATTCTTGACAAGAAAATCAAGAAAATCGTTAAAGCTGCTCTCTCTATACCGAACCGGATTTTCATCATTAACCAATTGGTTTGGTACACTCATCTTCTCATCCTTTCCCAAGCTATGCAAGCTCGCCAGGGAGATTCTCGTCGTATCTTTATTCAGAGTAACTTTATGAACAACGCTCTTGTATAATCCATTGCTTAGCACCTCCACATGGTCTCCAATATGGACCTATTGAAAAATAAAGATATAAATAGAGCCTGATTAAAAAAGAAAAAGAAATGTCCTCCCGGTTACACTAAACCGAAATAATTGAAACATGAGCTGGTTGGTATGTAATGTGATTTCCTCCGGTTTAGATCTAAACCGGAACAGTTCGAACGTACCTTGAGTACACCTTTGACTTCTGGGACAAGAACCCAACGGCCAGAGCCACCGTGAGCCGTCGAGTCGAAGATCTCGAGACCGGCCAAGTTCTGTAAAAGGATAGTGATGCAACTATAGTCTGAATGCGGCGGCAGGCCTACCGCCGTCGCAGGCTCCGGACACGGTGGATAACAGTTGACGGCCATGACTTGCATGCCGTTTTCGTCCATCTGAGTCGACAGGTAGTCTCTCCCTAGCCCTAAGCTCTCCGTTATTGCTCCCATTATCTCGAGAGATAATTTTCTTACTTCTTTGCTGAACTTGCCCATTTTTTCCCTGAAACATGCAAACGTATTTACATAAGCGAGCACACAAACCAAAAATAAATACGGATTTTCTTGATAAAAATGGTCTTATGAATTATATACATTTGTTTCTAAAAAAAAAAAAAGAATTATATACATTTATTTATATTCTCGAATATGTTCCACTACCGAGAAACATACATAATAAGATTTTTATAAAAAAAGGTTTAGGTACAGATGCAAAAAAGAAAACGGTTTAAATAATGAAAACAATGATAGAAAATAAAAGCAAACCGTGTGCTATATTACAGGGAAACAAAATTCTACTACAAATTTTTTAAAAAGTACTAGTTGATAAAAAAGAATTTTTTTTAAATAAAAGTATATTTGATTATAATTAGTAATTGTTACTTAAGGATGTCGGCAAAACCAAAGGTCAGATCAAAGGACCAGTAGTCGAAAAAGAAGATTTGAGAACCAATTACTCGCTTTCATTTTGTTTTATTTTGAAAAAAAAAAGAGAAATCAAACAAAATAATAAAAATTATATTAAAAAAAGGTATGTATTGAAGTTTACTTTAAAGTAAAACAATTTTAAATATGTATATAAGTTTACTTTAAAATAAAACCATTTAAAAAAAAAAAAAAACAGAATGATACAGTCCTAAAGCTAGGTCGGTCCAGGTGATAGTCCAGGAATGGAAAAACGCGCCCGCTTTAAGCATACCCTTTAGCTTCCAATATTTTATTTTGCATATGCAATGTATGACTTAAGCAGTGACATCTACATATGTATATAATAATTATACCTGTATTCGGGTGGGTTTTGAGGCCAGAGGTGAATCCAACGCTGAAGAGGATGTGCATAGTGCTTTAGAAAAATCCTCCAAAATTGGATCTTGTCAAAACCGTCCTTGATGCTTGTACTGTACCGAACCGGTGCGTACACATCGTTCGACATAAACTTCTTTTTCTCCTTAGCCGGGAGCTCGAAGAAGGCCTTTGTAACCACCAATGCGTCGTCTAGGATACGCCGGTTGATTCCATGGTTCACAATCTGATAACAATCGAACCAAAAAAAAAAAGAAAAAAAAAAAGAGAAAATGTTAGACAGGGAGGAGAACTGGAAAAATGTTGATTAAAAAAAATATTGGAGCAAACTAAACCAGGAACACTTTTTAAACCGGTCATGTGACAGTAACGTCATGTGTTGTTACGTTAACGTGTAAAAAATTGCTGATATTTGTCCTTCAACGACCAAGTGTGGGAGACATTTTGTACGTGTATTTAAATATAAAATTATTAAAGTTGAGTAAAAAAAAGAAAGAGAGTGTTTTTGGTTGAAATAATGGGGTGTATTGAAATATAAAATTAATAAAATTTGAGTAAAAAGATGAGATAGTGGGTATTATTGGAGAGAGGATGTATCGGAGAAGACAAAGTTGGAGAGAGAATGGATGAAAATTGGAGTGTGTTTAAATATAAAATTAATAAAAGTTGAGTAAAAAGATGAAAAAGAAAGTATAAAGTTGAATAAAAAGAAGAAATAATGTGTTTTTAATATTTTTTTATTTAGAGATATCCACATTTGATCTCCAATGTGGATGGTCTAAGAGATCTGATATTTTTGTGGCAACGACTAAAAGATCACATATAGCGTAGTTTTAAATAAAAAATATAATGAAACAAGCTATATTGACTATATTTGGATCCATGGTTATCCAATATGTGAATACATATGTTACATATTACAAGAAGAAGAAAGATGCAAGGAAGAAAATTCATCAGGAGTTTAAGTTTTGTATGGATGAAAAAATATTACAATTTTAATGAAATTTTTGGAAGAAAAAATCTAACAAATTCTATGAAGTTAGATATATTATGTGAAATAACTTACTTGAAAGAAACCGAATTGTTGACATGCCAAACTAAGCTCTTGAATAACCCGGCGACGTTCGTCATTGCCACTTCTCAACCGAGAAATATCGATGGTTGGTACAATTTCAGAATTCGACTTTAGCGCATCACGCGGCTCGCAGGAAGGTGGGACGACATAACAATCGGGCACATACGGTAAACTTCTCTCTTGTGCAGAATTCCCCATTTTGAATGTACTTGAATTCTCACCTTTCTCATTCTCCATTGCTGAGATTTGAATTGAGTGCTGATTATTTGGTTAATAATGTGAGGGAAAACTAAAAGAGAAAGTGCGAGTGGCTCCTCTATAAATAGGGTTTATAGCCGTCTATAGACATTTCGGATATGTATTAAACTGACGGTCGATTACTAAATTATTATTGGTTTTTTTTTTGGAATATCTAGAGCACATGTGTAACTGTCAAGTGTATATGTGTACCAATAACGAATCATAATGAATATACATATGTTGTACGAAATCTATAAGAGTGACCAAATTCATATATGACGGGGGACATTAATAAGATATTGGGATATAGGATATAAACACTAATATATATGGATTCAATTTTAATGGTTACTCATTCATAGTACCATCTACAAAAAAACAAAGAAAAACTTTCCGCAAAAAAGCATCCGCTTGTCCGGGTTTTAAGCCTTAATAAATACGTTGAACACATACGTACGTGAATTTGTACATTAGTTCGGTACTATGAATGAGTAAAATATTACAATTTTAATGAGAAACATATGCAATGTACATGTGTCTATATTACAGGGAAACAAAATTCGTATGAATTTGTATATATATGTAA
The DNA here is from genome assembly GCA_964056655.1 of Arabis hirsuta. Taxonomy (NCBI): domain Eukaryota; kingdom Viridiplantae; phylum Streptophyta; class Magnoliopsida; order Brassicales; family Brassicaceae; genus Arabis; species Arabis hirsuta. Next base: position 4,428,014 of record OZ053302.1, on the reverse strand, counting down.
AGAATTATGAAATAGTTTTAGGGCCCATAGTTTTATGGTGTTGCGAGAGGTGTCTAAGTAATTTGTATTGCGCCGGTTTCTTCATGTAATGGGTTCCTTTTTATTATAAAACTATGGGTACTAGTGGAACATATAGGCTCTGAAAAATAGTAAAAAATAATACCCTACTAATTTTACCAATCAAAAGAAACGGAGCTGGAAATATCTCCTTTTTATTCCATGGGAAAACCAAAACACAAGAACAAAGAAAGTGGGAATTTTGGTTTTCATCTTGTTTTTTCCCTCTAATTGTCAGTGACACCCTAATTCTTTTTTATAGTTGATAGACGTATAATCTCTATAGATACACGATGGTAAATAAAACTTAACAAAAAAATTTGGTTACCATAGAAATTATATTGTAGGAACAAAACAATTGTTTTCTTGTAGGACAAAAAACTTGACTACTGTATTTTTAACTTTTTATACTTAAAAACCAATAGCTTTTTGTTTTATGCATTTTCCAAAAGAAAAAGAGAGTTACACGGGAAGCCTCTGGAATCAAATTAGGTGGATTTGGTGAAGAGAAACACTCACGATTAGTCGAGAAGTTGAACACCCCTTCAATGCCAATTCCAAGCCCATGGGAGTATTTTCGAAATATGAAAAGTACATAATAACATGCGAGTATTTTTAAAATATGAAAAGTTCTTAATAACTAATAGACATATAAAATAAATTAAAATCAACCAATGACAGTAATCATGTTATTTAAAATCATTAATTGGTTTGTTTGTTTGTTATCTATTGTATTTTATATATTGAAAAGATAGACGTCATTATTAAATACTTTTTTTTTATCAATACTCAATAAATAAAACAACTTGTGTACACCAATTTGCAAATAAATAAGAATCAGCATTTTTGGGGGTAATTGAAGAGGTTTGGGTTGAAACTAGCTCATACATTTTCACATCAAAAAATTAAATAAATTCCTACCAAGCAAAGTTCGAATCAACTAGCACTATAGAATTCTTTATAATGCATCCATAATCCATTGATATAGGAATTTCCATACCACTAGACCATTTATAGATTCTGATTTTTTTTTAAGGAGTTAGTGCATTATTTAACGGTCACAACAATCTTCCCTAGTCAAATCAAATTTTAAATCCCAAAATTAGTATGTTCGACAATCCATAACACATTCACAAAATTAAATATGAACTACTTCTTCAATATTGTTTTAAAAACAAATAAAAAATTAAAAACTAGTTCAATATGTCTTCATAAAAGTTTTACCATTTAGGGTTGTCCACTTTACCTAACAGCACAAAAATTCTATGAATTATGAAACACGAAAAAACTGTTAAGAAAAACAAATCAAAAGCCAGGGAACAAAAGCATATCATATATGTTATATGGTGGTTGCGATGTTAGGTTATCCAACAACGAGCAACCTTAACCTATGCCTTATACACACACACATTTATATACAATATATTTACTGTCACACATGCATATATACATCAATAGTAGTACAAGAAAACTAAACTCAGTTGAAAAATACAATTGTGTGCATGATGGAGAAGATGTCGACGATGCTATTTCTTGTCTGCATCATTTTTGGGATTGTAGTAATGAGAGGATGCAACGCAACGACATACTTTGTGGGAGATAGCTCTGGTTGGGACATAAGCTCCGATCTTGATTCCTGGACTTTAGGCAAGCGATTCTCTGTTGGTGATATCCTAAGTAAGTATCCACAACACTTTATAACATTTCGTTTTCGTCTATTGATGATCTTATAATCGCTAGACGGTAGTCAATATTTGCTTTATCAAACTTTACTAGAAAAACTTCTAAAAGTAATGGTTTTGCATAAAGTTTCATCATGAAAATATTCTTCTAAAATTATATTGATGTTGATTGGTAATCGGCACAATTAGAATTACATAATAATTTCATGAATCAACTGATGTTATACAGTGACGAAAGTCTTACAAAATTACGATATCTATATTATTATAGAAAGTTAAAAAACAAAATTTTATTACATTCTGAAATTTTCCAAATTAATAAGTTTTATTAGTTGAAAAAAAAAAAGTTTTATTCAGTTGATTCCGTTATTTTACCTTTGTAGATCTTTCCCTACGATTTTGCAATGAATATTGATCTAAACTTACGTAAAATAGTCTAATTAAAATGTTTGACTCTATATCTATTATTTTTTTTGCAAGTGTTTCAATACTCACCGACACATAGCGTCTACGAAGTGGCGAAAGACAAATTCCAAAGTTGCAACACGACGGATCCGATCCGTACGTTCACAAACGGGAACACGACCGTGGCTCTGTCCAAACCCGAAGAGAGGTTCTTTCTATGCGGTAATAGGCTCCATTGCTTTGCCGGTATGAGGTTACAAGTAAATGTCGAAGGCAATCGTCCATCTTCGGCCCCTGTGGGAGCTCCCCAAGCCGCCACCACAGGGATTCTTCAGCCATCTTCGAAGAAAAATAATCCCGCGACTGGAATCGCCAACTCGGCTGCTCGTTTTGGCAACCGCGATTGGAAGAATAGTATTGAAATTTTTGTATATTTGATGGTTTTTGCATTTCCATTGACATGGTCCTTATTGAGTTAAAAATAAAATGAGAGTTTTCATGTATATGTATGTATGTATACATATTTTCCCTAATTTACTAGTGTGAGTATTTGGTTATTTGGTTCAGATTATATATTTGTGTTTTTTTTTCCAGTTTATTTCGTTTGAAGACTTTGTGACCAAAATTGTTGAAACCCAATTTTTTGGTTTGGTGTAATTTTGGATAAAAGATAGTTTTTATTTATATTTGTTAATTATATGTATAGATAGGGGATAAATAAATAAAAATTGTTTCGGTTTACTTAATTAAGTTTGATTTACATTAATATATTCGGTTAATGACAATAGATTATCTTTTGGATTTTGTATTTTTTTTTGTTCATTTGGATAACAATAAGAAAAATTTGGTTGTATAACCATAAAAAAAAATCAAAACTTACAAACTAATCAAAATGGGTATATGTGGCAAAATCTCAACCCTTAAATTAGGGGTTTTGGTTAGTTTATAAGTTTTAATTAAATTTACCTAGAATAACCTACTTTTTAAAAAAAAAATAGTTAGAATAACCTTACCATTTTTTTTTATTGCTGAAATAACCTATTCTGAATTTTTTTTTTCATAATATCAAAATTGTCTTTGGCAGACTCTGCCGAAACATTGGTAGACTTTGCCGAAACATTGGCAGACTCTGCCGAATCTTGGTAGACTCTGCCAATATTCCGCAGAGTCTGCCAATATTTTGGCAGAGTTTGCGTATTTTAGATATTGGCAGAGTCTGCCAATACATCAGTAAAGTCTACCAATGTTTCCACAGAGTTTGCCAATGATTCGGCAGAGTCTGCCAATACCTCGGCGGAGTCTGCCAATATTTCGGTAGAGTCTACCAATACGTCGATAAAGTCTACTAATACCTCGGCAGAGTCTGCCAATGTTTCGGCAGAGTTTGCCAATGTTTTGACAGAGAGTCTGCGTATTTTTAGATATCGGCAGAGTCTGTCAATACATCGGTAGAGTCTGCCAATGTTTCGGTAGAATCTGCGAAAAACAATTTTGGTATTATAAAAGAAAAAAAATCTAGAATAAGTTATTTTAACAATAAAAAAATATTAAAATTATTTTAACTATTTAAAAAAAAAAAGTTATTCTAACTAATCTTCCTTTTTTTATGGTTATTCGTCCGATTAACCCTAACAATGATAGATGAAGTTACCAACATTTATCGGTTTGATTCATTCAATCTAATATTTGGTTCGGTTTAGTGAGCACAATTGGGACTACCATTTCTTATCGCAGTCGCTACTAAAACGCAAACGCGAGTTACAGAAGGAAACGTGTTCCGCTTCGTAGCCTCTCTCTCTCTCTCTCTCTCTCTCGACCTATTCGTGTTCTCTCTTCTTCTTCTCTCTCTAGAAATTGTCTTCATGAACATACTCAACAGGTTGGGTTTAGGATCAAGTGGACAAACGAATATGAATCCTTCTCCGATCGCTCAAGGGATCGACGACGATGCTCCGGCGCCGGAAAATCAATTTGCCCAATTCGGTGCTGGATGTTTCTGGGGCGTAGAGCTGGCGTTTCAGAGGGTTTTAGGGGTGACTCAGACCGAAGTTGGGTATACTCAAGGGATTATACACAATCCTTCGTACGAGGATGTATGTTCTGGCACCACGAGCCATGCCGAGGTTGTTAGGGTTCAGTATGATCCCAAAGACTGTAGCTACGAGTCTCTTCTTGATTTGTTCTGGTCTAGACATGATCCCACCACCTTGAATCGCCAGGTACGAGATTGAGATTGGGTTTTTTGCTCAATTGATGTGCCTGAGACGTGTTGTAGCTTTAGGGATTTCTTGATTTTTTTGTTTTCCCCCAAATTTGTTGGCTTTGTGGTTTTCATCACCAGTTTGAATTCTGTGAAACTTGAATTTGGAACATTGGTTATCCAAAATGATATTGGATTTGGATTTTTGTAGAGTTATGAGGCTTAAGTATGTAACTTTTGGTCGTTGAATCTTTGTATAATCCAGCTTCTGGTAGGTTTAGGGATGGATTGATTTTTACCCAAATTTGATGGCTTTCTGGTTTCATCACTAATTTAAACTCTTAGAAACTTGCATTTGGTACATTTATGAGGCCTAAGTAAGTAACTTTGGTGTAGAATCTAGCTTCTGTAGCTCTGTTTCTCTCCTTTTAATCAGTGTGGAGAATGGAGATTTAAATTAGCCCTTTTCATAGATTGGTTGGTGGAGTAGATGTGGTAATGTTTCAGAGAGTTTCTTCTTGTCCTGCTCATGTTCAGCACTGGCTTTCATGTTAGATTTGGACATAGAATAATACTCATTTGCAAATTGCTGCTAGTTTTGTGAGAAGGTGATTCACTAGATTATAGTCAAGTTATCTTGTTAAGGATACTAGGCAAAGTGCGATACCAAATCCTAAGCCGGTGGGTTTGACTTGATCCTCAGTGATATATAAACAACTTGATTGGCTCCCTTTTCTTTTAGTGCTTCATCATCACTCGGACTAACAGAACGAAATCAGATAGTCTTCTGGCCTAAGTAGGCAGTTTAGCGTAGAGACAGTGTCGATTGTTTTAGCAAATCTTTGTTGTTACAAACTCCTGAAAACTATCTCGATGATGTTAACCTCGTGTTGCATTATTAGTTTGAGACTTATTTTTGGACAATTTACATGTACATCTTCTCTCGCTTTCATTTGCATATATATACTGAACCATTCTTTTGATGATATATCTCTTAAGATTTCTCTAGATAAGTTTTCGTCACTATCATAAGCTTCTTCGGTGTAAGCATTATGCTTTCTAGATAGCCTACTTTTACGTTACATTTGATACTTTTGGCTTATGACTTTACTGTGATCAGGGAAATGACGTGGGAACCCAGTACCGATCTGGGATATACTTCTACACACCCGAGCAGGAGAAACTAGCCAGCGAGTCTCTGGAACGTCACCAACAACAAATGGAGAGAAAGATCATGACTGAGATTTTACCGGCTAAGAAATTCTACAGAGCTGAGGAATATCATCAGCAGTATCTGTCAAAGGGTGGACGGTCCGGCCTCGGACAATCCGCTGCCAAAGGCTGTAAAGACCCAATCAGATGCTACGGGTAAAAGCTGTTTTCCTCAGCTTCTGTCCCAAAAACAGAGGATTTAAGGACTTGTGTGTCTAAAACTCAATTAGATTATTATTATGTAATAAAACTATTGAAGTTGGTTATACGCTATTTGCAATTATGTAATATTGATGTAATCATACAATTGTGGAGACAAATATGAGTGGGTGATGATGATTATAATGATTTATCAAATTTTAGTTACATAAATAAACACGTGGCCACCAACCCAGTTGCACTTATGCTTATTATTCTTAACGAAAAGTCAAGATTCCTTCGGAACCATCCCATAAAATTATGTCGCTCTACGCGTTTTTTCCTTAATAGAAGTGAATTTGGTGAATAACCAAAAAGAAAAAAATTATAATACAATAACTAAGAAAAAGTGTATATATGGCAAAATTTAAGCTATTAGATTTTTAAAAAAATAGTTAGTTATTGAATTATAGTTTTTTTGTTGGTTATTAGTGCTAATTTTTTAAAACTATATGGTATAATTTTTTTTTTTATATGGTACAATGATTACGAGAAAATATATTTTCCAAGTTCTTGATCAAATATTTTTCAGATTAAAACCTCAAAAACATACATATGATGTTTTAAAATATGGTATTTAAAGTTCTTCAATTGTTGACCCACAAGAAAAAACAACCAAATATTCAATTTGAGTGTTCTTATTTCTGTAGAAAGAAAATAATATTCAAATTAAACCTTTGACTGGCTTTTTCTCCTTCTTTCTATATAACGTTCTTCGAGGCTTTATCAACACCACCACTCACACATTTTTCTCAAAAATCAATTTTATCAATGGATTCTTCTCCAGTAGCTCAAGAAACTCCTCAAGTTGTAGAAAAACCTGTGATTGTTCCTTCTCCGATAGCTCAAGAGCCCGACAACGATGTTCCGGCACCGGGAACTCAGTTTGCTGAGTTCGCCGCCGGTTGTTTCTGGGGAGTTGAGCTTGCTTACCAGAGGATCCATGGTGTGATCGAGACAGAGGTTGGTTACACTCATGGGGTTACGCACAATCCTTCTTACGAGGATGTTTGTACCAACAACACGAATCATGCAGAGGTTGTTAGGGTTCAGTATGATCCTAATGAGTGTACTTATCAAACTCTTCTTGATTTGTTTTGGTCTAGGCATGATCCAACTACCTTGAATCGTCAGGTAAATTTTATTTCCGGTTTTGTTTGTGGGTTTTCGGTTTAGGGTTAAACCGGATTTTTTGGGTCAAATTTTGTGTTGGACTTTTCTCTGCTTGATTCAATGGTTTCTCTAGGTTAGAAAAAGTTGGCTTTTCTTGATTCCATCAAGAATCTGAACTCGAATTAAGCTTGTTCTGATTTTCAGTATAAGATTAGTTTCATTGGAGAGTATGAACTAGAAAACTAATTAACTAGCTATTGAAACTTTCAAGAATCAGTGACTTTTGTTGATTTGAGAAGTAGAGACATGTATGGTAAATGCTTAAGAGAATAACAGAGTTTTGTGTTCTTGACATGATCATGTAAACTTCGATTTGGTGTCTAGGGAGAACTTTTGGGAGCGCAATACCGATCAGGTATATACTTCTACACACCCGAGCAAGAGAAACTAGCATGCGAATCGCTAGAGCATCAGCAGACGAAACTTGAGAAGAAGATTGTGACTGAGATCTTACCTGCAAAGAAATTCTACAAAGCTGAAGAATACCATCAGCATTACCTCGCCAAAGGCGGGATGCATGGTAATGCGCAATCTCCAGCAAAGAGCTGCAAGGACCCTATCCGATGCTACGGTTAATCAAAAGCATTTGTTCCCTCTTCACTCAAAAACAGAGGACCCTTTACCTGTTTGTTTGTGTGTGTATTGAGTCTGTAGTTTTCATTTCATAAATAAAGATGTGGGATCATCTCATCTGTGTAACTTCTCTTAAATTTGTATCAACTTCAACTAATAAATATTTGTATAATTTAGTGAGGCCCATAGTCATGAGATTTTTGGGGGGAGGGGGGTTCAAGGCTTTGAAAAATCTGTGATATATTTAGCAGAAAGTTGAGTTGCAAGTTGCAAGACTTGAATTAGTGATCTTTTTGACCAAAAAAACCCAAACAACTAACCAATTAAACTCATACAATTATATGATAAGTATCTTCAAGCTAATATATCACTGCCCTGTATTGGTTTTTTCTTTTAATGTAAAAATATTATTCAGCCAAAAAGGTTTTACAGTAAATGTTTACTCTACTTTAAAATGAGTTTTGAAAAAGTTGAATAAAGCTTCTAAAAATCAAAACGTGGGAAACATAGCATAGAAAGACTCCTCAAAAAGCTTGAGAGACAAACTATTCTATCAACCCTTCTTGTAGATATATCTTTTTTTTTTTTTTTTTGAACCTTCTTGTAAGATATATCTCCGGATATTCTAATCGAGTTTAGTCAGCTTTACACATTTTATGAGCTATTTTAACGAGTTGAGTGGCCAATAATGACGTTTCTCCATGCTGTTTTTTGTTCCTTTAGGTCCATAGGAAATATACCCTAGTTTGAAAAGCATATCGAAGAAGAAAGAGCTTGACCTATATAGTTTTTCCTTTTTGCCATTTTAAAAAAAAATAACTTACATGATATAAATAAGTATGTTGAAAATAGAGTTTTTGACATGATTTTTGGACGTATGGTCCATTGGACGTATTGGTTTTTTTTTATCATTTGGGAACCATCTAGTACAGGCCCATTTTAGCCTCATGATACAATTCCTTTCTTATTATCTCTTTCCCATTTGCATAAATATTGGTAACGTTGAAGAACCAATATCTCTGACTGCTACTGGTGAAACGTATGGTGGAAACATGGCTTCCCAGTTGAATTAGGGATGTTATCGCGGGTAAAATAACTCTATCTAACCCGAATCCGAAATAAACCCGTCCAAAAAAGTCCATGAATTGCAAAATCCGAAAAAAAACTCATGTATTAATTGGATAACCCAAAAAAAACCTAGTATATTTACGGTTATCCGCGGGTACCCGCGAGTATCCATATTTTTTTTTTCTATATCACAACTTCTTTTGATATTCTCTATTGTGTATAAAAATATATCAAAAATAAAATTTTTTAGACATTGTATTTTCTTACAAAATAACTTAATATTTTTATAATCTTCCATTACAAAATAAGGTGTCTTACTATATTATTGTTGATTTGGTAAAGCTTATCAACATTTAATCATTCAATAGCTTTAAGTTTTGAATCTTGAACCAAAATTACTAAATTTTAACTTAGAATATATGTCTATCATAAAGTCTATATGATGTAAACGGACATATATAAATGTTTGTATATATTCGGTAGTGTCATTACTAATTATCAATCATTGCATTCAAAAAAAAAAAAACTCATCGGGTACCCTAAACCCAATTGGATAATTTATAAAATGGGACCTGCCCACTTTAAACCCGCGAAATTTGTAAACCAAACAAGCGGGTTATGGGTTTAAAATCTCAGCCGGATTTCGGGTATCTATTGGGTTTTTACCCAAAATTAACATCCCTAAGTTGAATCTAACAAATCAAAAGAAACAGAGTGCATAAATATTTAATCTGGAAAATTAGAGCACAAAAACAAAACAGAAGGAACATTTTTTTAGAGCATCTCCAATAGGAAGTTCTAGAGGGATTTCTGATGGAGTTTCTCCTAATGAACAAAAAAAAATTAAAAATTAAAAAAAAAAGTCGATTCTTCATAAAAAAACCTCATGAGATACATATTTCTTGGACACATGACATTTTACCATTAGTTCAAATTTTTAGTGGTATATCAAATACACAATAATGTAAAATCATAATTAAATAGTTCGTATGTTGTTATTTTTTATATTTTTACTCTTTTATAAATCCTAAAATAAACATATCTATTTATAGAGTTACATTATGTATATATTTAAATTATATATTAATACTATTTTTATTTGATATTAATTAAATTTGATACAATTATATGAAATAAGTAATATTTCATTAGTTAATAGAATTGTATTAATACATTAGAAAATATAAGATTTGAAATATTAAATTTGTATTTTGGGATTTTAATTATATTTTCTAACATTTTATATTTTATATTTATTATGGATTTATGTTTTGTAATTTTATGATTATATTATTAGTATTTAATTAAAATTATTAAAATTAACACATTCTATTTACCATTATAGATGATAAAAGTAAAAATAATTAATTATTGCAATTAGATTTAGTTAAATGTAATTTGATATGTTTTAAAAATATTAATGCAATAGTTTTTTAAAATATTGAGAAAATATATTATTTATGTTAATATTTAATTTTTGAGAAACTCTATGGGTTTCTCACCATTGAAGTGGAAGAACTAAAATAAGTTTCTCCAACTAAAAAGATACTAAAAATATTAGTTTTATATTTGTAAAAATCTCCATGGGATTCTCCCAATTGGAGATGCTCTTATAGTTTGATAAATTCTCTTATTAATATTATGAGAAAAAAATTTGCATCACAAGTTACAACATAAAGTCTTATATTTCTTTATTATTCAAAATAATCCTGTTTAGATATAAAAGGAGAACTCATGTGCTAGAAAATTTGGAAATTAATTCTACGAACATAAAAACATGCTCATGTGCCAAGTTGAAAGTTTTTTTTTTTTGTTTGTTATCTGATGTATTATTAAAACCAAGTACAATACAAAGTAAAACCACATAGAAAATCACATGACGGCTATTTACGTGGACAATAGAATCGAAAGTCCATAAATGAAAAATACAAACATCAGAAAACAAGCAGATACGATATAAAACACCCAGAATAAACAAAACCGGGATAAAAACTGCTAAAAAGAAATCAAGGTGAGACACTTGCATAACAAGCGGAAAGCGTGGGAAGAACTGCATACGCGGATAGCAAAGCTCACAAGAAACCATCGAAACAAAGGAAAACCGCGACCAAAGGATCCATATACGACAAATAACCATTACAAATCACCACATTCGAGAATATAAACTTCTAAACACCTAATTTTCGCCCATGAAAAGTCTAAATCACGAACTTTGCGTCCCACACGAGGTTAGCCTTACAAGAACTGACCATAGAAGACTAAAGACAAAAACTGATTATTGGCTACACTAAAAGCGGTGGAAGAAGGCTGAAAGAAGATTCAACGACTAAACCAAAGCTAAACGAAGAAATACCCAACCTCGACAAGCAACTGCGGCCATACAAACCGACAATTAGCAAAGTTCACCTAAACTAATTAGAAACGGACTAAAAACGCAACTAAACAACTAACCCAAGCACAACCTAGCCAAACAACCCAAACGAGAAGGCTGATAGAGAAGGCCCACCAGACAACCAAATCGAAAGCACAAACTAAGATGACAGAACAACATAGGCACAACATAGAACCTAAATCAAGAGGACCTAATCAGGCTTACAAACTAGACCAAATCCGAGACCATCAATCACCCAAGGCACTGACATCTCGTCGTCCTTTGAATTCGATACCTTAGCCGAATAAAGATCTGCCATAACCCAGACACTACAGCACGAATCCCTCCAGACGAAGCACGAAACTGAACCCAAACACACCATTCTCTCGAACCCAAGCCTTCCCCGATCAAACAACCTCTGATGTGCTACCACCGGAGCTTTTGCCGAACTACATCCTCTGATACCTCCAACGAAAACCTAAACACAACAATGAAGATATATACACATAAACCAAACACGAGGAGGCCCTCTCGTGACACCATCGGCAAGCGCCGATGGCCGGAGAAAGCCTCAGAGAAGATCGGACGGAAAGCTTGCTTTGACGCTTGGGAGACAAATATCTCACGCGAGTGGATCTCATGTCCGTCGCCAAGTTGAAAGTATATATAGAACCTTCTTTTTGGTTCCTGGAGTAGAAAAAAAAAGTTTCACAAAAAAGAAAAAGAAAAATATAGATGCAGGATGCAGCCAAAGAAAATAAAGGAGAAATTGCAAAAATGCCACTTAGGATGTTCATTTGCAAAAATACCACTAATTATAGATTTTTAAATTATATATCTTAAAATTCTAAACACTAAAAATGTTTTGACCCTTAAACCCCTCATAAACCCTCGTAACTAACCTCTTATAGAATATAATTAATTCAAACATAAATAATATAAAGAAAACATAATTTTGAAAAAGTGGTATTTTTGTAAAGATTTCAAAAATATGATATTTTTGTAAAGTGGTATTTGAAAAGTGGCAAATTTTAATAATTTCTCCAAAAAAAAATAGAAAACGATAGGTATAACCTTGAAGTTGTAATATATTACAATTATTATATATTCAATATTAAATTACATTTTGATTTTGGTAATATGCTAACAGTACGATATAATAAATATTACGTTAGGGTTGAATGTAGATAGTGACAATGTGACATAGTGATGTCACTAGCACGAATCACTAAATTACATATACTCATTAATCGACAATTGTATTATAATACAATAAGAATGATACATGGCTACTCTCTTCTCACCGACAAAAAATGAAAATTTTAATGAGCCATCTACCTTATTATTCAAAGAAGAGTGTGAACGAGGAGAACGCGATACGTAAACAAAATTATAATTTACCAGACCGTAACATGTATCTATTTTTATCAGATGATAACATGTGTTAATACTTAAAACTGATTAAAAATATAAAAATAGAAAACGAAAAAAAATAATTGTCAAATAACTAACTAAATAATAAAAAAAAAAATTTTATTGTTCAAACTAATTATGAAAAAAAAAAAATAGAGAGCGATTAAACCATAAAAGAAAAGTAGAGAAAAAAATTCAAGTCAGAAAAATATTATCGACAAGAGTTTGTAACGTAAGAAAACTTATAACTCACCAGATCTTGACACGTGTTCAATATTGATAAAAAGATGATGTGTGTTAAAAATTTAAATTATTTTTAAGAAACAATTAACAATGGAAAACGAAAAAATTGTCAAACAACTAACCAAATAGAAAAAGAAAATTCCTAATAATCCCAAAAGTTTTTAATGAAAAAAACTTTCAACTATTTTTTATCTATTTTAAACCCCTCAACTAAATTATTAATGTGAAAACATCTTAACTAAAAGATTTTAATGAAAAAAATCTTAACTAAAAATTTAATAAAAAATCCCCTCACGTAAAGTTCTGTTAATGAAAAACTCCTCCTTCTATAGTAATGTTATTATACTAAACTATTGGTATTAAATTGATACTATGAGATATGGTTTGTTAAAAATGATATGTATATTTTATTTAAACATTAAAGAATGCAATATTTGTTTTTTTTAACACTGAAAAATAATTTTATTATAACCGAAAACCGGTATGAAAGAATATAAAGTTTCATATAAGACACCAATAGGTATTGTACAATATGAGGAACAATATGTTCAGGTTGTAGAATTATGGATAATCTCACACTTTAAGATGATAAGCAACATCATCCTCTTGACATTCCAAACTGGTTATCATATACTCTCATATCCTATAGCGAACTCAGCCTCCATGAGAGTATGAAACTGTAATGGCCATTCACAAGCAACATACGACAAAAACATCGTCTAGGCTTGTAATTGAAAGAACAAGACTCATCAAGTTCTTCACTTTTCTTACGGTAAAGGCAATATCAAAAATACGACTCGTGAACATCCTCAATATAGGCATTGAATAGAGCATATTTCAATCATATCATACGAGTAGAGGGAAAGAAACAAAACCACCTAGAACCAATTAACACTGCACGCATACAAATTCGGCAAATGATCGAAAATGGTGAGGAACCTTAAAGACCAACACCATAACCATGGAACAATAACATCAAAGACACCAACCAGAACCACAAGCAGAAGGATATCTCTGCTTCAAACATAGCTAAAACTCTATCACACCAAAACGACGAGAGGAGAAACAACATCCTCCGGCAAAAAAACGTGTTGTAACCCACGGTGAGGACCAAAACCACTTGCAGATCTGGATCTGCTAATCGAGATGGATGGCTTTTGTTGCCGATGCAACACCGTTCACCTGAAAAGGCTCGGACCCTCCATTCCGGCTAAGAGACCACCAACAAGGCAACTGAGATCCACTGGCTACCCCACGAGTTTTACTTCTGCCAAAAACAACCGCGACGACAAAGAGATACCTTGAATAAACTGAGGTAAAAGAAATTGAATATGCAGATGAGAGGACCGGTGACCGGTGCTAAAGGAGCCACCGGCCAAAAAAAAAATTAGCCGCGGCCGCTTCTGAGAACTAGGGTTTTATCGATTAAGTCAAAGAATAAGACTCCCTCTTCATGCAATATTTGTTTAGAAACAAAATTGAAAATACAATATAATCAACTAAAAATCTATGTATAAATCTCATAATTAAAAGAAATATTTAGCTAGGAGAAAAAAATTATAATAGTTTAAACAAACTATAAAAATAAAACTAGAAAAAATAGAGAGATTATGAACAATAAAAAAACAAAAAAGTAGAGAGGAAATATAAATTTAATTGACTTGCGGGTTATATTGCGGGTGAACTCTTATTTGGAGGGTTGATTTGCATTTAATTGACTTGAAGGGTTATATTGTGAGTTAACTCTTACTTGGAGGGTTGATTTGCATTTAATTGACTTGGAGGGTAAAATCGTAAATCATAACTACTTGGAGGGTTTATTTGCAGAAAACCCTAAAAATAATATGAATGATATCAACAAAATAAATTTCATAAATTGAAAAAGAGAAAATTAGAAAAAATATGGAAATCCCAATGTCAAATTTTATATGCACAAACATACCAAAGAAAAATCTATAAAGATATTTATTTTGTAATTTTTTTATAAAATATTACAAAGAAAATAGAAATATTCTATCTATATTTTTGAATGTTAAAAAAGAAAACTGTATAAAATGAAAAGTTATATATATATTATAAAATAATAATAATATATTTACTGTTAAGATTCAGAAGTGTAATATTTGATGAGTATGATATCTCTGAAAATAAATCGATGACATCAATAACATTTATCAATCATAGATTGATATATAATGTGTGATAAAACTATTTATAAATTATTTTATAGGTTTTTATGATCTCATTTATATAAATTTATTGTTTTATAATTTAACTCTATAATATTTTAATTGTTATAAGATTTTATCATATAGTTAATATAAATTCACAGTGTAAACATATTTTTTGTTAATTGGGTGTGATTTGTGAATATGATTTGAATTCTGTTTATGTATATAGTATATTTTTGGGTATGCATAATATGAATTATGATATAAGAATTAAGGTATAAATGAAATTTTAATTGTTTAAGATCCATGTTTAGTTATTTTAAAATATTTTTATAATTTAATGGGTTACTAATAAAAATTTATATTTTAATATTAATAAATTTTAATATATCTATCCGCATATCAATATGAATCCTAATTTAGTATTATAAACACACAAAAAAAGACAAATCAAAATAACCGCAAATAATGGTTTTTGAACTTTGATAGACCTTGCACATGGTGTGTCATCTATACATTTATTTTTGAAACTGCATGATTAATTTACATGATATGACTCCTTTTAACGTCACGTTATATATGCGTACTCTTATGTATATATCAAAGGATGAGGCATATTTTCATAGAAGCTTCTATCTGACATATAAAGAAGCATTCGATCTGAAGCTTGTATAATTTATTGCCAAAGATTACTCTGTATTATCAAGGGACTGCATGCCGTACTAAAATTTGTTGGAAGACATTTATAGTTTTTTTTTTAACTTAAAGACATGTATAGTTACTATACTGAATCACTATGTGATCCAATAATGAAAAAGGTCCATATGCATTAGTCATTGCTATCAGTACAGTTCATTCTTTCAATTGATTAAACAATATATTTGGTAGTTTAACAAATTTATTCAAATAGTACGTACATCTCACTTGAGAACAGAATACAAATTAACACTGTAAATCAATTATGACAGTAAATTTATTGGTAAATTCGAAATTGTAAACTCACTTGTGTACTATGCTACACAAATTTGTTTTTTTTTCCCATACAATGTAGAAAGCAGTTTCCAAAAGGGGATCTCGTATTGTCCATTCAAAAATACTGTTTTATTCCTTTCAACTAAATATTTTATATTGAAACCGATTACAATCATGACATATAGTTATGTAGTTTTCCGAAAACGATTACACACCATACAAAGTTTGATTACAGGAATTCGCTAAAAAAAATTCCTCTTTGGTACAGTTTTTTCTTTAATACAGTTAAGTAGACATTTTCAATGATAGATTTAGCTACGACCACCTCTAATACCACCAGAGCCGGTCCTAGAAGGCAAGCGGACCAAGTCTGTTATTACGGTCCATAATGTTTTGTTTATATATATTATCGGCTATTAATTTTGTATAATTTTTTTTTAGTTCAATTTGTTCATGAGCTACATAGAATAAAGAAGAGGTGGAAAGTTCGATTAGCCCTTTAAACATTTGTTTTAATTTTTTTTTCAAAACATCAATAGTTACCGGTCCAAATTTTTTTTTTTGCTTGTGACCCTTAAATTCTCAAGGCCGGCCCTGGATACCACGACCACAGTTAGTTAGTTTTTTTTTTGTCAACAATTGTGGGAGCCAAGATTAGCACAATTAGATTTGTAAGGGTTTTGAGAGGAAGCAGAGATTTATAAGTTAAGCTACGAGAGAAAACGATGAGCAATGAAAATTTTTTATTACTGTGTATGCTTTTGTGAACAAAGTTGCCCCCTCCTTTACAAGGGTTTATACATAGACATATATAGTGTTCCTAAGTCGGCTAAGTTTTTCATAAAGGATTATGTTAAGTTTCCTAAGTCTTCGCGGATTTCCTTTTCATCCATGTCGGTTGCGCTAAAGTGGGCTTTCCAACTGGGTTGGGCTTCATCGTTGAGACTCCAAGCTCCCGCGGTCATTACGACATTGCTTCGTAGCTTTTATGCTTATCTTCTGGAGATATCTGGGCTTGTCCTCTCAACTGACTTCGGGCTGAAGCCCAATGCAGGAAGTATTCGTGTCTTTCTTGCGGAGCGAAGATATGATCTTTCCCGCGAGACGAAGACATGATCCTTCCTGCGTGGCGAAAGCATGATCTTTCCTGCGAGGCGAAAGCAGGGGTCTTCGGTGGCTTCTCTGCCAGAGTCTTCGGTGTCACCTTATCAGAGTGATCGGTGGCCCCTGCGTTGATGCTTTCTTCTGCATGAAAGCAAGACTTAGAAGACTTCGCCTTGCACGCGGAGAAGACTTCGCCTCGCAGGCGGAGAAGACTTCGCCTCACAGGCGGAGAAGACTTCGCCTTGTAAGCGGAGAGGAGTTAGGATCGGAGAAGACTTGTCTAGAAACGATTTAGGAACCATATATTCTCTAGATGTCAACGTGACTCAATGTACGTTTGTTATGTTACCCAAACTTTGAACATTGAGGTTGAGCGGGTGAAATCCGACCCCAACAGTTAGCCCCCCAGCTCGGTAGTGTTAGCGATAAAAGTATCGAGTTTAAGGATCATTGGGGTCGATGTTCAAAGTTGGGATGTTGTCGTATTGATGTTAGCGTGATGATGTAAGCTCGTTCCATTAGAGTTGACAACGCTATAAGAGTCCCGCTTTTGTTTACCGAAGATTTTCAGACATCGCGTTTTGTGAGGGTTTTAAGACCTCATGTTTTTGTAAAGATTTTAAGACTTCATGTTTTTACGAAGATTTTAAGACTTTGTGTTCCGATCATTGACGTCAACGACGCCTTAGGCAACGGGAAAACAATTTCCGGGAGTGATAATGTCACTTAACGAGTTCAGGTCCCGATCATTTTTTTTTGTGAGCTCGCCTCCAATGACCGCGATGTCGTTGCTCCCGGCGAGAACTCGGACCCGACGACTTTGACTGCTCGGACCGAAACTCCGATGTCTTTGCTTGGATGCACCGAGGACCGTGGTGCTGAAGCTCATAGCCCCGAAGACCACGACAGCGGAGGTCGCGACGCCGAAGCCGTCGATACCGCCGATGACTCGACGAGTTCCCCGATGACCTATTGCGGAAGATTGTCGTCAGGGATTCGTCATTGCGACAAGCTTGTCTCCCCGAGGTGTCGTCTTCCGGGAGCCGACGACTCGATTAGCATCACCGATGTCCCCGAAGGCCCGAGTGCTCTCGTCGGCAATGACCCGAGGACCCTCTTGGGTGATTAAAACCCGAGGAGGCTCAACGACGAAGAAGACCCGATGATTCATCGCGAAGATGTTGGCAGCTCGATTTTTTTAAATGATGAGGATCCACAACTTCCGCCTGGTTCCGCTGATGCATCGCTATCATCGTTCTCTTCCTCTTCACTTGACTCTCGAGCTTGTAGCGTGAGAGAAATGCTGAAGACACGTGTGTGGAGGTTGATCAGATAATGACGACTTTTTTTGTAGCGAGTGCGGGATGATTATGAACGCGGCTTTTGGTTCTTGCCTTTCTCATGAACTTAGCTCGTTCTGCTTTCTGATAAATCTCGAGAAATTTAAGAGTAATAGTACTTGCTCAAGAAGTCACAACTACATTTACGCCTTGCTTTTATTAACGTTGCTGTTGGGTTTGTGGAATGGTGCTACTCTCCGAACACGTCTGTCCGAGGGCAAACACACCTTTTGCTTTGACCAACGTGTTGCTGGGTTTTCAGAATGACAACTTAGTCTACAAACTGAGTGATCATTGGCAGCTGCTTTTTACCAACGATGTTGTTGAGTTTTTGAATGATCAGTTGGGTTCATCTGCCCCAATGCTAAACATTATTACTTATATAATGCGCTTGGGATCCGATGATGGATGTTTTTGTGTTCGAGTTCACACATCGTTGCTGTGGCCAGCAGCAACGGTTGCGGAACGAACTTGCTGGAAGCAAACATGATGAACAGCCCATAGAGAACGTAGCTGACAAAGTCGGTGAGACTTGTGTCAAGTACTTGACGTTTCCAGCAAAGAATTTGTCAAAGATGTGAGTATACGTACCCCCACTCCCCCTTTTTTGACGGAGGAGGGCAACTGAACTTGTCCGGAGACAAGCTGCCTACGTACCCTTTGCAGGGACACAAAAACCTTTATAGAGGACAAGTGACAACGGTGTTCGCGGCCTGATTTGTTTCGCTCGCCTGTCCATCTAGATTTTCATGAAGAACAAGCTTGTAGATCTAGATTTTCATGAATAACAAGCTTTGGTGTGTTGGATAACAAGCATTAGTTGTTGTAGATTGCTAGGGGGAAACCCTTGAATCCTTGGTCTTTATTGGTCAACAAGCTTTGATTGTTGATGGAATAAGTTTTGTGTTGGGTAGACCCTTGGAATACACTTTGTATCTGACCTTAGATCCATTGAAGATGAACAAGTCTTGGCCACGGTTCTGATGTTTGACCTTTGATCTTTGTTCTTGATGTGTGTAGGTGATTAGTGGATAGGAACT
Source organism: Arabis hirsuta (assembly GCA_964056655.1). Taxonomy (NCBI): domain Eukaryota; kingdom Viridiplantae; phylum Streptophyta; class Magnoliopsida; order Brassicales; family Brassicaceae; genus Arabis; species Arabis hirsuta. Next base: position 4,408,792 of record OZ053302.1, on the reverse strand, counting down.
GAACAAGTTTGAGCCGGAGCTTGACCTCGGCGCAGGTGGTCGCGGTCTTGACTCCACCGAAAAGGCAATTATTGCTCCCGCCGTCGATGACGCGAGGATCTTTCCCCGCCGGCCTGAAGACACACTGACTTTCACCATGGTTCCAAAGTCATGAGATCCTCTTCCCGTAGGCCCGACGACGCGAGGATCCTTTGCCCCGATGCCGAAGATACGAGGTCTTGTCCTCGCGGTCCTGAAGACATGAGGTCTTCTCCTCGTGCTGTCGAGGACATGAGATCTTGTCCTCGAGGACCCGAAGACACGAGGTATTCTCTTCATACTGCCGAAGATATCGGCTCCTTGTTGATTACCGAGGACCCGACGAGTAAGATCCCGATGACCCTATGAGGTCAGTCTGACGACGTGTTGGTCCCGTGATCGATGTCATTGATGTCACCGAAGATCCTTGGTTTATTGACGATTTGGATCCGCAGCTTTCGCCTGGCGGTGCCGACGTCTCATTATCGCTGCCCTCTTCCCCTTCGTTCAACTCGGGAGCGTCTAGTATTGAAAGAGATGACGAAGCTACACTTGCCAAAGTTGAGCAACCAATAACGGCTAAGAAGAAGTGAAGGGCAGCGATTCGTCCAGACCCCCTGGATCTTCCCTTACGGATGAGGAGTCACTGCGGCTTTTCCGAGGGAGGTACGAGATCTCGGATGAGATTGTGTTGGTCGCCCCTGATTCTGTTGACAGAGCTGATGCCCTGCCACCAGGGTACTTCACTCCGTATAAGAAGTACTTTGACCTGTACCATTTACAGGGATCAAGTCGCTCCGTAGTTTATTGGAGCACATACTTCCCCCTCTTTTGACGGAGGAGGGAAACTGAACTCGTCAGGAGACAAGCTGCCTATGTACCCTTTTCAGGGATCAAGTCGCCTCGTAGTTCATTTTAAAAGCTTAAAGAGGCGGTGGCGTCGCGGTCTGAGTTGGTTCACTCGCCATTTTAGTCTTTCCACCTCTTTTAGCACATACTTCCTCTTCACTTCGAGCAAAGTCTGTAGCGCGATGGAGAGCGTCTTGGATAGTGGTTGGCGGGTTGATTGTCAATTCCTGCCAGAACGGAGATGGGCATCGGAGTGCTCCTCTCAAGGCCTCCAGCACGGATGTGTTGCTAATACCATCCACTTTTGATAGCGTATGTTTAAACTTTGTCATGAAAGATCGTAGACTTTCATTCTCGCCTTGCTGATTGGTCCATAATTCAGCGTCATAGATCTTCCGTTCCGCGAAAATGTTGTAATGCTGCACAAACAACTCTGAGAGTTTGTGGAAGGTGTGGATCGAGTTCTTCTCCAGTTTGTAGAACCATTGGAGGGCAGGCCCTTTAAGGCTTTCCACAAATAGCTTGCAGTAGCCTATGTCTTTTTCGGCTTCTCTGAAATTTGCTCTCCCTAGAGCTACTTCGAATTCCATCAGATGATCTGAAGGGTCTGTGGTTCCTTCGTAGATTGGTAACTTGACTCTACCTGGATCGGAGATTTAGTCCTCGCGATCCGCTCGGCGAAGGGTGTGTTTCGTGCTTTCTCGAGCACGTGGGCGATTGCAGAAGCCTTCCCTGAGGCATAGTGTACATGTGATTGAGTTGTCTTCAGATCGAAGACAACTCGCTGCATCTGAGCCCGTATATCGGCGATGTCTGCATCCCGAGATCTCTTTAGCGCCATGCGCTCCTTCTCCCTCTCGTGACGCTCTGCTACTGAGGGTCCGCGTTCATCGATGCTGGAGTAATCATCGTATTCCGAAGCATCTTGCAGGGTTTTCCTCCGGGAGGAAGATGACATGCTCCGTCCGTCTGGGGCACGCGTTTCTCTTGGGTTACCACTCACATGCGCGCGTCGACGAGGAGGTGGCTGATCTTTGTCCGAGACTCCTTCGAAGCGTTCGGGAGTTCTGTCGGATTCTCGCCGTGGAGGTGGTGGCGGCAAGTCGCTTGGATCCTTTCGAGCAGCACGAGGTGTTGAGAAGTTGAGGCGATGCGGGTCGAAGTGACCCATGAGTTCTGCGACTTCGGGTCTTTCGCGCTTCCGTTGTGAAAGAGCTTTCAGCTTGTTTGTAGTTACCTCGTTGAACTTCTTTTGCTCGTTGGACTCTTTGAGGAGCGTTTGCAGCATCTGCTTGACCTCGGTCATGTCTCTAGGATTAGCAGCGTCGTTGGTAGCAGGGGCTTTGACCGAGTTCTCCTCCTCTTGGTTGTTTCTGTGAGACGAGGACTCCTCGCTACTGCTGCTCGATTTATTTTCTTTACCGCTCATCTTCTCAGATCTGGTGTGTAACGTAGCTTTTTTGTGTGAAAAAGTCTCTAGGTCCCCTTAGACGGTGCCAAATTTTGGGAGCCAAGACTAGCACAATTAGATTTGTAAGGGTTTCGAGAGGAAGCAGAGATTTCTAAGTTAAGTTACGAGAGAAAACGATGAGCAATGAAAAGTTTTTATTGCTGTGTATGCTTTTGTGAACAAAGTTGCCCCCTCCTTTACAAGGGTTTATACATAGACATATATAGTGTTCCTAAATCGGCTAAGTTTTTCATAAAGGATTATGTTAAGTTTTCTAAATCTTCGCGGATTTCCTTTTCATCCATGTCGGTTGCGCCAAAGTGGGCTTTGCAACTGGGCTGGGCTTCAGCGTTGAGACTCCAAGCTCCCGCGGTCGTTACGACATTGCTTCGTAGCTTCTATGCTTATCTTCTGGAGATGTCTGGGCTTGTCCTCTCAACTGGCTTCGGGCTGAAGCCCAATGCAGGAAGTCTTCGGGTCTTTCTTGCGGAGCAAAGATATGATCTTTCCCGCGAGACGAAGACATGATCCTTCCTGCGTGGCGAAAGCTTGATCTTTCCTGCGAGGCGAAAGCAGGGGTCTTCGGTGGTTTCTCTGCCAGAGTCTTCGGTGTCACCTTATCAGAGTGATCGGTGGCCCCTGCGTTGATGCTTTCTTCTGCATTAAAGCAAGACTTAGAAGACTTCGCCTTGTAGGCGGAGAAGACTTCGCCTCGCAGGCGAAAAAGACTTCGCCTCGCAGGCGGAGAGGAGTTAGGATCGGAGAAGATTTGTCTAGAAACGACTTAGGAACCATATATTCTCTAGATGTCAACGTGACTCAATGTACTTTTGTTATGTTACCCAAACTTTGAACATTGAGGTTGAGCGGGTGAAATCCGACCCCAACAACAATCATCATATATTAAATCAAATGCGACCGATTAGATGGTTTCTCTGACGGACAACTCTAAACAGAAATATCTGATTTACATGGAAGAATACATAGACTCGTGTTCGAGGTCGTTTTGTAAATGAGTCGGTCCGGAGATTACCACGATCATAGTTATCATGCCCACATCTCTTACTAGTTACTACGACCATGTTACCAAAACGTACTATTACCATGCCCACCTACGACCACGATTACTAAGATATTGTATGTTCTTTATAAATGAGAGAATTTGTCAAAAATACAATAAAAAAATTATAATTTAAAAAATAATTCAAAACTTCAAATCTAATGATCTACAATTTGCCACATATATATTCTATTTTTCCCAAAATTTTGTTGTTATTTTTTTTGTTTATTCACCTAAAAAACCCTTCAAAATTTTAAATATATTTATATAAACCTACACGTTTCAATTATTAAGCAAAAAATGAATTAGAGATATGTCATAATCATAATCATCGTCATCAATAATTTGAAGCACGAGGAGTAAGAATGAGGTGCATATTATAGTCTGTATTCATTTCCCAATCTGTCGCTTTCGCACATGATAAGATGCACTACATTTTACCGCAATAACCCCATCAACAAAGCTTGGATCAAACAGCATCCACGTGATTTCATAACAAATACAAGAAAAATTACAACACCAATATGTGTATAAATTAAAAAATATATGTATGTGTATAAATTACAACTAAATACTTAAAAAACCCATTTTCTCGGAAAAAATATTAATGATATTTTGTCGTTTTCTATTATTAGAGAAGCATCAAAATAATGAAATATGTACTGCTTTCACCAATGTTTTCACATCCGACCCGGACCGGCCGGTTCAACCGGTTGAACCACGACCCGATCACTATTACGGTTCAGGTTATATGGTAAAATCCGCTAATAAAAAACCAGTCGAAATCCAGAAAATCGTTGTCAACCCACGAACCGATTGGTTGAACCGGTAGTTTTGAATTTTGAAAAAAACCTTAGCCTAAATTAGAGGATTTGTTTTTAGCTGTTGATATAGGGTTTTGAGCGTGTCAAATCTTTTATTTTTTGAATCATTATAATCTTCTCGTACGCAGTCTTTTCGTTTTCTTTCAAAGTGAATCTCACAAAACCAGTGTAATCTAATCTACTAATCTCACAAAACCAAAATTGAATTTTGAGTGTTATACTGTTCATATTGTGCTATTGAGAAGTAATATTTTATTTATATATCTTAGCGCTCTTTATATATCGAATCTTATGTTCATACTTCATATAGTTTTACTGGTTATTGCTAGAAATCCATACTCTTGAGATTTAGTTTTATTTTTTCTTAAACTTTAGAGTTTAGACCGTTTATTTTGAAATCAAAGGAAAAAGCTTCAAAACTTTATTTGTTGTATATATTTACAATATATATAACATATATAAATTTTTAATAATCTATTGACCCACGGTTGATACGCGGTTGGACCAGTGACCCGATGATCCGATAGGTAAGCCGGTTAGCTGTCCGGATCGGGTTTAAAAACATTGACTTTCACTTGTGCCGTTTAGATTTGAGAGTCTGTATAAGTCTACATAGTCTATTATTCGCGGTTTGCCATTGATTTGGTGGTGACTTGTGAGCGTTGCTGATCCGCGTGGGCTGTTATTTCCGCGTTCTCCGTTGATTACGAGTGGCTCCTTTCCTTCATGTTCTTGTGATTAATAATAGTTATATTTATAGTTTTGTAATCATTTTTCAGTAATCTTTAGAGTTATGCTTTCCGGTAATCATTTGGACATGGCTTCCCGATAAACTTTGAGCTATGATTTGTATCCGACCTTGTAATATGGTCCAGTACTTCTATATATAAAATATTCAGTGACAAAAAATAAGGTATAAGTGTATATAGTATTTGTTGTGGTTATTTGCATTCACTCAATGTCGCAGAACTCAGCTGAGTTAAAATTATAGCTCGACTTCTCACTCAAGCTCAATCTCTCGATCTCTAAGAACATCTCATAATTCAGTTGAAGAGAAAAAATAAAATATTTAAAATAAAACCGCATAAACTTACTATTCGTCAATAACTTCTACGTATGAAATACAATGTTTTTTTATGGTTGATAATTCGTATTTTTTTTTTCAACAAACACCATATATTAAATCAAATTTGGTCGGTAGGGATTGCTCCAAATGGAGTAGTCCTTACCGACTCATCGAGATCTACATGAGAAAATATATGGCCACGTGCATGTGCGTCTTTTTTTCAAGAGCATCGGCGCGGGCATTACAAGAACGTGGAATGAAAGATAAACGAAACGTCGCAAAACTTTCTCGAAGCTCTGAAATAATTACCAGCTCTGTCTGGAACGCTGGCCAATCCATCGGGTCATTTAGCATCTTAAGTAGATCCGAACAGTCTGTCTCAAAAGGAATCAAGGGGCAGCGCCTTTGCTTGAGGCAGTCCATCGCCCATGTAAGGCCATCCAACTCTGCATGTAGAGCCGATAGACTCCTACGATAACCTCTCCTACCGGTATGCTCCTGTCCTAATGTAACGGTGAAGACCCATCCAATGCCACTAGTGTGCCCATGCTCTGCCCAAGATGCATCAACCTGACATACTGGAAGGTGTGGATCCTCGACTAAAGTGGTTGTTGTGGTGTGGGAAGGCTTTCTCCCTCCTCGTCATCCTCCTCTTCTACCTGCGCCATTCTCCAACTTTGTATTTCTTGCTTTCCATATATACCATATAATCCATGGGTAAATCTCTTTGGGGTTTAGGGATACCCCTTTCTTCAGTCCTCCAAAATAGGAAGTCCATATTTTGGAATAGGGATTTACTCGAGAAGTAACCCGGAAGGGACGGAAAGTCCGATAAAGCCCACACCTGAAGAGCCGGGGGAATTCAAAGATCATATGATTGATTGTTTCTTCTTGAACACCACATCTTGGGCAACTTTTGTCGCTTCCAAGGTGGCGGTATGTGAGTCGTTGACACGTGGCCACACAACCAGATATAGCCTGCCACATAAAATGTCTAAACTTCCCAGGAGTTTTGACCTTCCATACTTGACTAAGGAGACCTGTGCTGCTTGGTTCTAGAATCTCACGATTCTGACAATGGGTATTTGTTGCATGGATAACTTCATATCCAGATTTAAACGTATATATACCGGATTTTGTGTAGCTCCAAGCATATCCGTCTAGGTTAAAACTTCTGCTAGGAGTCAGTCCCATTATGTGGACGGCGTCCTCGGGGCTTAAGAGTTCTCGGATTATAGTTTCATTCCATTCCGGGAAGTTGTGTCTCATGAGGTCCTTGACCTTGTGGGATATTGCGGCTGGCGCTTCTTGGTAATCGGGCCGGTTTGCCCGCAATCCATAGCTCACTCCATACTTTGGTATTACAGCCAGAACGAATGATCTTTTGGATGCCTTGCATAAGGAGGGGCTTCGGCGCTATGATACTATTCCATCCAAAAAATTATAATTTAAAAAGTAATCTAAACCCCAAATCTAATGAACTACAATTTGTCACAAACAATTTGAAAATTATAATTTATACAGTGGTGTATTACGAAATATTGTCAAGACATATATTGCGTAATTTGTTCTAAAAAAAGAAGACAGTATTTCGTAATACAGTGGTCGTTATCAAACTTTTGCGGAGACAATTATAGCTACATCAAGAGATGATTGCTTCTATCAAGGTAACTTATTCAGCTTGGAAAAAGTATGATCTTATATAGCTTTTTGTTTATTTTAATAGAAAAGAAATTTAATTTTTCTTATGAAAAGGAACTAAACAAAGTTGAAGTAATGAAACCTAAACTGTTAAAAGGGAATAATTAATAGATGGGGGATATAGATATTGGTTCAAACTAAAAATCCACATCTAACAACTAATACTTCTTTCAGGAGTATGCAAAAGACTTTACTGCCAATAATAGTTATTTATTTGGCCGGCACCTATTTTGTTGTTTTCATAAACAAATAATTACGCGGGCCAACTAAAATGAAAACCAACAAATCGGAAATTACCACGGTACACCGACACTTTTTTATATAGAAGGAGATTCCAACATAAATTATATTTTCCTCTCATTGGTGGTTAATTGTTCTGGTCTTATGGATGTTAAAATTTGTAGTTGTTTAGACTCTAATTTTAATTCTTTTTGGTTTTACAAATATCATTAATTTTGAAAATTGTTCAACTAATATTAAAAAAATCTAAATCACAAACCAACGGGTAACAAAATAGTAGATAAACTGTTTGTCTTGTTAAAGATTTATCATATTGGTATTTTTTTTTGAATTTTTTTTAGTTGAAATAAATTGTTTTTTTTTTGTCATATTAGTTGAAATAGGAGATCAGATTAAAGTCTCTTCAAATGTGAAACTATCTAATCATTTTACATGATTATTTTTAGACATATTAAATTAGAATAATAATCATTATTATATAGAATCTCGAAAAATAAACTGCGTTTTATCTTAGAATAGTTTTAGGGGCGGATCAAACAGTCTTTTGAGTTTTGACTAGTTGCCAAATATATGGTAATGGGAAACTCTAATCTATAAAAAATTGTGGGTGCAAAAGAACCAAATAAGCCATGTAAGATTAAAATATAGTTTAAAAAGTTAAATTTAGTTAAAAAAAACTAAGTAAAAAAATTATGGTCTTTAATCATTTTTTCTCAAACAAGCCATCGACTTTTTTTCCTTCTTCTCTTGGCAAAAGTATATAAAATTAAGAACAAACAAATTATATATAAAATTAAAGTAATTTTTATATTCATGATTATATATTTTGATAATCAATTTGTGTTCTTAGACAAGTGTTAGTCGGTTGCAGTAATATGGGCTACAAAAATACTAAAATGAATTCCCTTGATGCGAACATAATAAATAGATAAATAGTCAATAATTTGGAAAATACTAAAATAATTATGCTTGTTTGTTAGGAAACTGGCCAGCGTTAGTGGAGTAATCGACAAGCAAAATAGTCAATAATTTGGAAAATTTTTTAAAAATACCATTTTTCAAATATAATTTTTCAAAAATGTCATTTTTTCAAAATTTTTGTAAAAATACCATTTTTTCAAAAAAAAAAATCATTATACTTCCTCTGTATCATTTTAAACTATTTTTAAGGTTTCTACACACAAATTAAGAAACTATTTAATTTTCTATTTTTCAACATAAAACCACCAATTCCAATACAATTTAATCAATAGAAAACTAATCTGCAGAATTTAAAGAGTCAAAAACAACAAAAACAATAATTAATTTTATTTTGAAAACTTAAAACATCATCTAATTTGAGACAAAAAAAAATTCTTTAAAAAATCATTTAATAAGTATCATTTATGTTTAGTTTAATTATGTTGTATTAGGGTTTAGTTTTGAGGGTTTAAGGGGTTTTATATGTCAAGACATTTTTTAAGATTTATAATTTTAAGATTTAGATTTTAAAAATTCATAATTAGTGGTATTTTTGCAAATGAACAATCTTAAATGGTATTTTTTTCAAATGTACAAACCAAAAATAACTTTTTTGCAATTGCCTACGTACAGTAGAATCATAATCGGAAATTTTTAAAATTTCCATTTATTTGTATACTTTTTATCTCTTTATTTTCTAAGCTCAAACACGAGAAGAACCAAAATTATTCTTCTCCATTTGTATCCTTTCCGCTCTCTCTACCTTCTTATCTCAAAGTCTCAAACGCATAGATAATAAGGGTTTTTCTTTTGATAAAACCAAAAAGATGGATTTTTGTACACATGAAAAGTAAGTTTGTTTTAAAAAGAGTTAATTTGCTAACTAACCAAAAAAAAAAAATTAATAATTAAAAAATAACTAAAATTGTTTTATGTAGGAAATCATCAACCATTAAATCTAAATTAATTAGTTTTATTTTTAGTTATACTTTTTTTTATGGTTATTGAACATAATTCCCCTTCTATAAATTAAACTGACCAATTAGTTCAGTAGGATTTATCAACACGTGAATGAGCGAGATGAAAAGGACATGCTCAACTCAATCAATCAACGAAAATTTGTGAACCGTAAAAAGGGAGTACGTAAAAGTCGTGATGATGAAAAACAAAATAGACAGTTTTCTTAAATATATTAATTCAAAACAACAAGATTTTCTCTTTGTAACTAACCCATGAATAAAATATTTCGCTAAAATACGAAAGTAATAAATGGACATTTCTCAAAATACTTTATAATTTAGTTTTCCTGGAAGCTTGGAAAGTGGAACAAGAAAATCAATAAAGTCTCTTGTTTTGTTTCCCATAATTTATAAACCACAAATCAAAATATCCTCACTTACCATTCTTCCCTATATCTTTAACCAAAACTTGAGGTTCTCGATTGCCTTGTTAAATTTCCCTCATTTCAGGTACAATTATTCACTTATCTTCAATTCTTATTTTATTTTCTTCTAAATCTTTTGTTCAATTTGTTGCTTCACTGGGATTGGTATGAATCTTTAACTAGCTCCCTCTATTTTGATAATCATGTATGATTATTTAATACTAACGATTATTTTTTGTGCCAATGTCAAAGATCTTAAGAGATAGATTATGTGATAGATTTGGAGAAATAAGTTTCAAATACTATTAAGTATATAGTTATCAAATAATTGTTTGTATAGCATCTTTGTTATATAGATTAAAGAACTAACCCTTTCTGTGTGTGTGTCAAAATACTAAACCTAATTTCATTTATTAAATAAATAAATAAAAATATAGAAGCAAAAATTCAACCATTAAACTGTGTTAATTTTTTTCCTAATAGGAAAAGAATATCGTTCACTACAAAAAGATGGCGGGAGTTTTGAGATTCCAAGTCAACGGTAACAAGAATTTGGTTGCGTTTAAATCTGCTACCGAACAGAGCTTTAAGAGAGCGACTGTGATCAGATGTGCTGCCTATACACCGAAGAAACGGTACACCATCGCCGTTCTTCCCGGCGACGGCATCGGCAACGAAGTCATCCCAGTCGCCGTCGAGGCTCTCCGGTTAGCTGGATCACTCGAAGGTTCCTTCTTTCTTCTATCTTCATACTCATACAACAGAACCGTGACTTTACTTGTGCCTTCAGCTAATACTCTGATTTACTCTGTACTAGGGTTAGAATTGAACTTTGAAGAGTTGCCTATAGGAGGTGTGGCTTTAGATCTAATGGGAGTTCCATTACCGGAGGAAACCTTAAAAAGGGCAAAACAATCAGATGCTGTTCTTCTAGGAGCTGTTGGATGGTACAAATTTCATTTTTGTACAAAGCCATGATTCCTTGTAATTTTGGAGTCATAATCTTGAAGTTTTGATTTTTTTTTTTTTTTTTTTTTTCATTGAATTAAGGCCGAAATGGGATGATGGTCCTAAGCACTTGAAGCCAATAACTGGGTTGTTGCAGCTTCGTGCCGGTCTTGAAGTATTCTCCAATTTAAGACCCATTAGAGTGTTCCCTCAGGTTATATATCTCAATAATGCTCTTGGAAACTGCAAAACAAAAAAAAAAAAAACTTTTTAACCGTTTTTGACATGTTTTCAGTTGATTGGTTCGACATGTTTGAGACAAGAAACAGTTCGAGGGGTTGACTTAATGATCATCCGGGAGCTTACTGGCGGTAAGTCAGTCAGTATTCGTGAATCGTGAAATCGAAAGTTGCTTTGTGTTTTTTTTTTTCCATTTTGGTTACAAAGATTGTGAATTTTTTTTTGGTCAAACAAAAATAGGTATTTACAATGGAAATCCTCGAGGTTTTACCACAAATGAAAAAGGTGAAGAAGTTGGGTTTACCACAGAGTCATATTCTACAAGTGAGGTATCATGTTTTTTTTTTTTTTTGCATTTACAAAATTTAATAAGTTTCTTCTGAGAAAAAGTAGTTTCATTAAGTTTGTCTTTAAACTGTTTTCTGATTATGCTTTAGGTTGATCATATTGCTCGCGTTGCATTTGAGATTGCTAAGCAACGGCGTGGTAAGCTTTGCTCGGTTGACAAGGCTGCCATCTTGGAGGTATAGTTATAACCTAAAGTTGATGAAGATTTCTTGAATTGATATTTTTGTGCGTGTTAGATCCAAGATTCAATATTGTTTCTTGTTGAACCATATAGGGATCAATGGTGTGGCGGAAACAAGTAACAAAAATGGCCTCAGAATATCCTGAAGTTGAGGTGACTCATCTGCTTATCGACACTGCGGCAATGGATCTTATTCGCCATCCACAACAGGTTTTTATAGCCAATCCCTTAGGTCTTTGACTGGTGAAATGATTATTACAAAATTGGATCATTATTAATTAGTATTAACAAATTTTGTGATGTTTCAGTTCGATATCATTTTGACTGGGGTCATGTTTGGTGATATTCTCTCTGATCTCGCGGCCGTGATCCCCGGAAGTGTAGGATTGCTTCCATCTGCTTCCCTCGGTGATTCAGTAAGTACCATCATTCAAATCAAAACAGTTTCTTGATTATCTTGAAAATAGATTTTATTGCTTTTCTCATATTATGATATGGATACAGGGTCCTGGAATATTTGAACCCGTCCACGGATCTGCACCGAAACACTGTGGAAAGGTTGTTGTAACATCATTGTACATACATACCATTTTCGCCAATCATGATGATGTGTATAATAAATATGTCGAAATTGGTGAAATTTTTACAATGGTTTGAGGTAATTTTTGCAGGACACGGCGAATCCATTGGCCTCTATTTTATCGGCAGTTATGCTTTTGAGATACGGACTGAAAGAAGAAAAGGCTGCAAAGAGGTTAGAAGAAGCAGTTTTCGATGTTCTTGATCGCGGATTCAGAACGCGTGATATCCACACTACTGGAACTGTAAGTAACCATCAAAAAAGTTATAAATTTTACATGTCACAATTTCAAAAATTTGATAAGCAAGTTGGTTCGTTATTTTTCACAGATATTGGTGGGTTGCAAGAGAATGGGTAAGGAGATACTAGCATCTCTGAATGCTAGAGTCTTTGCTACAAATGGATATATGAAGACAGCAACGAATGGTTTAGCTGCAAAAGTTTAATAAAGTATAGTTTAAAGTGTGATATTGAAATAAATCCCATGTTTGTTATTTTGGAGATACAAAAACAGCTGCGAGTCTGTGTGTGTGTGTGTATGTGTGTGTGTGTGTGTATAAGTAGATCGATTATGTGATCTTCTTATCACTGGATTTAAATGTTGCATGTATTTGATATTGTGAGCTTGTCCATTAGTAGATTAGATGTTTTAATGTTGCCTATACATTATAAACAATCATGCATTTGATTGCTTTATGAAAGCAAATAATTGATTCAAACATTAAACAATGAGGTACGTACATATTATGTTGAATATTTCACATGGATACTAATTTTCAATTTTCAGACAAACCAGACTACTAATTTAACTCATCATGTACTTCATGTTGTATACTCGATGAATGAATCCAATTTACATAATACAAATCGTAACATCATCTTAACAATACCAAGCTCTTCGAGTGTGATCCAGCCACGAGGTGAATTTGGAATTATATAGGGAGGTCTTTGAGTCGGATCCCTTAAGGAGGAAGCTCAAGATCAGGTTGTGCATCACCTACACATTCATGGGTAGCTGGAGGATCAGGTTGGATATCCGGAGCTCCATCTTCATTCTGAGCATGGTATTCCGAATGCTGAGATCCCAGTGGAGGCTGCACAAGCATATCAGGTCGCATTTGTGTTGGCCGGTTCATCATCGTTGAAAGGCGTTGAGGTGGTGGCATGATAGCAGAATAGTTAATATCATCCATGTGAGCAAAACAGTCAACAACGCTCATAAGAGCATGCAAATCAATCATAGCTGTCTCCACTCTCTCCCCCAGCTTCTCCAGCTGAAGACGGAGGAGAAAAACCTCAAGAACAGACCTCGTATGAGCAGGACTCTTTTTCGGCTTTTTGTAAAGCTCCAATACTCCGACATACGCATCAATCAGCCCATAAAAAAACTGGACCTGCTATTCATAAACTCAAACTGAGGGTTTTTCATAAAATCTTGCAAAAAATCGAACCCATACCGCGTCACAAACTGCGCTGTGAGCTTAATAACACCAAGCTCCTTGAGTGTGATCTTTGCAGGAAATGTAAATGAAAGGCTTCTTCGATAAAGCCTAAAAAAATCAGCTACAAACTGATGAGGAGCTAGAGGATAATCTTTGATGTCATGAGTCTTCATATGGTATTCAGAAAGCAGAGGTCCCGGCGTATGCTGCAGAAGCATATCGGGCTGTGTTAGCCACTTCATCATCGTTGAAACGGGTTCAGGTGGCGGCAAGATAGCAGAAAATTGGCAATTCGCCCTGTGAGCAAAACAGTCAAGACCACCCACAAAAGCATGCAACTCAATCATAGCCGTCTCCACCCCATCCTTCACTCCATCCTTGAGCTTCTCCAATTGAAGACGGTGGAAGAAAACCTCGAGAACAGTGGCCGTGCACGCATCACTCACCTTCAGTTTTTTGACAAGCATATTGAATAAGAAGTTCCTGCTACGATTCTTCTCCATAAACTCAAACTGAGGGATCGTAACCGCTTTCACCATCAGAGCCCGACGAAAATAGATCCCATATCGAGCCACAAACTGCGCTGTGAGCTTAATAACACCAAGTTCTTTGAGTGTGATCCTTGCAGGAAATGTCAATGCAGGATCCTCAAGAACAGTTTGTGCATCAGTTTGGATATCCAGAGGTCCAACCTGCATTTGTGTGAACCGGTTCATCATCATTGAAAGGCGTTGAGGTGGTTGCATGACAAGAGAATGGTGAGCGAACTCCATGTAAGTAAAACAGTCAACACCACCAACAAAAGCATGCAAATCAATCATAGCCGAGCCACTCCCTTGTCCAGCTTCTCCAATTGAAAAAGTGGTCAACAACGGTACGCATACAAGCATAAGTAGAAGTCCTTAATACTCTAGAATACAACAACAAGGTCGGTATAAAAACCAAACCTGGTATGAACTGGCTTCATAAACTCGAAGTTAGGATTCCTGTACACTGTCATCATCAATTCATGCCAAAAACTGAGCAGTGAGCTTAATAATACCAAGCTCCTTGAGTGTGATCCCTGGAGGAAATGTAAATGCAGAATCGCATGTAAATTCCCCTAAAGGAGGAAGTGACTCACTTAAAGGAGGAGGCTCAATACGACAGGATTGTAAAAAATTCCCTACATAGTCATTGGCATCATCATCCTGAAGAGTTCCATTTTGATACTGATAATGGTATTCTTTAAGCTTTAGCTGGTAAAAGCTGAATTTTGCAGAATTCATATTCCAATCCACATTAAAAAACCTGATCTTGTTCTCAAGCTCCACACCGTCTAGGGCAACTCAACGTGCCGTTTGCTCGATCCGTTTCTGGAGGTGGCTCGACGATTCTAGACCACCTCGACTCTCTTTTTCTACAACTACAAAACAAAAAAAGGAAAGATTAAAATCAGACTGTGAGAGAAAGAGAAGAGGACTAATGATTCCGGTAGAGATAAGAAACACCGTACCTCATCCCGTAAAGTAACAGCCCCGCCGCCAGAACCTCCGTGAGACGTCGAGAAGCCTACAATACAATCAAACGAAAAGATGCTCTGAGTCTGAATTAAATCCCTTAAATCGAAACTCGCCGTCTTCACGCTTTATAATGGGCCATTACTAATTGGGCTTTTAATTTTGATCTATAATTATTTTTCAGACCGACTTAATGCAATGCATACAAGTTAATTCAATGGTGGAAGCACTTGGAAGGTTCATTAATGCTTCTACCCGAGGAGTTTTGGAGTTCGAATCCTAGAAAATGCAATTTATTAATATTGATGCAGATTAATAGAGGCAGATTTGCATGAGATCTTCAGCGTGGGGCAAGATATAATCGTTTGGCGTAGATCAAGACGAAAGACTTGACAGTTCTCATAGTTTGTAATCGAATAATAATAAATCCAGACGATTAACAATCGAATAATAATAAATCCAGACGATTAACAAGTTAATTCAATTCATTTGTTTTCTTTCTGTGTATCCGTAGAATAATCTCAATGCAGTTTCAACGGGGGAAATTCCAATAATATCTTTTATTCAATTTCTGTTAGTTATTCAATTCATTTATTTTTTTTTTCCATTTTGGAACCTCAATGAAATTCAGTAAAAATGAAACACAACAAAACAAGGAAAAAACAGAGAAAGGAACAGAGTATAAGGGGGATTCAATTGAATTAAGCTTCCCAACCACGCAACGTTGTGGCTCGAGCGACTCGGTTAACTCCAAGAGTGAAAGCTCCCATACGGAGGTTGCAGGAATGAGTATGGCACATTGACTTGATGTTGTGGAAGGCTCGAGTCATGTACTTTTGCAGCTCCAGGTTCACTTTTTCCTCTTCCCACATGAACCCTTGAATGTTCTGCACCCACTCGAAGTAACTCACCGTCACTCCTCCTGCGTTTGCGTATATATCTGGAAGTATAATCACTCCTTTCTTCGACAGAATCTGCAAAAAAAAAAAATCAAACAGATTATGATTAAAATTTAGGTGTTTTAGGGACGGATTTTAGTGTTGGTTATGTTGTTTCGCTGCATTACCTCGTCAGCATCTGGATCGGTTGGATGGTTTGCTGCCTCTACTATGAACTTTGCCTTCACATCTCCAGCATTTTCTCTGAACAAAAAGATTGAAGGTAAAGAATCAGTAAAAGTCGAATCTCTACTCTACGGTTTATGGTTAGATTTGAAGAGTGAAAGTTTTTGTTCTGACTTGTTCAGGACACCGCCAAGAGCGCAAGGGATGAGAACGTCGCACTCATGGATTAGCAATTCTTCTGAATCCATAGCGTCTCCACCGCTGAATTCATTGAGACTTCCAGTTGCGTCTTTGTGTTTCAGAAGAGCCGGGATGTCTATACCTTCAGGGTTCCTCACTGCACCTGTAATGTCACTTACTGCAACCACTTTTCCACCTCTCTCATGGATCAGCTTAGCAGCCCATGTTCCAACATTCCCGAAACCCTGTCACACCGCACAAAATCTCTCAACTTCTCTTTCTCATATTCTACTACACAATAAAGCTTGAGATATGGGATTAGCTACTAGTGATTTTTACCTGAATAACAAATGTCAATCCCTTAATTGATTTCCCATACTCAGCAAGAAGAGCTTCAGTGGCGAAAACTACACCGCGTCCTGTGGCAGCTTCCCTACCAAGTGAACCACCAAGATCCTACACCAAAGTTAAATATCAAATAGCTCAAAACTTTGGTAATCACACAGAAACATCGAAAAATCAAGGCAAATCCATTGAATAACAATCAGACTCAACCAACTTATTCCAAATCTAGAACAAATAAAATCAAATTCACAGGAGCCTTACAATGGGCTTTCCAGTGACAACAGCAGGGGAATGACCATGAAACTTGGAGTACTCATCAAGAATCCAAGCCATGGTTTGAGCATTTGTACCCATATCAGGAGCAGGCACATCGGTATGAATACCGATGAGATCATGAATCTTCTGTGTAAAGACACGAGTAAGTCGCTCAAGCTCGCTCAAACTCAAATCTCGAGGGCTGCATCCAATTCCACCTTTAGCTCCACCGTATGGAATATCTGCTACAGCAGTTTTCCATGTCATTAGCTGAGCCAGTGCGTTCACTTCATCAGGATCCACCTTCAAAACCCAAAATCAAAAACCCATCAAGATTCAATCCAATCCCAATTCCGATCAAAATCAATCAAGAACCCAACATTAAGTTTTCAATTCCAAACCCTAGATCGAGACCCAATGATTCAACAAAATGAGTAAAGACCCTACCTCAGGATGATATCTGATTCCACCTTTCATGGGTCCACGAGCATTGTCGTGTTGAACCCTAAATCCGATGTACGAAACCAGAGTACCATCGTCTTTAGGGATCGTGCACTCAACCTGAAATCACAAAAGTAAAAAATTCCCAAAATCAAAAACGAATTCAAAAGTGTGAAACCCCAAAATCAATCAGAAATGTTTGTTTCAAACCTTGATCTCTCTAAAGGGGATCATAAGACTCCTCTCGATCTTCGAATCCAAACCCAGGATTCGCGATGCATGACGGAAGTTCCTGTTTGTTGCAGCTAAAGCATTCATGACTTACTTCAAAATTCCAACTCAAAAACGACAAAACGAAATCAAAGTGATCGGGAAGATCCAAGATTTTAAGAACTGGGGAAAAATCTCCGATTGTATCTGGTGATCGGAGAAATCCACCAATTAGTAAAATGTAAAGAAAAAAAAACAAGAGAGTTGAAAAAGGTGTCGAATCAAGAAGACAAATAAAACGCTAAAACCTAAAAGGTTAAAGCGAGTATTGGGGATTTGTGGTGATTTGAGGAAGAAGAAGAAGAAGACGAAATGGAGTATTTGTAGGGGAAGAAGAGAAAGCGTAATTTGAATGCGGATTGGATATTTTTGACGAAGACTAAACAGAAACTCTTATCCCTTAAAATGACTATTTTACCCCTAACTATATATTGTTTGCTACATTTGGCTTTGCTCCATTTTTTTTTTTCTTTTTCTTTTTTAAAGTCAAACATATCTCCAAAAGACAAATTCTCTAGATATTTTCAGTATAAAATTTGCAAAAAGAAAATTGTGTGTGACAAAAAATAGTAATGATGACGGATAAAAAGATCGATTTAAACAAAATGAACTTTGATTAAACAGCCAAAAAAATATCCTTTTTTATGAAGAACATCCAAATAGTTCTATGATGGGTTTTTTAGAGATTTGGATGTAACAAAAACAAGATTTGTTTCTTGATATTTTCCGTTTTTTAAAAGGTTTATGTGACTGGACGTGGACACCCAAAAAAGGTTGGAGGTGGCTGTGACAGATTATATAATTTAATTAGTATTAAATGTCTTATTTTGATTTTGGTTAAAACTACTAGGGACGGTTTGTTTATTTTCATTTTGTTATCAACTAGGGACGGTCTTATTATTACTTTAATTCGAGTATATTCTTACGACTCTTTCCCCCAAAAATAGTTTCGTGTGACTTATGAGACATTTTTATATTCTGGAATAAATTTACAATTACTGTTATCATATTATAGCAAAGTTATGGATAAACACTGCTTACATAAGATCCACGTTAGAAAGAACAAAAATAACATGCATCTAATGGACTCGCAATCTTCATTATTCAATAATTTAAATGCCACTCTTAACACATGAAACATGAAACATTATATATTCTTTAATCTATTTATGATTAAAACGTCAAATAACAATTATTTGTAGAGACGCAAATTCGGACAGATCTCCTATATAATATGGATTACTAATTGAAAGGACGTTTTAGAAAAATCTCGGCAAATTTAGGGAAATTATAAATGATTAATCCGAATATACTTACGAATATAACCAACAAATTTTTTTACATATATAAAATAACAAAGTATATATTTATAATTTTATATCAACAAAAACGTGACCTAAACTAAAAAAAACAAAATTGACCGTCAATTTTAATCACGGAGAGATGCGGAAAATAAGGAGTGAGTCGTCATTTTTAAAGGGCATGATTCCCTGCGGACGTGACAATATCGTACAAATGGTTCTACAACAATCTGAGCCGTTGAAAAATTGGATGGTATTAAAATCGAAGGAACCAGATTCGGAGTCTTTAGTCAGAAGTGGCACAAGTTACTATCGTTATTTTTAATTGGATGGCGACTCTTTGCTTACGTGGATGTGACGCGGCTACTCGACGGCTTTATCGTGCATATCCCAAAAAAACAATTTCCTTTTTTTTTTTCCTTTTTTTTTCTTTTGACCTTGTGTTATGTCATGTGTCTTTGATTATTTGAATAAATTACGACAAAAAAGATTAATCGAATAAATTTTTAATGCATGCATCATTTTAATGTTAATCATTCATTGTATGATTAGGTTAAAAAACGAAAATCTAAAATTTGCATATAAGAATGATGAAATTTTACATGGAATTTATGACTAAGCTATTATTGTTTTTTTTACATTTTTTACAATACAAATCAAAACTCTAATCTAATAACATATTAATTCTTTCTTTTTGTTTGAACGTCAAACATATATATCATGAACTAAACTAAATGGTGTGTGAACATAATTTAACTTTATTTTGATAAATTCTTGTATAATCGCGATGTTATTTATATGATTTAACTTATAAAGAAAAAACAAATATATAACACCACAAATTTATAATATTGAACGATGAATTGAGATGCAGTAGAGTTTTATGTAGATGGAAAAAATCTTATTAATATTAAATAAAAGATGGGAACATTTGGCCGGCCGGTATAAGGATTTAAGAACTGTTACAACAAATAATTTTAATCTTAAGAAAATTTTCAGTATTTAGGAGGAGGAAGTAGCCATGTAGAGCCCTTAATGTAACCAAGAGTTAGGAAAGGTCTAACTTCGTTTTGGTCAACATCTTGTGTGAAAGGCACTCTCTTCTCTAAGTGTGACCCTGGTCCGAAACACTTGTATTCTCCATAGAACACCGTCCTACATTCATCAAATTCGAGTTTTAATCAAATAAAAAAAATGTAATATTGATTGAGTTATGATGTAAATGAAATGATATAAGAAAATACTACTTGTCATATCCGTGTTGGAGGTTTTCCTTCCAACCAACTGGGTTAACCACGCTGGTCATCTCTGTGAAAGCGTATATGACTTTAGGGTGGCTCATCCAAGACCGTCCCAAATAGATTCCTGTTCCGGTTCCAGTGACTTTGCAGTGTACGAATGTGTATCCATTTTGTTCGTTCGTGCTTTGTCTAGCTTGCGCTGTGATCACTCTTAATCCATCTCCAACAGCGTGTAACTTCGTGTTCTATAGTATACAAATATGTATTTATTTAAACATGTTATATGTATATTTATCATGTTAAAAGAGATGAAGTAATTTAAAGGTTACCAAGTACAAGGAAGCTCCTCTTCCAAAGATAAAATCATAGGTTCCTTCGATGTAACAATCCTTGAAGAAATGGTTGCCTTTGTCGTCGCAAAGCGTATCTTGAAAACCGTAGAATCTACAGTTGTAGAAAGCTGCCTTATCGCCGTTGATCCTCATAGCTAGAGCTTGTCCTTGCGAACCTGGTTTCGGCATAGGAGCAGTATTCTATATAGAATAACAAAATCAAAATTAGTATTGCAATTAATCTTGCTAATGTGTAATGTAATAACGTAGAACGAGTGTGTATATATTTCACATACTTTAATGGCGAGGTTAGCTGCCATGAAATAATCAGACCAGACGATAAGAGTTGCACTATCTACGGTTCCGTACTTAGCGGCAGTACCGTGGTAGGTCAAGACCGTTTCTGCACCAGGTTGACCAAGCAATGTAACAAATGGTCGAGCTATGTCGATTGTGACCTTCTCATTGTATATGCCAGGAGCCAACTTGATGATCACACGGTTCTTGTTTCCTACTGGAATACTCTTGATCGCTTCGTTTATTGTCTTAAAATTGCCTCCTCCTTTTTGATTCACCTATAATGAAATTTTCATTAGATTTATATAAATACCAAATCGAGCTTATTGATTATTATTTTTCACTAAGGTTCGTCAAACTGCGCAAAATAACCCTTTGTTTTTTCCTTTGCATATCTCTTCTTTACATGATGAAGTTTTATCTTTCGAAATTCATAAAATCGAATTTAAATCAAACCGAAAATTGGATAATATTGTAACTTACAGTGATAATTTGTCGCGATGCTTCAGCAGCATCGAGGGCAGGGTCTAGCGTGCCCTTTCTCTTGGAAAATGGTTGAACGTTGGTGTGGAACCATTGCGGGATTTTGGATCTATCTTCTGGAATCGGGTCGGTATCGGTGGCTAGAACAACCGGGGAGGCGAAAATGACAAAGAATGCAACTATGGCTAGAGAAATGTAACCCATCTTTTATTGTTTTCTTTTATTTCCTTACAAAATAAAAGAAAATAATGTAAAAACCAGAGAAAAAAAAACTATTTGTAATTACTATTTTATTTACTTTTAAGATGTAAGAAATGACATTGAAGGGGTTTATATATACTTGTCTTGCTCGTCAATGTCTGACCGGACAGATCTTAATTTACTATTCTCGTTTGTGGTTTATAATTCTTGAAGCATTTTTGAATATTTGATTTTGTAAATTCATCTATCATCATCTGATTTTTCCAAAAAAGGAAAATTTACAGTTGTAGAGTCAACATGTTGACTGACTCCTCCAGTAAGAGAACTCTATTATTATATCTTCTATTTATAAACTGACCTAAACCACATGTTATGTTTGAAAGTAAATTTGCTAGACAGCTAACATTAGTGGTAACTAAAATGTTTGGGTTTATTTTACGTCAAATGGCACGTCCTAAGTTTTTACCAGTAATTTTCGCCAATTAGTACTTATTTATTTTTATCTTTTTGTCATTTATTTCTATTATGTGTATGCCAGTAAGATCACGTAATTTAATAATGTTCCTTTAAAAATATATATCCAGTATTCTTGGTAAAATCATGATTTTACAATTACTGAAAAAATAACAACATTTTGCAGTTCTCAGCAAAAAAAAAAAATATATATTTACACGACTTACAAAAAATATTCTAAGACATAATTTCTCGTCAAAAAGGATAATCCAAAATTTCAAGTTTTAGCAAAAAAAAAAAGAAGTGAAATCACGTTTTGCTAGAATTTTTTTTCATTACCATCAAGGGCATATTATCCGAATCCGAAATCCGAACCCGGATCCGGTCCGAAATAGCCGTTTTTGGTCGGTTTTGATTCTTGTCAAATAACCGACTCGTTATTATTTAGAATTAGTTTGGATTTTGGTCTGGTTCGGTTATTATCCGAAATCCAAAGTGAAACCGAAGAAAACCAGGGTATCATGTATATGATATACAATCACAATTAGTTATACTTAACAAATTGTCTTCGTTAGCCAGTTCTGTCCGTTCAATTATTTAGCATGTCTTTTTTACTATTTTCTTACTTGTTAGTTAGAGTTCTCATGTCATATATAGTATTACAATTCACTAGTTACGATGCTAAATTTGGAGACGAAACTTTTGACTTATTAAAATATGTTTGTCATTGTCTCAAAATAGCTATTTTTTTCTAAGAATTTATCACTTGGCTTTGAATCTTTTTCTCATTACATTATGTCTAGGTATTTGTCAAATTTGTTTGGATTCGGATAAAACCGGATCCGATCCAAATTCGAATAGACTTTGGTTTGGTAATGGATCTCATGTACGACACAAGATCCACACCGAACCCGAATGAAACCGATCCGATCCCGATCCATAACTTGTAATTATCCGAATGGTATCTCTAACTCTTAATCCGAAAATCCAAAAATCCGAAAAACCCCCACCGAATCCGACCATACATCCAAATGCCAACCCCTATTACCATCTGTTCTTTGAAAATCCAAATTGATGAACTAAAACTACATGCAAGAAAAAAAGCAAAAAAATACAAGTGATATCCATATTCATAATCTGATTTCAAATTGCCACCAAAACGTTTACCATTCAAGAACATATAGGATAATCCTATATCGCTCATAATTTGTTATATATTATTCAAAATATGTCACACATTTAATCGTTTTCGCATTTAAATTACATTACCATTCGGATCTCTAGTCTAGCTAGAGGTTCCACTATGTCCAAAAAACCAGATAAACAATAATTGACAGTTTTGTTTTTCAATAACCACAATGTCTCAACTCTTGTTCGCCTCATTGATGAACCGTGGCGCATTTTATTATAACGAACTCAAAATTAGAAAAGTATCTACTCCTCCATCATAAATTGAAAAAGAGGGATCTTGGAAATTAAATTTACGAAAAAAATAAAAGATAGGAAAACGTACAATTAATTCCCACCATATATATACATCTATTTCCGGTAGCTTTACATCTTTTTTTGTCAATGGTTTTATATTATTATATATATAAATCAAAATTAGTGAAAGGGTGTGATTTAGAAAGCGGGAGGAGGGAGGAGCCACGAAGAGCCTTTGATGTAGCCGAGGGAAAGGAACTGCTGAGCTTCTTTGTTGTCAATGTCTTGTGTGTGAGCCACTCTCTTCTCCTTGTTTGATCCTGGTCCCTTGCATTGGTATTCACCATAGAACACCGTCCTATCATTCATAATATTAACAAAAACGTTATAGAAGCTCAAAAAGCCTACACATATATCGAACCGATCATATATACAAATATACAATCACACTTGAACTTTAAAAAATTTGAACCAATTTTTAAACCGGCATCTTTAGGATCAGCCTATGGAAACAAGCCAATCTAGATTTTCCACTCTGTGTGAGGATTCATGAGCTTCTAACTCAATTTTTTTTATTATGAGTGAATTGACCTAATGTCTCTCAATATATATATATATATATATATATATATATACTAGGCTACTAGCTTTGGTTCCTTCTCACTTTTAATTTGGAATTCCTAACATTGCATGGTTATAGAAATGTAATATAATAATGTGAAATGGACTTACTTGTCGTGCGCGCGCTGCCTGTTCTCTGCCCATCCAGATGGGTTGACGACACTGGACATTTCAGTGTAAGCATAGATAACCTTAGGGTGGCTCATCCATGACCGGCCCAAGTATATCCCGGTTCCAACTCCAGTAACCTTGCAATGCACGAAAGCATACCCGTTCTGCTCATTATTACTCTGTCGATTGTGTGCCGTGATGACTCTCAACCCATCTCCAACAGCATGCAAATGCGTGTTCTATATTTTGATAAAACAAACAAAATACGTCTAGTTAAATTCTCAATCAAACTGTATATATGTATTAAAAAGAGATCAAAAATGTAAAAATGTACACGTACCAAGTACAAGGAAGCTCCTCTTCCGAAAATAAAATCATAGGTTCCTTCGATGTAACAACCCTTAAAGAAATGGTTGCCTCTATCGTCGCAAAGAGTGTCTTGAAAACCATAGAATCTACACCTGTAGAAAGCAGCTTTATCGCCGTTGATCCTCATAGCTAGAGCTTGTCCTTGTGTACCTGCTTTCGGCATCGGATTGGTATTCTATAGGCAAAAAACAAACAATCATATGTATATGCGTCAAATTAGTATCCAATGTTGATCTTTAACGTAATATATTTAAGAATTAAGATATAAAAACATATGTATATACACTACACATACTATGATGTTTAGGTTGGCTGCTACAAAGTTTGTGGCCCAGACGATAAGAGTTGCACTCTCTACGGTACCGTATTTAGCGGAGGTACCGTCGTAGGTCAAGTTGGTTTCTGCACCAGGTTTACCAAGCAATGTAACGAATGGTCGACCTATATCGATTGTGACCTTCTCATGGTATACACCAGGCTCCAATTTGATGATCACACGCTTCGTGTTTCCTGTCGGAATGCTCTTGACCGCTTCGTTTATTGTCTTAAAATCGCCACCTCCTTTTTGATTCACCTACATTGAAATTTTATCATTTTCATTGTAATTTAATAGTATATGACTGATATGATACAAACTAAAAACCGTACCAAATGAAATAAACCAACTAAATCTCAATTTATTTGAAATTATTTTGAATTAAAGACAAAAGATCAGAATCCGAACAAAAAAAAATGCCGGTTTTGATATGGTTTTTATTTTTGAAAAGCCGAAAAAGGAAATGTGAAAACCGGAAACCAGATTCAAAAAATGAATTAATCCTATAAAGATGATTTTTTTTTTGTGGTTTACTTACGGTGATGATACGGGGTGATGCTTCAGCGGCTTCGACGGCGGGATCAAGTATGCCTTTACCTCGTCTGTTGGAAAAGGGTTTAACGTGGGTCTTGAACCATGCTTCGACTTGGGCTTTTTCCGCGGGAATTGGAGTTACTTCGTCGGCTAGAACTACCGGTAAGGCAAAAACGACGAGGAATGCAACCATGGATACAGAAATGTACCCCATGTTTTATTATTTTATTTTTTTAAATAAAAGCAAGAAAAAAATGTTTTATTACTAGTTATATTACTTGAAAGTAAAATGGAAGAGATGAATAAACTTTGAAGGGATTTTATAGATCTATTTTTTACTATTTTCGTTTGTGGATTACAACATTCCTCGAAGCCTTTTTGAATATTGATTTTCCTAACCAGTAATTTCTCATGCATTTTTTTTTTTTAATAATTGGGTTATTTTAAATCTAAACCCGAACTAATCTCCGAGCTGGTTCATAAAAATTTGGATATCTTGCCATTTGAAGACAACTACAGAGAGTTAAGTGGCATCGTTTCCACGTTTGAAGAGATACATTCATTAATCTATGGTCAAATTCTCATCAAAGCGAAACTATGGTCACTACTGTGTGTGATTAATTTGGAAATCAAGTAGCTTGTTGTTGACTAATCAATATCTCTTTACTCGTATTCTTTTCACATAATTGATGCCTCACATTCAGTAATAGCTATTCAAATTGGAGCAAACACCCGAATAAAAAAGGAAAATCATCTTAACCAACTATTTTCATATAAGAGGAATTACATAATTTCTGAAACTACATCGTTTATTGCAGAATTAAATTTTCACAAAATATCCAAACATAAAATAGTTGTTGCATATAAACATAATAAGGAATACAAAATATTATAAAATTTGAAAACATCATATAAAAAGAAACATAATAATTAAGGACATATGTAATTTTTAGGTGAATTTATGAAGGAATACTATGTATACACTATATAGAAATTTATATTTAGTTATGCATGGTAAAACTATAATTGGTCTAATATATTATACTTTTTGAAATTTATATTTAGTTATCTGATTGAACGATGTAACATAAATTATACTTCTTCTTTTGATAAAATGTAGCATAAATACTAATGTAGTAAGAATAAAAGATATTTCAAAAAGTGACATTTTTCAAAAAAAAAAAAAA
Organism: Arabis hirsuta; assembly: GCA_964056655.1. Classification (NCBI taxonomy): domain Eukaryota; kingdom Viridiplantae; phylum Streptophyta; class Magnoliopsida; order Brassicales; family Brassicaceae; genus Arabis; species Arabis hirsuta. The sequence goes on along the minus strand of OZ053302.1, from coordinate 4,382,576 downwards.
ATCAATTTTCTATACTCTCGATGTTTTTACAAGGGTTGATTTGGTATTTTGGTTAATAACCAAGAAAAAAATTAAAACATAATAACTAACCAAAAATCTTAAAATTAGTAGTTATAATTAGTGCCACATAGAGAATTTTGCTTAGTTATTATGTTTTAAATTTTTTCTTAGTTATCATTGCCAATATCCTTAATATCTTACAATCACCATCTTTGTAAGATATTAATTCATAATCAATAATGATCTCCACTAGTTAATTCTGTAAACATAAAATAAAAGGTCATATTGCTAATATTTGTCATTGTCTTGTAAATATATAACATAAAAAATTCAAATAATTACATTAGTACGAGTGTGTAATAAATATTAAATACTTAAAAGGAGAGCTACTTAAAAATAGCGGTTTTCTGTAAATAAATCATTTAAATGGTTAAGATTTGCGATTTTACCCTCTATGTCAGTTAAATGCAGGCAAACCCTCCAAGAAGAGTCAACCCGCAATATAACCTTTATAAATTTGTCAAACCACAAAATTTACATATCAAATCGAAGTTTTTGAAATGAAAAACCCAAATGACCAAATATACTCTAAAAATTTAGGAACTCTAAGGCTTGTAGGGATAAAAGCTTTTTAATATTTCAGATCTGAAGAGTTATATTGCGGATTGACTCTTACTTTAAGAGTTGAACTGCATTTAATTGACATGAAGGATAAAATCGCAATCTCTAACCATTTGGAGGGTTTATTTGCAGAAAACCTTTAAAAATAAGCACTATATAGAGTACATGTGAATCGAGACCGCGTTTTAATAACGAAACCAAAACTACACGAGTCTCAAACTCCTCCATGGTATACAAGGAGTTGACTTTTAAGAAAACAAACTCAAAAGACAAAAAAAAAATTAGAAAGAAAAAAATACACCGATATACATACTCTCGGTCAATAAATAAATGTCCAAGTATAGTTTTTTTATATATTATTTCAAAATGTAATAGGTTAATATTAAAGCGTTTACAAAGCTGGTGGAGGGAGAAGCCACTTGGAGCCTTGGATGTAACCGAGGGAAAGGAAACGGTTAGCTTCATTTGCGTCAATGTCTTGTGTGAATGGAACTCTCTTGGCCGTGTGTGATCCTGGTCCTGAACACTTGTACTCTCCATAGAACACAGTCCTGTCCAAAACAAAAACCAATCCATTTTAGACCATACCGAACCGATTAGGTCATTATCACAATCTTGTAATGTGAAACTTGGACTTACTTGTCATGTGCGGCCTGTTTGTTTTCTTGCCATCCTGCTGGGTTTACGACGCTGGTCATCTCGGTGTAGGCGTAGACAACCTTAGGGTGGCTCATCCATGCCCTACCTAAATAGATTCCTTCACCGGTTCCAGTCACCTTGCAGTGCACGAATGAGTATCCACTCTTCTCTTCGGCGCTCTTTCCGGCATGGGCTGTAATCACTCTAATACCATCTCCCACCACGTGCAATTGTGTTCCCTTTCGATTTCAACACGAATCATAAGAGATTTCAGAATTTATGTATTAAGAAAATAGGAGATGAGATATAGAGTATATATATATATATATGAAAATGCGCGTACCAAGTACATAGAGGTTCCACTTCCGAAGATGAAATCGAATGTTCCTTCGACGTAACAATCCTTGAAGAAATGGTTTCCGGTATCATCACAGATTGTGTCTTGGAAACCGTAGAATTTACAGTTGTAGAAAGCCGCAAAGTTTCCAGAGATTCTCATGGATAAAGCTTGTGCTCCCTTTGTTTTACCATCAGGCGCGGGCGCGGTATTCTACATAAATAAATAAAAAGGTAAAACTAACCGAAATCCAGACTAATCTCCAAGATAACCAACAATGCGCATAGTATTGTATAATATACCTTAACAATAATGTTGACGGCCATGAAATAGTCGGATAAAATAATGAGTGAGGCACTATCTACGGTTCCATACTTGGCCGCGGTACCGTCGTAGGTGATAACCGGCATATTGACACCGGGTTGTCCCAACAAAGTAATGAAAGGTTTGTTTCTATCGATAGTGACTTTCTCTCTGTACTCACCAGGAGCCATCTTGATGATGACACGCTTTGTGTTACCTGCAGGAACGCTCTTTATTGCGTCCGTTAGTGTTTTGAATTCACCTCCCTTTGGATTCACCTGATTAAATTATATATGTGTAACAACAACGACAAATGTAAATGAGTTTTGTAATCATCAATATTGTATAGGATTAGGGAGGAGAATGTGAAGTTTGTTGATCATACGGTGATGATACGTGGCGCGGCCTCAGCAGCTACTAGAGCTGGGTCTAAGCCTTTACGTTGAGGCAAAGGAGCGACGTGGGTCTTGAACCACTGTGCAACTCCTGGTTTGGACTCGGGGATTGGTGTGGCATCATCGGCAAACACCATAGGTGTGACAAAAACCACTAGCAGGGCTAATAGTATGGGCACATTTGTGTATCCCATTTTTTATTTTTTATTTTATTTTTTTATTAAAAACTAAAATTTTTTTTTTTGTTTTATTATTATTTTTTTTTTGTTTTTTTGTTTTTGGGTGATTTGATGGGAAGATTGGCATGGGGTATATATACCGTTAAAGAGAGGAGGAAATTTTGAGTTTTATTTTTCGTTTGCTATTATTGTATGTGGTTATCCATTTTTATATCCGCTATAATTTCTCTTCCAATATATTTTACCTTTTCAACCACTAAAATATCTTATTTTCAGCTAATTCTGTAACCTCAACCACTAGTAGTACCCTCTAGGTCTCTATGTATTTTGCTTTACTCATTTCTTCAATTCATTTTTTTTTTCACTTTTGTGGTTAATTTCCGCTTTCGGTGTTACTTGACCAGTGATTTAAAATCAATTTTTTTATGTTTTTAGTTTTCAAGATTTTAAAATTTTGAAAAAAATCATGTATGAATTTGAAATATTTATGTTATATTGGATTTTGTTTCTAAATCATTTACTCATATCATTTACTATACAAAGATTTTAAAAATCTTTTAGCGTTTAGTAACACTAAATTTCAATGAAATATTTAAAATACTCATTGAAAAACATCAGATTTTCTTAAGCATGATTTACAAATAACATTTGTATAACCATCATACATTCAGAATTATCGTTTGAATTATAATAGCATGATAGAATACCACTGAAGGAATCACTGACATTTCTTATATTTTTTTTCCCAACAATTTACTTTCGATGTAAACAACACTAGTTACGTAACAGTACAGTACAGACGCAAGGGCATATTCATCACTTGGTCAAAACGACGCAGTTTTTCAGGTGCTGAGGGAAGACTCAACTTGGCTCCACAAAGCCTCAGCATAAGCCTTCTCCTCTTGCTTCTCCTCTTCTGCCACAAACTCTCCTCTTCCTTCAGCTCCATCTTCTTCTTCTTCTTCTTCTTCTTCTTCTTCTACTACTACTTCCTCGGCTTCACTTTCTCCGCATAAACCTCTAGAGCCTTCCGTAAACTCAGCAAAAGCTTCCTTCATAGCCAAACCTGTAGCTGGTTTATCACTCCGTTCATATTTAGGAGCCGGAACAACAAAAGGCAACACAATATCATCGATCTTAGACCCGTCACACGAGTCCATTTCTTCATGAGGTGGAGGGAAAACGAAGACAATCCCAAGCTCGTAGTTGCATACACGAAGTTTATTGACCATTCTGATGATATTGTGTGACTGGTGGTCCTGATTGCTCCTGGATGATCTGGAAATGGTCTGTCCCCAGGCAGCTGCACTGAAATTATGTGAGCCGCAGTAAACCCAACCAAACGAAGAAGACCGTGAACCTCTCATTGAGGTGAAAAGTCTCCTAGCCACCTGTTCATAGTTTATAAAGACATTTTACTATTGTGTAAGAGTTTGCTAGTTTTCGCCAACTCGCAAGTCTTTTTATCGTCACACAAAGTTCTCCTTTGTACTTACCTTGATATGCATCGGGTGCCCGACTCTGTCCTGAGGATTAGGAACTGCATCGTGAAGCACATTGTTATATCTCAACTTTTGCCAGGTTTTCTGAACAAGATGGTAAAAAAAAACCAAAAAGTATCAAACACCTTATTGAATCAGTCCAACTTCAAAGGTAATAATAGTACTTGAATCTATCCATGAATTTTCCACCACTTCAAATCCAAGTCAATAGTTCAAAAGAATCCAAATCAATCCCTTTTTTTAAAGCGACAAATGCTTTGGGCATAATACATCCAAATACCTCGGAGAAGCAAAGCAGGCGTCTTGAAGACAAGACACCATGATAGCCATTCTTGACTCTTTCAATAGTAGGAAAGATGATTTTAATGGAAGGAGCTTCCCGTTCTTCCCTAGCACTCCAGCATCCCCACTGATCAAGAACATCGACCGAATGTTTTATGCACAAAACTTGTGGTGACAGCTTTTAAGGGTGCTTTGAATCAAAATAATACCTCTGGATCAGATTCCTGGGAGTCAAAATGCTGTAACGCTTTTTTACCCGCAGCTGATGAAAAATCAGCTTGAAATCCTGCAGTTGCTGAGCCTCCAATCGAGGATGCACCTATTACAAGAAAGGAAAAACTATAAACTTAATACTCTATCAAGGTATTTGTCTACCATTACCATTGAAAATGAACTTACTGTAGATGAAATCAGATTCCTGAGATTCGGGCCACTTGTAACGACCTAACACCTTTTGAGGGACACAATACAGAGATACAGTTAAAACTGATTCACTCTCCTTAGAACTCAAAGGGGTTTGAAAGCAGGATTCTTTACTCTTATTAGTAATCAAACTTACCTCTTGTAGCCTCCAAATGCCAGTACATCTCTGAAGTGACGCGATCAACGAGCACAACGCGGGAACGTGATGAGGTTGAATCAGGTTTGCCACATCAGAAATGGACTCTCCCTGCAAAAGTCAAGAGAGATCTTCAGATGTATCCATAGTCTATTTATGCAATGTATCTGATTAACATATGAAGAGTACCAAACCTGTAATACATGCAGCATTAGTTGCACCTTCTGGTTGCTCCTACAAGAAGCAGCTCCGAGGACCTCATCCCGATATACATACCCCACAAATTTAAAGAACCCACTATCCCACAAAGGAGAAACCCATTTTGCAATATTCCGTGGCAAAAAGCCTAGTTGGACACAATCTGACACAAGGCAATTACAAGTCACAAAGTGAAAATTCATGTCAATGAACATACAACCATCTGTAATACATGAAACTGCTTACCATCTCTGGAATCATCATCAGGGTTAGGAACAAGGACACTCACAGCATTCGTATCAGCAGGCACATTGGTATTTCTTCTCAAAACAAGTTCCAACATTCCGAGAGAATTTTCCCGAGTTCTGCTAATATATAAAGCCAGTCGTTTCAGTTGTGCTCCTGTGGAATCATTGGCAGAACGAAAAAGGTAACTGAGGCCAACGACAGATGCTTCAACAGACCCCAGAAATTCTTCTTTGAAAGACTGTTCAACAAAATCATATGACTAGTCAAGAAAGGGATGCAATGACCAAAATTTCTAAGACATGGGACACAATCAAACTGAGTATTCTTTAAATCAACTAAGTCAAACAATCAAAAATTGAGTTCACGATATTGATACTAATGAGAGAATCCATACATAAATGATGGAAGATGAAACTACTCACAATATTTGACAGAGTAGTAAGATAAGACGGCTTATAAGAATGAACTCCAGGCACTGAAGCCACAAAGTGACCCGCTGAGTTTTCAAAGTTGTACTTTGTGAACTCAAAAATCCAATGGGCCTGACTTGGAACATCAGTCAAAAGCGATGCAGCAAATCCAGCCAGCTGAGCACTAAAATCTGACCTTAAGCAATGATTGGTTTCTCTTTGGCAATTGTCAAAAAGAGATAAAACATCAGGGTTTGCTCTTCGCGGAAAATCTTGCCACCAAACTGTGTTGGTCACGTCATTCCACTAGAATTATAACTCTCCATTAGAATATGAAATATAATAAAACTCTCTGAATATACCTGAAACCTCACAGCCCATGTAATGCACAAGACTCATCTATGATTCATTTTCATTACTATATACTTAGGCCTACACTCTCACCTGTCTTGCTACTAAGTTCGCAGATGTAATAACTACATGGATGCTATCTTCTCTTTGCAATATAAACAGCTTGGGGTGATGACAAGCAATGCCGCGGTTCTTGAGATCTTTCCCAAATGCAATATCCTCGGGAAATGGTGGAAACCTAGGACAAGATGGAAACTATTTAGAAAAGAAGTAATGAAGTATCAATAACAAACCAGAAAAACAACCATGCAACAACTCCTTTAAAGGGATACATGATCAAGTAGTACGTACACCACAGCTACATTTGGGTACTCTGGATAAGGAGCAGCAGTTCTTGCATCAGGGCTTGATCTCCAACATCTCTCAGCATGATGACATGCAATAGTCACAGGCAAGTGGCTCGGTATCTCACAAGAGGTAAGAAACCTGCTGATACAACTTTGTCAGACTCTTGAACAAGCATGGGGAGCAAATGAGGATATAGTATCCATTTCTTCTGTTTAGACTTCTATGGAAAATATTAAAAAAAAAAAACTTAAACTTTTTTCAACATACCATAAGATATCACTTGTAAATGTTGCAATAAAGATTTTTGAAATGCTTTCCACAGGGTAAAGAAGTTCAGGCAAGGACACCACCCGCTGACAACCGCTTGAGTTTTCTTCAATATACTGGAGACGGTTTAGATAAAAGTTCTTCCCAGGTGCTTGGAGAGAACTTTGATAACTTCTCTCCTTATCGATACAACTAATTTCGGGAGCGTTTTCTTTTTCCTCTTCCAAAGGAAGCATAGTCTTAGTCTTATCACTAACAGATATAGACACAGCACCGTGAATTTCTAACTCGCTAACCAAGTTTGAGACACCCAGTCTTCTACCTATATGTAATTTTGGGCTTGGCTGTTCATCCCTCGCCCTTAAACCGGAGAAACTATCTCCTATCTCATGATTTGTCTCGGCACTCTTTACTTCTCTATTATCTACTTTTGACCTTAACAGTTTCGATGTACAACAAGATAGGCGTTCCTTTCCAGAATCTGATATAATGGATTGCCTAAGGCAAGATACAGGATCATCACTGCTCAAAACATGTCTACAATAGCTTACAAGAGAATTCAATCTCTCAATACCTACAACAGCTTTAGTTGGATAAAACCCATAAACAGGAGAATTAATTTCGTTTTCCATCGGAGCAAAAACCCTTTTGCTTCTCTTCCCACTGGAAAAAGTCCCTCCAGAATGTCCCGAAGAAACCGAAGCTCCAATCATTCGACATCTATCTCGAGAAACCGAACTATCTCTTCCTTCAAAATCAATCCCTTGAACCACAAACCCAACTCTACCATGTTTATAACACAATCCTTCTTCCTTCCCACAAACAAACAATACCTCATCACCAGCCAAAATCTCCTGAATTTTGATTTTCCTAACCTTAACACGATTAACATAAACCCCATTCAAAGAAACCCTAATCTTCAAACTTCCCAAATCCTCCTTCTCCTTCACCAACTCATCAAAAACTTGACTAAAACTACACGAAGGTACAAGAATCACGCCATCAAAAATGTAAAGTTTCACACTTTGGCTATCAAATAGAATCTGACAGTGTTTTCTACTGATACCGACATGATCAAGGACGAAATCGCAAGACCCATTATTACTACTACAACTACTTCGACCTATCGTATACGGCCGATCTGATTCGATGTGAAGTGACTCTAGAGGTAAACCAGAAGACCCAGAAATCAATGGTGTGCCTAAATTGTGAATACGAATCAAAACTTTCTCGCTATGTCTTCTTTTCATATCAAAGAAGAAGATTAAACGAATAAACCCTCGAAAAAGAAAATCAATTAGGCAAAAGCAAGAACAAAATCTGGGGGAACAAAAAATCAGGAAGAGGAAAGAACCCTTTTTCCCCAAACTGATTTTCCCTCTCAAATCGATGTGCTTGGGACAGTCTCTCGCTTTCTGTTTGGACAATAGGGTAAACCTGTCCTTTGTCTGAATAGTATAACTTTTCCCGCTTTAATACAGCTGTAAATTCTTTTACCTTCAAAATATATACGATCTATATGGTAAGTTGTTATTTCAAAAACAAAAATTGACATGGTTATTGTAATCTATGGGTTTCGTTCGAATGCTAAATTATGATATTATTAAGATGTAACTACGTGATGATTAACTTTTTCATATGTTTATATTAAAAAAAAATAAGCCAAAGTCAAAATGTTGTATAACATATAATTTCTGCAAGTGGTTGGTGAATAGAAAATGCGATGTTTTATGAAACTGGTGGGTTGGATAAATAATTTAAATGTCCCATTAATCAACTATAAAAAAGCTTAATAAGTATAAAATAGTAAATAATTTAGATTTCGATGTTTGATTTCATTGATTAGATCATGTAACGTGAGCTGCGCTTATGAGTATATGACGTAAAACAAATTTAAATATGCGGACCATAACTACTCATAAATATAATATGTATGTATGATATTTTAGAAATTTTCCGCATATTAAAAAGACATATTAATTTTGATCTATTAAGTACATTATTTTTTGTTTATTTTTTGTTTGCAGTAAACAATTTTCTATAAATTTAAACCAATAGTAGTTCAATAAAATCAATTAATATGATTTGAAGTTTACAATTCATCATCATTAGTTTTCAAAAAACTGTATTAAAAGTTGAAAACATTATACTTTTTAAAATAATTTTTTTTTCTAAAACATCATACCTATTGAAACAGAATGAGTAATAAGTCACGTATTGGACATGGCACGGTAATGCGCGGGAGATTTGACCACGAATAGAAAATTTCTAACCAAAACACCAACACAATAAACAAATTAAAAGTCTCCTTTCATGCTACTTTGAAATTTTCTTCATTAGTTAGTAAGATTCAGTTTTCTTCTGGTTAATCCAATTTTTTAAAACACTAAATCCAAAAAGAAATAATAAACTAAACTTCTTAGTGTGTGTTAGTGTATGTTTTTGGTATTCCGGATTAAATTAATTTAATCGGTTTTAAAAGTTCGTCTCTTTGGTTTTTCAACATTTTCAAACTTCTTCGCTCTTGTTGTTCATTTCATCTTCTTCTTCTTGTTGCATCTTTTCAGATGCATAAAAAGCCAGGGGTTAAAGAAAATATTTGAAGAAATCAAAGTGAAATGCAAAAGCTAGGTTTCGAAAACGCGAGATATAGCTACCAAAGCGACACAGAGACGCCGTACAAAGGACAATCATCGGCGAATATCAAGAACACGACGGCGACTCCGAGCTATTATTACGGCGTAAATCAACCTTACGTGGAGATCACGCTCGATATCCACGATGATTCTGTCTCCGTTTACGGTTTAGAGTCACCGGACTTAACAGAGGATCAAGGGAAATCGCTTCTGAGACCAGGCCATTCGTCTAGGAGTAACTCTGTTTTGAAACGCATAACGTCTTCTGTTTCTAACGAACTTAAACGAGTTGCTTCTTCGGCGAGAAACCCACCTAGACCGCCTCTAGCTCGATTTCGCCGCTCGAAATCTAGAGCAGAGATAGCACTCAAAGGTCTCAAATTCATCACCAAGACTGATGGTGTTACTGGCTGGCCTGGTGTGGTTGAACGATTCGATGCGATTACCGAAACTAGCAATGGATTCTTGCACCGTTCTAGATTCGGTGAATGTATAGGTTAGCAGCAAAAAAAATCGAGTTTTTTCAATCAATCGATTTTCGAAGTTGAAAAAAAGTTTCGATTTTGGTGAATTTTATTGATGCAGGGATTCATTCGAAGGATTTTGCCTTGGCATTATTCGACGCTTTAGCGAGGCGGGAAAACGTAAGTGGAGATTCAATAAACAAGAATCAGCTTGAAGAGTTTTGGAAGCAGATTACTGATCAAGATTTTGATTCGAGGCTACGAACTTTCTTCGCTATGTAATAATGTTTCTTGAAACCGTTTCTCTTTCGATATATCGGACATGAAATTTTCAAGTCTCATGTTTGGAGTGTGGTATGAACTGCAGGGTCGATAAGGATGCGGATGGGAAGTTGAACGAAGGCGAAGTAAGAGAGGTAGAGTTTCGATTCTTCTAGTGATGTGTATTAGAATTCTTGAAGCTCTTTATAAAGTGGTTTTGTTTCTTAATGTACAGATTATAACTCTAAGTGCTTCTGCAAACGAGTTGGATAACATTAGGAAACAAGCAGATGAATATGCTGCTTTGATTATGGAAACACTAGATCCCTATAGTAATGGGCACATCATGGTATGTAAACGAGGTTCGTTTCGATTGATCTTATATATAGTTGTTGTGAGTGTTTTTTGATGTGTTTGGAGGCACTTGCTAACAATTCAAAACAGGTAGATGATCTCAAGGTACTGCTGTTGCAAGCGCCGATGGAGGCTACGAGAGACGGGGAGAGTAAGCACCTAAGCAAGATGCTAAGTCAGAAGCTCAAGGGATCGGCAAGTAGGAATCTCGGGGGGTGGTTTTATAGAGGGATAAAGTATTTTGTGTTGGATAATTGGAAGAGAGTGTGGGTCATGGCTTTGTGGATAGGTGTTATGGCCGGGTTGTTCGCGTGGAAGTTCTTAGAGTATAAGAAGAGATCTGCTTACCAAGTTATGGGACTTTGTGTTTGTATAGCTAAAGGAGCTGCAGAGACACTTAAACTAAACATGGCTATAATTTTGTTACCGGTTTGTAGGAGCACAGTTACTTGGCTCCGGACCAAAACCAAGTTAAGTGCTGTTGTTCCTTTCGATGATAATCTCAATTTTCACAAGGTAAATGTTTCAGCTTCCTAAAGAATGAATAAAAAAGATTTCAGATCATCGAAATGTGAATGCTTATGATTGAATCTTACACAGGTTATAGCAATAGCAATTACAATTGGAGTTGTAATCCATGCTACATCACATTTAGCCTGCGATTTCCCCCGGCTGATAGCTGCAGATGAAGAGACGTATAAGCCAATGGTGCAGTATTTTGGGCCACAGCCAAAGAGTTATCGACACTTTTTGAAGTCGGTGGAAGGAGTTACCGGGATTGGAATGATTATACTAATGACTATAGCCTTCACATTGGCTACACCATGGTTCAGAAAAAATAAGCTCAAGCTTCCTGGACCATTGAAGAAAATAACAGGCTTTAATGCCTTCTGGTACTCTCACCACTTGTTTGTTATCGTCTACTCCCTGCTCATTGTTCATGGATACTATGTCTACCTCATCAAGCCATGGTCCAAGAAAACGGTTAGTAACTTATCAACCACAAGACTCAATACAAAGTTATACAAGATGCAATATGGAATCTGATTTTGGTTTGCGTCATGTGATTTAATAGACATGGATGTACATAATGGTACCGGTGGTTCTTTACTTGTTCGAAAGGCTGATTCGTGCGCTCAGGTCGGGCATTGAGGCTGTTTCGATACTAAAGGTGGAACCTATAAACACTTCTCTATCGAAACATCCAAAAAAAAGACTTTGTATATTCATCTCTATCATTACCTTAATTCTTCAACAGGTTGCTGTGTTACCAGGGAATGTCTTGTCGCTTCAAATGTCAAGACCGAACAATTTCAGATACAAAAGCGGACAATACATGTATATCAACTGTTCCGAAGTTTCTTCATTAGAATGGTAATAGAAAAAAAAAACACAATCATATTATCTTGAGACATTTGTATATGGAAACAAAACTAACAGTGGTTTGCATATAAGCAGGCATCCATTCTCAATTACCTCGGCTCCAGGAGATGATTACCTCAGTGTTCACATCAGGGTACTAGGAGACTGGACTAAGCAGTTAAGATCACTATTCTCTGAGGTACTTTACTCCATTTTTTTCCCCTATACATAACACACAAGAGATTAATTGAGTCCAAGTATGTAATTTCCCTTTGTATCTATCTGATCCTTAGGTGTGTAAGCCACGCCCTCCTGATGAAAACAGACTGAACAGAGCCGACTCGAGCTACTGGAATGACATCCCTGAGTAAGTCTTATCGATATCTATACATCAGTTATCCATATTCAGTGCATAGGATGATTGTATAACTTTTTTATCAGTTATTAAACTGGTTCAACTTTGAACTGTTAATCCCTCCTTTAGCTTTCCAAGAATCCTAATCGACGGTCCATACGGGGCACCAGCACAAGACTACAGGAATTTCGAGGTTGTTCTGCTCGTGGGTCTAGGAATTGGAGCTACTCCAATGATCAGCATTGTCAGGGATATAATCAATAACTTAAAAGGCAATGAAAGTGGAAGAGGCAGTAACCGAGGACAGTCACCGTACCACAACATGTTCACACCTCCTCTTTCACCAACAAGAAAAAGTGACATGTTTAGAACCAAGAGAGCTTACTTCTACTGGGTCACAAGAGAGCAAGGTTCTTTTGACTGGTTCAAGAACGTGATGGACGAAGTGAGCGAAACTGACCGAAACAATGTAATCGAGCTGCATAATTACTGCACCAGCGTCTATGAGGAAGGAGACGCGAGGTCTGCACTGATTGCGATGCTCCAGTCACTCAACCACGCCAAGAACGGAGTGGACGTTGTGTCAGGGACACGCGTCATGTCCCATTTCGCTAGGCCAAACTGGAGAAGCGTTTACAAAATGATCGCTGTGAAGCATCCCAAGACTAGAGTCGGTGAGTTACTACTACTAACTAACAAATAACTACTCTCACCTATCTCTACTCTTAGTGCTTCTACATGTAGGAACTGTTTGATAAAATGTGAATGTTTGATAAAATTTGCAGGAGTGTTTTATTGCGGAACAGCTGGATTAGTGAAAGAGCTACGACACTGGGCACAGGATTTCACTCATAAAACTTCCACCAAGTTCAGTTTCCATAAGGAGAATTTCTAAAAATACGTTTGGAGATGTGTATATATATATTAGTTAGAAGGCTCTTAAGAGCCTTTAAAAAGATTATTGAGTTATTGGTTGTGAATAGAAGTTGTACATATAATATGATTTTGTATAGTTTTTGATTATTGGACAGACAAATAAAAAAAGGCAGCTAATTAACAAACATTATATCATTTTTATCTCTTTCTACGCAAATACAGAACGTTACCTTTCCTTTGAACTTCAAGTATCCCCCCGAATGCGATATTGACATGTAATTCCTCTTTTCCTATACCCCTGTCAAAGCTCAAAAACAAAATGTCTTTAGATTTTTCTGCTACATTCTCACCATTCTCAAGAAAAGCAAAGGAAGAGTACTTACCCTCAAACCTCACTTATGCTTTCTTTTCAGTCTCTGAAAGCTGGGTTTCATAAGCTGGCTTGATGAAACAGTTTGGTGATTAGAAGCCTGACTTGTCTGAAAAGGAATCAGAGGCTTCTTCTGAGACATATCTGGTGAGGTTTGACTATATATGGCTACGTTTGGTGATGATCCAACTTTTCCTCTCATCTTCCTCGGAGCTTCAAGTCTTTCCAATATTATCGACGTTTTTATATCGGCCTTCTTATTGTTAGGCGACAGAAATTGGCGGTCTATTTTTGGTTTGGATGTAGTTACAACCGGAGAAGAAGACTTCGTATGAACCTCAGTGACTATTAGTTGTTCCCATTCTTTAGTAATTGAAGCTGTTGCTTTCTCTTCTTCATCAGTTATCTGGATTACCTGATGTGTTACTTCTTCTACGGATGGAGATACTATGATTGGAAATGTCGGTTTCGTTGGAATTACAGAATCTGAAACCACTGAGCTCACTTCACATGTTGCGTCTACCGTATTTGAATCTAGTGAACTGCCACAAGAATAAGTTAGAGACTTGTAGCAGATTTTCAGGGATGCCGCTAATGAAGAAGAGAATAAAGGAGGAAAGTAGTCACCCAAATTGAAGACTTTCTTTCACGATGAGGTTCAGTTTTTGGTGGAAGCCTCTGTTGTGGTTCAGAGGATTGTAGTCTGTTGACTCAATCTGCTTAATGTGCAGAAAGAAAGAAAAGTTAGAAGACTAAATAGCAAATACTATATATAAAAATATCAACAAACTGGAAATGAAATCGACCTCTAACAAAGCGCCTTTGACAGAAATCTCGATTTCTCTAGGAATAGAGGACTCTGCAAACTGACTGACACTAGAAATAGGCAGGACTTCCTCTGACCCTGCCAATCTCTGCAAACAGTTTTGTGTGTTAAACTAAGAAACTGCACAAATCCAAGACATAAAGACAGATTTATCATTCTCAGGGAGAATAATAATATTCAGAAAACTGCTGATATTCTATCAAGGAAGAGAGCCAGAGTAATGAAGTTTTACCCTCAGAAGCATCAGACCATTCTCTGACGGTTGAAGAATGTAATAACAATGACATTCCACGACTTTCATGATGTCTAGATTACAGTTTGAAGAGCAAATTAAGCCTTGGTCCATTGTATATAGTGCACCACATAGACCCTGAAAAACTGCATTTCTAGCTGCTTAGGAAAACTATGAGACGCTACAGCAGTGGCGGTTCCTTTAGGGAAATACTGTGCTTACTCTGAGTGTTCAGATCTGGTTGATCCATTTCTTCTGAACAAGGTTCCGTTTCATGACAAGTCGAAGGGCTTACAATGTAAGGCGTCCCAAGTGTTAGGCCTATGCAAAGTATACTTGAATCAAGTTCTCTACTTTGGAGGAAAGAAACAAAGTCAAAAGAAGAGAGCGCACTGGAAAGAATATCACTTCGTGTAGCTAAAAGTGTTACCTTCATTGAGAGAAGTTAGATTAGTCCTCTCTATGACAGTGAAATCAACTTGGGAAGAAATTGTATGAAGTTTCTGTAGAATCTGGATTGAAGGCAAAAACAGAAGAGTTCTCTCACCAACTTTCACAGAATTTTCAATCACATCATACTTTCCAAGATCATGATTGGTAACAGAGCATTGCAGCTTCTCCGTTGTGCTTTCTGCTGGATTTCGTAACTCTATGCCGTGGCACCTGCATGTCTGTAAGCAGCAATAGAGACAATGAAAATCTGTAGTGAGCAAAGCATTAGCTAAAGTGACTTATGAAATCTGCAATATGACAGTATCCAATATCGGCCTAACGATGCTTAAGTGTAAGCTTATTGGAAGATAAAAGATTCAAGTCTAGGGGTGTGGCTCAGTACTTGACAAGGGATAAATCCGTCGACAATCCGATTTGCGGCTGCAGTGAAATTGCAGATGATCTTGTTCACTGAGCCAAAAAGGTTACTTTTGAACATAAACTGGGCCTGCAGTGATTCTCCAGTTTCATCCTTTAGATCCTGAAGCCATCTCTTTTCAAGTCCATGAAGTGATTTTCCATCTGAATACATTCGAATGGATCAGTATCCTATCCGGAAATGTTTCAGCACTAATCTTGTGTTGCCTCTTGCAAGATTTAAAACCTCTTTACCGATAACAAATTCAAACAATTAAACTAGTCTGGAAATCCTATAAGGAGTACGGAAAAACAACTTTAAAGAACCAGCCACCAAAATCTGAGAAATTTAGTTACTTGGAACCTACCGGGCATGCATGTTTGAAATGAACAATTGTCAAGATCGGATAGGCATCTGAGGAATCTATTAATCTTGTCCTGCGTGTACCTCAGGTGGCTAGTGTTCTTCTCAAGCAAAAGAAACTCAACCGATACACATTTATCTGCTGCAGCCTGAAGCAAAAAAAAGACTTAATACTGAGAAAACAAGTTAAAGCACTAGCAAAGTATATAGTATGCGACACATGTGACTGACCATAAGAGTGTTTCTCGCTTCAAAATCCATATCTTCGGGAAAACATGAACTCAGCACAATAACTTTCCTCATGATATCTCTACTTCCCCATGAGTACAAAGCTCGATCACACAGAACACGTGACAGCTTAAGATCTATGAACAATTCACTATAATTAATGTGCAGGAAATTAATCAAGAAACTAATAGATAGATAAAGAGAGAATTAGAGAGACCTCTGCAAGATATGGCTCCCGATTCATCGATCTCTGGTATAAACGCATCCAAAGGCAAACTGTTAACAGCGTGATGAAAATCTCGAAGACGGAAGTTTCCATTGGGAGTGTATGCAAACTTTAACTGCTAGATTCGTATACCACAACGTGAAAAAACCACACACAATCACTGAAAGTTGAAGGAAACGAAGAATCTATGACGAGAATAATACCTGATCGTTTCCAGAAATCCGATCCTTGAGTATATAACACAAACCGATCCGATCAGTGAGAGAATCTACCGGAGACGAAATGGTGTGTAAATTGGCGAGTTTCAGAAACGACTACAAAAATTCGCATCAACAATCAAATTCCCAGCCTCAGAATCGGATAATAAATTCGAAGCAACAATCAATTTCGAGATTCATAAACGAAGACGACAATCAAATTCGATCAACAGATAGATTTGAGCGATCTACGAACAAAAATTTCACTGAGAATTGAAAATAGAGAGAGAGGTACCTGCTTGAGATCTCCGATCAGAGAAGGAGAGATATTCCTCAGATCCAAGACGAAACATAGTAGCACCATTCTCAGTCAATCTTCGTCTTCTTCTTCTATGCGCGCGAGACACGAATTTGAAAAGGTAAAGCAGAGAAGAGTGATTTTCCGATTTTAAATACAGAAGACGATTTCATTTCAGTCCCTAACCTTTTAGTATTATTTGGGGATTCCCGGAAACAAACTCTTCGTAATTACCAATATTTACCATTAGTTTGAATTATTTCGCTTTTGGCACTGAACTTTTTACCTGTAGTAGTATTCTTCACAAAATACAATGAATGTAGAGTCCGGAAATGGGAACTCTTTATTGCCTAGACGAAGAAGAATTCAAGAGAAAGAGTAGTACGAATGTATGCTCTTTAGATAACCAAGTACATGTGAAGGAGCCATAGTTATATATCCAAAAATCGAAATAGCCAAGCGAAAAACCAAATAATAAAACCTCAAAATCTAGTGCCCTTCGAGGCGAATAGTGTCAGTTTTCTGCAGAAGCCTCATCTGGATTCTGAACAATATCACGAATGAAGTTTATTAAAGAACAGAGTCCACCCAAGAAGTTATGGTCAATGACGCCATTACCGTCATGAACATGAGCGAAATCAACCAGCTTGACTTGTGCTTGAACATCATCAACGTCTCCCTTTAAAATGGAATCATTCTCATATACCATTAGAATCGAACAAGAATTGAAATGGTAGAACGTTTGGTTCTCAAACCATGTCTTGAGCTCCAACAATTGTGTTAAGATCCCTTTGGAACCGCCATAAACGCTGGATACAAAAGCAGAGTCAGGTTTTGAACTGGTGTTAGAAAGTGTGTTTGACGATACAAACTTCCGCAGAGCCAATCTGACTCCATCGACTTTAATCCCGTTAAGAAGCTTCCTGTTAGGCTTCCAGAAACTCAATTCTTTGTGATCATACACCTCGAAACCAGAGATCCTGAAACCCGAAGACACGGTGGTTGTTCCTTTGTCTTTCCTCAAGCATTTTTGGATGTATTCTTCAGATGCTTCAGGGTACCATGTTCTTGAACCCATCTTAACATCCATTACTGATGGCTTTGAGTACTTTGAAAGAAGATTTTCGAGAACAATCATGGCTGCTCCATCAGAACCATCAACCGCTTGAGTGCCGTGATACTCTGGGAAATACCTACGGATGTTATCTGGAACCTGTGTGTTTGACGAGAATGATTCGTAGAACATCACCTCGATTTCACCACGAGAATCGCCCTGAAGCGGCTTGAAGAACCGACCCTTGTCATCGACGAGGGGACCAGGCTTCCCGTCTTTAGCAATGTGTCCTGCAACTTGATGTTCAGGAGCCTTGAGATGCATCTTGGTAAGGAGAATGATAAACCTGAAGATCAAGAAACACATAAATCACTCACAAACCCCACACACGCCAAGAACACAAGTATATAACAAGAATCAGAAGACCAGAAGTATAGAGATGTGTGTGGTAAGGATCACATCGAGTTGTGAAAAACTTATACAAACTTAGCAATGCCTTACGAAGATGAAGCTAATCTCTCAAAGTCATAAGATAACAATACTGAAACAATCAAGTGGTGCAAAACCAATAACAAGTATGAATCAATGAACCTAATATCTAGCTAAGCAACTCTGCAAATCAATCACTATTTCACACATTATCTCCAAATTAGTAAAATCTAGAGCTAATAAAGGTAATTTGTTGAGTTAAATTGGTTTATAAGAACATAAATGAGATTCCATCACAATCATACATAATTTTCCCAGGAATATTCTAATCTAACCAAAGGAAAATTCTGAATCAACAATCCGCCGATCGAATACCTCTGTCATCCCAAGAAATCAGATTAGGATTCTCCAATTCTCTTTGACATTTGTAAAAAAAAAAAAACAACAACAACTTTCCCATCAAAAAATTATGTTTCATCGCTTGAAAGCAAGAGAAAAAAGTAAAGAAATTAAAAACGCGAAAAAGAAGGGGAAAACAATACTAAATAGGAAAAATCCAGAAATCCAGCTATGAATTGAAAAATTATAACGAAAAGTTGCTTTCTTTGAATATTTATTTTGCTAAAAACGAAGAAAAGGTTAAGAACTTTACCCCAAAAAAAAAAAAAGTAGGATCCAATTAAATAAACACAACACGAAAAAAACTAGATTTAAGTAAACAGTGTTGGAAGGAAAAAAAATTGTGGTTAATGAAGTAAAGATTTACCCAAGAGAAATTAGAAGAAGAAACAAATCTCAGATTGAGAAACGAACGAGGAAGAAGAAGACGATAAGAAGGTTTACGATTCTCAGATTCTCACAAATAGAGAAAGATGAGAGAACCTGTCCTTGTTTTTCTTTTCTTTTGAGGCACCGAAGCTATATAGCTGGACAATATATATACATATAAATATATACAGTATTATTATCATAATAATAAATAAAGATTTATATTTGTTCTATTTATTTTATTTTTTTAATTAGTTGGATGCAGAGGACGAAAACTCAACACGGTTGGGAATTATGTACACATGTGTCGTATTTTAATAGAATGTTAATGAATATAAAAATAAAACAAAAATCAGAAGTTTTAATTTTTAATGTTAAATTTACTACTCAATAATAATACAGTAGTTTTTTTTTTTTTTGAGAAAGTAGTTTAATGTTAGGATTTTTAGTTAGAATATTAGATGAAAAAAAAAAATTTGGTTATATCACCAATTGACCCTAATAGTTATTTACAATGAAAAGAAAACTCAAAACAAAAAAATATAAATAGACTCAAAATTTGAACCAAAAGAGAATGGAAAATTAAGCAATTCTACTTGCAAATCAGTTGCAAAGGAGGTTCTAGTGGACTAGTGAATCGTTTTTTGATAACGAATAAATGATTCTTGACGAAATTTTTCGATAATACAAGTAAATTGCAAAAATAGAAAACATCTTTTTATTATTATGTTCCATATATGATTTATCTAAGCCTCAAACAGATTAATATAAATCTTAAAGGTTGAAAAAACCATCGAAGAGTCCATGTGTTTTTCCCTTCTAAAAAAAATATTGGAAATGATGTTAGACAATACACCGTCCGGGTGAGTAGTTGGTTTGGTGACTTGCGTAAATTATGTCTAAACGATAATAATAAGACAACATGAAAAATTAAAGTGTACTTTACAAATGAGTTAATATGATACTACGTTTTAGACGCGTTTCAACAAAATCTCAACTCGTTTTCTTTTTTTATTGACCTTCCTCTACACGTTTGTATATGATGCATCTCTACGTATTTCTTTTGTTGTAACTTTTAACTTGCAAGTAGCACTTGTTGGTGTTTTCTTAAACATACAAGAAAACAAAAATGTCGTAAAAGGAAACACATATATACATACCTCTTTAAGTATCGAGTTTCTTTTTTCAAAAGTAAAATAAAAATATCGAGTTAAAAAAATGGCAAGAAAAGTAAAAGATATGTGACGGAGAAGTCGATAAAGGGGGAAAATATTGAATTGAGACCACAAAACCGGCCTTGTGATGAAAATTTCTGCAAACTGTTGACAAAACCATAAGCAAAACCGGTTTAAACCGGTCTAATATTAGATTAATCAACGCTAGTTGACCAAGTTTCATCGACTTGAGTTCCTCACCGGAGCAGAGTAAAGAGTCAACGGCCGTCTCGTTCCGTCACCGTCACCGTCACCGTTATCAAGCCTGATTCACCATCCGTGACGATGGTAGCACCACGAATCGCCACGTATGCTCCAAGCGCAGGACCTTGCTTAGCGACGTGTGGCTCACTTCCTCGTACCCGTACATGTGTGTTCGCTTCTCCTCCTAGGTTTTGTACGGACGCACAATCTCTCTTAGTCGAAACTTCTCTGCTCCGACTTAGTCAATGGTGAGAAATTGTAAGAATCTGTTGACACTTTTGGACAGGAAAGCGAGTGTTCCGTGTCGGAAGATTACAACTTCGCCTAGGTAAAAAACTGATTTTGTTTTTCAATTTTGCAGTTTTAATGAGCTGATGTTATGTATAATGTTCATGATCAGCAGTACTCAAACCGAGCTACCAGATAAGACTATGGAAGCTAAGTGTCTCCAGAACATGTTTGAGTTGATTGATTCTGGATTCTTCAATGAAACTAAAGTAATGTATACTTCTTGTATATGTTTTGAGTACATGTTTTCAGTTATCAGTTATCACAATAGTGTATATATAGATTCAGGAGATTGCAAAGGGGGTCACTGAAATGAACGTTCCTGTATATCGAACCAACCGGAAACTAGTGGCTACTAAGAATGGCGGATTAGAAAATCCATCCCCGTTGGTGTTTAATCCTTCTTGGAACAGAGAAGTTCCACGAGTACAAGTCAAAAGATTCGAATATCCTTCAGTATCCGGAGTACAACTCCCAAGAGATGAAGAAGATATCGCGTTCATGAGCGTAAGTCATCTCCCTTTTCATGGTTGTTACGATTAGATAGGTAGGTTCATCTGATTATAGAATGCTTTGTGGCAGATTCTTGAACTCGGAGAACTTATAAAGACGAGACAGATTACTTCCGAGGAACTTGTTCGGATTTATCTCAAGAAGTTAAAACGGTAAGGGAGCTTCTGTTCTAACTGAGTGGAATTTTACATGAGCTAATGTTGTTAATGGGGATTCTTGGAAAAAAAGGTATAATTGTGTTCTTGAAGCTGTGGTTACTTACACTGAAGAATTGGCATACAAACAAGCCAAAGAAGCTGATAATTTGATCTCTCAAGGAACTTATCTCGGTATCTCTCATGTGATAGATTTGTTTGATGGATTGGTGACCTATTGTGTTTCAAGCTTCTGGTTATGATCTTTTTGTGCGTAATTAGGACCTCTTCATGGGATTCCATATGGTTTAAAGGATACAGTTGCGGTTCCTGGATACAAAACAACGTGGGGATCAACTTCTTTCAAAGATCAAGTTCTTGATATTGAAGCATGGGTTTACAAAAGGTCCTGAAAAGAAATTTCTACCATTTTTGTTATTTTGTTCTATTGAAGTTAACTTGACAACGTCAATCGGATGGTTTTTTGTTTGTTTAGGTTAAAAGCTTCAGGCGCAGTTTTAGTAGCCAAGCTTGTTTCGGGTTCTCTGGCTTATGATGACATTTGGTTTGGGGGACGGACTAGGAACCCGTGGAATATCGAGGAATTCTCTACCGGATCATCAGCTGGACCCGCTGCTTCCACATCCGCTGGTTAGTTTATGTAGAAAATGAATCATGATTACGTTTCTGTTTGGCTATAGCTGAACAAATGAGCTGTTTCTTATCCTTTTTGTTTGGGTAAAATTTTGTTCAGGTATGGTTCCGTTTGCCATAGGCTCGGAGACAGCAGGCTCAATGACATACCCTGCAGCTCGGTGTGGCATAACAGCATTGCGTCCGACATTTGGGAGCGTTGGTAGAACCGGAGTGATGAGCATATCCGAGAGTCTGGTATGGCAAAATAGTAGTGGTCTTAAAGCGCCTCTTCAAAACCAGTGTGAATACTTTAGAGTATATAACTCTGTAAATGCAAATCTTTTGTCACAGGATAAGTGTGGACCTTTCTGTAGAACAGCGGCAGATTGCGCTGTAGTCCTTGACGCTATCAAAGGGAAAGATCCCGATGATCTCTCATCAAGAGAGATAGCCTTTAAAGACCCCTTCTCCGTGGATATCACAAAACTCACTGTTGGGTATACCAAAGATGCTGACATGAAGGTGAACTTATAGTTAAACACTGTTTGGCTATCCGAATAATCGGGTTTGTGTTGATTCGATTGACTTCTTTAGGTCGTGGAAGTTCTTGGGTCGAAAGGTGTCAATATGGTTCCTTTTGAGCTAAATTATAAAGTGGATTCGGTTCAAGGGATATTGGATTTCACAATGTATGTAGACATGTTAGCTCATTTTGATGAATGGCAAAGAACGGGTCAAGATGATCTCTTTGAAGCTCAAGATCAATGGCCGGTTGAGTTACGCCGTGCTCGTGTAATTACAGCGGTCGATTACATTCAGGTTTTGCTTATTTTCATATTTGTTTATGGGTCGGCTTTGAAATGGTTCTTTCTGGTTTATTTATCTCTCTGATTAACCGGTTCAGGCGCAGAGAGCTCGTGGGAAGTTGATTCGAGAAGTGGAGAAGAGCTTTACGGTCGATGCGTTTGTTGGAAATGTGAAAGATTGGGAGAGAGTCTGTATGGGAAACCTTGTCGGTTTACCAGTTCTAGTGATTCCCACAGGTTTTAAAAACATATCGGAACCACCGTCCACCAGTTGCCGGAGAAGGACACCAATCAATGCCGGAATTTACGCTCCGCCCGATCATGATCACATTGTAAGTATATCTAAACGCATATATATCCGTATGTCTTATATACCGTTCAATGAACTGAAAATTTAATAGAATTGCGATTTAAAATTTCCTTTAATGTAATTTGGTTGTGTGGTAGGCTTTGGCATTGGGTATGGCGTACCAATCAGTTACCGATACACATAGAAAGCGACCGCCTATTGATGATCTTGGACCGGATGACTCTATACCGAATCCGCCTCGAGCTATAATCCCTCCTCGAAGGTTACACATTTGAGGTACTTCCCAATCTTTTTTGTTACATTTAGGAAAAAGTGAAATCAATGTGGTGTACTTTTGTTATTAGGAAGTTAAAAGATATGTAACAAGTTGTGTTAATCAAGTCAATATCTTGTATGATTTGTAGTTCTCTTTTTTTTTTTTTTTTTTGGTAATGAACATTTGGTTGGTTCTTAGTTTTTCAAATGCATGTGAGTGTTTGACGATCATGCTTCGTAGTGGACATAATCGTTCCGTTTATTTAATCATAAAGAATCAAATTGAGTTTCTTCTCTAATGATTTTATCTTTGTAATGAGTTTTGTTCCACATCGAACGTGACGGTGATTGGGAAATTTTGAAATGTAGTTAGTGCTAATATAGAAAATATACACGTGTTATTTGTTTATTTGTATGTTTTTGTCGTCGTCGTGCTATATGTTTGAAATTGCATTTTTTTGGCTTTACTAGATGAGGAAATGGGAAATGCGTGGGGTATATAATTTGGTACGTATTTAATTTAATTGTGTGCGGATTGATTTTTATTGGTGGGGAATTCACCGTCTGTACAACTTTTGACTTTAATGGCCTTCTCATTCTAGTTTCGATCTCAAACTAATTTAATCATTTACGAATTTTGATTATACATCCCCTTCTTATTAAAAAAGAAAAGTACAATTAGTTAGAATGATTATTTGTTTTAATTTTATTGGTTCAAAACTATAACTTGTCATGGAAAAATTATGACATGTCCATAGAAAAAGATGACATGCCTTAATCTCTAATTACTCTTTTAACATAAATTTTATCACAAATTAAATTAAAATAATAAATTTTGAAAATTAAATAAATAAATTTCAAAAATTAAAATTTATATTTCGAAAATTTGTTTATAACAACCATTCCGAAATTCTTCTTAAAACTCTTATTTTATGGTTATAGTTTCTTCTTTCAAATGATAAGTAATAATAAAAAAATCTCACGATTAAATCTTCCGATTAAACATAAGAAATTAACAAAATAAAATGAAAAATGAACATTGAAATTTGAACGTTGGCAAAAAATTTGAACGAGTTTGAGAAAATTTGAATGAGTTTGAGAAAAACTGAAAAATGGTATGTGGAAAAAAATTTCTTGTGTCTATCTTCGATTTTTTACCATCAAATCTTCCTCTTGATATGTCATAATGCGGAACATGAACCTAATTAAAAAGCTAATTGCTAATAAAAAATTTACAATAATGAATCATAATTTTTATTTTTACAAAATACATTTACATCTACATACAATCATTATATAACACATGTCTCCATATTAATATCACAAATTGATAATAGCAAATTATAATTTTATTCTTACAAAATATATTTGAACTCGCACCGTATTTTTTGAACCCGCCCACGGTGCGGGAGATCATCTAGTTAATAGTAAATTAGTAACTAAATAATATTTCAACGATGCAAGTTGACTTGATATTAATTTTGGGGTTATTACTAATTTTGCTCTTATTTATAGTCAAATGCAAATAGTGCCTTGGTCGTACAAATTAATTGCTGCCTGATATGTAACCTTCAAAAGTTGATAGGGTGATTAAAGTCTAAATCCCAAGCTATAAATGAAAAGATTCGGATTAAGTACATAAATACAAAAGAATGATCTGTTTTTTTATTGTTTATCCAATCCCCCATTGATATATCAAATCAAATATAAAAAATATGAGCAGAAGTTCACTAAAAATAGATTAGTTTTAAGAGATAGATGTCTCAATCGAATAAAAATATACATATGAATCCTTAGTTACACACTAAAATTTCTATAAATTAATATTCGATAAATTAATAAATACTATTATTTTTGTAATATAATAAAATATTACAGTGCCAGTGTTATTAACTTATTAATTTATATGTTTAACTATATATCCAAAACCGAATTAAGATAACGTCTAAATATTAAAAGAAATATAATCACGAGGACTATTTAGCGAAATTTGGTAAGTAGGCTTTTAGGGTAGATTTATAGTGTTAACTCGAAAGTGAAACAGACAAGGTCACTCTCACTTTCCTCGGTACGACCTTAAAACCAACTCTTTTCCGTATAAACCAAATCTAATAAAGCTTCTAAAATGGCATAAGCACGTAATTTACTGGAAACAGGGAGGGTAAAATAGATAAATCGTCATCATCTCTCTCCCTCTTCCTCTGTTTATATTTTCTTTTACCTCCTCTGCACAAATCCCCTGGAGCTCTTCTTCTCAATCTCGAGATCCGCCGTTAAAACTCGTTTCCCCAAAAACTCAGAGCTTCTTTCTTCTTCTCTTTTGTGTTCAATCAATCACAGATTGAATCAGAGAAGGACAAAGCAGAGATACCAGATCTAGCATTCTCTCTTCATTTGGTTTCAATCAAGGTACGTTCGTCGGAATTATCGAAAAAAATCTCGTAGATCTATCCGTTTAGCTGATTCAATTGGTTTGTTTTCGATTCATTCCGATCTGATTTGATCGAGCGTTAATAGTTTCAAGTATGGTTGGTGAGAAACGTATTGTGATCGGTGTTGATTAACTCGATCGGAGTTTATAGTGCAGATCGAGACGAATGTACATTTTTATGATTCATTGAGATTTCGATATTTTTGTAGCCTTTTGAATCGATGCATGTAGCTTTTTCTCGGTGATTTCGTTTCATTTCGTGGTATTTGATTACCTGATCGGACCAGATTGTTATCAATGCAGCATAGTTTTGTTGAAGGGTCTTTGTTTATTGTATTTGGTGCAGGTCTTAAGCCAGTCAACATGGCAACGGCGAGTGAGAACCAATGGCTCAAAGGAAGAGTGAAGGCTGTAACCTCCGGTGACTGTTTAGTGATCACGGCTCTAAGCCATAGCAGACCAGGACCACCACCGGAAAAGACTATTACTCTATCTTCTCTTATGGCACCAAAGATGGTGAGCTTAATCTTTAATCTTAAGCCGCAGATTGACTTTGTTTTTTTGGTGGAATTAACTGTAATGTTGTTGGACTTTTTCTCTTTTTAGGCACGCAGGGGAGGTATAGATGAGCCTTTTGCATGGGAAAGCAAAGAATTTCTGAGGAAACTTTGCATAGGAAAGGTGCCAAGTCAAAGTTCTTGACTAATTCTATAGTTGGTATTTGTGATTTGACAATATTTTCTCATCTTTATTTCATGCTTTTTTTGAGTAGGAGGTTGCTTTCAAAGAGGATTATAAGGTGGAAGCTATAGGAAGAGAATTTGGCTCTGTTTTCCTTGGCAACGAGAATCTTGCCAAGCTTGTTGTTCAAAATGGCTGGGCAAAGGTGATAAACATTTTATTTCACTCAAGACTAAATGAGTGACACATTAGCTTTCTGACATGGGGGAGAAATGTGTAACCTGTGGACAGGTTAGGGAGCAAGGTCAGCAGAATCAGGACAAGGTTAGTAAGGTTAGTCCTTACATTGCAGAGTTGCAACAGCTCGAAGAACAGGCTAGGCAGGAAGGATATGGTCGTTGGAGCAAGGTTGGCCTTCCTTACTTTATTCTCCTAATTCTGTAGTGTTTTATTGATTTGATTGATGATGGATTTTACCTGACTACAGGTTCCTGGTGCTGCTGAGGCATCTATCAGAAATCTTCCTCCTTCTGCCATTGGGGATTCTGGAGGCTTTGATGCCATGGGGCTTTTAGCTGAGAGTAAGGGCAAGCCTATGGAAGGTATTGTGGAGCAAGTCCGTGATGGAAGTACCATTCGAGTTTATCTTCTTCCAGAGTTCCAATTTGTGCAAGTATTTGTTGCTGGAGTCCAGGTAATTTAACTTACTTCTCTGTTTTTGCTGCGTGCAAGGTTGAAATTTAAACTTTTAAGATGGAACACAGTCACGAGTTTTTTTCTCTTTCAATGTAGTCTCCATCAATGGGAAGAAGAACCACGAATGGAAGTGTTGTTGAGACAGTTCCAGATGAGGTGAATGGAGATGTTTCTGGTGAGTCTCGAGGTCCTCTAACGTCAGCTCAGAGACTTGCTGCCTCTGCAGCATCGTCTGTCGAGGTTTCCTCTGATCCATTTGCAACTGAAGCCAAGTACTTTACTGAGCATCGTGTTCTTAGCAGAGATGTAAGTTTCATCAATGACTTTGCTCATGTTATCTGTATTTTGGCATTCGGACGATATCAATCTAAGCTGGATTTTGCAGGTTCGTATTATTCTTGAAGGCGTTGACAAATTCAACAATCTGATTGGTTCGGTTCATTATTCTGACGGGGAAGCAGTTAAAGACTTGGGTTTGGAGCTCGTTGAAAATGTACGTGCTTAAATTAAGCTGTTACTTACTTTCGACTTGATTTGTATATTAAGCTAATGGACTGATAAGGATTTTGCTCGACCCTAGCGACTGGTCGTAGAACTAAATCTTTGGTGTTCTATACAATTTTCTTCCTTATTGTTACTTAGAGGAATTTGGTCGACACAGTATGTAATAGTTAATATATTGGCAGTTTTTGGATTTCTCTAATACAAAATTACTGGAACATATGATCTTCTATGTGGTTGGCAAAGTTAATGACATTGCTTGTTATTATTTTTCCTTAGGGTCTCGCTAAATTTGTTGAATGGAGTGCTAACATGATGGAGGAGGAAGCCAAGAAAAAGTTGAAAGCTGCAGAACTTCAGTGCAAAAAAGATCGGGTGAAAATGTGGGCAAACTATGTTCCTCCAGCTACAAACTCTAAGGCAATTCATGACCAGAACTTTACGGGAAAGGTAACATGTCCTGGCCGAATTGTTGGTTAAATACTGTCTTTCTCCTCTGCTAATTGAGTCATTGGTTTTTTCTCTCTTTAGGTAGTGGAAGTGGTCAGTGGGGACTGTGTTATAGTTGCTGATGATGCTATCCCATATGGGAGCCCAGCGGCAGAGAGACGAGTCAATCTTTCGAGTATCAGATGTCCAAAAATGGGTAACCCGCGTAGAGAAGAGAAACCAGCTCCTTATGCTCGGGAAGCAAGAGAATTTTTGAGACAACGGCTTATTGGCAAACAGGTCTTGCGTTGTGTCTTCTACTCTCATCATTGCTTTTGTTCCTTCATATGAACCGGATTAAAACACATTTTCCTTGGTACAGGTGGTCGTTCATATGGAATACTCAAGGAAAATCACACCAACAGATGGTCCTACTACATCTGGAGCTGCTGACCGGTTCATGGATTTTGGCTCAGTGTTCCTTCCATCTCCTGCCAAAGGCGATTCCGATGAAGTGGCTGCAGCAATTGCTGGCGGTCAGCATGCTGGAGTGAATATTGCTGAGCTTATTCTTTCCCGTGGTTTTGGAAATGTGGTTAGACATAGAGATTTTGAAGAGCGATCAAACCATTATGATGCTCTTCTGGCTGCTGAATCTCGTGCTCTGTCTGGAAAGAAAGGAATCCATTCTGCAAAAGAATCTCCAGCCATGCACATCACAGACTTAACCGTGGTTAGTAAATATATCTATATACACATGTATAGATATCTTTTAAATAAACTCATTTTCCTTGATAACCTTTTTAGTAATCTAATTGGTAAGCATATATTTGTCTCAGGCCGCAGCTAAGAAAGCTAAAGATTTCCTGCCATCCCTGCAAAGACTCAGGAGAATACCCGCTGTTGTGGAATATGTCCTCAGCGGACATCGGTTCAAGCTTTATATTCCAAAGTTAACATGTAGCATTGCCTTTGCATTCTCTGGTGTCAGATGTCCTGGACGTGGTGAACCTTATTCAGATGAAGCTATCTCTGTAATGAGACGCAGGATCATGCAGAGAGATGTTGAGGTAAACCGAATGCGCGCCTAAACATGCATCTCAGTTTCCTTTTATTCTGTGTGGGTTTTCTCATGGTCTGTTATAATCACACAGATTGAAGTTGAAACCGTGGATAGAACCGGTACTTTCTTGGGATCAATGTGGGAGTCGAGGACAAATGCAGCGACCGTTCTGCTTGAAGCTGGCTTAGCAAAAATGCAGACTAGCTTTGGTGCAGACAGGATTGTCGAAGCACATATTCTTGAACAGGCAGAGAGAACGGCTAAAAACCAGAAATTGAAGGTGACAAGCAATGAATGGCTAGTAAAGAAAATCATCTGTGTCAAAATGTGTGACTTACTAAACCGTGTTGATCTTTTGTAGATTTGGGAAAACTATGTTGAAGGAGAAGAAGTCTCAAATGGAAGTACTACCGTAGAAACCAGGCAAAAGGAGACCTTAAAGGTTAATTTATCCACATGATTCTTCACAGAAGTCAGATTATTCTTCTGTATACAATAAAAAAACCTTCAATTTTATTTTTATTGCCTACGATTACAGGTTGTTGTTACAGAAGTACTTGGAGGTGGTCGGTTCTATGTTCAATTGGCTGGAGATCAGAAAGTAACTTCGATTCAGAACCAGCTTGCATCCTTGAGTATTAAAGATGCTCCCATCTTAGGATCCTTTAATCCTAAAAAAGGTGACATCGTCCTTGCACAGTTTAGCCTTGATAACTCCTGGAACCGTGCAATGGTAAATTCCATTTCACTTTCTTTATTTCTGGGCTTTGTTTGCTTCTTGCTTACTAATCGATTCTTAATTGTGTTCAGATTGTGAATGCACCCCGAGCAGCGGTTCAATCCCCAGATGAGAAATTCGAAGTGTTCTATATCGATTATGGAAATCAAGAGACTGTCCCGTACAGCGCAATCCGACCAATCGATCCTTCAGTATCCTCAGCACCAGGGCTTGCTCAGCTCTGCAGACTTGCCTACATGAAGGTTCCAAGCTTGGAAGAAGACTTTGGTCCTGAAGCCGTAGAGTATTTGCATACGGTAACGCTGGGTAGTGGTAAAGAGTTCAAAGCAGTGATAGAAGAAAGAGACACATCTGGAGGAAAAGTCAAAGGCCAAGGCACTGGAACTGAATTTGCTGTGACTCTCACCGCTGTGGATGATGAGATCTCGGTAAACGCTGCAATGCTTCAGGTTGGTTTTTCTCCCGCCTTCTCTCTATAAAACATTCCCAAGAATAGGTATTTATGATAATGATGATGAACAGGGAGGAATAGCGAGACTGGAGAAACGTAAGAAATGGGAGCACAAGGACAAACTAGCTGTTCTTAATGATCTTGATAAGTTTCAAGAGGAAGCTCGCAAATTTAGGACTGGAATCTGGCAGTACGGTGACATCGAATCAGATGATGACACTGGCCCGGCCAGAAAGCCTGCCGGTGGTCGCCGGTAAATTATAAAACTGATCGGAAACCGATGTATGTCGTGATATGGTTCAAAGGGACCATGAGGTAGGGAGAGAAGCGCCGGTCGGTTTCTCTAAATGGTTTAAAGCCATGTTGAACTTTTTGTAACGTTTTAGATTGTTCTTTTTTTTTTAATTTATACTTCTTATTAATGTTATAAACTTGAAAGAAATTTTCCATGTAGGACTTCAAATAAGGGGAAATTTGAGAGTTTTTGTGTTTTGGGGTCAACTTTTATTTCTTTTCCTCAACTGTGGTATTCAACTATACCTATGTTTGGGCATGAGTTTCGCGATATCAAGTTAATTACAGTCTGGCCGAGTATGAAATGTTGATTGATTAGTTTTCCTAAGCCGTGATTGATCAGTTTTCCTCCCAACTTCATCAGGGATCTCCCAGTGCATCAGTCGGATGTTGAGAACAATGAAGTTGCGGTTCGCAAAGATGAGATAAATATCGGGAGCAAAGCGGTTAGATTGCCTTGCAATCGTAAGTACCATAGCAAATGCATTGTACCGTGGCTCAGAATGAGGAACACATGTCTTGTTTGTCGTTATGAATTCCCTACATATGAATGCAAATGAAGAGCCAGAGAACAAACTACTCATGGTAAATGGTAAACATCTTTTATAGATGATTTTGTCTTTGGAATATTGAAGAAAGTGTATATTCTATGTTTGGAATGAGTCAAGCTTTTCCTTAGTTGTCATTTTTATCTTGTAACTCGCCTCATTGTGTGAGCCATGTGATGGACTAGGCTTTATGAGGCTAGCTTTAAATAGAGGAACATGCGTATGTACATTTTTTGTTTGCTATCTCATTTTATTAAGCTTAGAGAGAATTATATTTTGTACCCCAAACAAAAAAAAAGGTTTATGCATGTCGCTAAAGGAAACTTACATCGTTTTTAGTGATTTTAGGGTATTTTAAAGTAATTTTCTTGTTAAAATACCTTAAAAAATGTTCAGTCATTTTTTAGGTCAAATGCTTATAATGTTCGAGTTATATATTTCAATCGAATATAAAACTCAAACCGATTAGCAAAAAAGTTCTACAACATTGGTTTTAGTCATTTTCAAAAAAAAAAAAAACATTGGTTTTAGTCGACATAACAACCATGAGTTCGAGGGGTCTTTCACACCTCTCATACCCTTCAGCAGTTGTCTTACACAAATAGTGTTTGCACCGTTTGCGCACTCCTCAGCATCTCTACAATAGGTGCTTGGTTTCTGCGTCTTGCATGACATCAACTTTCTGCATGACATCTTTGACGAGGGATTTCAATAGCTTTTGGCACCTTCATCCTCGCCTTCCTTTATCGTTGACAAATGCATGGTGAGAGATTTTAAAACCTCATCACCATCATAAACGACCTTGTAGATAGTACATTTCTCCCACCTCTGTGGATGATGAGATCTCTATAAACGCTACAATGCTTCAGGTCGATTTTTCTCCCACCTCTCTGTAAAACATTTTTAAGAATCGGTATACATGATAATGATGATGAACATGGAGGAATATTTATGATAAGTTTCAAGAGGAAGCTCGCAAATTTAGGATTGAAATCTGGCAGTACGGTGACATCTAATGAGGACACTGGCCCGGCCGGAAAGCCTACCGGTGGTCGCCGGTAAATTATAAAACCGATGTATATCGTGATATGGTTCAAATGGACCATGAGTTAGGGAGAGAAGCGCCGATCGGTTTTTTTAAATGGTTTAAAGCCATGTCGAACTTTTTGTAACGTTTTAGATTGTTCCTTTTTTTTTTAATTTATACTTCTTTTTAATGTTATAAACTTGAAAGAAAGTTTCCATGTAGGACTTCAAATAAGGGGAAATTTGAACTATGCTTAGAGTTTTTGTGTTTTGGGGTCAACTTTTATTTATTTTCCTCCACCGTGGTATTCAACTATATCTATGTTTGGGCATGAGTTTCGCGATATCAAGTTAATCACAGTCGGACCAAGTATGAAATGTTGATTGACCAGTTTACCTCTAACTTCCAAATATTTCATCAGGAATCTCCCATTGGTTCAGTTGGATATTTAGAACGATGAAGTTGTGGTTTGCAAAGATGAGATAAATATCGGGAACAAAGCGGTTAGATTGCCTTGCAATCATAAGTACCATAGCAAATGCATTGTACCATGGCTCAGAATGAGGAACACATGTCCGGTTTGCGGTTATGAATTGCCTACATATGATGCAAAGTATGAGCAAAGGAAGAGCCAGCGAACAACTACTCATGGTAAATGGTAAACATCCTTTATAGATGATTTTGTCTTTTGAATATTGAAGATTGTGTATATTATTACTATATTTTATGTTTGGATTGAGTCAAGCTTCTCCTTAGTTGTCATTTTTATCTTGTGATGGCCTAGGGTTTATGAGGCTAGATTTACATATAGGAACATATGTATATACATTTTTGTTTGCTTTATCTCATTTTATTAAAGCTTGGAGAAGG
This sequence comes from Arabis hirsuta, assembly GCA_964056655.1. Classification (NCBI taxonomy): domain Eukaryota; kingdom Viridiplantae; phylum Streptophyta; class Magnoliopsida; order Brassicales; family Brassicaceae; genus Arabis; species Arabis hirsuta. Next base: position 4,349,697 of record OZ053302.1, on the reverse strand, counting down.
TTTAGGCATGTTGCTAGAGAAATTTTGTAGACATACTTTTTAGCGATTTCAGGGTATTTTAAAGTGATCTTCTTGTTAATATACCAAGATCAAACAAATTATGACAATTTTTATATGTTCACTTATAATCGATAGAATCATATAAAATTTGTAAAGCTCAGATTATTCCAGAGGTCAAATGTTTAAAATGTTCGAGTTATATTTCAATCGAATGTAAAACTCCAACCTATTTGCAAATTAAACAACCATGGTGTTCAGTATACATATAGTCCCATCAACCATCTAATTAAAACGATCATCATTATTCTCGTCCTACTACAGCTCAGGCTTGAGAAAATAAGTGGTTATCAATTCTCAACTCAATATTGTTGATCAAACATTTTAAGATTCGAGTGAAACTAAAAGCATACAAAAAGTAAAAATAAACATGTTACAATCTTGCTTCATATCAAGTTCCACTACTGTCTATACGAACAACCGTTTGGTGATAAACCGAAGCAAATAAGCCCAAAAAATCAAAATCTACCCCTTCTTCTAACTCTCACGCCTCGTCTGCCTCTTTCGTGGTGCAGCCGCTGTCTCTTCCTTCTCCTCCGTCTTTACCTCACTCGTCGAGGTCTCTGTTGCTGCTTCCGGTGTCTTCTTTTCCACTTTAGCCTACAAAATAACAATTTCGTTAGAACCAAGCAAACCATCAATCAAAACATTACATCAAAGTGACAATTGACAGATTCTAAGATGTTGTTATTACCTTTGAACCACCAAACACAAGCTTTAAGAAGAGAGATAGGAAGACCACCACCATAGAAATGAGGACACCGATGGTTAAGTTTGGCTGTGTTTCAGCTTTCTCAATGAGTTCCTACAAATGGGGGAAATAGCAAGTTTTCAGTAAAGCTTCTTCTTCTTCATACAATATATATTCCAATTTCCAAAAATATTTTGTGAGAACTTACCAGGATCTTTGACTTGTAAGCACTTAGGAAAGAAATGTCTGCAACCTTGTACAAGAGGTCGAACACTTTCTTCTGCACCAATGCATACAAATATAAGTGAAAAGATTCAATACTATAAATATTTTTTCATATTTTGTGGCGAAAATCAATTTACCTGGTAGCTCTTGAGACCATCTGTTTCACCAGCAGCTTCATCCTCTGCTTTTTGAATCTCTTTCTCAACATCAAACTTGGGCTTCCAAGTTGTTTGTCTGTAGGTCTCTGCAACCTTCTCGTCTTTAGCTATCAAGACGTTGTCAAATAAGATACCGTCTTGCATTGTCCAAATCTCAATACCAATGGCAGCAATGGTTTCGAAATCCGGCCTGTCAAGCTCAAAATAGTCAGGGTTTGGAATGTCTCTTGGTTTCCAAATTCCCTTGTAAGCAGGGTTATCTATAAGAGGCGTGCTCCATTTGCCCTTATAAGCAGGGTTCCTCTTCATCGGTCTCTTCCATTCGCCACATCCGGGTGCTGCCTCACACTTGGGGTTTGAAACCTTAGGAGCCTCCCACTCACCATCTTCCTCATCATCCCAATCTTCCGGCTTACTTGCCTCGGGGTCATCGACCTCTTCAGGCTCGTCATCCAACCATCCTTCGGGTTTCTCAGCTTCCTCATCTTCGATCTCCATAGGTGCATCCTCATCCCAGTCTTCAGGCTTCACAGCGTTAGGATCAGGAATCTTGGCTCTCTCGTCCCAGTCTTCCGGTTTCTTGTCTTCCGGATCAGGAATCGTCTTGGAAGGGATCAACGGAGGCTCAAAGTCTTCAGACGACAGCAAATTACCCTTCTTCTTCTCCTCGCCATCAACCAAAATTCTCACTTCATTGTCAGGTTTCAAGATTGCAGTGTAGACATGAGTAAGCTTATCATACGGAACAGAAGGTGGAAACTTGAGATGATGCTCCACATACTCGCCGCTCTTCGGATTCTTGTGTTTCAAAATGAAATGAACCTTGTTCGTAGCACCACACTTGTCAGGTCCAAACATGATAGAGTAAGGAGACTCATTATCAAAACCTTGAGGAACCCAACCAGATTCTTGAGGACGAAGGTACTTAATGTAAGCACCACCACACTCAAGCCCTTCTTGGAAACGAGCTTCATATTGTAGAACAACAGATCCTTCCTTGAGGTCTAATGGCTCATCAAGCACTTTCACTATCCCGTATTTTCTAGCTTTCTCACTCACTACAAGTCCATAATCATCATGCCCTTCACTCTTCTCATGCTTCCACACACCTTAAGGGTTTAAACAAGATGCAAAAATTACTAAATCTGTTCTACATAAAAACATAAATCCACTAACTAACTTTCTCTCATTTGATACTAACTTCAATCACTTAAACTTCAATGAACAAAAAGTACCCAAAATTCCAAACAAAAATCGAAGCTTTACCTTGATACTCCTCTTTCTCTGATACGATCCAGCGACCATAAAAAGGCTCGTCAAAAGATTCATACAGGACCTGAACAAGAAAAACAAAAGATCAGGGGTTAGAAGAAATTCCATGAACAAATCTTAAAAAAAGAAACTTTCACCAACGAAATTGATGAATTTTTGTACCGTTTGCTCGTCACAGTAGCAGAGACTCTGAAACGAAACCAAAGCTACAAGAAGCAGCGAAGCTAATGTAAAGATACGTTCTCTCATCCTCGCAACTAATCAAAATCGATTAAAAGACAGAAGAAACAGATCAGAGATTGGAGATATATTTTTCCGATTTACTCTCCGACACAAATATATATATGCTCTGCGTCTGTATTAGACCTACGAACGTCATTTTGAGTTTCTTCTGCCAATGAATATCGTTCGCCACGAGAGGCTAGCCTATCACAGTTTGCCACGTCATTCAAAAGCGAGCACCAATACGTGTGCAAAGTTCTTCCTTGCCTGGATCTTAAGTATTTGGGCTTTGGCCCAATCTGGTCGGTTTAGATACCGAATCCACCTATCCCAAACTGAACCGGAGAAATTGGTTGAAATCCTAATCGAGTTTTTCACTTTTTGTATATCCGAAATTAGAGTTTAGAAGTGTTCAATATTCTTCGAATTTTTTTTTTCATTACGACTGATCAGTGTTTTTCAGAATTTTTTTACTTAGTTTTTGTTTGTGAATGCCAGTATCAAAATATAATCTAAATTAGTGTTAGATTTTTCCCTTTCTGGTTGGACTCAAATTTGGATTCGGTATATATTTAACTGTTCAATAAGAACGGTTTTGTTACTGGACTTTTCTTACTGCTTTTAAAACATGAAATTCGATTTGATAATTTACATACTGTTCAATAAGACCAAAATACATTCCCAAGTTATTCGATCATACGGTAATTACATTCAGAGAAAAAAAGAAACATGATTATTAACCCTTAAATGACCCATTATGAGTAAAGTTATCTCATAAAATCAATCAGCATTTATTCCGTGAAGGTTTATCACTGATAATGTTCTCATAGCTCATGAACTTTTGCATTCCATGCACACTAGGAGTTTCTCTAAACCTTTCATGGCTTTAAAGCTTGATGTTAGTAAAGCATTTGATCGAATTGAATGGCCGTTTATTGAAGCAGTGTTGAAACAGTTAGGATTTGCTGATGTTTGGTGTAATTGGATTATGAACTGTATTCAAACTGTTTCATATTTTGTGCTCATTAATGGTAGGCCATCGGAGTTAGTCATTCCATCAAGAGGGATTAGGCAGAGGGACCCTATTTCTCCTTACCTTTATTTGATTTGCACTGAGGGTTTATCTCATCTTGTGAGGTAACAAGTGAATGATGGAAACTGGACAGGATTCAAGGCTAGCAGAAATGGTCCCTCTATAACTCATATTCTTTTTGCTGATGATTCATTGTTGTTTTGTAGAGCTGAGGAGGTTGAATGTCAGACACTTTTAAGAGTATTACATCAATATGCAAGAGCTTCAGGACAGGTTATCAACTTCCAAAAATCAGCAATTACATTTAGTGAAGGTGTCACTTCTGAGCTAAAAAAACTTATATCGCAGGCTACAAGAATTGAAAAAATAGGTGGTTTGGAAAGTATTTGGGGCTGCCAGAAAATATTGGGAGAAATAGAAATGATGCCTTTAACTACTTAGCTCAGAGAGTGGATAACTGGTACTCAAAGCTTCTATCTCCAGCAGGTAAAGAAGTTCTTATTAAATCTATCCTTACTGCTTTACCTACTTATGCTATGTCTTGCTTCCTACTGCCATTCAAGCTTATTAAGGAGATGGTAGCAGTAACAAGAAAGTTTTGGTGTTCTCATAAAGACAAGGGGAAAATAAATTGGATTTCTTGGGATAAAATGATGAATCCAAAGGATCAGGGATGTTTAGGGTTTAGAGATTTTAAAGATTTAATGTTGCATTGCTTACAAAACAAAGTTGAAGAATCCTGACTAACCCCAATTCTCTGCTAGCTCAGGTCTATAGAGCTAAATATTTTTCTAAGACATCCTTTTGGGTAGCTCCTAAGAGAACTACTTCTAGTTATGCATGGAAGAGTATTTTAAAAGGAAGGGAGTTGATAAAACAAGGGAGTAGATGGTTAGTTGGAAATGGAGAACGTATTAATGTTTGGGACGATCATTGGCTCCCTATTAATCCTCCTCAATGTATATCAGGTACTGGAAAGCTTTCTAATCCTCAGATGAAAGTAAAGGAGCTCTTTGTTAATGGGACTACAGAGTGGGATAATAAGCAGCCTGATGCAAGGAAGTTGGTGTTTCCACACCTGATTGCTGGGATGATTCAAGAACAGTGTGGTGCAGTGACTGGTGAAGATGATGTTGTGGTTCTTCCTTCATATTACCAGATGGACATCAGGACTGAGAAGAAGGAAACATGAGCTACCAGGACGTCTTTGCGTACTCAAACAAAGGGTGCTGAGATAGTCAAAGAAGAAGCATCATCTAAGAAGAGGTTCCGCCGGTTCTAAGTCAGTCTGCACCAAAGAAAAAGACCAAGAGAGAGCCAGAAGGGTCAAAGCCATCCCGCTCAGCTCGTTGTGTCACACCAATTGATGTCTCACTTGGTCACATCAGTGTGCCTCAGGGACACTCGAGCCAGAGGGTTGTCAACAAGGCACTATACCAGATCACCTCCGTTCTGCATCAGCTGGCTGGGATAATTCAGGAGGTACACCAAGCCAATCAATGTGAGTCTCCGTGATCTTTTCTCATTCTGCTTTTGCACTAATGATTGTGTTTTTAACTTGTGTGCTCCCAAGCAGGGGGAGAAAGTGATGATGAGAGTAGCTAAGTTGATCATGGTTCATGGGGGAGCATGGGGGCTATGTTTGTTTTTTGGTTTTAAAGATCGGTTTTCGTTATGGGGGAGGTTGCTTTTGGTGTTATGGTGTTATGTTTTTTTTACTCCTCGTTCCAAACTCTAGCACCTTATGTGTTTTTGTGTTCATGCTTGTAATAACGTTTACAAGTTTATTTCGTATGGATGAGTTGGAATTTGTTTGTGCTTGGTGCTGGTTGTCTTTGTGCATGTGGTGAGTTTATTTTGCAGATACTTGGGAGACACACAAAGCTAAAAAAGAGGAGATTGAAGATGCAACGTTGAAGCAGGATTCTGTAGCATCACCAGATGGGAGTACTTCAGAAGAGGTGCGAGGCAGCTGGTGGGCTTGGAGCCCGATGGGCTTTTGGAGTGGGTCAGTCCAGGCAAAGAAAGGGCGTGACTTGCACTCAAGGAAGGCTGGAGGATATCTTAGAGAAGATTTACTCAAGCTAGAAGATTTCCTTATTCTTAGGAGAAGATAAGGAAAGTGGATCTACACATGAAGATTTGAAGAAGATAGTGAATCTTGCATAGAGTAGAGGCCAAGGCTAGGTTAAGCCGCATACCGCTTGTATAAATAGGGTGTGTTAAGTCGTGGAGAGACTTAACACAACTAGAGCATTCTTAGCAAAAGGGATAAGGGTTTCGGGTAAACATGAAATCTTGTATCAAGGGGCTAAGGGGTTAAAACAGTTCACGGATCAGGTGCGATTCGTGAACAGGGTAGACTAGTATTGAGTGTAAGCAATACGTGTAAGTATTCAAGTCATCAATACTAGTAAACAGTTTTGAAAAAACCCTTGTGTTGTGTTCGTGTTCTAAACTAGTAGTGGAATAGTAACTGATACATTTTCACATAATATGTAGGAGTATTCCTTTATTGAAAAAAGAAATCAAATTTATTTTAAATATTACTACATTTGTATTTATTAAATGTAAGCGTGGACGTAAACAAAAAAAAGAAAAGTAATGGTGAATGAGAGATTTGGTATTGGGGAGTGGGAAGCAACGAGGAAGGTCACTTATGTGTCTTTTATGTGGATGTGGAAACGCATTAACAATCTTTTGGCGTCGTTTGGTCAAATTCGTGTGACGATTAAACGATAATAACAGAATAACTATTCGACCACACAAAAAAAAAAGAAAAAAACAGAAGAACTAATAAAATAACTTTTTTGTCGTCTAATAAGAAAAAACATTAATTAATTGGAAGATAAAACTAATAAAAGTATACATGGGGGTATTTTGTATTCCTTTTATTTAAATTTTAATCGTGTGATGTAGTGTGTTGACAAAAAAAAAAAATCATGTGATGTAGTGACACATATATTGACATTCATTTTACCAGATGTATTTTCAAGATAGTGTTCCATGCCCAGATATTCATAAAAATAAATGATTATCTTCCATTTTACATATATGTATTATCCCTTCAAAACTCCAGTTGCAATTTGCAAAGATCTAAACAATGTATACAAGTGCTCAAATGTAGACGAACCTCGTGTACAACGATGAAAACAAGAGTCAACAATATACAATCTGATATTGATGTATAAAATACCAATTTACAACCCATTTTGTCTGATCTTGTTTTGAATAAAATGTATAAGAAACTTGCTGAGATCATTACGTATAGGAATCTTTTTTTTTTTTTTTTTTTTAGCGATGATATTTTGAACTAATTAACATCGCCTTCATAATCATGGATAAGTACCTGATTGGCAGTTGTGTCAACCACAAGCTTCTTAAGTTCTTTGTCTAAACCGAGCCACTGACTCAATCAAGAGAAAAAATGCGAATCAATCACCATGGTTATAAGTAATGCACCAAACAAACTCAAAAATGTGACCTGATGACATAAAAAGGTGAAACATGAGCTACTACCACCCATCCTGAGCCTTGCAAAGCAGCACCTTCAGCATTCATCTTTTTCACCAAACCTTCGAGGGAGCCAAAGTGAGTGTCAATAGCACCGCCAAGAGCTCCTTTCGGTGGCTCTCCACCACCTTGCTGTTATAAGTTAAAGCAAAATCAATAAGCGCAGAACAATGAAATAGAAGAAAAAGTTAGAATCTCAAAACAAAAACTCACATTGACAGGAGCAAGATTCTTCCAGAAAATCGAGTGGTTCACATGACCTGCACATTACAAATAGACCCAAATGATTACATTTTTGGTTTAATTAGGCCATTTAACCTTTCAACTGGTCTAATGACATCTACCGATTTTCTAAAAATTGAATTTAGGCATTGGTAAAGTCATTTTACCTTGATATTAAAAGTTAGGCGCTACTCTAGAAGGATAAATTAGATAGAGCACCCAATTATTCTACCCAAACACGACGGTTTAAAGCATTTTTAAGCTATTTCATCGAAACCTAACCAAACTTCATAACATAACATGTGATCCTCAATTATACAATTAAATTGATTTCGTATAATTATATGTAATTAAGTAACGATGTGTGTGTGTGACCTTGGTACGCATGGAGAGGAGCAATTCCGGTGGCGTCACGGAGGACACGTTTACGACGGATGTTCCATGCGCCACATTCGACGGTGAAGAGGAGATTGTTAGAGAGATCAAAAACGTCGTAACGATCTCTTTTCAGGCTGTCTTCTCATCACTGGCTCCGTCGTGAACGGATTACAAAACATCTCTCCCACAACACTCACCATTTTTTTTTCTTTCAAACAATCTATATTTTCTTGAACAAGTCTATATTATATGATACAAGAAAACTAAATTAAGATACTTAAAAAAAAAAATTAAGATATTTATTAAAAGGATCGCAAGAGTGTCTTTGATTTTTCCTAAAATTTAATCACTAATTAAAGGAAAGAAAAGTAGAGTTTAAAGTCGATTGAAGCGGTTCTTAAGTAGTTCTTAAATTGCTTGAGTAAGGAAACAAATGATATTCATTTTCTTATTAAATTGTTTGTTTCGGGGTTATGAATGTGACACGAAGAGGAATAAGATGTTCTAATTAGTACTATTTTATTAAGCTTCTTGAGATCATGTCATTGACCAAGATAAAAGAGATAACTAATCTTTTTATTTTTTGTTCTTTGATTTGTAACGATATGGCCTTCACAGAATTGACTTCATCAGTAATTTAGTTGCATACATTGGTAAACAATACTCAAAGCGAACGATATCTTTAAATGAAGACTAAAACATATATTTTTGAAAAACATACTAGTATATGTTTTAGATACAAAATAGATTGAAAATAATGCGTTTGTATATTCCATGCACATAAACACTTATAACAAAAATGCAACACTGATTTTTTTGTTTTGTTTTGTTTGTCAAGAACACTGACAAATCTTAAATTGTTACATTTTCAATAAGCAAAATGGAAGTGAGTTAGAGTTAACAATATGTAATTTATTTCCTTTATCACTTGACTAATGTATAGTTTCATTTTGTTGTTTACATATTAAAGTCTATAATTAACTAATTATCCGGCCTATGTAGAATAAGTAGTGTACTAAGAAATTTCTTAAGAACCTCAAAATTTTGACACACTACTTGCATTACAACGCATTAAATTACATACAGGGCAAACACTTGTACCCACTTCGTTAATTGTCGCAGTTAAATGATGGTTCCTTTAAGGTAATATTCTCTCAGCACTTGCAATACTTTGATATATTTTTATTTTATTTTTACTGTTAATGGATAAATTTCTATTGTTTGTTTGTGAATTAGAAAAAAGAAACTGTATAAAAATTATTATTTCTGTTGACCAAAAAATATATATATACATAAAACATGTTTATTTTATTTTACAAAATACATTAAAATTGTATTATTCTGTGCTTGTTTCAATTTGTTTTCCATAATCTTGTTTTTTAGTGCAGAGTAATTACCACAATTTTTTTTGTTTTTATTATAATTTTGTCAAAAAGATCATAACAAATTAACAAAATCTTTTTACTTCCCAGAGCATACGTGATAGACCCAACTGCAACTGCAACTGCAACTGCAACGTAGCAGTCTTTGATAACCGATAGTACCGAAACACCCTTTACAACTTTCCATTTTAAATATCAGAGCGTAAAACCCCAAAAGGGTATTTTCGTCTCATAAATGTTTCTTTTTCGCGCTTCATCTATTTTTCCCAGTCTCGGAAAAATTTGCAGCGTCTTCAGTCTAGTACCTTCTGTTAACTCTCCGTCAGATTTAACCTTTATCATGGAAAATTAAATCCAAGAACCCTAGAAATTCCCCTTTCCGATTTCAAATTTCTCTGTGAAATTTCGCACTCGTACCATGCATTTCTCGACTGAAATTTGCGTTTCTAAGGATTCCAAACGCTGTTTCTTCTTCTATCTTTGGATCGTTTGGGTAAGGAAAATCTCCTCTCACTTTCTCAGCTTTTCTGTGAGTTTTCTTCCTGATTTTCTCGAGAAACGTGCCCTAACGTTGCTCTGTTTTCGTAATTCTCAGCTTAGGAAAGCTTCAGCGAGCGAGGTATCGTTTAAACCCCGATTTTGAGGTATCATGTCTCTTTTTCTTTTCCGCTTTGACCAGATTTCTGTTTCTTTTCTTATTTACTTTTGCTACTGAGCGTTCTCTGTGAGGAATCAAAATGTGCGTGTATGAGCTTAGGTTTTCTAATGTTAGAAGCTGGTGTGAACGTTCAGTACTTTGAGATCCATGGAAATTTCTCCATCATGATATTTGTAGGTTTAGTCAGTGTTGTGAACATTAATCATGAAATTAACATTGTCTCAGGGTTTGTGGAAGCGAATAAGTGCAAATTGGTTGATTATTTTAGAAAGAATTTTGTGTTCACGATTCACTTGATTCAGTATCTCGTTTTCACTTTTCTTAAGCTTTGTTTTGACATATTTCTTGATTTTTTTTGTTTCTGGTGAGAAGCAATGGGTGCAGGGAGGAAGACAGTCTTATACATTGGCTCCAGATGGATACCCATATGGAACTATGTGTGTGAGGAATCTTAAGAAGGGAGATCTTTGTGGGGTTATTTTTGGATGCAAATTCAGCACTATCAAAGAGTGCTATGCTAAGAAATTGTTTGGTTAGTTAGCTATGCAATCTTTGAGGCAAAAACTTTAATGACGATCATGTTTTGAAAAAGATACTTGTTTGTGACCAGGTTTACCAGCCCCTCATATAGCATATATCAAGAACATTGATCCCAGTTTGACGCTGTTCCTGTTCAACTACAGTGATCGAACACTCCACGGCATCTTTGAATCTGCAAGTGAAACAAAACTGAACATTGATCCCAAATCCTGGGTCTCCAAATGGGACAGATCCAAGTCCATATCCAGCTCAGGTATCTCTACTTAGTAAAGAACACTTCCTTTCATTGATTCACACAGAATACTCCAAACCGAGACGTATCTTGTTCTGCAAATTTTTTATTTCACAGGTAAGGGTAAGAGTCCGAGTGCAGTGCGAGCCCTTGCCTGCAGAACAGTTCGGCCCAATAATTGCTGAGAACTACAAGGATGAAAAGATGTTTTGGTTTGAACTAGACCGAGGTCAGACAAACAAGTTTCTCCGTTGTTTAAACCATCACCATCTGTAAGGGGACCATCGATCTCCAGCAATGCTGCACAACCATCCAAAAAGGCTATCCCGGCATCTTCTCTTGCATTGATAGGTGATGTAGGAGCACCGCATGTTGATAAGTGGAGCAGTCTTTTCAAACCCGATGGTTCTAGTGAAAACAAAGGAAAAGACTCAAAAGATAGCGGAGCAGCTTCAGGATTGGTCAATCTTGGAAAAACTCAACCATCAGTGTCACAATCTGGTTCATCTTACTCATCAGTTCTGAGAAACATGGCTGCTTCTTCAACCCTGGAGAAGAAAACTTCTTCGACAAATGAAGTTCCATCTCAAGCAGGTAAAGGAGTTGCAAATAATTGGTCATCTGCTTCTCAAGTCCGCTCTTTACGCCAAGGCAGTGGCGGATTCAGAAATGCATCCAAGGAAGGTGAAGATGTGAAAGGGAATGCTTATCATCAACAAATTCTCCATCGGACACAAAAGGTAACTTCTGCTACAATTAACAATGTAATAGGACCAAGCAAGAAAGCTTCTGCTGAGGACACATGTTCAGAAATCGATTGGGATGCTGCGTCAAACTATAAAAGTCCATCTCGAAGGACTAAACAGGATTTTGGACGATCCTGGGGATAATAACAATGGTTTCAAGAGATTTGATGGTAACGGGGGATTTGCTTCTTCTTCTTCTTCTATGGTGAGCTAATCATTGGGAGGATGAGGAAGTGAATATAGATAAATCTCCATGTGGATCCTCGTACGTTTCTGCCATGACAGGAGACACACTTGATGACCTTGGAGATTACAAAGAGAAGCAGCAGCTAACTTCAATTTGGAAATGGGATCCACCACTTTCGTCGATATCTTGAACGAGGCAAGCTGAGTATATATGTTTTTTGTTTATAAATGGGCATTGGACTTTAGGCCCAATTATGACACACTCTCTCTCCCACAGTATATATAAAGTTGTTTGTTTCTTTCCATTTTTTCCATTGTCGTTCCACAGAGCTCTCTGGTATTCGTAAGAGAAAACAAGTAAGAAAAATCTCGTTTCGTTGTGAGTAAAGTATGATGTGTGTTCGATGAATAGATTCACAAACGATGATAAGCTATCGTTTGCTTTCTCTTTATGTGTGTTCGATGATGATAAGTTTTTTTTTTTTTTTTTGAGAAACTGATGATGATCGTTATTTCTGGGTTTATAATGAAAACGATGATGATAAGAATCGTTCGCTTTCTCAAAATATGATGAACATAAATAATTTCTGGGTTTGATTTCTCTTTATGTGTGTTCGATGATGATAAGTTTTTTTTTTTTTTTTTTTTTGAGAAACTGATGATGATCGTTATTTCTGGGTTTATAGAGAAAATGATGATGATAAGAATCGTTTGCTTTCTCAAAAGATGATGAACATAAATAATTTCTGGGTTTGATTTCTCTTTATGTGTGTTCGATGATGATAAGTTTTTTTTTTTTTTTTTGAGAAACTGATGATGATCGTTATTTCTGGATTTATAGAGAAAATGATGATGATAAGAATCGTTTAAGAATCGTTTGCTTTCTCAAAAGATGATGATCATAAATAATTTCTGGGTTTGCTTTCTCTCTTCTGTGAAGTACTGACAAAAAATGGTAATTGGCGACGGTTTTAGTGTTTGTTGTTTGTCTTCCACGACGCGCGTAGAGCGCGTGTGACTTCTTATTTTTAATTACATTTTGTGTCCAATTGTTTTTTTAATTTTGATTTGACCCCTCTAATTGCAGATGGCGGCCATTCGCACCCATCGATCTCTGGTTCCGATCAGTAACGGAAAAATTTCCCATCCGGTGCCGATTAAGAAGCCTAATTCGGTCACAATGAAGCGACATGCGAAAGTGTCAAAATTGATTGCCTTCTCCGAAAAACCAAATCCAGATTTGAAGGTCGATTGCGAAACACAAGATTCCGAGAAGAAACCATCATGCCTACAATCTGTCAAGCTAAGGGTGCTTTGCTTCTCGAAGACTTGGGGACCGACGGTCGAGCTCGTATTGAACATACTCATCATCATGAAGTTTTTTGGAATTAGGAAGAAGCAGATGCAGACAAGAAAATTTTGTTTTTGTTTTATGGGTTTGCTTGAATCTTACAAAACTCTCTTAATTACTCGTTTACTTGGATGGAATATCAGGCTGGTTATCGTTGAATTAAAGCTTTTTTCGAATTATAAAACTCTTATTCATGTTACAGCAATTGCAGTTGAGTTTTAGTTTCTGTTTGATCTTTTTGGAAATGCAATTATCAAGAGTGTTTAGTTTCTCATCTTGTACTATCCAATAAAAAAAACTTGTTATTATCTAATTTAGTGAACGGATGATGTTAAGATTATAAATAGCCATGTCTAGTCTCAGAAGAGCTTTGCTCGTCGCATGGAAGACGAAGATCAACCTCGAGAATTGCCATTTCATCACCGGAATCAACTACAACGGTCTCAGCATCAAGCAACTAAAAGAGCTCCGAGGAATCCTCCGGGAAAACACAAACACGAACCTCCTCGTTGCTAAGAACACTCTGGTCTTCAAAGCATTAGGAAGGAACCAAATGGGAATCTCTGAATAAATGTATGAAGGGTATGAATGCTTTTCTCTTTGTCCAAACTGAAGATATCCCTCATGCTTTAATGACATTCCTAGATTTCCAGAAAGAGAAGAAGCTCTTAGACAGTAATTTAGTTGGTGCTGTCTTCGAGGAGAAATTGTATGCTCCTCAAGATTACAAGGTTATTGAGACGATGCCATCTCGATCCGATGCTTATGGTATGATGCTTGGTTCTTTGCATTGGCCGGCTTCAGATCTTGTCAATATATTGCAAGCACCAACCGTATCGGGAAATGACAGTGGTGCATCAGCTGTGTCTGAAAATGACAATGGTGCATAGAGCCATTATTATCCAATTTTTTGATCGAAATGCATTTGTGTTTGTGCTTCTGGACCAAAAATTAGTATTCTATCAAAAATAATTTTCTGAGACCAATGTTTCTGGTTTCGCTGCAGTGAATTAAGCTTTGTTTTCTTATTTAGAAGAGAAATGGTTGATCCGATGGTGAAATAATGAGTTTTGTTGTAGTCTTGAAATCCTCTTTTGTAGCCATCCTAATGATTGTTTACTGCAGAATCCAACAAGTTTTACGGTACTAAAACCAAGACTTCATTGAAAAATGTTCTCAGACATGTTTGTAATACCTGGAAACTACCAATTTGTTTTCTTGTAGCTAAATACTGAATTGTTGCCTCAAAACTCTTGGCTAACAATCTGGTTATTTGAATGAAAACCTTCACTTCTACAATGACTTCACTTCCATCTGCAAGTTCCCTTGTCTTTTACTTAATGTAGATATCTTATTCCATGGTTGTTTTGCCACTCCTTGTGAACAATGACATCTTCAAATGATAAATACCCTTTTAATCCCAAAACAGCAAAGCCTCACATGATTCTGTGGTTTTTGGATCATACCCGGAATATAGTACGCGATTATACATTTTTCTCTATAAATTGCGCTGCGACTACTCTCTTCTCTCCTTTATTTTGACAACTTTCTTTCCTCGCGAAGCAAAGGTAAGCAGCTTCAAATCTTGGTTCAAAATCAGCAGCATCAAACCTAAGAGATGATCACATATGCTTATAAGAGCCTCAGAGGTGTATAGATCAAACTGATTCGATCAAGAATACAAATGATTCCACAAGAAATAAAACGAACCCTCTATTATATGCACACTATTCTGATGACAATGGTTAACTGAATTTTTGGAACATATTGTGTTGAGCAGTGTTTACACTTAAAGTTGCGACAATTGTGTTTGCCTTTTGATCTTTAGGCTTTATACACAAAATCGTCTAGTCTAGCTGCTCTCTTCACCAAATACAATATATTTACATGATTTTCTTATTATGCATCTCATATTGCAAAAATGGGATCGACTTCCGAGTTAGAGGAATCTGAGTGATGCCATGAGTTTGAACCGCTCCTGCGCACACTCTTAACCCTCTTCCTCATCGACCTTGTCCTCTTCGACTTCACCACGTAATAAGTCATGGTTCCAAGAATACCAGCCATTATCACACCCCCAACCACCGTCACCAGCTCAGCCGCCCACCGTTCTTACGCCCAACCACTCTGTATGACGATGCAAGAAACGCCACAGATGTACACATAGATGCCAACCACATCAGTTTGTTGATCACCTCCACTACCCTCTTCTCAGCTTTTGTCTCTCCTCTCACCAACGTGATCTGGACCACCACGACTGCCAGAGAAGTAAACAATGCGATTACGTTAAAGATGAAGAAGATCTTGAACGATGCTCGGCCCACCACCACAGCTGATCCGTCGTTGTTGTCTCCTCCTGGCACTGTGAATATAGCAGCAAACGCTACAGTTGCAAACAATACAGACACAACGGTTAATGAATTGGTTGCATTATTGATCCCTTCTCTGTGGAGTTTCCTGAGTTCTTTGGAAATGTTGTGCACATTTTTGTTCGTCCGTTTGGTCTGTTCCAGCTGGATATGAACATCGTTCTTGATTTGGGTTACAGTGCTTCTCAGCTCGTCCCTTGGCTGGTTCAGCTCATTCGCCCTAAGAGCCCCACAACGAGCAAGAGACTCTTTTATGTATGAAGATTCTTCTGAGAGTGGAAGCCCCTCTGCTATGTCAAGTGCTGTCTTGCGTTCCCGGGTTAAAGCATTGGCATTGGTATCAGGCAGTGACAACAATAGTTCTACAATCTGCAATAAAATATCATATTGTGAAGATCCAATAAAAAAAATTCTCGAAATGAAGGGCCGAGAGAAAACAAAACACAGAGAATCACACCCTCAGGATGCATACCTCTGCTCGCTTTTTCCTGGTGGCTACATGTAAAGCAGTGTTACAAGACTTGTCCGGTAGCATAACAATGGCAGGATCTGCATCGAGCAGCAGCTTTACCACTTCGGAGCTCTGTCCTTTTACAGCCATATGAAGTGCTGTTTGTCCTTTCTTGTCAGCCCTTCTTGCTAGCTGAGGATCCTTGACCAACAGAGCTTTGATGACCTCCACATGCCCTTGCCTCGCAGCTAGATGCAAGGCATTTTTATTGTTAGACCGAGAAATATCTAGCAAATTCCCAGCTTTGGATAAGAGCTGGTTCACAACTTCTGTATGGCCTCTCATAGCTGCAGACACAAGCGGAGTTGCATTCGATGGCCCAAATGTATGGCTAAGTGTTGAATCATGATCTAGCAAGACCTCAACAATCACTGCAAGAAACAACAATTTTTTATTCACATACTTTAGTTACATAAAAGAAGAAAAAGTTTGTAAAACTTCATTTTATCAAAACGCCGATCCAAGCGTTGAGGAGCATTACCATGATGGCCTTGTATGGCAGCAATATGAAGCGGATCATATCCAGAACGATTCTTCTTAGCAATGCTCTCTCTACTTCAACAGCTCTTTGACAACATCGAGATGGCCTTTGTCTGCAGCAGTAAAGAGCGCAGTCTCCCCTAACTCATTCACCTCGTTAACAATCGATGCTCGGATCTCTGCGACTTCAGCTTCAAATTCTTCCCCACTTAAAATCCCTTCCATCTGGGAGTTGATATCCTTAAGAATCTGCTGCACAGCTGCCAAATCACCCCGTTGAGCCGCTAAGTGCAGCTCAGTATCGTTGTGGCGACCCGTAACTTGCTTCACATACTTTTCTTCCCAGCTTGATCCATTCTCTTCCCTGAATTAGACAAAACCAAAGCTGGTGCGGTTGCTGTTGCAGATGGTGTTGGTGAAGGATCCGTCATAGGATTTTGATTCTCACTAGACTGCAATAAAACTATCCCTCCTTTTTCCACATCTCTTTCTCCTGAAAAATTCAACATAACAAGATCTCAATTCAACAATATCCAGATCTGTAATATATTTTGGTAATTCCCAACAGAAATGAAATTATTCCTTCAATCAAGTTTATATAATTATGGATATAAATATAACGAAATTCATGTGTAAAAACTGCTGCATATGGGTGGTTTGGTATTCAACAGACAAGACGAGGGACCATGAAAGATCACATGTCTGAAAGAGTTTGAAGATTCTCTCCGACAATCACGCAAATAATCAATCTAACTACCAAAGGTCAAGGAGAATAATTTATTTATGCTCTAAAACTAAATAAGGAAAGTGTTTTTGAGCTCAACAAAAACCAAAGATGAATACAATTTCCATGACCAAATCGGATCAGATCACTGAAAAGATGTATATATCAGTCAAGTAAAACTAAAATTATTGGTTACCGTCTGCAAAGGATGATGCGGCCATGAGTGAAGCTCGAAGTTACAAGAGAGAGAGATAGAGAGAGAGAGAGAGAGAGAAGTTGCTGGTTTGTGTTGAGATGTAATTGGGGAAGGAGAGGGAGAGAAGGAAATGGGAAAGTGAGAAGAATGTTAGATAGAAAATAAAGTAGACTCCTAATCTCTCCATGTGGTCAATCGCATGACTAAAATATGTCTTACTTTTTTATTTTTATTTTTCTTTTTCTTTATTTAATAAAGGGTCAATTATACTAGTCTCCAACTTTGTATAATCTATGGAGTTGCCTTCTTTTGAGTTATGGGTTTACAAAAATTCCAGGAATGTCAATTTGACGAGAAATTTATAAAAATGTTATTTTTAAGTGTTATTTTAAAAAAATGTTATATTTTTAAAATTTTTACATGTTATTTTTTTTAAATTATTTTTTTTATATTATTTATGTTTGGGTTAATATTATTTTATTAAGATTTAGTTTTGAGTGTTTACGAGGTTTTAAGTGTCAAAACATTTTTTAGGGTTTAGAATTTTAAGATATAAGTTTTATAAATCTATAATTAGTGATATTTTTGTAAATAGACATCCCTAAATAGCATTTTTATAAATCTTCACACAAAACTGATATTTTTGTAATTATTCTCTATTTAATCCTCTATGATATTTAAAAAAGTGACTAATCTCTCCAACTAGTACTATTATATATCTATATATAATAGGAAAACAGTTTTTTGAGAATGATGACGTCATCTTTTTTATATAGGAAAAAAAATTAACATCTAATGGTTGATATCAATTTGTGTTCATCTAACGGATGGTCAAGATTTGTTTAAAAAAAATGCTGATGTCATTGTTTGTTATGTTTTTTTGGCAACTCTCTGTAAACAAACGCAATTGTTTATATGTGGAGACACACACAACCTTACAAACACATACCCGATGACATATTATATAAAGAGAATTATGAGATATTCTCCACAAAATTTTCTTATTATTATCTTATGGTTTTTTTTTTAATAAAAATCTATTCCTTTTCTTTTTCCTTTCTCTCTCTGGACATTGATCAGATCGGATCTAGAGGACCTCTCCAAAAGCTGTGTTTCTTCACTTCCCTCTTGACTTATGATCAGGTGCTTGATTTCTTTCCTTTTCACCTCTGTTTCTGCAAGTTTTATTTTGGAATTGGTTGATTTTGTTTCCAAGATTTCACGGGAAAATTGGTTGTTTTTGCCCAAGTTCTCATCTTTCTCTCTGCATTTTCTCATTAGATTGAGATTAAACAACACTAATCATTGAGTATTTGGTTTGATTTAGACGGATCGGATTGATTTTTGCTTGATTTCTTTCCTTTTCATCTTTGTTTCTGCAAGTTTTATTTTGGAATTGGTTGATTTTGTTTCCGAGATTTGACGGGAAAATTGGTTGTTTTTGCCCAAGTTCTCATCTTTCTATGTTTCAAAATCTTATTTAAATCTTCTGTTATACCGATTATTATTAAAAGCTACGTATCTCTATTATTAGTTGTATGGAAAACAATATATTAGTATCACGTATAACTACGATGTTAATTTTGGCTTGACTTGAATTCTCTATCATTGATTAACAAACACTAAATACAAATTAATTACTTATAACAAATCTAATCCAAATAGGATGGGTATCTCCTCTTCTTGTGAATCTATGCAATATACATACAATAACAGAGGAAAACAAAATCGTTGCTTAGTCGCTCAATGGCATTTGAGAACAACACCAACACCAAAATAATAAAATTGATATATAGATTATCTCACTTAGTGAACATAAAATCCTATATGTAGTGAATAATTATTCATGTAAATTGGTAGGCATATTCGCCGAGGAAACAGAAAAAATGCTAACTGTATTCAATAATTTGTGTATGTGTAATTCAGAATTATGGTTTACATCATATTCTATGTAATGCTATTTCAAACCTAACTAAATATCCTTTAACATTATTAAAACGAAACCCCAAACCTAAATGTGGCATTATTTACAAACATTATTTTGCAAGGCGCCATTTGTAAATTCACGAAGCTTTGTATCTCCAAAAACGTTTCAGATACGTCGCTTCACATTCCTAAACTGCCATCTAATTTATCTATAAAAGGATTGCCATATTGTTCGTGACATTTACAAAATTTCAACGCCTTATTCATTCTTTCTCTTCTCTATTCTCTCATAGACATCAATCATGAGTGATTATCTCTACCATAAGCAACAAATCCCGTTGGGTGTCGAAGATGAACCAATTGTTATCCCTAATGTGATATGTCTTCGAGCTGCATCAACTTATCAATTCTGTCTCATCGCTGTCCTATTGAATCCAAGGAAGCAAAATCTGCATTTATTTGTTTATCAGATGCCATGGTTTTGGGGTGTTGGTGATTTGGTGTTTGGTTGGATTATTGCCCCAAACAAAGTCCTCTTCGTGTTCCCATCTGAAGAATTAATGAATCATATCCTTCATCGTGGTCCTTGGTCGTTTGCAGATTGGATGATCACGCTCCATAGATGGTCACCAGATATGGTGGATGATTCATGGAAATGGATCCCTCTTTGGATTCAAATCAAAGGAATCCCACTTCAGTTACTTACTAGATCCATGATTGGTTTCATTGGTAGTATGCTTGCACCGGTCATAGCGATCGATTTTGATGCAAAAACAACTCTTGTAGACTTTGTTCGAGTCCGAGTTCTTTGGAATATTGAGAAGCCATTACGATTTCAACGAAGGTACCAATTTGGTGAAATGGAAAACTCTGATATCAGTTTTAAGTACGAACAAGTTCGTAATTTTTGTCAAAAATGTGGCATGATGTCACATGATAATGAGGAATGTCCAGTGTTTAATGATAGCAATGAAGAAGTGTTTTCTAATGATGGTGATAATGAAAGTTATTATATCTATGCTCGTCGTGGTGCTAATCAGGATAGATACGTCTCTAATCTCCCTCAAGATGAAGTTCTTGATGATTGTAGTGACGATGATATTAACGATGGCAATGAAGATGTTGTTGCTGTTCAACCTTCAGAATGTAAAAAAGCAGATTACGATCTACAAGTTGAGAGTGTTAGGTATCTTTTTGCAAAGTTAGTGAAACAAAAGTTTCCTAAAGATGAAAACTTTGAAGACAGTTCGAGCGAGGCAGAAACTTCCAACAGTATTAAGAGAAAGTCCCATGAAGACAGAGAAGGAGTTCAACCATTCATTGATTACGATATTAATTACGATATTAATGGACGTCCATCAAAGAAGAAATTGCCTTGAAAAGTCAAGATCTTCCATGAATAATTGTGTTTCATTTAGTTGTTTTAATTCTATATTAATGTTTGTAACCCACATACTTATTAGATATGTATCTTAACTATTTGTGTGTCTAAACAAATGATTGTTGAATATGTAACACCTGATTATAATAGTTTGCATTTGTTTTTCGTGCTTTTTAGTTATTATAGTACTTCAAATTTCAAAACAAACCATAAGTGGTTATTGAAATCAGATGCTGTAATATAATACGGTCTTATTCATTTCTTAATAGTGATTACATCCTCACAAGTCATCACTTCAAGAATCACTTTCCTGGTAAAAAGAGTTCTCAAGTATCTTACGTTCACTAATTCTCTTCGAATTGGTAGAAAGTCGCCAATTGTTCTGTTCAACTTCTTAATAATGGTAAGGAAATGCTTTAGAAGGTGGGGAAAAAAGCAGGCAGAATTGGCAGAGACTTGCTCTGTTTTTGTTCTTATGTTTTCTGTTTTTGGATAATCCGGAAAAGGCGACTTTTCTTCATGTAAAAATGATTTTTATGTTTTCAAATAGGCTAAAGAGTTACCAATATTAGACTGTTTAGTTCGGTTTTGCGTTTGTTATTTTGTTTGTTGCAGAGCATTCGTAAGCCTAAATGTCCGAAGGAGCTTAAGCCTGCTGATAAAAGAGCTCTGGTACATGTCAATCTTATGAGAAGAGCTGAGAAATGCCCTGTGTGTGAATCCTCTTTGCACAATAAGCCCAATAATAGTGAAGCCCATCAATAATGCAAACAGGTACTAGATTTTTGTCCAAGCCAGTGCCATCGTCGACTTTACGAAACTAAAGCCCGAAACTTTCGCTAGTCTTGTATCGGCGGTTCTTTATGAGAAAAGGTAAATAAAAACATACCTATTTACATTGACCGTTATTTGAATTACAATTTTACTAAGATTTTAGATAATATTTGCTTCCCACGTACACAATTAATATATTAACACCCTTTCACAACCAACCGTTCTTTCCTACTATATAAGACATTGTTTAGTTTTAAGTTTGATTGAGTTCTCCATCCTTCAAAAAGATTTGATAGTTACTTTTTCTGTTTTTAAACATTTCAAAAACTTTGGTTCCAGTTTTGCCTCATTGTCCACCGTGGTGAAGAATATTGTTGTTGTTGTTCTTCTTCTTCTTCTCTCTCTCGGACATTGATCTGATCGGATGCAGAAGAACTTGCCAAAATCTGTATTTTTTCACTTCAGTGTTTCTTCACTTCGCTCTTGACTTGTCTATAATCAGGTGTTTGATTTCTTTCCTTTTCGTCTCTGTTTCCACAAGTTTTTTTGTTTTTTGGGAATTGCTTGTTTTTGTTTTAGAGATTTTGCAGGCAAATAATGAAAAACCTTTTCCTTTCCAAAATTTTCTTCTTTCTCTCTGCATTCTCTCGTTAGATTGAGTTTAAGCAACACTAATCATTGAGTATTTGGTTTGATTTAAACGAAATCCTCTTATCATTACCGTAATCTTTGGTTAGAAAGTTACGATGACTGAGTAACTAAAAACGAATCCAAAACATAGTCACACCAAAAGTTTATAACCAATCAGTTTTATTATCCTACAATTAGTTTTAAAAGAATAGTGAATTCGAATATGTCTGTTTCTTACTAACTTTCAATTAATCATGGATCATGTTTTTGTTGGTCATCATGATTTGGGTTTTTAAGTCACGCTACTATATATTGCTTTCTACTTAATTAATAACAATACTTGTATTTTTTGAATCGTAGGTTTTATTCTTCAAAAAGAAAAAATGGCCTTTGTAATTACCACATTCAATATCAGAGTTCATCAAGAACTTGAAGAAGAATTTGGCGGGTTTTATTTTTTGAATCGTAGGTTTTATTTTTTGAATCGTAGGTTAAATGATCAAGTTTTAAAATGTATTTCCTGTTACACTTCTCTATTTCAAATTGATATTTTAAATTTTCTTATACTGTGAGCGTATATGCTTATCGATTACTATCTATGCATTCTATGTTGGCTTAACTTTAATTCTCTATCATTGTTCAATTTAACAAACTTCTCACCCTCACTTATCTTTAAGAAAGAAGTCGTTGATTTAAACACTATTCACTGCAAAACGTGCCTTTCCCCCAATGAAACTAAATTTCTGTATATTATGGTATAAATTTTCACTTTGTGGTTTCTTTTATTTCAAGTTATAAAATGTATCTTTTTTTTTGGGCAAACCAATTTTTCATTACTTAAAAAGAACTTCCACATAGTCAAACGTTAAAGATCTAAGAACAGATTTCGCTAATGCGTCTGCAGTCTCGTTCTTGACACGAGAAACAAACATAACTTGGATAAAAGAAAAGGATCTCAATAGGCATTGAATGTCAAACAAGAGGCTTTTCAACTCATTGATCACGTCTCGCGAATTTAGGAGCATGACAAGAGATTGAGAGTACGAGAACACTTTAAGTCCGCTGATCTCTGAACGTGAAGCTGCGATAAGTGTGGCTTTAAGAGCAAGAGCTTCAGCACAATGCCGAGGAGACCAACTGAAAAGTAGCTAATCCTTGAAACAGAGCCTCTCTACTCTGTTTTGTAAATTCCCAACCTGTCCCACAATCCAAAGACGTCGAGTTCCAAGAAGCGTCGACAAAGCCATTTGTGTTATCGAATAAAAGACCTTGAGCCACTGGCTTAATTACTCCCACACTGCCTGTTTTTATCCCTTGCTGCGCGTTCTGCCAATCTCGTGCATTGCTTAGAATTTTCAGTTCTACTTCTTTCTCAGAAAAAACTCGAGTCTCAAAATTCAAGATATTTTGAGTCTTGCAAAGCTGCCAGAAGATCCATGAATATAAAGCCACCATAATTCCTGAAGAGGAAGGTTTACCATACGGCTAGACGTAAAGAGGAGAAGAGCCATCGAATCCATCGCTCTTCGCTGCGGTTTGAACAACGATGGCATAAGTTCCCATACTCTGCTAGCAAACGAGCAATTTATCAATATGTGCAATTCATCCTCTTGTTCTCCACATATTCTGCATCTAAGATCTGCATTGATTCCTCGGATTGCTAAGTTATTACCTATTGGTAATGCTCTGTTTTTAGTTTCCAAAAAAACGTTTGAAGCTTTGGGGCTATATTCACCTTCCACACATTCTCCCACCAATCAAAATCCGATTCACTTTGCATAGGTGGTAATTTTGTTAAAGTTGTAGCCTTTCTTGGTTTTATATATCCCTGATTTATCAGGTAGCCAAACAAGCGAGTCTTTTAGCTCAAAAGAACTCAGAACAAGCGAGTCTTTCTGAGGTAAAGTTTGTCGAATCCCCTCCACATTCTAAGTGTTGGTTGCTTGATGAATCAGGTCAGAGACCTTTAGATGAATCGTGTCAAAGTTTGGAGGTCCAATCGGGGCCTGAGGTAGAGATATGGAGAGCCATGAGCTTTTCCATATGTTGATATTGCTACCATCTCCAACTAACCAACCGACTCCCCGTAACATAGTATCTCTCCCTGCCAACATACCATTCCAGCCATGTAAAGAAGCATTTGCCGCTGTAACCTCTAGGAAATTTGTATCGGTATAAAATGTATCTACTATTACATTTCTATGTTTCAAATTCTTATTTTAATCTTTTGCTTATCCTGATTATTAGTAAAAGTTACCTATCTCTATTATTAGTTATAGAACAAACAATATCTTAGTATCACGTTTAACTATGATGTTAATTTTGACTTGACTGTTGTTGATTAATAAAAGATTAATACAGAATAATTCCCTATAACAAATCTAAATCAAATAGGATAAGTATCTTAACCTCATGTGAATCTATGCAATATTCAATCCATAACAGAGGTAAAAAAAATCGTTGTAAGTTATATTGTTATCTTCTACTAAATTGCAATATATTCCCAAGAATTTTCAGTTTTTTTCTTCTATGTTTTCCTTGAAAGGGAACAATGGAATGCTTTAGAAGGTAGGAAAACAAATGCAGGCGGAATCGGTAGGAAGTTGCTATGTTTTTGTTCTTCGGTTTTTGATTGTTTTTATAATGGTTTATTTTTATTCAGAAAAGCCAAAAATCCTTTTTAGACAAGAATAAAGAATCCTTTTATTATGTTTGAAAATATTAGATAGAATTTTACACATAGTCATGGTATTGATTGTTACATGTGTGTCAAGAAAAGAGTAGATTTATGCCTCTCTTTGTTTACGTAACTTATGTTTTATAATTCCAAATCACCAACGTAAAATATAAACCAAAATCCCAATAAGACATTCATAGCTTTAACATCGCCGATTATGATTGGCCGTAGCCAATAGTGGTAGAAATAAGTGAGAGAAGTGCACATTCAACGAGATTATGATTGAGCTACGAAATCAGCTCCACTTTGATATGATCAAATTTACCCTGAGCTACTCTCTCAAATTAAGAGATCGATGTAGTACTTAGGGATCGAATCCACAGGGAAAAGATTCACACAATCAATTAGTGAATTCAAATTATGCTAAGTCAAAATGAGTAAATGTAAAGCAAAGAAATAAAACAAAGTAAGAGATGGTTCAAATTCAAGTAAATCAATGAGACAAAAAGTTAGGCGATGGGTAATTCTTCGGGTATGAATCGAAATCAAGGATAAACTACTGTCAGGGTTTGATTAGGCACTGTTCTAGAACTCAAACACGAAGGTAAAGCCAATCAACTTCCGTTGCAGAGACTATCTATGACTAGAAACCTAAATTCCAAATTCCTTTGCAAACCTAGAGAATCAAGTCAAGCTTCAATTGTTCACAGAATCCCTAAACCAAATTCCTTTGCGAAGAGGTAATTCTGCTCATCTAAGACTAGTTCAAGTTGTTAATAACACTTCCGTGTCTACGAAGCAACCTAAGATCTAGATTCTAGGTGTACATGCTAGATCTAGCGTTGAAAACAATCTAGATGAAGAACCAGAAGATCAACCCTAACAGATTTTCAATCCTAACAATTTCTCATCAAAACCCTAGAATTCCCCACAACCTAACAAGCAAACTACTCAGACATAGATGAAGAAATCATAATGAAAGAATAAGATTGCATAAAAGATAGAGTTAGAGATACAGAAAATGGGGTTTGAAAACCCTGTAGAAATCTCCCTCAAAGCTCTCTCTCTCAAAGTCTAAGTTAAAAAACAAGATCCTCCACATAAAAACCTAAGGAAAAACTATATATAATGTGTAAAAATCGGATTGGGCTTTTTCTGTAAACTTCTGGGCTTTTTGGGCAAAAAAGAAAATTCTTCAAGTTTGACATCTTCTAGCCAGACCAACATGTCTTCACTAAAACGTTCATAACTTTCGATCGCACCGTTGGAATTGCCTCAAATTGCTTTCAAATGAAAGCTAACTCGCTGCTCTAGCTTGTGTCAAAATCTCAGCTCGATCCGTCGGTGGAAAGGCTTCAACGAGTGCCAAACTTCTGACTGTTCGGAACTGTTCTTCTCGTCAAACACGTGTCGATCGACAGAGGTTGGTCATGTCGATCGACATAGACCTCTCTGGAATTTCTACTTGTGTTGGGAAGCCCCGTGTCGATCGACAGGAGTAGGTAGTGTCGATCGACACGGGCTCATCTACTCGATTCCGACTTGATCTCTTCAGCTCTTCTTTCCTCGATGCTTCAAAACACTCCAAAAGCTTCCATTAAGCTCCAATCAATCTTCAACCTACAAAGACTCTAAAAGACTCGAGAAACACCAAAAAGACTCTATAAAAAGGATTTATATCATGGTTGAAAATGGGTAAAAACCATGATATATCACACTTCCTCTACTTAAATAAAGGCTTAAACAAACGTCGAAAAGATAATCATCAGTTTGTAAACTACACTTGAGCTTTCATTCGAATCACGTTAGTAAACGTTAAATTCTAGACATATCATTCATTGACAAATCGACTAATTGAAAAAGTGACACTTCTAAAGTTACAAAATCTTCTTGTTTAATCCGATACATTATATATTTTAGGACCGATTAATTTCATATTCTCTAATTGTCTAAATATTTAGATGTAAAATCACAATGATTTGTTAATAACTGACACTAATTTTTAATAACGTCATAATTTTTTATTGTAAATATACAACAATTTTTTTTAATAATTTTAATTTTAATAAGTTGCCCCCGGTGAAAATTATTTCTAGATCTACTACTGATTAAACGATAAATTTATTAATTGATAAAAATAAGTAGATTATCTAGATTCAGTTAGCATTTGAGAACAACAACACAAACTAATAAAATTGAGATATAGATTATCCCACTTAGTTAACATAAAATCCTATATATAATAATTTGCTAGCCAAATTCGCCGAGGAAACAAAAAAAAATGCTACCTGAAATCAATAATTTGTGTATGTGTGATTCAGACTATGTTATGATTTACATCATAAATTCTATATAAACGTTGAACCAATGCTTGACTTCGAAATCTAACCATGTTTAAACTTTATAATATGTAATTGGGCTGATAACTGGGTTTTCTATATAATGCTATTTCTAAGCTAACTAAATACCCATTAACATTATTAAAACGAAAGCCCAAACGGAGTTGTATTTACAAACCTAATTTGCAAGGCGCCATTTGTAAATTCACGAAGAGTTGTAACTCCGAAAACGTTTCAGATACATCGCTTCACATCCCTAAACTGTCATCTGAACTATCTATAAAAGGATTGCCATAAAGTTCTTGACATTCACAAAATTTCAATAACAACTCAAGGTTTCTTCTTCGTTTTTTCCATTATTACCTATATTATTGCAAGTTGTTGTTTACTTACAATTACAAAATTATAGGTTGTCTATGGAAGAAAACAATCGGCACTACTCAACACTCGGTGTTCTTGTAAAAGACCCGAGAGATGCCAAAATCACTGTCCGTCTCATACGTCAAACGGAATCTCCAAAGAAACGCAAAAGGAAGAATCAACATGGCCTCACACTCCTACTTCTGGAATGTGTAAGAAGTTTAATAATAATTGGTTGTCTTTTAGCGGATTGTCTGTCTTTAGCAATCCGATACCCCTCCGAACTGTTGGATCGTTGGCATAGTGTTGTGATTTTATAAAAACAGATTCTTAAATCGTGGTATCGTTTTGAAAAGAATTGTTATTTTAGGATTGAATATCATTTAAAATCCACTCACCCAAAAATTATTGGGTTATAGATTAACCTAGAGTTCCTCTCATCTTTGATTCTCCTCTGTTTTTTATGTCACGCAAGATACTGTTAATTCTATTATTCTTCGACTGCGCCAACGCCGTCGGTGCTCTATCTCGATCATTTCACTTTTCCAATTCAACGTCTGCCTAAGTTGGTCACTTTTCATTTGTTTTATAGGGATCACTCATAGAAGCTTCCATAAACCATCGCCTCATACACTACTATAAGGGCTACCTGAAAGAAGGCGTTATCTACCATATCAGCAATTTCAATGTTGAGAAGAACGATGGGAAACTTAGATTGACAAATCAGAAACTGGCAATACATTTCACTCATCTTACAATTGTCTCTGAAGTTCTGGTGGATCCTCCGACTATTGGAAAAACGAAGTTCCAAATCTATGACTATAAGAAGTTGCGTAGATTGGCAAATAAGAATCAATTTCTACCGGGTAAATTTTGTATTTAAGTTTCCACATAATGAAAGTTAGAGGGTTCTTTAATTTAAGTTATTCTTTGCAGATGTCGTTGGAACAATAACAAATGTGTGGGGATCTAAACTGAGATGCATTGGTTCTACAAAAAAAATATCAGCAAAAATTGTGCTTCAAGAGTAAGAAATATTGAAACAATGCGATATATATATCAAGTTCCAATATGAAGATTAGAATTAACAATCAATTATAATATTACTTGCAGTGGAACTAAAGCTCGCGTCTCTATATGGGACACCATTGCATCAGATTTTCGCGCTTTGCTCTGTGCAACAAAGAAAAAAAAGTTTTCTGTTATCATAACATCAGTCAATCCCAAAATGTTTTCAGGTAACGAGATAAAGAAACTGTAATTATAAACTCCTAAACTCTAGATATTTTACTAATGCTCTTTTCTTTTCATGAATCAGGAGATCTTTATCTAAACACATCACATGCCACAAGGTTTTATATGAATTATAATTTGGAGGAACTTGAGAAGCTGAGGTAAATATACCTGACTAAAATATATGTTTTCGAACATCTATTGAATAATAATAATCATTTTAATGTTTTAACATAATCTTAACTTTCCATTATATACAGGCCGAATATTGACGAATTAATACAATCTCCTTTGCAAGAGCATGAGTTGGATGAAGAATGTTGCTCAATGTAAACAATCTCACAGATATTGTCATTCCTAGATTTGGAGGAGCCTCAGGTTTACCTATTTTGTAAATATAATTAAAGGCACGTTTTTATCCTTTCAATATACTAATGTGCATACTAAATCCACCAGGAAAGAAATTTCTTTTGCTCAGCAAGGCTGGTTGAAATTGATACAATTAAACTCACAATCTCACAATTCCGATCAACAACCCAAACAATCAATCAACTCAAATACCGATTCGACGTTCATAAAAACACCAAATCAACAAGCTAGCTCTCGAGATGAGAGAAACCCAGCAAATCCAGAGTGAGAAGAGAGAAAAAGAGTTTGTTACAATCAAGATATTTCGATAATGACAGAAAATGGAATCAACACGCGACTTTAAGCTTCTAACGGCCATATTCGAATTGCCGTCTCTCCTGCCGCCACGTGTCAAGTCTCTATTTGTTGTTATTCAACCCTCCCTTCGCACGTGTTTCGCCACACGTGTGTTGTTCTGCATCAAATCTCCCCCTGTTGCAGAACCTTGACCGCAAGGTTCAATTGTCGAAGGATGGGAACCTCCTCTGAAGATCAAAGAGATACTCCCAAGTGGCTTCCTCCAGCGGCTCATTCACCCATTTCACCAGAACCTTCGTCACGGCCTTGCCCTGGCGTTGAACCATCCGCCTTTCAAGAATCTGCTCTGGCTCCTTCACAAACACATCTTGTAAGACAGAAGGTAAATGTAGAGAAGTGGGAACATTACCAACAAGCAATTTGAGCTGGGAAACATGAAAGACCGGATGCACTTGGGAAGAAGAAGGCAGTTCCAAGCGATAAGCAACCTCTCCACAACGATCAACCACCTTATAAGGACCAAAGTACTTAGGAGAGAGCTTCTCATTAGACCTCATCACCACAGACTGTTGACGATAAGGCTGCAATTTCACATACACATAATCACCAATAGCTAATTCTCGCTCAGTCCTATGTTGATCCGCATTCTGCTTCATCCTGTGTTGAGCTCGCAACAAGTGAAATTTGAGCAGAAGTAACATATTCTCCCGCTCTTGCAAGGAACGAGCTACCACCGCAACTTTGGACTCACCAGGCAAGTAAGGTAAATGAATAGGTGGGACTTGACCATAGACAATCTCAAATGGAGTCATCTTAGCAGAAGTATGATAGTTGGTGTTGTACCAAAACTCAGCCAAGGATAACCATTTACTCCAAAGGTGAGGTTGCTCATGACACATACACCGCAAATAAGTCTCCAAGCAACGGTTCACCACTTCAGTTTGGCCATCACTTTGGGGGTGATACGCCGAAGACATCTTCAAATCAACCCCTTGTAAGGTAAAAAATTCCCTCCAAAAGTCACTAGAGAAAATTCTATCACGATCACTGACAAGAGATTGTGGACAACCATGTAATTTGTAGACATTGTCCAAATAAGCTTGAGCAACCTGTAGAGCAGTAAAAGGATGAGCCAAGGCGACAAAATGAGCTGCCTTGCTTAAACGATCCACCACCACCATAATCGCGGATTTACCAAAAGAAATTGGCAACCCTTCAATGAAATCCATAGTTAAATCACTCCACACAGCTTCAGGAATAGGTAAAGGCTGTAAAAGACCAGGAGAAGCAGCAGTATCGTATTTGCATTTCTGGCAAATGCTACATCCACGAATAAAAGCTTGAATGTCCTTAACCATTCCCTTCCAATAGAAAAGTCCCTTGACTCGTTGGTAAGTGACATCCCTGCCCGAGTGACCACCAGCCCCAGAACAATGCAACCACTGCAGTATCGCATCCTTAATCTTCACCACATTAGGCACCACAATCTTGTTTTTGCGCCGCAAAATATTTTGACTCCAAGTATAGTGTTTTTTAGCATCAGGCTTCTGTTGCAAGGTGGAGATGATGAGTTGGATAGATGCATCATCAGCATAACCAGCCTGAACCTCCTTTAACAAATCACAATCCATCACAGACAAAGCCATATGTAGAACTTCAGAACCCTCCACTCTAGAAAGCGCATCCGCCACCAAATTCTCTTTACCTTGCTTATATTGAATCTCATAATCAAATTCCAACAATTTGGGAAGCCATTGCTGTTGAATAGGCGTGTTAAGACGCTGTTCCAACAAGTATTTGAGGCTTCTCTGATCCGTCTTAATCACAAAATGACTAGGAAGCAAATAGTGTCTCCATTTCCTCACAGCAAAGATAACAGCTAGGAGTTCTTTTTCATAGATGGAAAAATGAAGCTGCTTACCTTTAAGCTGTCTACTTATATAAGCCACCGGATGCCCCTCTTGCATCAACACTGCACCAATGCCATGTCCACATGCATCAGTCTCTACCACAAATGGTTTATCAAACAAGGGCAAGGCTAAAACAGGTGCGGTACACAATGCATGCTTTAAACTCCCAAACGCTACATTGGCAGCTTCACTCCACATAAAAGCATCTGTTTTTGTCAGGGCATGAAGAGGACCAGCAATAGCTCCAAAATTCTTGACAAACCTTCTATAATAACCAGCTAACCCCAAAAATCCTCTTAACTGCTTCAAATTCACCGGTTTAGGCCAATCTCGCACAGTCTTTACCTTAGCTGGATCAGTCTCAATACCAGCAGCACTGATGAAATGGCCTAAATACTCGACTCGTCTCACTGCAAAAGCACATTTGCTCATCTTAGCGAACAAGCTATTAGCCTTCATGACCTCAAAAACTGCCAATAAATGTTGTTTGTGCTCCTCCATTGATCTACTATAAATCAGTATATCATCAAAAAATACCAACACAAACTTCCGCAAAAACGCCTTGAATACAGAATTCATCAACCCTTGGAATGTTGCAGGCGCATTAGTGAGCCCAAAGGGCATAACCAGATACTCATAGTGACCACTATGCGTTTTGAAAGCTGTTTTTGGAACATCAGCAGGGTCCATTCTAACCTGGTGATATCCCGCCCTAAGATCAATCTTGGAATAGAATTTAGAGCCTCCTAATTCATCCATCAAATCCTCAATTAATGGTATTGGAAATTGATCCTTTACTGTCATACCATTTAGCTCGCTGTAATCGACACATAGTCTCCATGTTCCATCCTTCTTCTTTACTAAAACCACTGGAGAAGCATATGCACTTGAGCTATTTTGAATGGTGCCACTAGTGAGCATATCCTCAACCATCTTATCTATCTCATTTTTCTGATGAATTGCATATCTATAAGGTCGTTGATTCACTGGAATTGAACCCTCCAGCAGTGGAATCCGATGATCATGTGGACCTCTGAATGGTGGCAATGACTTAGGTTCGGCAAAAACTTCAGGAAATCTGTCGATCAATTGATCCGTCAGTACTGTATCCTCCTCTTCACTCTCCACTGTACTTAATGCGCAAAAATTGCCTTCCTTCTCTTCAGAAACATCCTGCACACAAATTATAGCAATTTGAACTTGATCTTCTTGAAGTTTATTAATTTTCTGAGCCTTCACATCCCTCACGGACCCATTCTTTAAACCATGCAACAAAACCTTCCGTCCCTCATAAGTGAACCGCATTTCGAGTTTCTTAAACTCCCAAGAAATGGGACCCAAAGTCTCCAACCACTGAACTCCCAATACCATATCCACTCCTTGTAATGGAATCATTAGAACATCAGACTGAAAAGATGTGTTTTGCAACTTCCACCTAAAATTTTTAACCATCCCATCAACCCCCAGTTTCCTTCCATCAGCTACTGATACCCGAGTTAAACCCATATTATCCACCACACAACCCAACTTCTCAACGACACGAGAATCCACAAAATTATGAGTAGAGCCGGAATCAACCAAAATGAAAATGATCCTTTTATCATAAGTTCCACGAACTCTCATTGTCCTGTAACCAGAAATTCCTGAGATCGCATTAACAGAAATCTGAGGCAATCTCCTCTCTACTTGCTCCTCCTCAACATCTAAAACGTCCTCGGCATCTAAGAACTCTTCTTCCACATCCATTCGACACAACTGAGACTTCGTATGTGTGAGATAATGTTCCGGTGTGTATTTCTCATCACATAGAAAGCAAAGACCCTTAGCTCTTCTTTCCTTCACCTCTTGCGGAGAAAGCCGCTTTGGGGCAGAGACTGCTTGTTTCACAAAAGGCTTTCCATGTGACTGAGAACCCCGATACTCCCCTTCTTTTGGTGTGGAAAGGATTCCCTTACCTCCATTAGGCACAAACGATTTCTTAGGATGAGCCTTCTCATAATACCTGCCCAACGTAAAGCAATGTCTCACTGAGAGAGGCTGAAACATCCGTATATGCATTTGTGTATCCAACTGCAACCTTGCCAAATAAGCACCCACCAAATACTCCTCAGATAATTGAACTCTAGTCCTTATCAGTTCAAATTTCTCATGATAAGGGACAATTCCAGCATCCGTCTCCTGCAACTGCTTAAGCTCTGCAATTGGATCATCAAACACATCCTCGAAGCGATCTTTCAGTGCTCTTTTAAATTCGTCCCAGTCGCGTAACATCGTCCCACTACATCCAGACTGAAACAAAGCTTGATGCCAGGTCCACGCGTGACTATCGAAGTGAATCGCAGCAATCCTCACTTTCAAATGCGTGGGTGTACCGTCAATCAAAAAAAACTCCTCCGCCTTAAACAACCACTCCTTAATTCCAGATCCATCAAATCTAGGGAAATCAACTTTTCCTAATCTCGTCATAGCATCATAGGGATTATGAGAAAATTGTTTTACCTCCCGGGAATGAGAAACACCCCCAGATCTGTTGCCATGGAACTGATCGCTACCTCCAGATTGCATCTCCAAAGATTGCTCAATCGATTTCATCTTCTGATCAGCTTGCAATTGCTCCGCCAGAGGTTTCATCAACAAAAACATCTCCGCCATTTGTTTGTCCATCCGAGCAACAACATCCTCCATCTTCGAAATCCTCGCTCCGAACAATTCTCTGTTTTCTCCGACTAACAGAGCAGCTTCGCGAGCTTCTGCTTCCTTCCGTTGAGCTTGTAATCTCGTCTCCGTCATGATTTCCGAGGATGACAGAGCTCTGATACCTTTGATACAATTAAACTCACAATCTCACAATTCCGATCAACAACCCAAACAATCAATCAACTCAAATACCGATTCGACGTTCATAAAAACACCAAATCAACAAGCTAGCTCTCGAGATGAGAGAAACCCAGCAAATCCAGAGTGAGAAGAGAGAAAAAGAGTTTGTTACAATCAAGATATTTCGATAATGACAGAAAATGGAATCAACACGCGACTTTAAGCTTCTAACGGCCATATTCGAATTGCCGTCTCTCCTGCCGCCACGTGTCAAGTCTCTATTTGTTGTTATTCAACCCTCCCTTCGCATGTGTTTCGCCACACGTGTGTTGTTCTGCATCAGAAATCATCAATCCAAATAGCTGGTACCACATATGCGGCTCTATATGCTTCAACGAGATCGACCCAAAGCATAATCAAACAATCTGTTCATATTGCAAAGATCCGAATATTGTGGGGATTATCAGGTAGTTACTACTATTATATTTAAGATTTTTTTGAAACCATATTTCAAATGTATGTCTATAACAAAACCGTATGGTAGCAGATACCGATTGGAAGTGATTGTTGATGATGAGACAGAGAAGGGAAAATTTATCATCTCAGATATAGATGCAAGAAAAATAACTAACATGATGAACGAAGATTTAATTTACTATCCGGTATGTAATCATAAATCAATATATCTATTCAAGTTATATTTGCTTTAATAACAAAAGTTGTTATTCGAAGAATATATTATTTCATAACTTTTATTATAATTCTGTCGCAGGGTTCACAGTGTCTTGATTTCAGCCCAAACAATAATCTGCCTCCATTTTTAAGAGATCTTCTAGGAAAGAAATATGTATTCGTATTTCACAATTTGACTTCAGGGCAAGGGAGAAAATATTTTCAGTTGTTGGCATAGTCAGTGAAACTTTAACAAGTGCAGCCCAACATTGTAGCAAAAACACGTCGTCTTGGGGAAAGAGAACGGATGTCAACCCTGCTTGAAAGAAGAGATACTTTGAAGGATCACATCGGAAAGAAATTCTAAGTTTCAAGTTTATCACTACATTTCTATTATATTACTTATTTAAGATTAACTTATAATTTAAACTACATATCTTCTGTGTCCTTTTGTTTGATGTTGAATTGTTTGTAAAATACATGACTTAACTCTATTAAACCAATAACTCTTGGTTGTATATCCATTCAATTGTAAATTCATGTTGTATTTAATTTACATTGAAAATTGCAAGCTGTTTTTCTTTTATCTTATAAAATTTGTGGTATTACATTATAAATAAAAATATTCAGCAATTTAACTTTTATGTATTCCATTTTCAGATCTTTTACTAAATATATCATTAAGTGCAGATTAAGCAATAAATTATTTATCTTATAAAGAACAGTTTAACATAAAGAGAATGATTACTACATTCAAATGTTAATAATTAAACTATGTTTTCAACAAAACTATTTCACCTAATAAGAATATTCGTTCTAAAAATCATTAAATTATATATCCTCAGCTAATAATCAAAGACATCCTATTATTACCATTCTTTATATTTTTGGTTAAATTCGGTTCTAATAAGTTACTTTGGAAATTCAATTTTTTTTTTAAATGCAACATCACTCAACTATCATTATATAATACTCCTTTGTATCATTTTAAATAATTTTTAATTTTGTAGATACAAATTAATAAACTATTTATTTTTTATTTTTTCACATAAAACTACAAATTCCAATACAATTTTATCAATAAAAAACTAATTTGCAGAATTTAAAAAGTCAAAAATAACAAAAACATAATTAATTTTACTTTAAAAACTTAAAACATTATCTAATTTGAGACAAACAAATTTTTCTAACAAAATATTTAATATGATACGAAAATATAAATATTTCATTGACTTTAACAGACGACATATCTTTTACAATTTAAGATATACACTACTTTTAACATTATCACGATTAATTTACATCAATCATTAAAACAATGTAAGCTCTCTTTTTTTCCTTGCTCTTCAGTGGGGTCCAATTTTTAAATAACATTTTCTCTCCAACACCAACCTCAAACACCAAAAAAATTCTCATATAACCCTCTAACCCTTACTAACCTGCGAAATTACTAAACTAACCTCACAATAATAATTAAAAAAAATTAAAAAAAATGAAATAACCAGCATCCCATTCCTCGGGTCTACAGACGTCGTTCTCTTCTTCCCGGCGGCGACATCAATCTCCGGCGGATTATCCACAGCTCAATCGGATCTTCTTCTTCTTACCGTGCTCGGCGACATCACCATTGATCTGAGCATCACCATTGATCCCAATCCGAAGCACATTTGTTCAATTGAAACCCAATCCGGCATTGAATTCAATTGAGGTGTGTTCTACTATGTTATAGCTTTAGTATAACCAGCTTTAGTAGCTCGGATAGTAATGCAAGTTGGGGAATCCGCAAGTTGGAAGAACTGGATACTACTAGTGATTACAAGCACATACGTAGTATTACCAGTATACGTAGTGTTACCAGTATTACAAGCATAATCAGTATAACCAGCATACGTAGTATTACCAGCATACGTAGTGTTACCAGTATTACAAGCATAATCAGTATAACCAGCATACGTAGTGTTACCAGTATTACAAGCATAATCAGTATAACCAGCATACGTAGTATTACCAGTATACGTAGTGTTACCAGTATTACAAGTATAATCAGTATAACCAGCATACGTAGTATTACCAGTATTACCAGTATAACCAGCATACGTAGTGTTACCAGTATTACAAGCATAATCAGTATAACCAGCATACGTAGTATTACCAGTATACGTAGTGTTACCAGTATTACAAGCATAATCAGTATAACCAGCATACGTAGTATTACCAGCATACGTAGTGTTACCAGTATTACAAGCATAATCAGTATAACCAGCATACGTAGTATTACCAGTATAAGTATTACCAGCATACGTAGTGTTACCAGTATTACAAGCATAATCAGTATAACCAGCATACGTAGTGTTACCAGTATTACAAGCATAATCAGTATAACCAGTATTACAGCATACGTAGTTTTACCCGTTTTACCTAGTATTACCAGTGTAACACTTACCATTTTTGCAGGAGACAATGAGCACAAGCATATATTTTGATTACGGAGGACATTATGTAAAGAACGAAGATGGGGATGAATGGATTTCAGCAGAAGATCACATGTACCCACTATTGTTCAAGAGTTTATCTGCGGAGGAGATTAGTTATTCGATGTTATTGAAAAGTGTATGCAAGAAAGCTGGGATAAATTTATCTGCGGCAGAACTGAAATTGAGTTTCATACCATTGGACACGAGACCTTTGAGGAAATCATATATCGTCGATGATGATGACGTTTATGTTTATCTAACGTCGATGGATGTAAATAAATGTAAAAGTGTATTGCATGTGGAGAAGGGTCTAGTTTCAAGAAGGAATGAGTTGGATAAGGGGAAGAGTCTAGGTTCAGGTAGAGAGGAAGGTAGTTCAGTTGGTTTGAATTACGAGGAAGGGGTTCCTAGAGGTTGTGGCAATCATGGTGCTCTTACTCTTTACGAAATACCATTGGAAGAACAGTATGAGGCAGTGTATAATGATGGCCGTGACGAGAATGAAAATATATCTTCAAGTGATGATGAAGATAACGGAATGGATTACTCTTCGGATAGGAGTATGGATAACAATACGGAGCATGAATATATTCCAGGTGATGAGGAAGGAATGGATCATTTTGGTCAGAGATGGGAAGATGGTTTGGATTTGAAAGAAGGTCAAGAATTCAATAATAAGAAGGAAGTGAAAGCTGTTGTTGAGAGAGGTGCGCATAAAAGTTGTTTTGTCTTCACAACAATCAAGAGTGAGAAAGATAGATATGTGTTGAAATGTCGTCAACATAGACAAGGGTGTGAATGGTATTTACGAACTACGAAGGTGAAGAATTCAGAGTGCTTTCGTGTACAAGTATACAAAAGCTGGCACACATGCTCTCGGGCTAGTTCTAGTACAAGCAGTGCGAATAGAAATAGTGTGATATATCATGGTTTTTACCCATTTTCAACCATGATATAAGTCGTTTTTGTAGAGTCTTTTTGGTGTTTTTAGTGTCTTTACAGGTATTTGGTCGTTTGGAGCTTAATGGAAGTTTTTGGAACATTTTGGAGTAAGATCAAGTTGGAATCGGCGACAGAAGCTTCACTGTCGATCGACAGTGACTAAGCCTGTCGATCGACACGTGTTTGACGAGAAGAACAGTTCCGAACAGTCAGAAGTTTGGCACTCGTTGAAACCCTTCCCACCGACGGATCAAGCTGATATTTTGACACAAGCTAGAGCAGCGAGTTAGCTTTCATTTGAAAGAAATTTGAGGCAATTCCAACGGTGCGATCGAAAGTTATGAAGGTTTTAGTAAAGACATGTCGGTCTGGCTACAAGATGTCAAGCTTGAAGAATTTCCTTTTTTGCCCAAAAAGCCCAGAAGTTTACAGAAAAAGCCCAATCCGATTTTTACACATTATATATAGTTTTCCCTTAGGTTTTTATGAGAGGATCTTGTTTTTCATTGAGACCTTGAGAGAGAGAGCTTTGAGGGAGATTTCTACAGGGTTTTCAAACCCCTTTTTCTGTATCTCTAACTCTATCTTTTATGCAATCTTATTCTCTCATTATGATTTCATCATCTATGTCTGAGTAGTTTGTTTGTTAGGTTGTGGGGAATTCTAGGGTTTTGATGAGAAATTGTTAGGATTGAAAATCTATTAGGGTTTATCTTCTGGTTCTTCATCTAGATTGTTTTCAACGCTAGATCTAGCCTGTACACCTAGAATCTAGATCTTAGGTTGTTTAATAGACGCGGAAGTGTTATTATCAACTGGAACTAATCTTAGATGAGCAAAATCACCTATTCGCAAAGGAATTTGGCTTAGAGATTTTGTGAACAATTGAACCTGAACGTTAATGCTTGCTTGGATTCACTAGATTTGCAAAGGAATTTGGAATTTAGGGATCTAGGGATAGATAGTCTCTGCAACGGAAGTTGATTGGCTTTATCTTCGTGTTTGAGTTCTAGAACGGTGCCTAATCAAACCCTGACAGTATTTTATCCTTGATTTCGATTCATACCCGAAGAATTACCCATCGCCTAGCTTTTTGTCTCATTGATTTACTTGAATTTGAACCATCTCTTACTTTGTTTTATTTCTTTGCTTTACATTTACTCATTTTTACTTAGCATAATTTGAATTCACTAATTGATTGTGTGAATCTTTTCCCTGTGGATTCGATCCCTAAGTACTACATCGATCTCTTAATTTGAGAGAGTAGCTCAGGGTTAAATTTGAGCATATCAAATTTTGGCGCCGTTGCCGGGGAATTGAATCACCATTCGATTTTTGTTAGTAGAATTTTGTCTAAGTTTTTTTTATTATTCTTGTTTACTTACTTTCTTTTTCTGTTATTTTTGTGTGTTTCAGGATGGTCAACAACAGACTCGTTTTGTTTGCACACGAAGATGGCGGTTTTAGGGACCTTCAGGGTCGGAAGTACAACGCTGAGGGTCAATGTCTGGATGAACATGGAGCTGTAGTAGCAGAAGAGCAACAGGTTCTGCAGCGCCAAGAGCCAGCAGCAGCTGCTGCTCGTGGGCGTACTCTGGGAGAGTACAATAGGCCTGACGAGTTCTATGCCAACAGGGCTGCCATTCGCCCTCCAGCCTTCCAGAGGAGCGATTTTGAGCTGAAGCCTGCTTTCTTCTCACTTGTCGCCCAGCATCCTTTTCATGGCCTGTCATCTGAGCACCCCATGGACCACATAGAGAGGTTCGAGGACCTAGCATCTAGCATCAAGGCTAATGGAGTGTCCAGCGACTATCTTTACTGCAAGTTGTTCCCATACTCCCTTAGTGGAGAAGCATCCTACTGGCTGAAGCAGTTGGAACCGGGATCGCTGACCACTTGGGAGGACACCAAGAATGCTTTCCTCAACAACTTCTTCGATGAGGCGAGATCAGAGGATCTGAGGACCAAGATCTCCACCTTCAAACAAGGACCGACTGAAGCATTCAAGGCTTCTTGGGTGCGATTCAAAGCCTATCAGAGGGATTGTCCACATCATGGGTTCAGTGATGTTCAGTTATTGGGTATCTTCTTCAGAGGAGTAGATTGGCGCTATCAGATGGCGTTGGATGCTGCATCAAATGGGAACTTCAACACTAGATATCCGGAGGATGCAATTGTGCTCATCGAGAACTTGGCTTCTAGCAATAGTACCAAGAATGCAGACTTCGAAAGGAAGAAGCTGGGTGGCAACATGGATGGAAGCCAGATTGCTGAAGTGAACGTTAAGTTAGATTCAGTGCATCACCTTCTAGTGGGGAAGAAGACAGTGCAGTTTGCTCAAGAAGTGGAGACTTTCGAGCCAGAGGAAAGGGATGTTAACTACATCAATGGAGCTGGTTATCAGGGTCAGAGGTTTGGTAGTCAGCAAGGGTATCAGAGGAATGATTTCCAGAAGCCGTTTCAGAGCAACAACTACCAAAGGAATTACAGTTCTTCTTCTTACCAGACGCCTCCTGTTCAATCTACGAATAGCGAGATGAAGTTTATGCTAGAACAAATCTTGGAGGGTCAACAGAGGATGACAGTGAGCTTCAATGGGAAGATGGATGCCATGTACACTGATCTGAATGGGAAGATTGAGGCAATCAATATCCACATGAAGAAGCTAGACACTCAGGTAGCTCAAACGGCGGAGTCGGTGAGAAGGCATGAAGGATTTCTACCGGCTAAGACTGAGATGAACCCAAGGTTGCATATCAATGCAATCACTGTGGGGAATGAGGAAGAAAGCGCTGATTTGGAGACAGCAGAGGTCCTGTCGATCGACACAGGAGTCTGTCGATCGACAGGAAGTTACGCAATCGTTGATGCTTCGGACAGAAAGTCTCCTGTCGATCGACACAATGCTCATGTCGATCGACACGTTGCCCAGAACAGCCCACTTCCTTCAGAATCATCGAATAGCTCAGAAGAGAGGGTGTACAAGCCTAAGCTACCTTTTCCGAAGAGGAAGTCTAAGCAAGAGCTAGAGGATGCCCAATGCAAGGCCATCCTGGAGAAGCTTGTTGTGGAGTTTCCATTGATAGGTGCTGAGAAGCTCTCTCCGGTGGTCAGAAAGTGTTTGCAGAGGATGGCTATCAAGAACTTGAGTTCAGAGCAGTTCAGCGCTATACTTTCCGTAGAAGTATGCTCATTGATTGAGGACATGACCCCAGAGGAACCTACTAAACCACCGATGAGGGAGCTGACTAAACTAGCAACTCCGGGGAGGTTTGTTGTTCCATGTGTAGTCAATGGTATAGAACTAACGGATTCTCTCTGTGATACAGGTGCTAATGCAAATGTCATGTCCATGGCTGTGGCAAAGAGGCTGGGGATTTTGGATTTTGAACCTACAAAGGCATCTCTCAAGTTTGCAAACGCTTCCTCTACAAGTTCAAAGGGTTTCATTCGGGATCTAAAGCTTCAAATAGGAGATTGTCTTGTTCCTACAGACTTTTATGTGATGGAGAGAAAAGAGGACAATGATGACCCATTGATTCTTGGGCAAGCCTTCCTTGCCACAGTGGGTGCGTTGGTGGACTTTACCAATGAGCGAATCTCTTTCTCAAGGATCAACAAAGATGTCTACTATCCCGCTGTCCACGTCAAAGAGATCTCTTGTTTGACCGTCACTACTGGAGAGAAGCCACTGCAAGAAAAGAAGACGATCCTTTGTGCTCAAACTTCAACTCCTATCCCTTCCACAGCACATCATGGAGACACCAAGCCAGTAAAGCCCAAGTGCAAGAAGGTACCGCCCTCTATTCCACCACCCTTGCGTTCTGATGGAGGACCCAAACCAGCTAAGGCCAAAAGCAAGACGACTTCCAAGCCATTCTCCAAGTTCAGAATTATCATCCCTATGGAGTTAAGGGAGAAAGGAGTGGAAGTGATCCAGGAGATGCTGCAGAACACTGCAAAGCTCTTTCCAGGTGTTTCTCCCTGCACCATTCCACGAAAGACCTGAGCCTGACACAGTCAAGCTAATGACTGAAAACAAGCGCTTAGTGGGAGGCAACCCACTTGTAAGTTTTTCTATTTTATCTTCTATTTTCGAACTTTGAGTCAGTTAGTCTTTGATTTCTTAGGAGCTTGAACTTGATCATCTTAAGGATTTGCATTGTGTGTCTTCTGCTTTGATCATGTTTGTTGAGTGATGCAGATTTAGAACTTGATGCAAAATTTGCGATCTGGGACAGCAAGGTCCATGTCGATCGACATGGCTTCTCTGTGTCGATCGACATGGCTTGATTTTTCAAAATTTCTCGACAACACAACGGTCTGAAACAGAACGATCTCTGTCGATCGACAGGGTTTGTTTCTGTCGATCGCCAGGGTCCCCACTTTGGTAAATCTCGTTCATTTCAACCAAGTTCAATTTTTCTTTGATTTCTTTTGCCAACTTCAGGCTTGACAACACTGGGGACAGTGTTGGTTAAGTCTGGGGGAGGAAACTACTAACGTGTTTCTTTTTGTTTTGGTTTATTTTGAGTCAAATTTTTGTTTTTATTGAGTCAAAACTAGTTAGGAACCCTTCTTTTGGTTCAGTGGATTGTCTTTGCCAGCATGTGACCATTCTTCCAGGAACGATTTCAGAGTCAGACTAATGGGAAATCCTAGGATTGACCAGTTGACTAGAGAAATCTGCTATTTCCAGTATAATCCGCCAAGTCAGAGCTACTGCACGGTTCTCTTTGGGATCGATGTCCATAGAGCTTGACTCCTCATTCATACCTGACAAGCTCAACCCCTTTTTGAAAGTGATGGTACTCCTCTCCCTCTATTCCCTTAGAAAAAAAAAAAAAAAAATTTCATCAATTGTGTTAAGATTGGGGTGAAATGATAGCTCCTGAGTATAAGACGAGGAATAAAATCCGGTGAGTCTGTACTCAAGAGGTGATCGCCCAGCTCAAAAGCAGCAGTCTGAGTCTCGTAAAACGGATGAAGAAGACGAGCAATCTCATGAGCCTGTCTCCTCACAAGGAACAATAGTAGTGAGTCACGACCCTGTCTCCTAACAAGGAACAACATTAGTGAAATATGCACTGCTTTGAGTTCAGCAATCATGAAACAATAGGAATAGAGAACAAAATAAGTCTGGGGGAGAGGAGGAATACCAAGTGTTGTATAGGTTGATTTGTCATGGTATAGTCTGGGAATGAGTCTAGAAGGTTCTTGGCATTGAGAACATTGAGACCAAGCTATGAAGACTAACGGATTATGCTGTGAAGTTGTGGATGAATTTGGAAGGCTGCGAAAGTCTGCAGAGAAGTACATGGTGGTCTGATTCTGGTTGGTTCTGGATTATGTGGTTCACTAGTTGGAAGGGTCAATTCAATGCATCAAGGGAAGGTAAGTTCTGTGTTTTCAAACCTCTTTCACATTCTTGGTTTATGATTTGCTTGAGGGCAAGCAAAGGCTAAGTCTGGGGGAGTTGATATATCATGGTTTTTACCCATTTTCAACCATGATATAAGTCGTTTTTGTAGAGTCTTTTTGGTGTTTTTAGTGTCTTTACAGGTATTTGGTCGTTTGGAGCTTAATGGAAGCTTTTGGAACATTTTGGAGTAAGATCAAGTTGGAATCGGCGACAGAAGCTTCACTGTCGATCGACAGTGACTAAGCCTGTCGATCGACACGTGTTTGACGAGAAGAACAGTTCCGAACAGTCAGAAGTTTGGCACTCGTTGAAGCCCTTCCCACCGACGGATCGAGCTGATATTTTGACACAAGCTAGAGCAGCGAGTTAGATTTCATTTGAAAGAAATTTGAGGCAATTCCAACGGTGCGATCGAAAGTTATGAAGGTTTTAGTGAAGACATGTCGGTCTGGCTACAAGATGTCAAGCTTGAAGAATTTCCTTTTTTGCCCAAAAAGCCCAGAAGTTTACAGAAAAAGCCCAATCCGATTTTTACACATTATATATAGTTTTCCCTTAGGTTTTTATGAGAGGATCTTGTTTTTCATTGAGACCTTGAGAGAGAGAGCTTTGAGGGAGATTTCTACAGGGTTTTCAAACCCCTTTTTCTGTATCTCTAACTCTATCTTTTATGCAATCTTATTCTCTCATTATGATTTCATCATCTATGTCTGAGTAGTTTGTTTGTTAGGTTGTGGGGAATTCTAGGGTTTTGATGAGAAATTGTTAGGATTGAAAATCTATTAGGGTTTATCTTCTGGTTCTTCATCTAGATTGTTTTCAACGCTAGATCTAGCCTGTACACCTAGAATCTAGATCTTAGGTTGTTTAATAGACGCGGAAGTGTTATTATCAACTGGAACTAATCTTAGATGAGCAAAATCACCTATTCGCAAAGGAATTTGGCTTAGAGATTTTGTGAACAATTGAACCTGAACGTTAATGCTTGCTTGGATTCACTAGATTTGCAAAGGAATTTGGAATTTAGGGATCTAGGGATAGATAGTCTCTGCAACGGAAGTTGATTGGCTTTATCTTCGTGTTTGAGTTCTAGAACGGTGCCTAATCAAACCCTGACAGTATTTTATCCTTGATTTCGATTCATACCCGAAGAATTACCCATCGCCTAGCTTTTTGTCTCATTGATTTACTTGAATTTGAACCATCTCTTACTTTGTTTTATTTCTTTGCTTTACATTTACTCATTTTTACTTAGCATAATTTGAATTCACTAATTGATTGTGTGAATCTTTTCCCTGTGGATTCGATCCCTAAGTACTACATCGATCTCTTAATTTGAGAGAGTA
Organism: Arabis hirsuta; assembly: GCA_964056655.1. Classification (NCBI taxonomy): domain Eukaryota; kingdom Viridiplantae; phylum Streptophyta; class Magnoliopsida; order Brassicales; family Brassicaceae; genus Arabis; species Arabis hirsuta. The sequence goes on along the minus strand of OZ053302.1, from coordinate 4,304,982 downwards.
GCTCAGGGTTAAATTTGAGCATATCAAATTTTGGCGCCGTTGCCGGGGAATTGAATCACCATTCGATTTTTGTTAGTAGAATTTTGTCTAAGTTTTTTTTATTATTCTTGTTTACTTACTTTCTTTTTCTGTTATTTTTGTGTGTTTCAGGATGGTCAACAACAGACTCGTTTTGTTTGCACACGAAGATGGCGGTTTTAGGGACCTTCAGGGTCGGAAGTACAACGCTGAGGGTCAATGTCTGGATGAACATGGAGCTGTAGTAGCAGAAGAGCAACAGGTTCTGCAGCGCCAAGAGCCAGCAACAGCTGCTGCGCGTGGGCGTACTCTGGGAGAGTACAATAGGCCTGACGAGTTCTATGCCAACAGGGCTGCCATTCGCCCTCCAGCCTTCCAGAGGAGCGATTTTGAGCTGAAGCCTGCTTTCTTCTCACTTGTCGCCCAGCATCCTTTTCATGGCCTGTCATCTGAGCACCCCATGGACCACATAGAGAGGTTCGAGGACCTAGCATCTAGCATCAAGGCTAATGGAGTGTCCAGCGACTATCTTTACTGCAAGTTGTTCCCATACTCCCTTAGTGGAGAAGCATCCTACTGGCTGAAGCAGTTGGAACCGGGATCGCTGACCACTTGGGAGGACACCAAGAATGCTTTCCTCAACAACTTCTTCGATGAGGCGAGATCAGAGGATCTGAGGACCAAGATCTCCACCTTCAAACAAGGACCGACTGAAGCATTCAAGGCTTCTTGGGTGCGATTCAAAGCCTATCAGAGGGATTGTCCACATCATGGGTTCAGTGATGTTCAGTTATTGGGTATCTTCTTCAGAGGAGTAGATTGGCGCTATCAGATGGCGTTGGATGCTGCATCAAATGGGAACTTCAACACTAGATATCCGGAGGATGCAATTGTGCTCATCGAGAACTTGGCTTCTAGCAATAGTACCAAGAATGCAGACTTCGAAAGGAAGAAGCTGGGTGGCAACATGGATGGAAGCCAGATTGCTGAAGTGAACGTTAAGTTAGATTCAGTGCATCACCTTCTAGTGGGGAAGAAGACAGTGCAGTTTGCTCAAGAAGTGGAGACTTTCGAGCCAGAGGAAAGGGATGTTAACTACATCAATGGAGCTGGTTATCAGGGTCAGAGGTTTGGTAGTCAGCAAGGGTATCAGAGGAATGATTTCCAGAAGCCGTTTCAGAGCAACAACTACCAAAGGAATTACAGTTCTTCTTCTTACCAGACGCCTCCTGTTCAATCTACGAATAGCGAGATGAAGTTTATGCTAGAACAAATCTTGGAGGGTCAACAGAGGATGACAGTGAGCTTCAATGGGAAGATGGATGCCATGTACACTGATCTGAATGGGAAGATTGAGGCAATCAATATCCACATGAAGAAGCTAGACACTCAGGTAGCTCAAACGGCGGAGTCGGTGAGAAGGCATGAAGGATTTCTACCGGCTAAGACTGAGATGAACCCAAGGTTGCATATCAATGCAATCACTGTGGGGAATGAGGAAGAAAGCGCTGATTTGGAGACAGCAGAGGTCCTGTCGATCGACACAGGAGTCTGTCGATCGACAGGAAATTACGCAATCGTTGATGCTTCGGACAGAAAGTCTCCTGTCGATCGACACAATGCTCATGTCGATCGACACGTTGCCCAGAACAGCCCACTTCCTTCAGAATCATCGAATAGCTCAGAAGAGAGGGTGTACAAGCCTAAGCTACCTTTTCCGAAGAGGAAGTCTAAGCAAGAGCTAGAGGATGCCCAATGCAAGGCCATCCTGGAGAAGCTTGTTGTGGAGTTTCCATTGATAGGTGCTGAGAAGCTCTCTCCGGTGGTCAGAAAGTGTTTGCAGAGGATGGCTATCAAGAACTTGAGTTCAGAGCAGTTCAGCGCTATACTTTCCGTAGAAGTATGCTCATTGATTGAGGACATGACCCCAGAGGAACCTACTAAACCACCGATGAGGGAGCTGACTAAACTAGCAACTCCGGGGAGGTTTGTTGTTCCATGTGTAGTCAATGGTATAGAACTAACGGATTCTCTCTGTGATACAGGTGCTAATGCAAATGTCATGTCCATGGCTGTGGCAAAGAGGCTGGGGATTTTGGATTTTGAACCTACAAAGGCATCTCTCAAGTTTGCAAACGCTTCCTCTACAAGTTCAAAGGGTTTCATTCGGGATCTAAAGCTTCAAATAGGAGATTGTCTTGTTCCTACAGACTTTTATGTGATGGAGAGAAAAGAGGACAATGATGACCCATTGATTCTTGGGCAAGCCTTCCTTGCCACAGTGGGTGCGTTGGTGGACTTTACCAATGAGCGAATCTCTTTCTCAAGGATCAACAAAGATGTCTACTATCCCGCTGTCCACGTCAAAGAGATCTCTTGTTTGACCGTCACTACTGGAGAGAAGCCACTGCAAGAAAAGAAGACGATCCTTTGTGCTCAAACTTCAACTCCTATCCCTTCCACAGCACATCATGGAGACACCAAGCCAGTAAAGCCCAAGTGCAAGAAGGTACCGCCCTCTATTCCACCACCCTTGCGTTCTGATGGAGGACCCAAACCAGCTAAGGCCAAAAGCAAGACGACTTCCAAGCCATTCTCCAAGTTCAGAATTATCATCCCTATGGAGTTAAGGGAGAAAGGAGTGGAAGTGATCCAGGAGATGCTGCAGAACACTGCAAAGCTCTTTCCAGGTGTTTCTCCCTGCACCATTCCACGAAAGACCTGAGCCTGACACAGTCAAGCTAATGACTGAAAACAAGCGCTTAGTGGGAGGCAACCCACTTGTAAGTTTTTCTATTTTATCTTCTATTTTCGAACTTTGAGTCAGTTAGTCTTTGATTTCTTAGGAGCTTGAACTTGATCATCTTAAGGATTTGCATTGTGTGTCTTCTGCTTTGATCATGTTTGTTGAGTGATGCAGATTTAGAACTTGATGCAAAATTTGCGATCTGGGACAGCAAGGTCCATGTCGATCGACATGGCTTCTCTGTGTCGATCGACATGGCTTGATTTTTCAAAATTTCTCGACAACACAACGGTCTGAAACAGAACGATCTCTGTCGATCGACAGGGTTTGTTTCTGTCGATCGCCAGGGTCCCCACTTTGGTAAATCTCGTTCATTTCAACCAAGTTCAATTTTTCTTTGATTTCTTTTGCCAACTTCAGGCTTGACAACACTGGGGACAGTGTTGGTTAAGTCTGGGGGAGGAAACTACTAACGTGTTTCTTTTTGTTTTGGTTTATTTTGAGTCAAATTTTTGTTTTTATTGAGTCAAAACTAGTTAGGAACCCTTCTTTTGGTTCAGTGGATTGTCTTTGCCAGCATGTGACCATTCTTCCAGGAACGATTTCAGAGTCAGACTAATGGGAAATCCTAGGATTGACCAGTTGACTAGAGAAATCTGCTATTTCCAGTATAATCCGCCAAGTCAGAGCTACTGCACGGTTCTCTTTGGGATCGATGTCCATAGAGCTTGACTCCTCATTCATACCTGACAAGCTCAACCCCTTTTTGAAAGTGATGGTACTCCTCTCCCTCTATTCCCTTAGAAAAAAAAAAAAAAATTTCATCAATTGTGTTAAGATTGGGGTGAAATGATAGCTCCTGAGTATAAGACGAGGAATAAAATCCGGTGAGTCTGTACTCAAGAGGTGATCGCCCAGCTCAAAAGCAGCAGTCTGAGTCTCGTAAAACGGATGAAGAAGACGAGCAATCTCATGAGCCTGTCTCCTCACAAGGAACAATAGTAGTGAGTCACGACCCTGTCTCCTAACAAGGAACAACATTAGTGAAATATGCACTGCTTTGAGTTCAGCAATCATGAAACAATAGGAATAGAGAACAAAATAAGTCTGGGGGAGAGGAGGAATACCAAGTGTTGTATAGGTTGATTTGTCATGGTATAGTCTGGGAATGAGTCTAGAAGGTTCTTGGCATTGAGAACATTGAGACCAAGCTATGAAGACTAACGGATTATGCTGTGAAGTTGTGGATGAATTTGGAAGGCTGCGAAAGTCTGCAGAGAAGTACATGGTGGTCTGATTCTGGTTGGTTCTGGATTATGTGGTTCACTAGTTGGAAGGGTCAATTCAATGCATCAAGGGAAGGTAAGTTCTGTGTTTTCAAACCTCTTTCACATTCTTGGTTTATGATTTGCTTGAGGGCAAGCAAAGGCTAAGTCTGGGAGAGTTGATATATCATGGTTTTTACCCATTTTCAACCATGATATAAGTCGTTTTTGTAGAGTCTTTTTGGTGTTTTTAGTGTCTTTACAGGTATTTGGTCGTTTGGAGCTTAATGGAAGCTTTTGGAACATTTTGGAGTAAGATCAAGTTGGAATCGGCGACAGAAGCTTCACTGTCGATCGACAGTGACTAAGCCTGTCGATCGACACGTGTTTGACGAGAAGAACAGTTCCGAACAGTCAGAAGTTTGGCACTCGTTGAAGCCCTTCCCACCGACGGATCGAGCTGATATTTTGACACAAGCTAGAGCAGCGAGTTAGCTTTAATTTGAAAGAAATTTGAGGCAATTCCAACGGTGCGATCGAAAGTTATGAAGGTTTTAGTGAAGACATGTCGGTCTGGCTACAAGATGTCAAGCTTGAAGAATTTCCTTTTTTGCCCAAAAAGCCCAGAAGTTTACAGAAAAAGCCCAATCCGATTTTTACACATTATATATAGTTTTCCCTTAGGTTTTTATGAGAGGATCTTGTTTTTCATTGAGACCTTGAGAGAGAGAGCTTTGAGGGAGATTTCTACAGGGTTTTCAAACCCCTTTTTCTGTATCTCTAACTCTATCTTTTATGCAATCTTATTCTCTCATTATGATTTCATCATCTATGTCTGAGTAGTTTGTTTGTTAGGTTGTGGGGAATTCTAGGGTTTTGATGAGAAATTGTTAGGATTGAAAATCTATTAGGGTTTATCTTCTGGTTCTTCATCTAGATTGTTTTCAACGCTAGATCTAGCCTGTACACCTAGAATCTAGATCTTAGGTTGTTTAATAGACGCGGAAGTGTTATTATCAACTGGAACTAATCTTAGATGAGCAAAATCACCTATTCGCAAAGGAATTTGGCTTAGAGATTTTGTGAACAATTGAACCTGAACGTTAATGCTTGCTTGGATTCACTAGATTTGCAAAGGAATTTGGAATTTAGGGATCTAGGGATAGATAGTCTCTGCAACGGAAGTTGATTGGCTTTATCTTCGTGTTTGAGTTCTAGAACGGTGCCTAATCAAACCCTGACAGTATTTTATCCTTGATTTCGATTCATACCCGAAGAATTACCCATCGCCTAGCTTTTTGTCTCATTGATTTACTTGAATTTGAACCATCTCTTACTTTGTTTTATTTCTTTGCTTTACATTTACTCATTTTTACTTAGCATAATTTGAATTCACTAATTGATTGTGTGAATCTTTTCCCTGTGGATTCGATCCCTAAGTACTACATCGATCTCTTAATTTGAGAGAGTAGCTCAGGGTTAAATTTGAGCATATCAAATTTTGGCGCCGTTGCCGGGGAATTGAATCACCATTCGATTTTTGTTAGTAGAATTTTGTCTAAGTTTTTTTTATTATTCTTGTTTACTTACTTTCTTTTTCTGTTATTTTTGTGTGTTTCAGGATGGTCAACAACAGACTCGTTTTGTTTGCACACGAAGATGGCGGTTTTAGGGACCTTCAGGGTCGGAAGTACAACGCTGAGGGTCAATGTCTGGATGAACATGGAGCTGTAGTAGCAGAAGAGCAACAGGTTCTGCAGCGCCAAGAGCCAGCAACAGCTGCTGCGCGTGGGCGTACTCTGGGAGAGTACAATAGGCCTGACGAGTTCTATGCCAACAGGGCTGCCATTCGCCCTCCAGCCTTCCAGAGGAGCGATTTTGAGCTGAAGCCTGCTTTCTTCTCACTTGTCGCCCAGCATCCTTTTCATGGCCTGTCATCTGAGCACCCCATGGACCACATAGAGAGGTTCGAGGACCTAGCATCTAGCATCAAGGCTAATGGAGTGTCCAGCGACTATCTTTACTGCAAGTTGTTCCCATACTCCCTTAGTGGAGAAGCATCCTACTGGCTGAAGCAGTTGGAACCGGGATCGCTGACCACTTGGGAGGACACCAAGAATGCTTTCCTCAACAACTTCTTCGATGAGGCGAGATCAGAGGATCTGAGGACCAAGATCTCCACCTTCAAACAAGGACCGACTGAAGCATTCAAGGCTTCTTGGGTGCGATTCAAAGCCTATCAGAGGGATTGTCCACATCATGGGTTCAGTGATGTTCAGTTATTGGGTATCTTCTTCAGAGGAGTAGATTGGCGCTATCAGATGGCGTTGGATGCTGCATCAAATGGGAACTTCAACACTAGATATCCGGAGGATGCAATTGTGCTCATCGAGAACTTGGCTTCTAGCAATAGTACCAAGAATGCAGACTTCGAAAGGAAGAAGCTGGGTGGCAACATGGATGGAAGCCAGATTGCTGAAGTGAACGTTAAGTTAGATTCAGTGCATCACCTTCTAGTGGGGAAGAAGACAGTGCAGTTTGCTCAAGAAGTGGAGACTTTCGAGCCAGAGGAAAGGGATGTTAACTACATCAATGGAGCTGGTTATCAGGGTCAGAGGTTTGGTAGTCAGCAAGGGTATCAGAGGAATGATTTCCAGAAGCCGTTTCAGAGCAACAACTACCAAAGGAATTACAGTTCTTCTTCTTACCAGACGCCTCCTGTTCAATCTACGAATAGCGAGATGAAGTTTATGCTAGAACAAATCTTGGAGGGTCAACAGAGGATGACAGTGAGCTTCAATGGGAAGATGGATGCCATGTACACTGATCTGAATGGGAAGATTGAGGCAATCAATATCCACATGAAGAAGCTAGACACTCAGGTAGCTCAAACGGCGGAGTCGGTGAGAAGGCATGAAGGATTTCTACCGGCTAAGACTGAGATGAACCCAAGGTTGCATATCAATGCAATCACTGTGGGGAATGAGGAAGAAAGCGCTGATTTGGAGACAGCAGAGGTCCTGTCGATCGACACAGGAGTCTGTCGATCGACAGGAAGTTACGCAATCGTTGATGCTTCGGACAGAAAGTCTCCTGTCGATCGACACAATGCTCATGTCGATCGACACGTTGCCCAGAACAGCCCACTTCCTTCAGAATCATCGAATAGCTCAGAAGAGAGGGTGTACAAGCCTAAGCTACCTTTTCCGAAGAGGAAGTCTAAGCAAGAGCTAGAGGATGCCCAATGCAAGGCCATCCTGGAGAAGCTTGTTGTGGAGTTTCCATTGATAGGTGCTGAGAAGCTCTCTCCGGTGGTCAGAAAGTGTTTGCAGAGGATGGCTATCAAGAACTTGAGTTCAGAGCAGTTCAGCGCTATACTTTCCGTAGAAGTATGCTCATTGATTGAGGACATGACCCCAGAGGAACCTACTAAACCACCGATGAGGGAGCTGACTAAACTAGCAACTCCGGGGAGGTTTGTTGTTCCATGTGTAGTCAATGGTATAGAACTAACGGATTCTCTCTGTGATACAGGTGCTAATGCAAATGTCATGTCCATGGCTGTGGCAAAGAGGCTGGGGATTTTGGATTTTGAACCTACAAAGGCATCTCTCAAGTTTGCAAACGCTTCCTCTACAAGTTCAAAGGGTTTCATTCGGGATCTAAAGCTTCAAATAGGAGATTGTCTTGTTCCTACAGACTTTTATGTGATGGAGAGAAAAGAGGACAATGATGACCCATTGATTCTTGGGCAAGCCTTCCTTGCCACAGTGGGTGCGTTGGTGGACTTTACCAATGAGCGAATCTCTTTCTCAAGGATCAACAAAGATGTCTACTATCCCGCTGTCCACGTCAAAGAGATCTCTTGTTTGACCGTCACTACTGGAGAGAAGCCACTGCAAGAAAAGAAGACGATCCTTTGTGCTCAAACTTCAACTCCTATCCCTTCCACAGCACATCATGGAGACACCAAGCCAGTAAAGCCCAAGTGCAAGAAGGTACCGCCCTCTATTCCACCACCCTTGCGTTCTGATGGAGGACCCAAACCAGCTAAGGCCAAAAGCAAGACGACTTCCAAGCCATTCTCCAAGTTCAGAATTATCATCCCTATGGAGTTAAGGGAGAAAGGAGTGGAAGTGATCCAGGAGATGCTGCAGAACACTGCAAAGCTCTTTCCAGGTGTTTCTCCCTGCACCATTCCACGAAAGACCTGAGCCTGACACAGTCAAGCTAATGACTGAAAACAAGCGCTTAGTGGGAGGCAACCCACTTGTAAGTTTTTCTATTTTATCTTCTATTTTCGAACTTTGAGTCAGTTAGTCTTTGATTTCTTAGGAGCTTGAACTTGATCATCTTAAGGATTTGCATTGTGTGTCTTCTGCTTTGATCATGTTTGTTGAGTGATGCAGATTTAGAACTTGATGCAAAATTTGCGATCTGGGACAGCAAGGTCCATGTCGATCGACATGGCTTCTCTGTGTCGATCGACATGGCTTGATTTTTCAAAATTTCTCGACAACACAACGGTCTGAAACAGAACGATCTCTGTCGATCGACAGGGTTTGTTTCTGTCGATCGCCAGGGTCCCCACTTTGGTAAATCTCGTTCATTTCAACCAAGTTCAATTTTTCTTTGATTTCTTTTGCCAACTTCAGGCTTGACAACACTGGGGACAGTGTTGGTTAAGTCTGGGGGAGGAAACTACTAACGTGTTTCTTTTTGTTTTGGTTTATTTTGAGTCAAATTTTTGTTTTTATTGAGTCAAAACTAGTTAGGAACCCTTCTTTTGGTTCAGTGGATTGTCTTTGCCAGCATGTGACCATTCTTCCAGGAACGATTTCAGAGTCAGACTAATGGGAAATCCTAGGATTGACCAGTTGACTAGAGAAATCTGCTATTTCCAGTATAATCCGCCAAGTCAGAGCTACTGCACGGTTCTCTTTGGGATCGATGTCCATAGAGCTTGACTCCTCATTCATACCTGACAAGCTCAACCCCTTTTTGAAAGTGATGGTACTCCTCTCCCTCTATTCCCTTAGAAAAAAAAAAAAAAAAATTTCATCAATTGTGTTAAGATTGGGGTGAAATGATAGCTCCTGAGTATAAGACGAGGAATAAAATCCGGTGAGTCTGTACTCAAGAGGTGATCGCCCAGCTCAAAAGCAGCAGTCTGAGTCTCGTAAAACGGATGAAGAAGACGAGCAATCTCATGAGCCTGTCTCCTCACAAGGAACAATAGTAGTGAGTCACGACCCTGTCTCCTAACAAGGAACAACATTAGTGAAATATGCACTGCTTTGAGTTCAGCAATCATGAAACAATAGGAATAGAGAACAAAATAAGTCTGGGGGAGAGGAGGAATACCAAGTGTTGTATAGGTTGATTTGTCATGGTATAGTCTGGGAATGAGTCTAGAAGGTTCTTGGCATTGAGAACATTGAGACCAAGCTATGAAGACTAACGGATTATGCTGTGAAGTTGTGGATGAATTTGGAAGGCTGCGAAAGTCTGCAGAGAAGTACATGGTGGTCTGATTCTGGTTGGTTCTGGATTATGTGGTTCACTAGTTGGAAGGGTCAATTCAATGCATCAAGGGAAGGTAAGTTCTGTGTTTTCAAACCTCTTTCACATTCTTGGTTTATGATTTGCTTGAGGGCAAGCAAAGGCTAAGTCTGGGGGAGTTGATATATCATGGTTTTTACCCATTTTCAACCATGATATAAGTCGTTTTTGTAGAGTCTTTTTGGTGTTTTTAGTGTCTTTACAGGTATTTGGTCGTTTGGAGCTTAATGGAAGCTTTTGGAACATTTTGGAGTAAGATCAAGTTGGAATCGGCGACAGAAGCTTCACTGTCGATCGACAGTGACTAAGCCTGTCGATCGACACGTGTTTGACGAGAAGAACAGTTCCGAACAGTCAGAAGTTTGGCACTCGTTGAAGCCCTTCCCACCGACGGATCGAGCTGATATTTTGACACAAGCTAGAGCAGCGAGTTAGCTTTCATTTGAAAGAAATTTGAGGCAATTCCAACGGTGCGATCGAAAGTTATGAAGGTTTTAGTGAAGACATGTCGGTCTGGCTACAAGATGTCAAGCTTGAAGAATTTCCTTTTTTGCCCAAAAAGCCCAGAAGTTTACAGAAAAAGCCCAATCCGATTTTTACACATTATATATAGTTTTCCCTTAGGTTTTTATGAGAGGATCTTGTTTTTCATTGAGACCTTGAGAGAGAGAGCTTTGAGGGAGATTTCTACAGGGTTTTCAAACCCCTTTTTCTGTATCTCTAACTCTATCTTTTATGCAATCTTATTCTCTCATTATGATTTCATCATCTATGTCTGAGTAGTTTGTTTGTTAGGTTGTGGGGAATTCTAGGGTTTTGATGAGAAATTGTTAGGATTGAAAATCTATTAGGGTTTATCTTCTGGTTCTTCATCTAGATTGTTTTCAACGCTAGATCTAGCCTGTACACCTAGAATCTAGATCTTAGGTTGTTTAATAGACGCGGAAGTGTTATTATCAACTGGAACTAATCTTAGATGAGCAAAATCACCTATTCGCAAAGGAATTTGGCTTAGAGATTTTGTGAACAATTGAACCTGAACGTTAATGCTTGCTTGGATTCACTAGATTTGCAAAGGAATTTGGAATTTAGGGATCTAGGGATAGATAGTCTCTGCAACGGAAGTTGATTGGCTTTATCTTCGTGTTTGAGTTCTAGAACGGTGCCTAATCAAACCCTGACAGTATTTTATCCTTGATTTCGATTCATACCCGAAGAATTACCCATCGCCTAGCTTTTTGTCTCATTGATTTACTTGAATTTGAACCATCTCTTACTTTGTTTTATTTCTTTGCTTTACATTTACTCATTTTTACTTAGCATAATTTGAATTCACTAATTGATTGTGTGAATCTTTTCCCTGTGGATTCGATCCCTAAGTACTACATCGATCTCTTAATTTGAGAGAGTAGCTCAGGGTTAAATTTGAGCATATCAAATTTTGGCGCCGTTGCCGGGGAATTGAATCACCATTCGATTTTTGTTAGTAGAATTTTGTCTAAGTTTTTTTTATTATTCTTGTTTACTTACTTTCTTTTTCTGTTATTTTTGTGTGTTTCAGGATGGTCAACAACAGACTCGTTTTGTTTGCACACGAAGATGGCGGTTTTAGGGACCTTCAGGGTCGGAAGTACAACGCTGAGGGTCAATGTCTGGATGAACATGGAGCTGTAGTAGCAGAAGAGCAACAGGTTCTGCAGCGCCAAGAGCCAGCAACAGCTGCTGCGCGTGGGCGTACTCAGGGAGAGTACAATAGGCCTGACGAGTTCTATGCCAACAGGGCTGCCATTCGCCCTCCAGCCTTCCAGAGGAGCGATTTTGAGCTGAAGCCTGCTTTCTTCTCACTTGTCGCCCAGCATCCTTTTCATGGCCTGTCATCTGAGCACCCCATGGACCACATAGAGAGGTTCGAGGACCTAGCATCTAGCATCAAGGCTAATGGAGTGTCCAGCGACTATCTTTACTGCAAGTTGTTCCCATACTCCCTTAGTGGAGAAGCATCCTACTGGCTGAAGCAGTTGGAACCGGGATCGCTGACCACTTGGGAGGACACCAAGAATGCTTTCCTCAACAACTTCTTCGATGAGGCGAGATCAGAGGATCTGAGGACCAAGATCTCCACCTTCAAACAAGGACCGACTGAAGCATTCAAGGCTTCTTGGGTGCGATTCAAAGCCTATCAGAGGGATTGTCCACATCATGGGTTCAGTGATGTTCAGTTATTGGGTATCTTCTTCAGAGGAGTAGATTGGCGCTATCAGATGGCGTTGGATGCTGCATCAAATGGGAACTTCAACACTAGATATCCGGAGGATGCAATTGTGCTCATCGAGAACTTGGCTTCTAGCAATAGTACCAAGAATGCAGACTTCGAAAGGAAGAAGCTGGGTGGCAACATGGATGGAAGCCAGATTGCTGAAGTGAACGTTAAGTTAGATTCAGTGCATCACCTTCTAGTGGGGAAGAAGACAGTGCAGTTTGCTCAAGAAGTGGAGACTTTCGAGCCAGAGGAAAGGGATGTTAACTACATCAATGGAGCTGGTTATCAGGGTCAGAGGTTTGGTAGTCAGCAAGGGTATCAGAGGAATGATTTCCAGAAGCCGTTTCAGAGCAACAACTACCAAAGGAATTACAGTTCTTCTTCTTACCAGACGCCTCCTGTTCAATCTACGAATAGCGAGATGAAGTTTATGCTAGAACAAATCTTGGAGGGTCAACAGAGGATGACAGTGAGCTTCAATGGGAAGATGGATGCCATGTACACTGATCTGAATGGGAAGATTGAGGCAATCAATATCCACATGAAGAAGCTAGACACTCAGGTAGCTCAAACAGCGGAGTCGGTGAGAAGGCATGAAGGATTTCTACCGGCTAAGACTGAGATGAACCCAAGGTTGCATATCAATGCAATCACTGTGGGGAATGAGGAAGAAAGCGCTGATTTGGAGACAGCAGAGGTCCTGTCGATCGACACAGGAGTCTGTCGATCGACAGGAAGTTACGCAATCGTTGATGCTTCGGACAGAAAGTCTCCTGTCGATCGACACAATGCTCATGTCGATCGACACGTTGCCCAGAACAGCCCACTTCCTTCAGAATCATCGAATAGCTCAGAAGAGAGGGTGTACAAGCCTAAGCTACCTTTTCCGAAGAGGAAGTCTAAGCAAGAGCTAGAGGATGCCCAATGCAAGGCCATCCTGGAGAAGCTTGTTGTGGAGTTTCCATTGATAGGTGCTGAGAAGCTCTCTCCGGTGGTCAGAAAGTGTTTGCAGAGGATGGCTATCAAGAACTTGAGTTCAGAGCAGTTCAGCGCTATACTTTCCGTAGAAGTATGCTCATTGATTGAGGACATGACCCCAGAGGAACCTACTAAACCACCGATGAGGGAGCTGACTAAACTAGCAACTCCGGGGAGGTTTGTTGTTCCATGTGTAGTCAATGGTATAGAACTAACGGATTCTCTCTGTGATACAGGTGCTAATGCAAATGTCATGTCCATGGCTGTGGCAAAGAGGCTGGGGATTTTGGATTTTGAACCTACAAAGGCATCTCTCAAGTTTGCAAACGCTTCCTCTACAAGTTCAAAGGGTTTCATTCGGGATCTAAAGCTTCAAATAGGAGATTGTCTTGTTCCTACAGACTTTTATGTGATGGAGAGAAAAGAGGACAATGATGACCCATTGATTCTTGGGCAAGCCTTCCTTGCCACAGTGGGTGCGTTGGTGGACTTTACCAATGAGCGAATCTCTTTCTCAAGGATCAACAAAGATGTCTACTATCCCGCTGTCCACGTCAAAGAGATCTCTTGTTTGACCGTCACTACTGGAGAGAAGCCACTGCAAGAAAAGAAGACGATCCTTTGTGCTCAAACTTCAACTCCTATCCCTTCCACAGCACATCATGGAGACACCAAGCCAGTAAAGCCCAAGTGCAAGAAGGTACCGCCCTCTATTCCACCACCCTTGCGTTCTGATGGAGGACCCAAACCAGCTAAGGCCAAAAGCAAGACGACTTCCAAGCCATTCTCCAAGTTCAGAATTATCATCCCTATGGAGTTAAGGGAGAAAGGAGTGGAAGTGATCCAGGAGATGCTGCAGAACACTGCAAAGCTCTTTCCAGGTGTTTCTCCCTGCACCATTCCACGAAAGACCTGAGCCTGACACAGTCAAGCTAATGACTGAAAACAAGCGCTTAGTGGGAGGCAACCCACTTGTAAGTTTTTCTATTTTATCTTCTATTTTCGAACTTTGAGTCAGTTAGTCTTTGATTTCTTAGGAGCTTGAACTTGATCATCTTAAGGATTTGCATTGTGTGTCTTCTGCTTTGATCATGTTTGTTGAGTGATGCAGATTTAGAACTTGATGCAAAATTTGCGATCTGGGACAGCAAGGTCCATGTCGATCGACATGGCTTCTCTGTGTCGATCGACATGGCTTGATTTTTCAAAATTTCTCGACAACACAACGGTCTGAAACAGAACGATCTCTGTCGATCGACAGGGTTTGTTTCTGTCGATCGCCAGGGTCCCCACTTTGGTAAATCTCGTTCATTTCAACCAAGTTCAATTTTTCTTTGATTTCTTTTGCCAACTTCAGGCTTGACAACACTGGGGACAGTGTTGGTTAAGTCTGGGGGAGGAAACTACTAACGTGTTTCTTTTTGTTTTGGTTTATTTTGAGTCAAATTTTTGTTTTTATTGAGTCAAAACTAGTTAGGAACCCTTCTTTTGGTTCAGTGGATTGTCTTTGCCAGCATGTGACCATTCTTCCAGGAACGATTTCAGAGTCAGACTAATGGGAAATCCTAGGATTGACCAGTTGACTAGAGAAATCTGCTATTTCCAGTATAATCCGCCAAGTCAGAGCTACTGCACGGTTCTCTTTGGGATCGATGTCCATAGAGCTTGACTCCTCATTCATACCTGACAAGCTCAACCCCTTTTTGAAAGTGATGGTACTCCTCTCCCTCTATTCCCTTAGAAAAAAAAAAAAAAATTTCATCAATTGTGTTAAGATTGGGGTGAAATGATAGCTCCTGAGTATAAGACGAGGAATAAAATCCGGTGAGTCTGTACTCAAGAGGTGATCGCCCAGCTCAAAAGCAGCAGTCTGAGTCTCGTAAAACGGATGAAGAAGACGAGCAATCTCATGAGCCTGTCTCCTCACAAGGAACAATAGTAGTGAGTCACGACCCTGTCTCCTAACAAGGAACAACATTAGTGAAATATGCACTGCTTTGAGTTCAGCAATCATGAAACAATAGGAATAGAGAACAAAATAAGTCTGGGGGAGAGGAGGAATACCAAGTGTTGTATAGGTTGATTTGTCATGGTATAGTCTGGGAATGAGTCTAGAAGGTTCTTGGCATTGAGAACATTGAGACCAAGCTATGAAGACTAACGGATTATGCTGTGAAGTTGTGGATGAATTTGGAAGGCTGCGAAAGTCTGCAGAGAAGTACATGGTGGTCTGATTCTGGTTGGTTCTGGATTATGTGGTTCACTAGTTGGAAGGGTCAATTCAATGCATCAAGGGAAGGTAAGTTCTGTGTTTTCAAACCTCTTTCACATTCTTGGTTTATGATTTGCTTGAGGGCAAGCAAAGGCTAAGTCTGGGAGAGTTGATATATCATGGTTTTTACCCATTTTCAACCATGATATAAGTCGTTTTTGTAGAGTCTTTTTGGTGTTTTTAGTGTCTTTACAGGTATTTGGTCGTTTGGAGCTTAATGGAAGCTTTTGGAACATTTTGGAGTAAGATCAAGTTGGAATCGGCGACAGAAGCTTCACTGTCGATCGACAGTGACTAAGCCTGTCGATCGACACGTGTTTGACGAGAAGAACAGTTCCGAACAGTCAGAAGTTTGGCACTCGTTGAAGCCCTTCCCACCGACGGATCGAGCTGATATTTTGACACAAGCTAGAGCAGCGAGTTAGCTTTCATTTGAAAGAAATTTGAGGCAATTCCAACGGTGCGATCGAAAGTTATGAAGGTTTTAGTGAAGACATGTCGGTCTGGCTACAAGATGTCAAGCTTGAAGAATTTCCTTTTTTGCCCAAAAAGCCCAGAAGTTTACAGAAAAAGCCCAATCCGATTTTTACACATTATATATAGTTTTCCCTTAGGTTTTTATGAGAGGATCTTGTTTTTCATTGAGACCTTGAGAGAGAGAGCTTTGAGGGAGATTTCTACAGGGTTTTCAAACCCCTTTTTCTGTATCTCTAACTCTATCTTTTATGCAATCTTATTCTCTCATTATGATTTCATCATCTATGTCTGAGTAGTTTGTTTGTTAGGTTGTGGGGAATTCTAGGGTTTTGATGAGAAATTGTTAGGATTGAAAATCTATTAGGGTTTATCTTCTGGTTCTTCATCTAGATTGTTTTCAACGCTAGATCTAGCCTGTACACCTAGAATCTAGATCTTAGGTTGTTTAATAGACGCGGAAGTGTTATTATCAACTGGAACTAATCTTAGATGAGCAAAATCACCTATTCGCAAAGGAATTTGGCTTAGAGATTTTGTGAACAATTGAACCTGAACGTTAATGCTTGCTTGGATTCACTAGATTTGCAAAGGAATTTGGAATTTAGGGATCTAGGGATAGATAGTCTCTGCAACGGAAGTTGATTGGCTTTATCTTCGTGTTTGAGTTCTAGAACGGTGCCTAATCAAACCCTGACAGTATTTTATCCTTGATTTCGATTCATACCCGAAGAATTACCCATCGCCTAGCTTTTTGTCTCATTGATTTACTTGAATTTGAACCATCTCTTACTTTGTTTTATTTCTTTGCTTTACATTTACTCATTTTTACTTAGCATAATTTGAATTCACTAATTGATTGTGTGAATCTTTTCCCTGTGGATTCGATCCCTAAGTACTACATCGATCTCTTAATTTGAGAGAGTAGCTCAGGGTTAAATTTGAGCATATCAAATTTTGGCGCCGTTGCCGGGGAATTGAATCACCATTCGATTTTTGTTAGTAGAATTTTGTCTAAGTTTTTTTTATTATTCTTGTTTACTTACTTTCTTTTTCTGTTATTTTTGTGTGTTTCAGGATGGTCAACAACAGACTCGTTTTGTTTGCACACGAAGATGGCGGTTTTAGGGACCTTCAGGGTCGGAAGTACAACGCTGAGGGTCAATGTCTGGATGAACATGGAGCTGTAGTAGCAGAAGAGCAACAGGTTCTGCAGCGCCAAGAGCCAGCAGCAGCTGCTGCGCGTGGGCGTACTCTGGGAGAGTACAATAGGCCTGACGAGTTCTATGCCAACAGGGCTGCCATTCGCCCTCCAGCCTTCCAGAGGAGCGATTTTGAGCTGAAGCCTGCTTTCTTCTCACTTGTCGCCCAGCATCCTTTTCATGGCCTGTCATCTGAGCACCCCATGGACCACATAGAGAGGTTCGAGGACCTAGCATCTAGCATCAAGGCTAATGGAGTGTCCAGCGACTATCTTTACTGCAAGTTGTTCCCATACTCCCTTAGTGGAGAAGCATCCTACTGGCTGAAGCAGTTGGAACCGGGATCGCTGACCACTTGGGAGGACACCAAGAATGCTTTCCTCAACAACTTCTTCGATGAGGCGAGATCAGAGGATCTGAGGACCAAGATCTCCACCTTCAAACAAGGACCGACTGAAGCATTCAAGGCTTCTTGGGTGCGATTCAAAGCCTATCAGAGGGATTGTCCACATCATGGGTTCAGTGATGTTCAGTTATTGGGTATCTTCTTCAGAGGAGTAGATTGGCGCTATCAGATGGCGTTGGATGCTGCATCAAATGGGAACTTCAACACTAGATATCCGGAGGATGCAATTGTGCTCATCGAGAACTTGGCTTCTAGCAATAGTACCAAGAATGCAGACTTCGAAAGGAAGAAGCTGGGTGGCAACATGGATGGAAGCCAGATTGCTGAAGTGAACGTTAAGTTAGATTCAGTGCATCACCTTCTAGTGGGGAAGAAGACAGTGCAGTTTTCTCAAGAAGTGGAGACTTTCGAGCCAGAGGAAAGGGATGTTAACTACATCAATGGAGCTGGTTATCAGGGTCAGAGGTTTGGTAGTCAGCAAGGGTATCAGAGGAATGATTTCCAGAAGCCGTTTCAGAGCAACAACTACCAAAGGAATTACAGTTCTTCTTCTTACCAGACGCCTCCTGTTCAATCTACGAATAGCGAGATGAAGTTTATGCTAGAACAAATCTTGGAGGGTCAACAGAGGATGACAGTGAGCTTCAATGGGAAGATGGATGCCATGTACACTGATCTGAATGGGAAGATTGAGGCAATCAATATCCACATGAAGAAGCTAGACACTCAGGTAGCTCAAACGGCGGAGTCGGTGAGAAGGCATGAAGGATTTCTACCGGCTAAGACTGAGATGAACCCAAGGTTGCATATCAATGCAATCACTGTGGGGAATGAGGAAGAAAGCGCTGATTTGGAGACAGCAGAGGTCCTGTCGATCGACACAGGAGTCTGTCGATCGACAGGAAGTTACGCAATCGTTGATGCTTCGGACAGAAAGTCTCCTGTCGATCGACACAATGCTCATGTCGATCGACACGTTGCCCAGAACAGCCCACTTCCTTCAGAATCATCGAATAGCTCAGAAGAGAGGGTGTACAAGCCTAAGCTACCTTTTCCGAAGAGGAAGTCTAAGCAAGAGCTAGAGGATGCCCAATGCAAGGCCATCCTGGAGAAGCTTGTTGTGGAGTTTCCATTGATAGGTGCTGAGAAGCTCTCTCCGGTGGTCAGAAAGTGTTTGCAGAGGATGGCTATCAAGAACTTGAGTTCAGAGCAGTTCAGCGCTATACTTTCCGTAGAAGTATGCTCATTGATTGAGGACATGACCCCAGAGGAACCTACTAAACCACCGATGAGGGAGCTGACTAAACTAGCAACTCCGGGGAGGTTTGTTGTTCCATGTGTAGTCAATGGTATAGAACTAACGGATTCTCTCTGTGATACAGGTGCTAATGCAAATGTCATGTCCATGGCTGTGGCAAAGAGGCTGGGGATTTTGGATTTTGAACCTACAAAGGCATCTCTCAAGTTTGCAAACGCTTCCTCTACAAGTTCAAAGGGTTTCATTCGGGATCTAAAGCTTCAAATAGGAGATTGTCTTGTTCCTACAGACTTTTATGTGATGGAGAGAAAAGAGGACAATGATGACCCATTGATTCTTGGGCAAGCCTTCCTTGCCACAGTGGGTGCGTTGGTGGACTTTACCAATGAGCGAATCTCTTTCTCAAGGATCAACAAAGATGTCTACTATCCCGCTGTCCACGTCAAAGAGATCTCTTGTTTGACCGTCACTACTGGAGAGAAGCCACTGCAAGAAAAGAAGACGATCCTTTGTGCTCAAACTTCAACTCCTATCCCTTCCACAGCACATCATGGAGACACCAAGCCAGTAAAGCCCAAGTGCAAGAAGGTACCGCCCTCTATTCCACCACCCTTGCGTTCTGATGGAGGACCCAAACCAGCTAAGGCCAAAAGCAAGACGACTTCCAAGCCATTCTCCAAGTTCAGAATTATCATCCCTATGGAGTTAAGGGAGAAAGGAGTGGAAGTGATCCAGGAGATGCTGCAGAACACTGCAAAGCTCTTTCCAGGTGTTTCTCCCTGCACCATTCCACGAAAGACCTGAGCCTGACACAGTCAAGCTAATGACTGAAAACAAGCGCTTAGTGGGAGGCAACCCACTTGTAAGTTTTTCTATTTTATCTTCTATTTTCGAACTTTGAGTCAGTTAGTCTTTGATTTCTTAGGAGCTTGAACTTGATCATCTTAAGGATTTGCATTGTGTGTCTTCTGCTTTGATCATGTTTGTTGAGTGATGCAGATTTAGAACTTGATGCAAAATTTGCGATCTGGGACAGCAAGGTCCATGTCGATCGACATGGCTTCTCTGTGTCGATCGACATGGCTTGATTTTTCAAAATTTCTCGACAACACAACGGTCTGAAACAGAACGATCTCTGTCGATCGACAGGGTTTGTTTCTGTCGATCGCCAGGGTCCCCACTTTGGTAAATCTCGTTCATTTCAACCAAGTTCAATTTTTCTTTGATTTCTTTTGCCAACTTCAGGCTTGACAACACTGGGGACAGTGTTGGTTAAGTCTGGGGGAGGAAACTACTAACGTGTTTCTTTTTGTTTTGGTTTATTTTGAGTCAAATTTTTGTTTTTATTGAGTCAAAACTAGTTAGGAACCCTTCTTTTGGTTCAGTGGATTGTCTTTGCCAGCATGTGACCATTCTTCCAGGAACGATTTCAGAGTCAGACTAATGGGAAATCCTAGGATTGACCAGTTGACTAGAGAAATCTGCTATTTCCAGTATAATCCGCCAAGTCAGAGCTACTGCACGGTTCTCTTTGGGATCGATGTCCATAGAGCTTGACTCCTCATTCATACCTGACAAGCTCAACCCCTTTTTGAAAGTGATGGTACTCCTCTCCCTCTATTCCCTTAGAAAAAAAAAAAAAAAAATTTCATCAATTGTGTTAAGATTGGGGTGAAATGATAGCTCCTGAGTATAAGACGAGGAATAAAATCCGGTGAGTCTGTACTCAAGAGGTGATCGCCCAGCTCAAAAGCAGCAGTCTGAGTCTCGTAAAACGGATGAAGAAGACGAGCAATCTCATGAGCCTGTCTCCTCACAAGGAACAATAGTAGTGAGTCACGACCCTGTCTCCTAACAAGGAACAACATTAGTGAAATATGCACTGCTTTGAGTTCAGCAATCATGAAACAATAGGAATAGAGAACAAAATAAGTCTGGGGGAGAGGAGGAATACCAAGTGTTGTATAGGTTGATTTGTCATGGTATAGTCTGGGAATGAGTCTAGAAGGTTCTTGGCATTGAGAACATTGAGACCAAGCTATGAAGACTAACGGATTATGCTGTGAAGTTGTGGATGAATTTGGAAGGCTGCGAAAGTCTGCAGAGAAGTACATGGTGGTCTGATTCTGGTTGGTTCTGGATTATGTGGTTCACTAGTTGGAAGGGTCAATTCAATGCATCAAGGGAAGGTAAGTTCTGTGTTTTCAAACCTCTTTCACATTCTTGGTTTATGATTTGCTTGAGGGCAAGCAAAGGCTAAGTCTGGGGGAGTTGATATATCATGGTTTTTACCCATTTTCAACCATGATATAAGTCGTTTTTGTAGAGTCTTTTTGGTGTTTTTAGTGTCTTTACAGGTATTTGGTCGTTTGGAGCTTAATGGAAGCTTTTGGAACATTTTGGAGTAAGATCAAGTTGGAATCGGCGACAGAAGCTTCACTGTCGATCGACAGTGACTAAGCCTGTCGATCGACACGTGTTTGACGAGAAGAACAGTTCCGAACAGTCAGAAGTTTGGCACTCGTTGAAGCCCTTCCCACCGACGGATCGAGCTGATATTTTGACACAAGCTAGAGCAGCGAGTTAGCTTTCATTTGAAAGAAATTTGAGGCAATTCCAACGGTGCGATCGAAAGTTATGAAGGTTTTAGTGAAGACATGTCGGTCTGGCTACAAGATGTCAAGCTTGAAGAATTTCCTTTTTTGCCCAAAAAGCCCAGAAGTTTACAGAAAAAGCCCAATCCGATTTTTACACATTATATATAGTTTTCCCTTAGGTTTTTATGAGAGGATCTTGTTTTTCATTGAGACCTTGAGAGAGAGAGCTTTGAGGGAGATTTCTACAGGGTTTTCAAACCCCTTTTTCTGTATCTCTAACTCTATCTTTTATGCAATCTTATTCTCTCATTATGATTTCATCATCTATGTCTGAGTAGTTTGTTTGTTAGGTTGTGGGGAATTCTAGGGTTTTGATGAGAAATTGTTAGGATTGAAAATCTATTAGGGTTTATCTTCTGGTTCTTCATCTAGATTGTTTTCAACGCTAGATCTAGCCTGTACACCTAGAATCTAGATCTTAGGTTGTTTAATAGACGCGGAAGTGTTATTATCAACTGGAACTAATCTTAGATGAGCAAAATCACCTATTCGCAAAGGAATTTGGCTTAGAGATTTTGTGAACAATTGAACCTGAACGTTAATGCTTGCTTGGATTCACTAGATTTGCAAAGGAATTTGGAATTTAGGGATCTAGGGATAGATAGTCTCTGCAACGGAAGTTGATTGGCTTTATCTTCGTGTTTGAGTTCTAGAACGGTGCCTAATCAAACCCTGACAGTATTTTATCCTTGATTTCGATTCATACCCGAAGAATTACCCATCGCCTAGCTTTTTGTCTCATTGATTTACTTGAATTTGAACCATCTCTTACTTTGTTTTATTTCTTTGCTTTACATTTACTCATTTTTACTTAGCATAATTTGAATTCACTAATTGATTGTGTGAATCTTTTCCCTGTGGATTCGATCCCTAAGTACTACATCGATCTCTTAATTTGAGAGAGTAGCTCAGGGTTAAATTTGAGCATATCAAATTTTGGCGCCGTTGCCGGGGAATTGAATCACCATTCGATTTTTGTTAGTAGAATTTTGTCTAAGTTTTTTTTATTATTCTTGTTTACTTACTTTCTTTTTCTGTTATTTTTGTGTGTTTCAGGATGGTCAACAACAGACTCGTTTTGTTTGCACACGAAGATGGCGGTTTTAGGGACCTTCAGGGTCGGAAGTACAACGCTGAGGGTCAATGTCTGGATGAACATGGAGCTGTAGTAGCAGAAGAGCAACAGGTTCTGCAGCGCCAAGAGCCAGCAGCAGCTGCTGCGCGTGGGCGTACTCTGGGAGAGTACAATAGGCCTGACGAGTTCTATGCCAACAGGGCTGCCATTCGCCCTCCAGCCTTCCAGAGGAGCGATTTTGAGCTGAAGCCTGCTTTCTTCTCACTTGTCGCCCAGCATCCTTTTCATGGCCTGTCATCTGAGCACCCCATGGACCACATAGAGAGGTTCGAGGACCTAGCATCTAGCATCAAGGCTAATGGAGTGTCCAGCGACTATCTTTACTGCAAGTTGTTCCCATACTCCCTTAGTGGAGAAGCATCCTACTGGCTGAAGCAGTTGGAACCGGGATCGCTGACCACTTGGGAGGACACCAAGAATGCTTTCCTCAACAACTTCTTCGATGAGGCGAGATCAGAGGATCTGAGGACCAAGATCTCCACCTTCAAACAAGGACCGACTGAAGCATTCAAGGCTTCTTGGGTGCGATTCAAAGCCTATCAGAGGGATTGTCCACATCATGGGTTCAGTGATGTTCAGTTATTGGGTATCTTCTTCAGAGGAGTAGATTGGCGCTATCAGATGGCGTTGGATGCTGCATCAAATGGGAACTTCAACACTAGATATCCGGAGGATGCAATTGTGCTCATCGAGAACTTGGCTTCTAGCAATAGTACCAAGAATGCAGACTTCGAAAGGAAGAAGCTGGGTGGCAACATGGATGGAAGCCAGATTGCTGAAGTGAACGTTAAGTTAGATTCAGTGCATCACCTTCTAGTGGGGAAGAAGACAGTGCAGTTTGCTCAAGAAGTGGAGACTTTCGAGCCAGAGGAAAGGGATGTTAACTACATCAATGGAGCTGGTTATCAGGGTCAGAGGTTTGGTAGTCAGCAAGGGTATCAGAGGAATGATTTCCAGAAGCCGTTTCAGAGCAACAACTACCAAAGGAATTACAGTTCTTCTTCTTACCAGACGCCTCCTGTTCAATCTACGAATAGCGAGATGAAGTTTATGCTAGAACAAATCTTGGAGGGTCAACAGAGGATGACAGTGAGCTTCAATGGGAAGATGGATGCCATGTACACTGATCTGAATGGGAAGATTGAGGCAATCAATATCCACATGAAGAAGCTAGACACTCAGGTAGCTCAAACGGCGGAGTCGGTGAGAAGGCATGAAGGATTTCTACCGGCTAAGACTGAGATGAACCCAAGGTTGCATATCAATGCAATCACTGTGGGGAATGAGGAAGAAAGCGCTGATTTGGAGACAGCAGAGGTCCTGTCGATCGACACAGGAGTCTGTCGATCGACAGGAAGTTACGCAATCGTTGATGCTTCGGACAGAAAGTCTCCTGTCGATCGACACAATGCTCATGTCGATCGACACGTTGCCCAGAACAGCCCACTTCCTTCAGAATCATCGAATAGCTCAGAAGAGAGGGTGTACAAGCCTAAGCTACCTTTTCCGAAGAGGAAGTCTAAGCAAGAGCTAGAGGATGCCCAATGCAAGGCCATCCTGGAGAAGCTTGTTGTGGAGTTTCCATTGATAGGTGCTGAGAAGCTCTCTCCGGTGGTCAGAAAGTGTTTGCAGAGGATGGCTATCAAGAACTTGAGTTCAGAGCAGTTCAGCGCTATACTTTCCGTAGAAGTATGCTCATTGATTGAGGACATGACCCCAGAGGAACCTACTAAACCACCGATGAGGGAGCTGACTAAACTAGCAACTCCGGGGAGGTTTGTTGTTCCATGTGTAGTCAATGGTATAGAACTAACGGATTCTCTCTGTGATACAGGTGCTAATGCAAATGTCATGTCCATGGCTGTGGCAAAGAGGCTGGGGATTTTGGATTTTGAACCTACAAAGGCATCTCTCAAGTTTGCAAACGCTTCCTCTACAAGTTCAAAGGGTTTCATTCGGGATCTAAAGCTTCAAATAGGAGATTGTCTTGTTCCTACAGACTTTTATGTGATGGAGAGAAAAGAGGACAATGATGACCCATTGATTCTTGGGCAAGCCTTCCTTGCCACAGTGGGTGCGTTGGTGGACTTTACCAATGAGCGAATCTCTTTCTCAAGGATCAACAAAGATGTCTACTATCCCGCTGTCCACGTCAAAGAGATCTCTTGTTTGACCGTCACTACTGGAGAGAAGCCACTGCAAGAAAAGAAGACGATCCTTTGTGCTCAAACTTCAACTCCTATCCCTTCCACAGCACATCATGGAGACACCAAGCCAGTAAAGCCCAAGTGCAAGAAGGTACCGCCCTCTATTCCACCACCCTTGCGTTCTGATGGAGGACCCAAACCAGCTAAGGCCAAAAGCAAGACGACTTCCAAGCCATTCTCCAAGTTCAGAATTATCATCCCTATGGAGTTAAGGGAGAAAGGAGTGGAAGTGATCCAGGAGATGCTGCAGAACACTGCAAAGCTCTTTCCAGGTGTTTCTCCCTGCACCATTCCACGAAAGACCTGAGCCTGACACAGTCAAGCTAATGACTGAAAACAAGCGCTTAGTGGGAGGCAACCCACTTGTAAGTTTTTCTATTTTATCTTCTATTTTCGAACTTTGAGTCAGTTAGTCTTTGATTTCTTAGGAGCTTGAACTTGATCATCTTAAGGATTTGCATTGTGTGTCTTCTGCTTTGATCATGTTTGTTGAGTGATGCAGATTTAGAACTTGATGCAAAATTTGCGATCTGGGACAGCAAGGTCCATGTCGATCGACATGGCTTCTCTGTGTCGATCGACATGGCTTGATTTTTCAAAATTTCTCGACAACACAACGGTCTGAAACAGAACGATCTCTGTCGATCGACAGGGTTTGTTTCTGTCGATCGCCAGGGTCCCCACTTTGGTAAATCTCGTTCATTTCAACCAAGTTCAATTTTTCTTTGATTTCTTTTGCCAACTTCAGGCTTGACAACACTGGGGACAGTGTTGGTTAAGTCTGGGGGAGGAAACTACTAACGTGTTTCTTTTTGTTTTGGTTTATTTTGAGTCAAATTTTTGTTTTTATTGAGTCAAAACTAGTTAGGAACCCTTCTTTTGGTTCAGTGGATTGTCTTTGCCAGCATGTGACCATTCTTCCAGGAACGATTTCAGAGTCAGACTAATGGGAAATCCTAGGATTGACCAGTTGACTAGAGAAATCTGCTATTTCCAGTATAATCCGCCAAGTCAGAGCTACTGCACGGTTCTCTTTGGGATCGATGTCCATAGAGCTTGACTCCTCATTCATACCTGACAAGCTCAACCCCTTTTTGAAAGTGATGGTACTCCTCTCCCTCTATTCCCTTAGAAAAAAAAAAAAAAAAATTTCATCAATTGTGTTAAGATTGGGGTGAAATGATAGCTCCTGAGTATAAGACGAGGAATAAAATCCGGTGAGTCTGTACTCAAGAGGTGATCGCCCAGCTCAAAAGCAGCAGTCTGAGTCTCGTAAAACGGATGAAGAAGACGAGCAATCTCATGAGCCTGTCTCCTCACAAGGAACAATAGTAGTGAGTCACGACCCTGTCTCCTAACAAGGAACAACATTAGTGAAATATGCACTGCTTTGAGTTCAGCAATCATGAAACAATAGGAATAGAGAACAAAATAAGTCTGGGGGAGAGGAGGAATACCAAGTGTTGTATAGGTTGATTTGTCATGGTATAGTCTGGGAATGAGTCTAGAAGGTTCTTGGCATTGAGAACATTGAGACCAAGCTATGAAGACTAACGGATTATGCTGTGAAGTTGTGGATGAATTTGGAAGGCTGCGAAAGTCTGCAGAGAAGTACATGGTGGTCTGATTCTGGTTGGTTCTGGATTATGTGGTTCACTAGTTGGAAGGGTCAATTCAATGCATCAAGGGAAGGTAAGTTCTGTGTTTTCAAACCTCTTTCACATTCTTGGTTTATGATTTGCTTGAGGGCAAGCAAAGGCTAAGTCTGGGGGAGTTGATATATCATGGTTTTTACCCATTTTCAACCATGATATAAGTCGTTTTTGTAGAGTCTTTTTGGTGTTTTTAGTGTCTTTACAGGTATTTGGTCGTTTGGAGCTTAATGGAAGCTTTTGGAACATTTTGGAGTAAGATCAAGTTGGAATCGGCGACAGAAGCTTCACTGTCGATCGACAGTGACTAAGCCTGTCGATCGACACGTGTTTGACGAGAAGAACAGTTCCGAACAGTCAGAAGTTTGGCACTCGTTGAAGCCCTTCCCACCGACGGATCGAGCTGATATTTTGACACAAGCTAGAGCAGCGAGTTAGCTTTCATTTGAAAGAAATTTGAGGCAATTCCAACGGTGCGATCGAAAGTTATGAAGGTTTTAGTGAAGACATGTCGGTCTGGCTACAAGATGTCAAGCTTGAAGAATTTCCTTTTTTGCCCAAAAAGCCCAGAAGTTTACAGAAAAAGCCCAATCCGATTTTTACACATTATATATAGTTTTCCCTTAGGTTTTTATGAGAGGATCTTGTTTTTCATTGAGACCTTGAGAGAGAGAGCTTTGAGGGAGATTTCTACAGGGTTTTCAAACCCCTTTTTCTGTATCTCTAACTCTATCTTTTATGCAATCTTATTCTCTCATTATGATTTCATCATCTATGTCTGAGTAGTTTGTTTGTTAGGTTGTGGGGAATTCTAGGGTTTTGATGAGAAATTGTTAGGATTGAAAATCTATTAGGGTTTATCTTCTGGTTCTTCATCTAGATTGTTTTCAACGCTAGATCTAGCCTGTACACCTAGAATCTAGATCTTAGGTTGTTTAATAGACGCGGAAGTGTTATTATCAACTGGAACTAATCTTAGATGAGCAAAATCACCTATTCGCAAAGGAATTTGGCTTAGAGATTTTGTGAACAATTGAACCTGAACGTTAATGCTTGCTTGGATTCACTAGATTTGCAAAGGAATTTGGAATTTAGGGATCTAGGGATAGATAGTCTCTGCAACGGAAGTTGATTGGCTTTATCTTCGTGTTTGAGTTCTAGAACGGTGCCTAATCAAACCCTGACAGTATTTTATCCTTGATTTCGATTCATACCCGAAGAATTACCCATCGCCTAGCTTTTTGTCTCATTGATTTACTTGAATTTGAACCATCTCTTACTTTGTTTTATTTCTTTGCTTTACATTTACTCATTTTTACTTAGCATAATTTGAATTCACTAATTGATTGTGTGAATCTTTTCCCTGTGGATTCGATCCCTAAGTACTACATCGATCTCTTAATTTGAGAGAGTAGCTCAGGGTTAAATTTGAGCATATCAAATTTTGGCGCCGTTGCCGGGGAATTGAATCACCATTCGATTTTTGTTAGTAGAATTTTGTCTAAGTTTTTTTTATTATTCTTGTTTACTTACTTTCTTTTTCTGTTATTTTTGTGTGTTTCAGGATGGTCAACAACAGACTCGTTTTGTTTGCACACGAAGATGGCGGTTTTAGGGACCTTCAGGGTCGGAAGTACAACGCTGAGGGTCAATGTCTGGATGAACATGGAGCTGTAGTAGCAGAAGAGCAACAGGTTCTGCAGCGCCAAGAGCCAGCAGCAGCTGCTGCGCGTGGGCGTACTCTGGGAGAGTACAATAGGCCTGACGAGTTCTATGCCAACAGGGCTGCCATTCGCCCTCCAGCCTTCCAGAGGAGCGATTTTGAGCTGAAGCCTGCTTTCTTCTCACTTGTCGCCCAGCATCCTTTTCATGGCCTGTCATCTGAGCACCCCATGGACCACATAGAGAGGTTCGAGGACCTAGCATCTAGCATCAAGGCTAATGGAGTGTCCAGCGACTATCTTTACTGCAAGTTGTTCCCATACTCCCTTAGTGGAGAAGCATCCTACTGGCTGAAGCAGTTGGAACCGGGATCGCTGACCACTTGGGAGGACACCAAGAATGCTTTCCTCAACAACTTCTTCGATGAGGCGAGATCAGAGGATCTGAGGACCAAGATCTCCACCTTCAAACAAGGACCGACTGAAGCATTCAAGGCTTCTTGGGTGCGATTCAAAGCCTATCAGAGGGATTGTCCACATCATGGGTTCAGTGATGTTCAGTTATTGGGTATCTTCTTCAGAGGAGTAGATTGGCGCTATCAGATGGCGTTGGATGCTGCATCAAATGGGAACTTCAACACTAGATATCCGGAGGATGCAATTGTGCTCATCGAGAACTTGGCTTCTAGCAATAGTACCAAGAATGCAGACTTCGAAAGGAAGAAGCTGGGTGGCAACATGGATGGAAGCCAGATTGCTGAAGTGAACGTTAAGTTAGATTCAGTGCATCACCTTCTAGTGGGGAAGAAGACAGTGCAGTTTGCTCAAGAAGTGGAGACTTTCGAGCCAGAGGAAAGGGATGTTAACTACATCAATGGAGCTGGTTATCAGGGTCAGAGGTTTGGTAGTCAGCAAGGGTATCAGAGGAATGATTTCCAGAAGCCGTTTCAGAGCAACAACTACCAAAGGAATTACAGTTCTTCTTCTTACCAGACGCCTCCTGTTCAATCTACGAATAGCGAGATGAAGTTTATGCTAGAACAAATCTTGGAGGGTCAACAGAGGATGACAGTGAGCTTCAATGGGAAGATGGATGCCATGTACACTGATCTGAATGGGAAGATTGAGGCAATCAATATCCACATGAAGAAGCTAGACACTCAGGTAGCTCAAACGGCGGAGTCGGTGAGAAGGCATGAAGGATTTCTACCGGCTAAGACTGAGATGAACCCAAGGTTGCATATCAATGCAATCACTGTGGGGAATGAGGAAGAAAGCGCTGATTTGGAGACAGCAGAGGTCCTGTCGATCGACACAGGAGTCTGTCGATCGACAGGAAATTACGCAATCGTTGATGCTTCGGACAGAAAGTCTCCTGTCGATCGACACAATGCTCATGTCGATCGACACGTTGCCCAGAACAGCCCACTTCCTTCAGAATCATCGAATAGCTCAGAAGAGAGGGTGTACAAGCCTAAGCTACCTTTTCCGAAGAGGAAGTCTAAGCAAGAGCTAGAGGATGCCCAATGCAAGGCCATCCTGGAGAAGCTTGTTGTGGAGTTTCCATTGATAGGTGCTGAGAAGCTCTCTCCGGTGGTCAGAAAGTGTTTGCAGAGGATGGCTATCAAGAACTTGAGTTCAGAGCAGTTCAGCGCTATACTTTCCGTAGAAGTATGCTCATTGATTGAGGACATGACCCCAGAGGAACCTACTAAACCACCGATGAGGGAGCTGACTAAACTAGCAACTCCGGGGAGGTTTGTTGTTCCATGTGTAGTCAATGGTATAGAACTAACGGATTCTCTCTGTGATACAGGTGCTAATGCAAATGTCATGTCCATGGCTGTGGCAAAGAGGCTGGGGATTTTGGATTTTGAACCTACAAAGGCATCTCTCAAGTTTGCAAACGCTTCCTCTACAAGTTCAAAGGGTTTCATTCGGGATCTAAAGCTTCAAATAGGAGATTGTCTTGTTCCTACAGACTTTTATGTGATGGAGAGAAAAGAGGACAATGATGACCCATTGATTCTTGGGCAAGCCTTCCTTGCCACAGTGGGTGCGTTGGTGGACTTTACCAATGAGCGAATCTCTTTCTCAAGGATCAACAAAGATGTCTACTATCCCGCTGTCCACGTCAAAGAGATCTCTTGTTTGACCGTCACTACTGGAGAGAAGCCACTGCAAGAAAAGAAGACGATCCTTTGTGCTCAAACTTCAACTCCTATCCCTTCCACAGCACATCATGGAGACACCAAGCCAGTAAAGCCCAAGTGCAAGAAGGTACCGCCCTCTATTCCACCACCCTTGCGTTCTGATGGAGGACCCAAACCAGCTAAGGCCAAAAGCAAGACGACTTCCAAGCCATTCTCCAAGTTCAGAATTATCATCCCTATGGAGTTAAGGGAGAAAGGAGTGGAAGTGATCCAGGAGATGCTGCAGAACACTGCAAAGCTCTTTCCAGGTGTTTCTCCCTGCACCATTCCACGAAAGACCTGAGCCTGACACAGTCAAGCTAATGACTGAAAACAAGCGCTTAGTGGGAGGCAACCCACTTGTAAGTTTTTCTATTTTATCTTCTATTTTCGAACTTTGAGTCAGTTAGTCTTTGATTTCTTAGGAGCTTGAACTTGATCATCTTAAGGATTTGCATTGTGTGTCTTCTGCTTTGATCATGTTTGTTGAGTGATGCAGATTTAGAACTTGATGCAAAATTTGCGATCTGGGACAGCAAGGTCCATGTCGATCGACATGGCTTCTCTGTGTCGATCGACATGGCTTGATTTTTCAAAATTTCTCGACAACACAACGGTCTGAAACAGAACGATCTCTGTCGATCGACAGGGTTTGTTTCTGTCGATCGCCAGGGTCCCCACTTTGGTAAATCTCGTTCATTTCAACCAAGTTCAATTTTTCTTTGATTTCTTTTGCCAACTTCAGGCTTGACAACACTGGGGACAGTGTTGGTTAAGTCTGGGGGAGGAAACTACTAACGTGTTTCTTTTTGTTTTGGTTTATTTTGAGTCAAATTTTTGTTTTTATTGAGTCAAAACTAGTTAGGAACCCTTCTTTTGGTTCAGTGGATTGTCTTTGCCAGCATGTGACCATTCTTCCAGGAACGATTTCAGAGTCAGACTAATGGGAAATCCTAGGATTGACCAGTTGACTAGAGAAATCTGCTATTTCCAGTATAATCCGCCAAGTCAGAGCTACTGCACGGTTCTCTTTGGGATCGATGTCCATAGAGCTTGACTCCTCATTCATACCTGACAAGCTCAACCCCTTTTTGAAAGTGATGGTACTCCTCTCCCTCTATTCCCTTAGAAAAAAAAAAAAAAAAATTTCATCAATTGTGTTAAGATTGGGGTGAAATGATAGCTCCTGAGTATAAGACGAGGAATAAAATCCGGTGAGTCTGTACTCAAGAGGTGATCGCCCAGCTCAAAAGCAGCAGTCTGAGTCTCGTAAAACGGATGAAGAAGACGAGCAATCTCATGAGCCTGTCTCCTCACAAGGAACAATAGTAGTGAGTCACGACCCTGTCTCCTAACAAGGAACAACATTAGTGAAATATGCACTGCTTTGAGTTCAGCAATCATGAAACAATAGGAATAGAGAACAAAATAAGTCTGGGGGAGAGGAGGAATACCAAGTGTTGTATAGGTTGATTTGTCATGGTATAGTCTGGGAATGAGTCTAGAAGGTTCTTGGCATTGAGAACATTGAGACCAAGCTATGAAGACTAACGGATTATGCTGTGAAGTTGTGGATGAATTTGGAAGGCTGCGAAAGTCTGCAGAGAAGTACATGGTGGTCTGATTCTGGTTGGTTCTGGATTATGTGGTTCACTAGTTGGAAGGGTCAATTCAATGCATCAAGGGAAGGTAAGTTCTGTGTTTTCAAACCTCTTTCACATTCTTGGTTTATGATTTGCTTGAGGGCAAGCAAAGGCTAAGTCTGGGGGAGTTGATATATCATGGTTTTTACCCATTTTCAACCATGATATAAGTCGTTTTTGTAGAGTCTTTTTGGTGTTTTTAGTGTCTTTACAGGTATTTGGTCGTTTGGAGCTTAATGGAAGCTTTTGGAACATTTTGGAGTAAGATCAAGTTGGAATCGGCGACAGAAGCTTCACTGTCGATCGACAGTGACTAAGCCTGTCGATCGACACGTGTTTGACGAGAAGAACAGTTCCGAACAGTCAGAAGTTTGGCACTCGTTGAAGCCCTTCCCACCGACGGATCGAGCTGATATTTTGACACAAGCTAGAGCAGCGAGTTAGCTTTCATTTGAAAGAAATTTGAGGCAATTCCAACGGTGCGATCGAAAGTTATGAAGGTTTTAGTGAAGACATGTCGGTCTGGCTACAAGATGTCAAGCTTGAAGAATTTCCTTTTTTGCCCAAAAAGCCCAGAAGTTTACAGAAAAAGCCCAATCCGATTTTTACACATTATATATAGTTTTCCCTTAGGTTTTTATGAGAGGATCTTGTTTTTCATTGAGACCTTGAGAGAGAGAGCTTTGAGGGAGATTTCTACAGGGTTTTCAAACCCCTTTTTCTGTATCTCTAACTCTATCTTTTATGCAATCTTATTCTCTCATTATGATTTCATCATCTATGTCTGAGTAGTTTGTTTGTTAGGTTGTGGGGAATTCTAGGGTTTTGATGAGAAATTGTTAGGATTGAAAATCTATTAGGGTTTATCTTCTGGTTCTTCATCTAGATTGTTTTCAACGCTAGATCTAGCCTGTACACCTAGAATCTAGATCTTAGGTTGTTTAATAGACGCGGAAGTGTTATTATCAACTGGAACTAATCTTAGATGAGCAAAATCACCTATTCGCAAAGGAATTTGGCTTAGAGATTTTGTGAACAATTGAACCTGAACGTTAATGCTTGCTTGGATTCACTAGATTTGCAAAGGAATTTGGAATTTAGGGATCTAGGGATAGATAGTCTCTGCAACGGAAGTTGATTGGCTTTATCTTCGTGTTTGAGTTCTAGAACGGTGCCTAATCAAACCCTGACAGTATTTTATCCTTGATTTCGATTCATACCCGAAGAATTACCCATCGCCTAGCTTTTTGTCTCATTGATTTACTTGAATTTGAACCATCTCTTACTTTGTTTTATTTCTTTGCTTTACATTTACTCATTTTTACTTAGCATAATTTGAATTCACTAATTGATTGTGTGAATCTTTTCCCTGTGGATTCGATCCCTAAGTACTACATCGATCTCTTAATTTGAGAGAGTAGCTCAGGGTTAAATTTGAGCATATCAAATTTTGGCGCCGTTGCCGGGGAATTGAATCACCATTCGATTTTTGTTAGTAGAATTTTGTCTAAGTTTTTTTTATTATTCTTGTTTACTTACTTTCTTTTTCTGTTATTTTTGTGTGTTTCAGGATGGTCAACAACAGACTCGTTTTGTTTGCACACGAAGATGGCGGTTTTAGGGACCTTCAGGGTCGGAAGTACAACGCTGAGGGTCAATGTCTGGATGAACATGGAGCTGTAGTAGCAGAAGAGCAACAGGTTCTGCAGCGCCAAGAGCCAGCAGCAGCTGCTGCGCGTGGGCGTACTCTGGGAGAGTACAATAGGCCTGACGAGTTCTATGCCAACAGGGCTGCCATTCGCCCTCCAGCCTTCCAGAGGAGCGATTTTGAGCTGAAGCCTGCTTTCTTCTCACTTGTCGCCCAGCATCCTTTTCATGGCCTGTCATCTGAGCACCCCATGGACCACATAGAGAGGTTCGAGGACCTAGCATCTAGCATCAAGGCT
Source organism: Arabis hirsuta (assembly GCA_964056655.1). NCBI lineage: Eukaryota > Viridiplantae > Streptophyta > Magnoliopsida > Brassicales > Brassicaceae > Arabis > Arabis hirsuta. Next base: position 4,271,448 of record OZ053302.1, on the reverse strand, counting down.
AATGGAGTGTCCAGCGACTATCTTTACTGCAAGTTGTTCCCATACTCCCTTAGTGGAGAAGCATCCTACTGGCTGAAGCAGTTGGAACCGGGATCGCTGACCACTTGGGAGGACACCAAGAATGCTTTCCTCAACAACTTCTTCGATGAGGCGAGATCAGAGGATCTGAGGACCAAGATCTCCACCTTCAAACAAGGACCGACTGAAGCATTCAAGGCTTCTTGGGTGCGATTCAAAGCCTATCAGAGGGATTGTCCACATCATGGGTTCAGTGATGTTCAGTTATTGGGTATCTTCTTCAGAGGAGTAGATTGGCGCTATCAGATGGCGTTGGATGCTGCATCAAATGGGAACTTCAACACTAGATATCCGGAGGATGCAATTGTGCTCATCGAGAACTTGGCTTCTAGCAATAGTACCAAGAATGCAGACTTCGAAAGGAAGAAGCTGGGTGGCAACATGGATGGAAGCCAGATTGCTGAAGTGAACGTTAAGTTAGATTCAGTGCATCACCTTCTAGTGGGGAAGAAGACAGTGCAGTTTGCTCAAGAAGTGGAGACTTTCGAGCCAGAGGAAAGGGATGTTAACTACATCAATGGAGCTGGTTATCAGGGTCAGAGGTTTGGTAGTCAGCAAGGGTATCAGAGGAATGATTTCCAGAAGCCGTTTCAGAGCAACAACTACCAAAGGAATTACAGTTCTTCTTCTTACCAGACGCCTCCTGTTCAATCTACGAATAGCGAGATGAAGTTTATGCTAGAACAAATCTTGGAGGGTCAACAGAGGATGACAGTGAGCTTCAATGGGAAGATGGATGCCATGTACACTGATCTGAATGGGAAGATTGAGGCAATCAATATCCACATGAAGAAGCTAGACACTCAGGTAGCTCAAACGGCGGAGTCGGTGAGAAGGCATGAAGGATTTCTACCGGCTAAGACTGAGATGAACCCAAGGTTGCATATCAATGCAATCACTGTGGGGAATGAGGAAGAAAGCGCTGATTTGGAGACAGCAGAGGTCCTGTCGATCGACACAGGAGTCTGTCGATCGACAGGAAATTACGCAATCGTTGATGCTTCGGACAGAAAGTCTCCTGTCGATCGACACAATGCTCATGTCGATCGACACGTTGCCCAGAACAGCCCACTTCCTTCAGAATCATCGAATAGCTCAGAAGAGAGGGTGTACAAGCCTAAGCTACCTTTTCCGAAGAGGAAGTCTAAGCAAGAGCTAGAGGATGCCCAATGCAAGGCCATCCTGGAGAAGCTTGTTGTGGAGTTTCCATTGATAGGTGCTGAGAAGCTCTCTCCGGTGGTCAGAAAGTGTTTGCAGAGGATGGCTATCAAGAACTTGAGTTCAGAGCAGTTCAGCGCTATACTTTCCGTAGAAGTATGCTCATTGATTGAGGACATGACCCCAGAGGAACCTACTAAACCACCGATGAGGGAGCTGACTAAACTAGCAACTCCGGGGAGGTTTGTTGTTCCATGTGTAGTCAATGGTATAGAACTAACGGATTCTCTCTGTGATACAGGTGCTAATGCAAATGTCATGTCCATGGCTGTGGCAAAGAGGCTGGGGATTTTGGATTTTGAACCTACAAAGGCATCTCTCAAGTTTGCAAACGCTTCCTCTACAAGTTCAAAGGGTTTCATTCGGGATCTAAAGCTTCAAATAGGAGATTGTCTTGTTCCTACAGACTTTTATGTGATGGAGAGAAAAGAGGACAATGATGACCCATTGATTCTTGGGCAAGCCTTCCTTGCCACAGTGGGTGCGTTGGTGGACTTTACCAATGAGCGAATCTCTTTCTCAAGGATCAACAAAGATGTCTACTATCCCGCTGTCCACGTCAAAGAGATCTCTTGTTTGACCGTCACTACTGGAGAGAAGCCACTGCAAGAAAAGAAGACGATCCTTTGTGCTCAAACTTCAACTCCTATCCCTTCCACAGCACATCATGGAGACACCAAGCCAGTAAAGCCCAAGTGCAAGAAGGTACCGCCCTCTATTCCACCACCCTTGCGTTCTGATGGAGGACCCAAACCAGCTAAGGCCAAAAGCAAGACGACTTCCAAGCCATTCTCCAAGTTCAGAATTATCATCCCTATGGAGTTAAGGGAGAAAGGAGTGGAAGTGATCCAGGAGATGCTGCAGAACACTGCAAAGCTCTTTCCAGGTGTTTCTCCCTGCACCATTCCACGAAAGACCTGAGCCTGACACAGTCAAGCTAATGACTGAAAACAAGCGCTTAGTGGGAGGCAACCCACTTGTAAGTTTTTCTATTTTATCTTCTATTTTCGAACTTTGAGTCAGTTAGTCTTTGATTTCTTAGGAGCTTGAACTTGATCATCTTAAGGATTTGCATTGTGTGTCTTCTGCTTTGATCATGTTTGTTGAGTGATGCAGATTTAGAACTTGATGCAAAATTTGCGATCTGGGACAGCAAGGTCCATGTCGATCGACATGGCTTCTCTGTGTCGATCGACATGGCTTGATTTTTCAAAATTTCTCGACAACACAACGGTCTGAAACAGAACGATCTCTGTCGATCGACAGGGTTTGTTTCTGTCGATCGCCAGGGTCCCCACTTTGGTAAATCTCGTTCATTTCAACCAAGTTCAATTTTTCTTTGATTTCTTTTGCCAACTTCAGGCTTGACAACACTGGGGACAGTGTTGGTTAAGTCTGGGGGAGGAAACTACTAACGTGTTTCTTTTTGTTTTGGTTTATTTTGAGTCAAATTTTTGTTTTTATTGAGTCAAAACTAGTTAGGAACCCTTCTTTTGGTTCAGTGGATTGTCTTTGCCAGCATGTGACCATTCTTCCAGGAACGATTTCAGAGTCAGACTAATGGGAAATCCTAGGATTGACCAGTTGACTAGAGAAATCTGCTATTTCCAGTATAATCCGCCAAGTCAGAGCTACTGCACGGTTCTCTTTGGGATCGATGTCCATAGAGCTTGACTCCTCATTCATACCTGACAAGCTCAACCCCTTTTTGAAAGTGATGGTACTCCTCTCCCTCTATTCCCTTAGAAAAAAAAAAAAAAAAATTTCATCAATTGTGTTAAGATTGGGGTGAAATGATAGCTCCTGAGTATAAGACGAGGAATAAAATCCGGTGAGTCTGTACTCAAGAGGTGATCGCCCAGCTCAAAAGCAGCAGTCTGAGTCTCGTAAAACGGATGAAGAAGACGAGCAATCTCATGAGCCTGTCTCCTCACAAGGAACAATAGTAGTGAGTCACGACCCTGTCTCCTAACAAGGAACAACATTAGTGAAATATGCACTGCTTTGAGTTCAGCAATCATGAAACAATAGGAATAGAGAACAAAATAAGTCTGGGGGAGAGGAGGAATACCAAGTGTTGTATAGGTTGATTTGTCATGGTATAGTCTGGGAATGAGTCTAGAAGGTTCTTGGCATTGAGAACATTGAGACCAAGCTATGAAGACTAACGGATTATGCTGTGAAGTTGTGGATGAATTTGGAAGGCTGCGAAAGTCTGCAGAGAAGTACATGGTGGTCTGATTCTGGTTGGTTCTGGATTATGTGGTTCACTAGTTGGAAGGGTCAATTCAATGCATCAAGGGAAGGTAAGTTCTGTGTTTTCAAACCTCTTTCACATTCTTGGTTTATGATTTGCTTGAGGGCAAGCAAAGGCTAAGTCTGGGGGAGTTGATATATCATGGTTTTTACCCATTTTCAACCATGATATAAGTCGTTTTTGTAGAGTCTTTTTGGTGTTTTTAGTGTCTTTACAGGTATTTGGTCGTTTGGAGCTTAATGGAAGCTTTTGGAACATTTTGGAGTAAGATCAAGTTGGAATCGGCGACAGAAGCTTCACTGTCGATCGACAGTGACTAAGCCTGTCGATCGACACGTGTTTGACGAGAAGAACAGTTCCGAACAGTCAGAAGTTTGGCACTCGTTGAAGCCCTTCCCACCGACGGATCGAGCTGATATTTTGACACAAGCTAGAGCAGCGAGTTAGCTTTCATTTGAAAGAAATTTGAGGCAATTCCAACGGTGCGATCGAAAGTTATGAAGGTTTTAGTGAAGACATGTCGGTCTGGCTACAAGATGTCAAGCTTGAAGAATTTCCTTTTTTGCCCAAAAAGCCCAGAAGTTTACAGAAAAAGCCCAATCCGATTTTTACACATTATATATAGTTTTCCCTTAGGTTTTTATGAGAGGATCTTGTTTTTCATTGAGACCTTGAGAGAGAGAGCTTTGAGGGAGATTTCTACAGGGTTTTCAAACCCCTTTTTCTGTATCTCTAACTCTATCTTTTATGCAATCTTATTCTCTCATTATGATTTCATCATCTATGTCTGAGTAGTTTGTTTGTTAGGTTGTGGGGAATTCTAGGGTTTTGATGAGAAATTGTTAGGATTGAAAATCTATTAGGGTTTATCTTCTGGTTCTTCATCTAGATTGTTTTCAACGCTAGATCTAGCCTGTACACCTAGAATCTAGATCTTAGGTTGTTTAATAGACGCGGAAGTGTTATTATCAACTGGAACTAATCTTAGATGAGCAAAATCACCTATTCGCAAAGGAATTTGGCTTAGAGATTTTGTGAACAATTGAACCTGAACGTTAATGCTTGCTTGGATTCACTAGATTTGCAAAGGAATTTGGAATTTAGGGATCTAGGGATAGATAGTCTCTGCAACGGAAGTTGATTGGCTTTATCTTCGTGTTTGAGTTCTAGAACGGTGCCTAATCAAACCCTGACAGTATTTTATCCTTGATTTCGATTCATACCCGAAGAATTACCCATCGCCTAGCTTTTTGTCTCATTGATTTACTTGAATTTGAACCATCTCTTACTTTGTTTTATTTCTTTGCTTTACATTTACTCATTTTTACTTAGCATAATTTGAATTCACTAATTGATTGTGTGAATCTTTTCCCTGTGGATTCGATCCCTAAGTACTACATCGATCTCTTAATTTGAGAGAGTAGCTCAGGGTTAAATTTGAGCATATCAAATTTTGGCGCCGTTGCCGGGGAATTGAATCACCATTCGATTTTTGTTAGTAGAATTTTGTCTAAGTTTTTTTTATTATTCTTGTTTACTTACTTTCTTTTTCTGTTATTTTTGTGTGTTTCAGGATGGTCAACAACAGACTCGTTTTGTTTGCACACGAAGATGGCGGTTTTAGGGACCTTCAGGGTCGGAAGTACAACGCTGAGGGTCAATGTCTGGATGAACATGGAGCTGTAGTAGCAGAAGAGCAACAGGTTCTGCAGCGCCAAGAGCCAGCAGCAGCTGCTGCGCGTGGGCGTACTCTGGGAGAGTACAATAGGCCTGACGAGTTCTATGCCAACAGGGCTGCCATTCGCCCTCCAGCCTTCCAGAGGAGCGATTTTGAGCTGAAGCCTGCTTTCTTCTCACTTGTCGCCCAGCATCCTTTTCATGGCCTGTCATCTGAGCACCCCATGGACCACATAGAGAGGTTCGAGGACCTAGCATCTAGCATCAAGGCTAATGGAGTGTCCAGCGACTATCTTTACTGCAAGTTGTTCCCATACTCCCTTAGTGGAGAAGCATCCTACTGGCTGAAGCAGTTGGAACCGGGATCGCTGACCACTTGGGAGGACACCAAGAATGCTTTCCTCAACAACTTCTTCGATGAGGCGAGATCAGAGGATCTGAGGACCAAGATCTCCACCTTCAAACAAGGACCGACTGAAGCATTCAAGGCTTCTTGGGTGCGATTCAAAGCCTATCAGAGGGATTGTCCACATCATGGGTTCAGTGATGTTCAGTTATTGGGTATCTTCTTCAGAGGAGTAGATTGGCGCTATCAGATGGCGTTGGATGCTGCATCAAATGGGAACTTCAACACTAGATATCCGGAGGATGCAATTGTGCTCATCGAGAACTTGGCTTCTAGCAATAGTACCAAGAATGCAGACTTCGAAAGGAAGAAGCTGGGTGGCAACATGGATGGAAGCCAGATTGCTGAAGTGAACGTTAAGTTAGATTCAGTGCATCACCTTCTAGTGGGGAAGAAGACAGTGCAGTTTGCTCAAGAAGTGGAGACTTTCGAGCCAGAGGAAAGGGATGTTAACTACATCAATGGAGCTGGTTATCAGGGTCAGAGGTTTGGTAGTCAGCAAGGGTATCAGAGGAATGATTTCCAGAAGCCGTTTCAGAGCAACAACTACCAAAGGAATTACAGTTCTTCTTCTTACCAGACGCCTCCTGTTCAATCTACGAATAGCGAGATGAAGTTTATGCTAGAACAAATCTTGGAGGGTCAACAGAGGATGACAGTGAGCTTCAATGGGAAGATGGATGCCATGTACACTGATCTGAATGGGAAGATTGAGGCAATCAATATCCACATGAAGAAGCTAGACACTCAGGTAGCTCAAACGGCGGAGTCGGTGAGAAGGCATGAAGGATTTCTACCGCTAAGACTGAGATGAACCCAAGGTTGCATATCAATGCAATCACTGTGGGGAATGAGGAAGAAAGCGCTGATTTGGAGACAGCAGAGGTCCTGTCGATCGACACAGGAGTCTGTCGATCGACAGGAAGTTACGCAATCGTTGATGCTTCGGACAGAAAGTCTCCTGTCGATCGACACAATGCTCATGTCGATCGACACGTTGCCCAGAACAGCCCACTTCCTTCAGAATCATCGAATAGCTCAGAAGAGAGGGTGTACAAGCCTAAGCTACCTTTTCCGAAGAGGAAGTCTAAGCAAGAGCTAGAGGATGCCCAATGCAAGGCCATCCTGGAGAAGCTTGTTGTGGAGTTTCCATTGATAGGTGCTGAGAAGCTCTCTCCGGTGGTCAGAAAGTGTTTGCAGAGGATGGCTATCAAGAACTTGAGTTCAGAGCAGTTCAGCGCTATACTTTCCGTAGAAGTATGCTCATTGATTGAGGACATGACCCCAGAGGAACCTACTAAACCACCGATGAGGGAGCTGACTAAACTAGCAACTCCGGGGAGGTTTGTTGTTCCATGTGTAGTCAATGGTATAGAACTAACGGATTCTCTCT